>SMDT01000415.1:0-676357 GCA_005392925.1 Aquilaria sinensis
GTGAGTTGTTTCGCATCATATAGGGTGGATGAGAGTCTATTACTTTCAGGCAACATTTCTTTCATAAGCTCCAGTACTCTATCGAAACAACGATCTGTCATATTAAACTCACTTTTGCAACTTAACAATTGGGTCATTGCAGACAATCGTGTTTGTTTAGTGCACCCATCCCACAATGGTGCATTTGCATCGTCCAACAAATTATAAAATTGTTGTGCGGTCGGATTAGGTAACCCCTCTCTCATTTCAGACACATCGAACACATTATCATTATTATCACTGCCATTATCAGGTTCTTCGACATCAGCATCGATAAACTCTTCATCCACCAACATTCTTTCACTATTTCCAGATCCTAAATTCGATGATAACGGACCCATTGATTCACATACCATCTGTTCATACGCATTTACACTACTTGATTCTCCCCGTGTCCCTCCATGTAACTGCGATGGAAAATAGCTACGGGCCATATTGAAATTGTGCAGATTGCTATCATATTGTTCGTTGTGACAGTGCCATATGTAATAGTTTGGCGTAAATCCATATCGAAACAAATGCTCTCTCACTTTCAGCTCTATTCGATAAAATCTATTATTACATTTACGACAAGGACATTTAATCATTTCTGACTCCTTTCCACTAAATGCAAACTGTAGAAACTCATTAACACCAGCCATAAACGCAGAATTCATATATCTATCTGTATCTGTCCTCTGGTACATCCACTCACGTCCATTAGCAGCCATTTTGTTTCCCTTGTAAAATAGACAATAAAAACCCTCAACATAAATACATAATATATTTATTACATTTCATATAATATAAATATAATGAAACTGTAAATGAATTACTTATATATGTCATGCATACATGTCAACCTTCTATAACTGAACTACCTAACTACTCCATTAAGGTAAGGGCCCTACTCCATTGAAAGTTGTATAAGCAGTAAACCATTTTAACTGTTCCATGTTAGTAGCATTTTATGTAAATTTCGGCAGCATTTCCCTTCAGTTCCCGTTTACAGTGTTTCTCAATAATATCAACTTATTGAGAAACACATGACGGGAACAATTTGGGAAATACTATACCAAATTTCACATATTGCTACTACAGCAGGAACACATTAACTGAAATACTGCTTATACAAGTTTCAACTGTCCAACTTGGACAATCCATGATTATGTTAATTAGAAATATAACTTAATCCAATACATCTTGTTTGCCAACAATCTAAATTGGACCAATATTATATTTGTCATCAACACAATCATGGATGGAGAATCTAAGGTATAATAAATAAACACTTATATTATGCAACTACATGATGTGATAAGTCATCTACCTAAAACAACATAAGTATATCTCATAAAAAATAAATAATTACCATTTAAATCACTAACATCTAAAGTCAGCTACCTAAAACAACATAAGCATATCTTATAACAAATAAATAATTAACAGAAAAATAACTAATCTATAAATTACTTATAAATACCTCTATTGAGCTGAAGAAGATGTTGAAGCGGAAGTGAAATTTGATGTACCAATTGTTGCTGGGGCGAGTTGGAGAAGAGAAGTGGGAGGGTGTTTATAGCCAAATTCTGTAGTAATATCGTAGGTATTATATATGAAAGTTAAAGTGCAAGATTAATGTAGGAAAGTTGTAGTAACTAACGTCAAAAAAATGTAGGAAAAAATAAACTGTCGGAAAATTGTAGGATTAAATTTCCTACATTTTTAAGACACTCACGCTTTTTATGTCTCAAAAACGTAGGAAAAAAAAATGAGGGAAAACCGTCGGACATATTTTGTCTAAAAAACGTAGGAAAAGTAAATGCAGGAAAAGCGTCGGACAGCGTGTCCGACGCTTTTCCTACAGAAACGCCTCAAAACCGTTGGACAACTTGGCGCCATTAATTCCCGCCATTTTTCGCTGACATTTATCCTACGCTTTTTTGTGTCAGAAATTTATTGAATGAAAACCGTCGGAGATAATATTTTGTCCGACGGTTTTCCTGCGAATTATTTTCCTACGCTTTTTTCCGTAGCAAATTTCCGTAGCAAATAATCCTCATTCTTGTAATGTTAAACCCATCCTCTTTTTTTCTTTTTCAAAAAAAAAATTTCTCCTGTCACCAGTTATAGCTCAACCGGTGACGGCGACGCCGGTCAAGCAGATAACACAAAGCGGCAGAAGCAGAGAGGCACCACAAACTAGGTTCGTTCCCAAAACGTTCTTTCTTTGATTTTTAAAATGAAATCTGAATTTAGTGGCCTACATTTCTAGCTAATGTTGCTCTTCACTGGTTTGTTTATTCTCTGTTTCCCATTGATTGTGCTTTTTTTCCCTTGCCAATTTCCTATTGATTGTGTTTTTTTCTCTTGCCAATTTCGCTAGGTTTTGGTGTTTGTTTCTCTTTACTAGTTTGTCTATTTCTCTGTTTCTAATCATGTTATTAACAAATGTTTGTGAACAATATACCAATAGCCACATTATTATCTTTGTAAATGTTAGAAGTTCGTACTCTTTGAGTTGATGCTTTTCGTTGTCTCAACCTAATAAATAAGTAAAATATTCATTTTCATATGTTTGAGGATGCACACTATGCTTATTTACAATTGACTTACTGAGACTGGACATCTGCGTTTTGAATTTTTCTATTGTTTCCTGGATTTTGTACATTTTGTTGAATCATGCTTTTATTAGGTTTTTAATGCATGACAGCTAGGTCATCCTATCTTTAATTTATTATTCTTAGACCCCTAATCTTACATTCATTCCAATTAGGCTTGTAATGAAATGTAAAAATCTTGTGCAACATTCTTGCTAATCCTCTATTTTTTACCACTACAAGAAAACAAGTTATTTGAGACGGGAAAAAATGTAGGGAAACCGTAGGAAATGGTCATTTCCTACAATTAAAATCGTCGGACAAAACTGTAGGAAAAAGTAGTGTCGGAAATAAAAACCGTCGGATAACCGTAAAATACTCCTACGCTTTTGTGATGACCGTGGACCTCAGTTTATCCGACGGTTTTGAGATGCATTAACTCCTACAGTTTTCTGGACATAACTATTTCCTACGGTTTTGTGACGTCTTTTGTCCTACGGTTTTGTGACGCCCTTTATCCTACGGTTTTATGACCCCATTAATTCCTACGTTTTTGTGACCTCTTCGTCCTACGGTTTTGTGAACCTTTTGTCCTACGGTTTTGTGACCCCACTGTCCTACATTTTTGTGACCCCTCATGTCCTACGGTTTTGTGACTTTACTATCTCCTACGGTTTTCTGTCATGAATATTGTTCCTACAATTTTGTGACAATTTAAAGATTTTAGTAAATTAATTTATACACAAATTAAAAATATATTATATTGCATTATATAATAATAATAATAATAAAACATTATTATTATATTATTATTATTATTATTATTATTATTATTATTATTATATAACAATTGATCAAAGTAGTCAATAAATTTACTATACATAAAAGTAATCAAATTTTACAAGAAAAAGTTAATTACAAAGAACTGAAGGAGATCTAATATAAAATCAATGAGATGCAGTGCCGGGCTGATCATCGTCATCTCGCTGGCTACGATCGTCGGCAGGATGCTGAGTGGAGGATCCGGTCCGTAGGTCGTCTGAGAGCGCCGATGCAGGTATAATCCCCTGCTGGATCAACCTGTTAAGCATGGCGCTCATTGCAGCCTCGGTCTCTCGCTGAACCTGAGTGCGAACGTCTGCCTGTAGCCGCGTAAAATCACTCCGTAGCTGGGTGTTCTCAGCCCTCAGCTGAGCAATCTCCTCCGAATCAGCACGTGGAGCCTAAAAAATTTTGTAAGTAGCAATTAGCAACGTAAAAGTGATAAAAATAATTAATAAAGTTAAATACGAATGAAAAATACCCGATTTGGTCCAAATGTCTGGGGATCAGAGAGTCGGCGCGGAACACCCGGTAGTCGGCCCTTTTTTGGTGGGCCTCGTACCTCGCTCCATACCTCTGCATCAAACTGCGGGCGGTCATCCGGATTCTGGTATTTTTGTTGAATCCGCTGGACATATCCATCCTACAAGAAAAAGAAATTAGAGTTAGTAAGACAAATATTATATTTTTAAATCAATGTTTGTAGTGGTAAATGAACATTTATTACCTGCAGCTGCTGTGAAATCAGATCGATGGGCTGACCGGTCTTCTTCCGTCTATGAGTATGAGACCACCACTCATCAAATGATGGCTCAACTCCATCATTTGCTTTTGTCTGCACAATTTTAGATATCATTAAAAATTAAAGTAATTAATAAATCATACAAAATTTATAATGTATGGAAGGTCCAAGTTGGTACCATACGATCCCAGTGCATCTCGCCTGGGATTGAGCCCATCGTGTGCTTCGGAACAAGGCCTGAGCTATCCGCTATGTGCTTGGCATGGGAACCAACCTCCGATAGCTTCTTCCATCGCTCCTGCTCCCACTGGTCACACAACTGATTCCACACCTGCTGACTGTAGCAGGGTGGAACATGTGGCCGCAGCAAATTGTAGTCAGGGTTGTCGAAGAAGGCGGGGATCTTCTGAATCGCGACAGACCTCCAATGATAGACGCGGTTCCGCACGGACCGCGAACAGTAGTCAAAGACAATTCGGCGGATGGCGCCGAAGTCTCTAGGGTCCCATCTATAGTAGTTCTGCAATTTCACAAAGAAGAAAAAAAATTATTAATTTTTCCATATACAAAGTATTGTTTAAAAATGTATTACAACCAATTACCTCTAACGTGGTTACGTGCTCCTCTCGTGCAGCTCGAGATGCATGTGACCAAGCTATAGAACTTTCGTCCCACAACCTCACATGAATAGAGGCTATGGTGGAACGAACAGAGTCATCAGTGAGTAAGCTGTAACAAATGATGATTATAGTAAGATATATATATAAACTGATGTAACTAAGAACAACGTATAATTATTTCAAAATTATCTTTGTAACAGTCAGTAATACTTACTCTCGAGGGACGATGAGCGGACGGTCCTGCGGAGGTGGAGGTGGTGGTAAGTCAACTAGCCGTGGGCCTCGCCCTCTAGGTAATGAGGGCCCCAGCAGCTGGATGCGCGTCAGGTGCGACCGCTAGGCCGCCAGTGGCCTGACCCTGCTGAGGTGGCTGCTGCTGAGGCGTCTGCTGCTGCTGCTGCTAACTCGGGTGTAGGCCGGGTAGATGAGGAGTGGATATACCGAGCTCATTTGGATCAAGGAATGAGTTAGGATCGACATCCCATGTGGGCTGCCCGATCCCTGTCTGCTGGTACTGAAATGACCCGGATATTCCGCTCATATCCGGGTAATTCGCATCAGTCTGCGTGTCTCGAAACTGCTGAAATGTGGATCCGGAGCTCGATGCGCCAAACGTGTGCGGCACATGAGGTCGTGGCACCGGAGTATATGGCAGTTGCGTCTGTGGCTGGGTTGGATGCACCGATGTCTGAGCCTATGTCTGTGGGAGCTGGGTCTGAGTCTCAGTCTGTGACACCTGTGTAGGTGTCACAGCAAGCTGTCGTCGACCCCGACTACGTCGAGGATCATGTATGTCCTTAGCCGGGGCTTTGCTCGAGCTGGACTGTCTGGGGAGAACCATCCTAAAATTAAAGTTTAACATGTTTATTACATATATATGTAATACTAAATTAGCATTACGTCACTAACATTTACATATTAAATTTCATTATTTTAGTAAACTCTGTAATTTTTGAAATTTCAGTCATTTGAATACCATTTGCGCAGTAACACTTTTTAAAATTGCCAATTATTTGATATATACTTATTTATAAAATTAAATTATTAAACTAACATTAGCTGATTATACTTACATTATTGAAGTAACATTAGTGTTGTAACTTGCGCTTCTTAATTACACTCACATTATTAAAGTGCTAACAATATTACTCTAACATTATTGAACTAACAGTTTTTTATATTAACCACATATATAGTAACATGCTGTAGTACAAATAGAAGTAACCATTATTACATAAAAAATTATTGTTGTCCCTAACCACATACATATTAATTACTAACACCATATAACTAACCACATACATATTCATTACTAACACCATATATAACATTACCTATAAAACATATAATATAAAAAAACTAGATTTCTTCAATAATGTAAACAATGTAAACAACAATATATGTTATAACAAACAGTAATTATATATGAAAAAGTACTTAAAAATAAAAATTACCTAGTTAAAATAGCTCTGGGGGAGATTTGGGGGAGAGGGTTTGGAAGAGTTTGTCGCAGAAACGAAGGGATGGAGTTGTGAAAACTAAAGAACTCCCACGAATTTAAAGGGGAAGTCTGTCGATTTAGCTACCAATTAGACCTACGCTTTTCCTGCAGTTTTTAAAATTGTAGGAAAACCGTAGCAACATTTCCTACTCTTTTCCTACGAAAAATACAAAATGCATGAAAACCGTAGGACACAAAAAATTGGAATTTCCCGCCAGTAATTGGAATTTCCAACGAATTTCCTACTTTTTTGCTACTTTACTCCTACGCTTTTATATATTTCCTACATTTTTACTACTTAAATGAAAAATGGACTCAAAACCGTCGGTCAACGCGCTCTCCTAGGTGATTAGAGTCCTACATATTTCCTACGATTTTTTAAAATTGACTCAAAACCGTCGCATTATACTCCTACATATTTCCTACGATTTTTTGAAATTAACTCAAAACCGTCGGATAACACTATACCCTAGGTGCTTATGGTCCTACATATTTCCTACGATTTTTTAAATGTTGACTCAAAACCGTAGGACAACACACTATCCTAGGTGATTATATCCTACATATTTCCTACGCTTTTATACAGTTGACTTAAAACCGTCGGACAGATAAATATCAAATATTTTACCCATTTGATATATATATATATATATATATATATCTAATTTATAATGTGTTTAATTATATATGAACTAATTATGTGGTTGGAGGAGTTAATTATTACACTTTTTTTAGTTGATGAATAAATGAAAATATTTATATTTTAGAAATTAAATATATAAATTTAATGTGTAAGGTCAGATTAAATCTCCCAAATTTATTTCCGGGTAAAATCCACCGGGGGTAACCTAGCTATGAACAAAAATCAAAAATCTTAAAATTACTAGAACATGATTATTAGACAGTTTAATTTATGATTTCAAAGGTTATTGTCGGACACTTTAAAAGAAGTTGGGATAAAATGTAAATTTTTCAAAATAGATGGGCAAAGTGTATAGGTTAGATCAAACCACAATGCGGCTTTTGTAATTTACCCTATTTTTTATTTAGAAGATATTTTTTAATAAAATAAATTTTCATTATAAGCAATTAAAAAATTTAATCATTAATAATGAAAAAATGACCAAAATATAAAATCAACCATGCACCTCATTTTCTATGCGACGTACGCAATTTCTAGTAGATATAACTCTGAAATTAACGGAAAGTAGTTAAACAGGATACGTGATAAGAGGTAATGTACCTTACTAATACAATTTGATGAAATTATCGGAAAGTAGAAATTTGATGATTACATTTCATAAACTTTTTGTCCGAAAATCCAAAACATAAATGCATTCAAAGATACCTTACGATTTCAAATAAAACATGCAAATATTTTAAACAATTACACTTAATCAAACATCGCCTTCATCTGACTCTAAACTATCGAGCGATTCTTCATCATCTGATGTATCCCCATCAACTTGTGTGACCTCGATGTTCTCATCCATGTGTTGCACGATTTCAGGAACACACGTTAAATCGACAAGTATGTTAATCTCATCAAGGGCAATGCCATCAGTTGTTACCATTAGTACTTCAGTTGAAATCACTTCTTGGAACGGCTCATTTGTGGTTTCTAACCGACATGTTTGCTCATCAGACATTTCCTCATTCTCGTCAGATTGAATACTAAAATTATTCGATGAACAATCGATGAAAGCTCGTGGCTTCGTCTTAACCACCGGCCACCACTGCTGAAGAGTCTTGTTAGGGTACTCACAGTAGTAAACTTGCTGAGCCTGGGTCGCAAAGATAAATGGCTCAGGTGGTGATAATCTTGACTTCCATTTAACGTCAACAACACCAGTACGTGCGCAAGTTCGAACACCACGTGTCGGATCAAACCAAGTACATTTGAACAGCGTCATGACTTCATACCCACTCCCGTGGTACTCAATACGTATAATCTCATCAATAAGGCCATAAAAATCATAGATACTGGATCCCCAAGTCTCACCCTTCACGCAAACACCATAATTCTGTGTCATTTTGTCTTTGCCGTAGGATTGTGTGTGGAAACGAAAACCATTCACAATACATCCATTGTATGAAACGGCAACTCGAATAGGACCACGGGCTAATTGAACAATACGGGGATCTAATTTATCCTTGAAACGGTTAACCTGAAAATATCAAGTTAATATAACAATTTATAATTGCACATTATATTCAAACTAAACACAATTAGGAACATAAAAATTATCACGCCATGAAACTCACGTATGATGAGAACCATTCAGTCAAATGCTGATCTCGATAACTTTGTAATTCACTTTCACCTAATTGGGGAAATCTTGTTGATATATAAGAGTCAAAGTGCCTGAAATTACCATTACGTCAATAATGAATTAAAGCAATCTTGTTGATATAAAAACCCTCACAGTTCTTTACATATATGTTACCTTACAATCGGTATAATCTCATTGCAGTTGCGCAAAGTGTAGATATGCATTTGATGTTTCTCAGTGGGATCAAGTAGGCGTTGTCGCCCGCAGTTGGGTATGTTACGACATCTTGTATTGAAGATAGATAACAACTGACCATCGACATCAGCCACAGGAATAGCAATATCATCATTTCGTGGGACCCTGTTTAACCGTGTAGGAATATTTACTTCAAAGTAATGGCTACAGAATGTAGACATTTCCTGGACCAAGTACGCTTCCACAATTGATCTTTCAATTGCAGCTTTATTTCTAGCCTTTCGCTTCAATGACCGCATTAGTCTGCGAAGTTAAAAAAATATAACAATTAATTGTATGTAATATGCAAAAATTATCGACATCTAATATATGAAAATTATTGACAGAAATATGAATGCAGATTAAAAAATTACCTTTCAAATGGATACATCCATCGAAATTGAACTGGACCACACAACTTTGCCTCATGAGGGAGGTGGATAACAAGATGTTCCATCGAATCAAAAAAGGTAGGAGGGAATATCTTTTCTAGCTTACATATGGTAACCACTATATTCCGCTCCAACTGTTGTATGTCATCAAATCGAATCCTACTTGTGCATAAGGTTCTGAAAAATGAGCAAAACTCAGAAATCGTCTCCCATATAGGACCTGGCATATACCCACGTAATGCAATAGGAAGCAACCTCTGCATTAACACATGACAATCGTGACTCTTGAAGTTATAGAATGTACCGTCACTCAAGTTAACCGTACGGCCCAAGTTCGAGGCATACCCATCAGGCATCTTTATCGTTCTCAGCCACAGAGTAACATCTCTTATATGTTCCCGACTCAACGTATAAGATGCTTTTGGTTTTACACATTTCCCCCTAATATTTCGTAAATGTAGTTCACGCCGCATATTTTTTAACTCCTGAAGCGAAAGGCGAGAATTGGAGTTATCTTTTGTTTTCCCACGTATATCCATAACAATATTAAAAATATTCTCGAAACAATTTTTTTCAATATGCATGACGTCCAAATTATGGCGAACTAGCAAATGCTTCCAGTACGGTAACTCCCAGAATATACTCCGCTTTAACCAATTATGCCACTCTCCAAACCCCGCAACTCGGTGTTTATCATATGAAGAGCCAAACGGAGGAAAACAATACCCAACCAACATAGCATGTATTTCCTCACCTGACTTATATGGACTAGCGACAGCACTAACCTTCTTCCCTGAGATGAACGATGTTACATTCGAACGGAATGTGTGATTATGCGGTAAAAAAACCCTGTGACAATCAAACCAACATGGCTTTCTGCATTTCTTCAACATAAATGTGTCAATTTCATCCATGCAATATGGACACGCCAGCTTACCATGGGTACTCCAACCTGAAAGGTTTCCTAGTGTAGGAAAATCATTAATTGTCCATAATAAACATGCCTTCATAAGAAAATTTTGTTGTCAACAACTGTCCCATGTAACAACTCCTTCCGACCATAAAGTTTTGAGCTCCTCAATCAATGGTCGTAAGAATACATCAATGTTGCGTCCTGGTGCTCTAGGACCAGGAATTAGGAGAGTCATAAAGATGAAGGGTTCTTTCATACACAGTTCTGGCGGAAGATTGTAAACAACTATAAAGATTGGTCATATCGTGTATGTTCCACCAACAACATTATTCGGGTTAAATCCATCGGTACACAATCCGAGCCTAACATTTCTAATTTCATCAGCGAATGATGGGAATGTTCGATCTACGTGACGCCACGCTTCAGACTGACATGGATGACCCATACTTCCATCATTGCATGATTTATTATAAGCATGCCAAGTCATGTGAGTCGCTGTTTTTGATGACATGTACAAGCGCTTCAACCTGCTTGTTATTGGTAGATACCGTAACAATTTTTTCGGAATCAACGTCTTCCTTCCGGAGGTTACTCTTTCTTTATATCTACTACTTCCACATTCACGACAATGTGTTAATTTTTCATCTTCCCGATAGAATAGCATACAGTTATTCTCACATGCATGAATTTTTGTATATGGCAACCCAAGTCCTTTTGTGAGTTGTTTCGCATCATATAGGGTGGATGGGAGTCTATTACTTTCAGGCAACATTTATTTCATAAGCTCCAGTACTCTATCGAAACAACGATCTGTCATATTAAACTCACTTTTGCAACTTAACAATTGGGTCATTGCAAACAATCGTGTTTGTTTAGTGCACACATCCCACAATGGTGCATTTGCATCATCCAACAAATTATAAAATTGTTGTGCGGTCAGATTAGGTAACCCCTCTCTCATTTTAGACACATCGAACACATTATCATTATTATCACTGCCATTATTAGGTTCTTCGACATCAGTATCGATAAACTCTTCATCCACCAACATTCTTTCACTATTTTCAGATCCTAAATTCAATGATAACGGACCCATTGATTCACATACCATCTGTTCATACGCATTTACACTACTTGATTCTCCCCTTGTCCCTCCATATAACTGCGATGGAAAATAGCTACAGGCCATATTGAAATTGTGCAGATTGCTATCATATTGTTCATTGTGACAGTGCCATATGTAATAGTTTGGCGTAAATCCATATCGAAACAAATGCTCTCTAACTTTCAGCTCTATTCGATAAAATCTGTTATTACATTTACGACAAGGGCATTTAATCATTTTTACTCCTTCCCACTAAATGCAAACTGTAGAAACTCATTAACACCAGCCATAAATGCAGAATTCATATATCCATCAGTATCTATCCTCTGGTATATCCACTCACGTCCATTAGCAGCCATTTTGTTTCTCTTGTAAAATAGACAGTAAAAACCCTCAACATAAATACATAATATATTTATTACATTTCATATAATATAAATATAATGAAAATGTAAATGAATTACTTATATATGTCATGCATACACCTCATACATTCTATAACTGAACTACCTAGCTACTCCATTAAGGTAAGGGCCCTACTCCATTGAAAGTTGTATAAGCAGTAAACCATTTTAACTGTTCCATGTTAGTAGCATTTTATGTAAATTTTGGCAGCATTTCCCTTCAGTTCCCGTTCACAGTGTTTCTCAATAATATCAACTTATTGAGAAACACACGACGGGAACAATTTGGGAAATACTCTACCAAATTTCACATATTGCTACTACGACAAGAACACATTAACTGAAAATACTGCTTATACAAGTTTCAACTGTCCAACTTGGACAATCCATGATTATGTTAATTACAAATATAACTTAATCCAATACATCTTGTTTGCCAACAATCTGAATCGGACCAATATTATATTTTTCATCAACACAATCATGGATGGAGAATCTAAGGTACAATAAATAAATACTTATATTATGCAACTACATGCTGTGATAAGTCAGCTACCTAAAACAACATAAGTATATCTCATAAAAAATAAATAATTACCATTTAAATCACTAACCTCTAAAGTCAGCTACCTAAAACAACATATGCATATCTTATAACAAATAAATAATTAACAGATAAATTACTAATCTATAAATTACTTATAAATACCTCTATTGAGCTGAAGAAGATGTTGAAGCGGAAGTGAAATTTGATGTAGAAATTGTTGCTGGGATGAGTTGGAGAAGAGAAGGGGGGAGGTATTTATAGCCAAAATTTGTAGCAATATCGTAGGTATATATGAAAAGTTAAACTGCAAGAATAATGTAGGAAAGTTGTAGTAACAAACGTCAAAAAAATGTAGGAAAAAGAAACTGTAGGAAAATTGCAGGATTAAAATTCCTACATTTTTAAGACACTCACTCTTTTTTTGTCTCAAAACCGTAGGAAAAAAAATGCAGGAAAACCGTCGGATATTTTTTTGTCTCAAAAACGTAGGAAAAAAAATGCAGGAAAAGCGTCGGATAATGTATCCGACGCTTTTCCTACATATGTGGTCCCTACCCATTTATTTCGCATCAAAATCGTCGGACGAATTGGCGCCATTATTTCCCGCCATCTTACTCTGACATTTGTCCTACGTTTTTTTGTGTCAGAAATTTATTGAATGAAAACCGTCGGACATAATATTTTGTCCGACGGTTTTCCTGCGAATAATTTTCCTACGCTTTTTTTCGTAGGAAATTGTCGTAGCAAATAATCCTCATTCTTGTAATGTTAAACCCATCCTCTTTTTTTCTTTTTCAAAAAAAAAATTTCTCCTGTCACCAGTTATAGCTCAACCGGTGACGGCGACGCCGGTCAAGCAGATAACACAAAGCGGCAGAAGCAGAGAGGCACCACAAACTAGGTTCGTTCCCAAAACGTTCTTTCTTTGATTTTTAAAATGAAATCTGAATTTAGTGGCCTGCATTTCTAGCTAATGTTGCTCTTCACTGGTTTGTTTATTCTCTATTTCCCATTGATTGTGCTTTTTTTCCCTTGCCAATTTCCTATTGATTGTGTTTTTTTCTCTTGCCAATTTCGCTAGGTTTTGGTGTTTGTTTCTCTTTACTAGTTTGTCTATTTCTCTGTTTCTAATCATGTTATTAACAAATGTTTGTGAACAATATACCAATAGCCACATTATTATCTTTGTAAATGTTAGAAGTTGGTACTCTTTGAGTTGATGCTTTTCGTTGTCTCAACCTAATAAATAAGTAAAATATTCATTTTCATATGTTTGAGGATGCACACTATGCTTATTTACAATTGACTTACTGAGACTGGACATCTGCGTTTTGAATTTTTCTATTGTTTCCTGGATTTTGTACATTTTGTTGAATCATGCTTTTATTAGGTTTTTAATGCATGACAGCTAGGTCATCCTATCTTTAATTTATTATTCTTAGACCCCTAATCTTACATTCATTCCAATTAGGCTTGTAATGAAATGTAAAAATCTTGTGCAACATTCTTGCTAATCCTCTATTTTTTACCACTACAAGAAAACAATTTATTTGAGACGGGAAAAAATGTAGGGAAACCGTAGGAAATGGTCATTTCCTACAATAAAAATCGTCGGACAAAACCGTAGGAAAAAGTAGTGTCGGAAATAAAAACCGTCGGATAAACGTAAAAAGCTCCTACGCTTTTATGACGCCAGCATATCCGACGGTTTTGAGATGAATTATTTCCTACGCTTTTATGACGCCTGTGGTCCCCATTATTTAAGACGGTTTTTAGATGCCTGTTGTCCTACGCTTTTATGACGCCAGCATATCCGACGGTTTTGAGATGCATTAATTCCTACGCTTTTATGACGCCTGTGGTCCCCATTATTTAAGACAAGTTTTGAGATTTATGACTCCTTGTCCTACGCTTTTATGACGCCATTATTTAAGACAGTTTTTTGACGCCCATTATTCCTACGGTTTTCTGTCATTAATATATCTCCTACGCTTTTGTGACAATTTAAAGATTTTAGTAAATTAATTTATATACAAAATAAAAACATATTATATTGCATTATTTAATAATAATAATAATAAACTAATTATTATTATTATTATTATTATTATTATTATTATTATTATTACTATAATATAACAATTGATCAAAGTAATCAATAAAATTACTATACATAAAAGTAATCAAATTTTACAGGAAAAAGTTAATTACAAAGAACTGAAGGAGATCTAATATAAAATCAATGAGATGCAGTCCCGGGCTGATCATCGTCATCTCGCTGGCTACGATCGTCGGCAGGAGGCTGAGTGGAGGAACCGGTCCGTAGGTCGCCTGAGAGCGCCGATGCAGGTATAATCCCCTGCTGGATCAACCTGTTAAGCATGGCGCTCATTGCAGCCTCGGTCTCTCGCTGAACCTGAGTACGAACATCTGCCTGTAGCCGCGTAAAATCACTCCGTAGCTGGGTGTTCTCGCGCTCATTGCAGCCTCGGTCTCTCGCTGAACCTGAGTACGAACATCTGCCTGTAGCCGCATAAAATCACTCCGTAGCTGGGTGTTCTCAGCCCTCAGCTGAGCAATCTCCTCGGAATCAGCACGTGGAGCCTAAAAAATTTTGTAAGTAGCAATTAGCAACGTAAAAGTGATAAAAATTATTAATAAAGTTAAATAAGAATAAAAAATACCCGATGTGGTCCAAATGTCTGGGGATCAGAGAGTCGGCGCGGAAGACCCGGTAGTCGGCCCTTTTTTGGTGGGCCTCGTACCTCGCTCCATACCTCTGCATCAAACTGCGGGCGGTCATCCGGATTCTGGTATTTTTGTTGCATCCGCTGGACATATCCATCCTACAAGAAAAAGAAATTAGAGTTAGTAAGACAAATATTATATTTTTAAATCAATGTTTGTAGTGGTAAATGAACATTTATTACCTGCAGCTGCTGTGAAATCAGATCGATGGGCTGACCGGTCTTCTTCCGTCTATGAGTATGAGACCACCACTCATCAAATGATGGCTCAACTCCATCATTTGCTTTTGTCTGCACAATTTTAGATATCATTAAAAATTTATGTAATTAATAAATCATACAAAATTTATAATGTATGGAAAGGTCCAAGTTGGTACCATACGATCCCAGTACCAGCCATAAACGCAGAATTCATATATCTATCTGTATCTGTCCTCTGGTACATCCACTCACGTCCATTAGCAGCCATTTTGTTTCCCTTGTAAAATAGACAATAAAAACCCTCAACATAAATACATAATATATTTATTACATTTCATATAATATAAATATAATGAAACTGTAAATGAATTACTTATATATGTCATGCATACATGTCAACCTTCTATAACTGAACTACCTAACTACTCCATTAAGGTAAGGGCCCTACTCCATTGAAAGTTGTATAAGCAGTAAACCATTTTAACTGTTCCATGTTAGTAGCATTTTATGTAAATTTCGGCAGCATTTCCCTTCAGTTCCCGTTTACAGTGTTTCTCAATAATATCAACTTATTGAGAAACACATGACGGGAACAATTTGGGAAATACTCTACCAAATTTCACATATTGCTACTACAGCAGGAACACATTAACTGAAATACTGCTTATACAAGTTTCAACTGTCCAACTTGGACAATCCATGATTATGTTAATTAGAAATATAACTTAATCCAATACATCTTGTTTGCCAACAATCTAAATTGGACCAATATTATATTTGTCATCAACACAATCATGGATGGAGAATCTAAGGTATAATAAATAAACACTTATATTATGCAACTACATGATGTGATAAGTCATCTACCTAAAACAACATAAGTATATCTCATAAAAAATAAATAATTACCATTTAAATCACTAACATCTAAAGTCAGCTACCTAAAACAACATAAGCATATCTTATAACAAATAAATAATTAACAGAAAAATAACTAATCTATAAATTACTTATAAATACCTCTATTGAGCTGAAGAAGATGTTGAAGCGGAAGTGAAATTTGATGTACCAATTGTTGCTGGGGCGAGTTGGAGAAGAGAAGTGGGAGGGTATTTATAGCCAAATTCTGTAGTAATATCGTAGGTATTATATATGAAAGTTAAAGTGCAAGATTAATGTAGGAAAGTTGTAGTAACTAACGTCAAAAAAATGTAGGAAAAAATAAACTGTCGGAAAATTGTAGGATTAAATTTCCTACATTTTTAAGACACTCACTCTTTTTTTGTCTCAAAAACCGTAGGAAAAAAAAATGAGGGAAAACCGTCGGACATATTTTGTCTAAAAAACGTAGGAAAAGTAAATGCAGGAAAAGCGTCGGACAGCGTGTCCGACGCTTTTCCTACAGATGTGTGTCCGACGCTTTTCCTACAGAAACGCCTCAAAACCGTCGGACAACTTGGCGCCATTAATTCCCGCCATTTTTCGCTGACATTTATCCTACGCTTTTTTGTGTCAGAAATTTATTGAATGAAAACCGTCGGAGATAATATTTTGTCCGACGGTTTTCCTGCGAATTATTTTCCTACGCTTTTTTCCGTAGCAAATTTCCGTAGCAAATAATCCTCATTCTTGTAGTGTACCCCTCGTTTGAACAGATGGAAAATCTCAAATATAGATCTCCTCCATTAAAATTGCTCCTGGGTTTGCCCCCAAATGAGGCAACTTACAAGTGCAGGGTTAAGTTAAGTATATCTAATCTTAGTTTCCTTTTCATCTCTTGAGCGAATTTCTCATTTCTTTCTCTTTTTTTTTTCCTTGAATCAGCAGATTGATGTGCCTGCTGATTTACAAGAAGGTTTTGATTGGAGGAAGCAGAAAGATGTATTCAGCATCATTAGGGACCAAAAGAAGGAACGTAAGTCTAATGATCTCTTTTATTTATTTATTTTTTTCCCGTGCATCCCTAAATCATAGTTTATATAGCTTGACCATTGTAATTTGATGTGTAGGTACATGTTTTGGATATGCGTGTACAGCTTGCTTTGAGATGGTCAGACGAATTAAGCTAGAAAGTGAAATAACAAAAGAAGTTTGTGAAAAAAAGCTTATTGCAGGCGTCATTGAATATGTGAAAGCACACACGCCTCTCACCGCTGAACCAAAGGATCCAACCGTAGGTGATGTTTGGCGTTACTGGACAAGGAATGGAGTGGGAACTGTAGAGACATCACAAGTATTTTATCTAAAATTATCTATTTTTTCATATTTAATTATTTACTTCATTGTTACTTTTGTACTTAAATTACTAATTGTTTTAACCTAATTTGTAGGTTCCATCATCTTACTTTATTCATGATTATCGATACCTTTCGAGTCACGATCCCATAAAACTGATGAGAAAGGTGAAGGAACACCCAGTAGTAGAGGTGGGACGTGGGCCGGGTTGGCCCGGACCGAACCGGGACCGCCCCGGACCGGTCAAACCCGCCCCCGCAAGAGGCCCGCAATTTTATGGGCCGATATGGGCCCAATAGGAGGAGGGGGACGCAAAAAAACTGGCCCGGACCAGACGAACCCGCCAGCCCGGACCGGACCGCCCCGCCCCGCCGACCCGCCGCAACGGCTCCCTGCTGTATAACGTTAACCTGCGAAATTTTTTTTTAAAAAAGGGCTAATTACACAGCAGGCCCTCCAACAGCTTTCTGCTCCATTTCAGCCCCCAAAATTTCATTTTTGCCCCTCCCAACAACTAAATTTCAAGGACTTTTTGGTCAAACTAATTTTTCCCCTCCCCCTATAAATACCAATGCCATTTTCACTCAATCCTCACACAATCACTCAACCTCTCTTCTTCATCTACTATATTCTCTCAACCATTCTCTTTATTTTCTTAATCTCTTCCGAATTTCTTAATAATCTCTCCTTAATATCTTCATAATTCTCTCTTGATTTTGCATTAATCACTACTATTAGTACGTGAGTCATGGCTTCAAAAGGAAAGGGCAAGTCAACAGATAGTTCATCTTCCCGCAACACCGGCCTCCGAGCCTTGTTCCGTCGCCGATCTCGGCCCGCCGATAAAGGCATTTCAATTCAAGAGTTTCACGACGATGATGCCGGAATCGATATGACGAATTACGATTTGGGTCTCGACGATCAATTATCCGATGATGAAGTGGAAGAGTTGGATGCGATGGCGTCCGGGAATCCGTCAACAGAACCGACGCCTACAAGTCATGAACCCGGCGTGGAGGGAACTCAAGCACAAGGTAAATCCACGAGACTAACTGCTTGGGTTTGGGAGCATTATGAGCTCATAAACGAAGGGGAGTCGAGGTACGGAAAATGCAAACATTGCGGGAAAAAATTTTGTGCATAGAAAGAATTCCGGCACTGGAACGCTGAAGAGGCATATTGAAAATCAACATGCTAACGTCCTCCCTAGTACCGGGACTAGTTCTGGAGGACAAACACAACTTGGGTCTACAACCGGCGCCGGCGGACCAGGTATATTTCGTTTTAACCAACAATCTTGTAGAGAAGGTATGGTAAATTGGATGATGCTTACCGAAAAACCTTTTTCACAAGCTGAAGATGTCCACCTAGAATCTTGGATAAAATCACAATTAAATCCTGCATTTAGAAAAGTATCTAGGAAAACTGCTAGGAAAGAAAGCTTTAGACAATTTGAAGCCGGAAAATCAGATTTGCAAGCATATTTTTCTGCTCTTGATCATTGTGTGGCATTTACTTCTGATATGTGGACATCACCTATAGGTCAATCATTCTATTGTGTTACTTCTCATTGGATTGATTCTGATTGGATAATGCAAAAATGAATTTTGTCATTTAAGGTTATTGAAACAGATCATACTGGTTTTCAAATATTTAATTGTATCTTAGAAACTTTACGTGATTATTTTTGTACTGATAAAGTTCTGTGCATTTCATTTGATAATGCTTCAAATAATGATGTTGCCGCTCGCCTTTTGAGTCAAAACTTAAAACCACCGCTCAACGGTGCATTTTTTCACGTTAGATGCATGTGCCATATTTTGAACATTTGTGTGCAAAAGGGTTTAGAAGTTCTCCAAAATGAGATTTTGCCTATTCGAAACTCATTAAAATATTTGATGTCCAGACCTGCTATTTTTCGTGAATTTAAAAGCTTTTGTATTGAAAATCAAAAACCATTTTCTTGGAAACGGTTTAAATTGGATTGCCCAACCTGCTGGAACTCCACATTTTTTATGTTGCAAGATGCATTACCGTATGCAAATTTGTTGTCACATTTCATGAATTTAAAAATGGGTTCTGAATTTCTTACGACTGAAATTTGGGAGAAATGTTCCAAAACCGGTGAATTGCTTAAGTTTTTTTACGAGGCAACTGAATTTTTCTCTGGTGTTTACTACCCAACAAGTCATCAAGTTTTGTTTCATTTAGTGAACATCACATATGCTTTACATCAATTTAAAAATGATGAGTTGTTAAAACCGACTGTCGAAGCCATGCGGGCTAAGTGGCTTCAATATTTCTCAAACATTCCACCTATCTTTTTAGTCGCTTCTTTACTTGACCCGTATGTAAAATTAACGGGCACAACAACACTGCTTGAAGGAATTTTTCATACTTATTTAGAAATGTCTCATATAAATGTTTTGGCTATGTCTGCTTCTGCTTCCGAGTACTTGCATTCTTTATACAAGTTATATTGTGAGCGGCATTCGGATAAGGTAAGATCCGAAGCTCCTCAAACTGAGCCTCCAAGGAGATCAATCTCCTCAAGATTCAACCCGGCGCTCCAAATGCTCAAACGACCTCGACCGATGACATCGGGATTAGCTGAGGTCGATGACTATCTCAACACATCATTCGAGACAAGCGACCTCGACATCTTGGAGTGGTGGAAACAAAAGAGATCAAGATTTCCGATCTTGTCGATAATCGCACAAGAGATTCTTGCCGTTCCAGTATCGACCGTCTCATCCGAGGCAGCGTTTAGTGCCGGAAAACGGGTGATAACAGAAAAACGGTCAAGATTGACACCCGACGCGGTAGAAGTATGCGTGTGCAACCGAGATTGGGGCCTCGCAGCACTCCGGCATCAAGACCAAAAGAGTTCGGATGATGAGGTAATATCCGATACCGAGAGTTGAATTTTTTTTTTTTCAATCATACATGTAGTTTGTATTTGATCTGATTATGCTGTTCAGCACAGATCATAGGTTTCTATTATTTATCATTTCCGGAACGTTTTTTCCATTTCAAAATGTAAGGCACGTTCTGATTATTTGTAAGTGCCATTTGGCTTTTTAACTTAATAAAACTTACACCGGAGGTGGTGTTTTTTCTTAAAAATATTTATGACTTATATAATTAATAATTGTTCTATTTATATATATATATATATTTTTTAACAAAAAAAAAAATGAAACCCGCCCCGCCCCGCCCCGGCCCCGCCCCGCCCCGGGCTCGGAACCGCCCCGCCTACAACCGGGCCGAGCCCGGTCCTCAGAACCCAGGCCCAGGACCGGCCGGGGCCGACCCGGTTCCCACCTCTACCCAGTAGTAGCTGCAATCAGAAAATGCGGAGACTTCAATAGGCTCAGCGATGTAAGTTTCTGAATACAAATGGTTGTGATTTTTTTCATTTTCTCATTTAATTTTTTTTATCTTTTAATAGGGAATTTATGAAGGACCGAGATTTAATCCGAATGACAAAAAATTTCACGAGTTTATAGAGAAACATATTATAGTTATTGTCGGTTTTGGGAGGGATGAGAAGACGGGTAGATATTATTGGCTCATACTGAATTCAGGGGGAGAGCGCTGGGGTGAGAATGGTGTTGGTAAGGTGTATGTCGATGTAATGTTGAAGAAGAAGAGAGAAGATTATAATGAGTGGGAGCATCTGATTTTTGAGCCGTCATATCCTATTGTCACCTAATAGTCCACTGCAACGGAGAGGAGGGGAATGTATGAAGATGAAGATATCTCATATCTAATTGAAATATAAAGTTGTCTGCATGACCTTGATGGTCTCTCGGGCTAGGCAATCTTAGGCAATAAGTTTACAAGATCAGCTCCTAATAAACAAAAAGGCAGATAATCGGCAGAGGTCCTTTAATGGTTTCTAAGTAGGACTCCCAGGTGGAGTCTACATCAGTTCAGAGGCATTCAGATGTCCTTGATTGTTTCCTGAATACCTGTCATCTTCAGGCCATCATAAAACATGATTGATTGATTGATATCAAGGATACCACAAGACAAAGAATACATCATATATGGAAAGAGTGCAGGCTGTGTGGAGGCTTGACAGGTGGGACTTGACAGAGGAATACTTCAGTTGTGCTGATGAAGAAGGCTTACTGAGTAGTAGCTCTGAAAGTAATGCTTCTTTTGACAGGGGTGTAGCAGAGATATTGCAAGCAATGATGAAGAAGGATCACCTTTTGGTTTCTGGAAAAATTAGTGTCCCAGGATCACTGGTTGCTCCCTTGGCTGCTGCAGGCATGGACCCTCACATGCGGGCATATCCATTTGTTGTTGAACTTCAGTTTCTTCTGGAGTTAGAGGGCTTCCATACTCTTCTTATTCATGAGAGGGCCTCCATACTCTTCTTATTCACGACTCTTTCTTAAAGAAATCATATCACCCAGATGATCAAAGATTCACAAGTTATGAAGTACTGGGAAGTTAGACTCAGATTTATACAACCATTAATCTGGGAAAGGAACCATTGTTAGCTTTACAAAGGCTGGCATATGGTGCTAGCGGTCTTGCTGCTAATTGGGAACTGTTGGCTTCAATATGCCAAGCTCTGCCCTTTGGCTGGTCATTATGAAACAGTGAACTGAGTAGTTTTAGAAGCCCAGGTGCCTGGGGACCCTAATGTTCACGGGAACAAGCTAAGCTTCTCAGAACACTAGGTGCCCTGATGGAGCAATTGCAGAGTTGCAACAGTCAATGCCTGTGGAGGTTGTTGGTTCTGCTGCCATATTGATAAGCTTATATTTATTATATTTATTTCTCTCATATTTAGTATGTTTTAATATGTTTTGAACCTTAAATATATATTTTGAGTATGTTTTGTAGCTTAGAGCATATCTGGACTTAATTGATTGAAAATGAATTTAATTTGCTATTTTACAAGTTTTAATTTGGTTGTGCTCTTTCAGGATGTTGACAGATTGGTGATGTTCCGGTAGAAAAATTATATCTTGAGCTACAGAGATCGGAATGAGGTGATTCTTGATTCATTGGAAAGCTAACATCTGGAGCTACAAATCACATTCAGACCATGAAACCCAGTTTGCACGTTAAGAGGGTCAAATTCAGCTTCAAAGTCGCGATTAACTAGTCACCGCTGGTTCAGAAACAGTTGCGGTATTTTGGGCATATCTTTGGCTGTAGATGTCCGTTTTATGCGGTTCAAGTGTCGTTTCGAAGATAAGAAAGAGCTATACAACTTTTATGATTTGAATTTTGAGAAATAATAACTGCATCAAGATCGAATCTCAGCTTGAAGTTGCTACTACTATTCTGGAGCATTGTTTGGGGTACTTTTGTAAAAATATAGAAAGTTTAGGGAGTTTTTATGAGTTTAGCCATAGGTTTTAGTTTTCTTTGGTTTTTAAGCGTGGCTGCCGCCGCCAGGCTCTCCCCCCCTCTCCCCCTCTTCGCCAACTCTCTTTCTTTTCTTTCTTCTTTTATTTTCTTTTTAGTGTTCTTTTTATTCTTGGTTGAAGGAAACTGAAACCCCGAATTCGTTAGCACTGTGAGATCAAAATTGTTTTTATTCATCAATTAATATTTTGAGTATTGAATGTTCTTCTATGATTAATTTCATGATTGTTTCGTTTATATGCTAGGAGGTCTACTAGTTGTTATTCGAATTCAATCTAATGCTAGGTTAGAAATCAAATCCGTAATTGTTTGATTTCTCTAATCTGTGAAGCAACTGAGGTTTAATGATTTACTGCGTCAGAAATCATTAGGTCTTAGGAAGAATATTCAAATAAATTAAATGCAGCCGCTTGTATTTGTGTTGTTAAGTTTCATCGATCTTTTTAATTTTTAATGCAATTGTTAAATTAAATCAAAGCGCTTGTCTTAGGTTGTTTAGCAGTTAGGGTTAATTAGATCGCTTGTTTCTGATTAACTACGACTAAGGGGAGGTAGGAAGATAGCTCCAACAATGAATATTCAAAGTCTTGATTGATCTATCTATGCATCAATGATCAGTTATAGGCATTCGGTGGTGGATGTTGACTGATGCCAATGTTTGAATTTTTATTGTTTTGTTGGTTTCTTACTTGATAGGTTTATTAAATTTTTTTCTCTGATCATTTTTTTTATTTTACTTTTTTTTTCTTATTGCAAACAATCCCCCCAATCTTTTATTTCAGTTTTCTGACAGTAAGCTTGCAGTGGTGGCTTGATGTTATCTATATACTGAATCCTTTTCACTTCCAGTGGTGGCTTGATGTTATGTAGTTGATGAGTTTGATAAACCCTGCATTTTTACCAGCAACTTTGAAATAGTTGGCAAAACATTTGCGGCATTTATAAAGTTTCAGAAAAAAGAAGTTCCTAATACTCATGTGCAGTCCCAGCACATCTCCTGCACAATTTAAAGTTTCTGCACGCTTTAATCTAAGTTCTAACAAAGTCCCTTCACAATATTCCACTGCTTGATGAAACTTTAATCTTTTAATCTATTTCTAGATGGCTCTTTGTATTCTACTATTGGCTAGCAGACATCATTCATTGTGTTTTAGAACCAAATATTTGCTACTTTTTTCTCTGCTTCTTTTTAAGAGATAGTTCCGCAAGCAACTAACTGAATTTATTTCACAGATTTTCCTTAATGGTGTGTATTTTTATATATAAATTTTATTTTGAAAATTCCTAAAACCTGCCTTTTCAACCTGAAATCCTGTCTCCACGCCTGCTAAAACCAAATATGAAACTGTGGAAACACATTACATAATGAGGTTAACCCACAACTTTGGGAATTGCATTGTATGAAGCACTTTCTCTAAAAAAGATCTTCTGATTTTATCATAGGTAATTTTCTAATGTCCAGCTTCAAGACTGACTTAAAGACTGCATTATGACCTTTTTTATCACTACTAGCCTTTGTAGTTTTTACTGCATGGAGAATCTCATTGGCAATGGTCATATTATCTTGAATGCTTCATATCGAAACGAAAGCATTTTGAAAGTGTGATGCTAGTGATGACATAATCAGCTTAAGTCTATTAACCAAAACCTTAGGTATTACTTTACAAAACGTATTGCAAAAACCAATGGGTCTAAACTCCTCAAGATGGTGCACTTCTTAGATTTTAGGAATGAGAGTGATAGAGGTTTTGTTAACTTGACATACAAGATAACCTCCGCTCAGGAATGACAAGGCTGACTTTGTTATGGAATCTCTCATAAAATGCCAATATTTCTTAGAAACTAGTAGTGAGAAGCATCCGGTCCTGAAGGGTTTAAGATTACCCTACTCAAACACAACCTTTTTTTTTCATCTCTTCCCTAGTGAAGAAGTAAAGAGTCTTGCTGGTGGGACGGCAGTTTCCTGGAAAGATTCGAGCAAAGCAAATGTTGGGCTTCATCACAACTCCGAGGAAAATTGTTATAGAGATTGAAGATATAGGAATGAATCGTCATCCAATCCCATCCTCATCATCATGAACCCGGGTAGAATCATTAACCAACAATGCAGTAATGCGGGACCTTAACTGAAAGAAATGAGCAGACGCTGTACAACCTTTTGGGAAGATTCTGTCTTTCATTCATTTACTCTCATGGTTATTACACATGTGCCAATAAAACCTGACTATATCTACAACTACAAGAGATATTATCAGCAACTAAAGAGATATTTACAACTAAAGTTCTAGCAACTACAAACTACATCTCCAATACTCCCCCTCAAGTTGGGGCATTGAGATTCACAATGCCTAACTTGGACAACAGTATCTCGAGCTTATCCCTGCCCAAAGCTTTGGTGAATAGGTTTACGAGTTGCATTTCTGTGCATATTTTTCTCGGTAGTATCTTCTCAAATTGGATGCGCTCTTAGCAACAATCCATTTCGATGTGCTTGGTTCGTTCATCAAAAACAGGATTCATTGCTAAATGTAATGCTGCCTGATTGTCACAAAACAATGCTGTGGCATCAGTCTGCGGTGCCTGTAAGTCAGTTAGCAGCCAACACAACCAGCGGACCTCATTTACAACTGTTGACATGGCTCTATATTCCGCCTCTGTTGAAGATCGGATACGACTGATTGCCGTTTTGTTTTCCAGGAAATAGGTGATCCTCTTAGTGTAATGAAGTAGCCTGTACACGATCTTTGAGTTGTTTGACATCCACCCCAATTTGTGTCACTGTAGGCCATTAAGCATAGGTCTCCGTCATTCTTAAGTAAAATGCCTTGTCCCGACCGAAGTTTCAAGTAGCGCAAGACACGTTCAGCTACGTCCATGTGAGCTTGCCTTGGTTTTGTGATAAACTGACTTAAGACATTCACTGCAAAAGCCAAGTCCGGTTGAGTGACAGTTAAGTATAAGAGCCGTCCAACTAACCGACAATATCTTGAGGCGTCTGCGTCTATATGTGGTCCTTCATCATTCACCTGTAATTTGTAATTTTGCTCCATCGGAAAACTGTTGGGCTAGCAGGCTTGCATGCCCATCTCCTTCAAGATGTCCAATGCATATTTCCGTTGATTGAGCACTAAACCGTTCTGTGTTTTTGCAACCCCAATCCCTATAAAATACTTTAGGGCACGAAGGTCCTTGATACTCATTTTCATGTTCAAGTAGTTCTTCATTTCTTGGATTTTTACCTTGTCATTTCCAACAAGAATGATGTCGTCCACGTATATCAATGCCATCACAAAGCTCTCATCCCTCTTATAGATAAATAATGAATGATTTGCTTTTGACTGCTTGAAATCGATGTCAATGAGAACATCAGTAAACTTACGATACTAATTACATGAGGCTTGCCGCAAACCATACAAAGACTTTCTTAGTCAACATACTCTTTTTTCTCTTTCCTTGGCGAATCCTTGTGAGATGTACATGTAAACCTCTTCTTCCAGATCACCATGGAGAAATGAATTATTGACATTGAGTTGGTGAATGTCCCATTATTTCTTGGCTGATACTGCCAATAAGGATCGTACTTTCACGAGCTTTGCTATGGGAGCAAAGGTTTCATGAAAGTCAATGCCTTCAACTTGCGTGAAACCCTTTGCAACTAGGCGACCCTTGCATCGCTCCACTTCTCTATTAGCCTTCTACTTTACTTTGAAAACCCACTTGGATCCTTCTGCATGTTTTCCCAAGGCTAATGGCTCCAAGGTCCACATACCATTATTCTCCAAGGCCTCCACTTCTCGTTTCATCACTTCTCTCCAATGTTTATGTTGGTCAGCCTGAAAATATGTCTTTGGCTCATCGTAGGAAATGATGGTGGTTAAGAAAGCTTTGTGTGATTGTGAAAATTTGTCATAAGAGACAAAATGAGAAAGATGATATACCACAAAATCACCATGTGGAAGGGTAGGTTGCGAGGTAGCAATGGAAGGTGGCAATTGTACTTCAAAGTAATCAAGGTGCTTCGACTGTTGTCTGACTTGCTGGCTGCGTTGAATGTCGCCATGCATGTCACTAGTTGAGCCTTCTTGCCGAATGTCTACTGGTTCCTGGTCTTGTATGGCTATTTCTTGGGCATGTGCATCATTTTCTTCGTCAGAGGCTTCACGTCATCGAGTTATAGGCTCATCATCAACAAAAGGAGCTCCTATATCTCGGTTTTCAGGGCGCTGAATTTTGTGCGACTTATCATTGTATGGATACTCCTATTTAAAGAAGACCACATCTCTAGATGTATATATTTTACCATTTTCAATGTCATACACTCTATACCCCTTTTGCCCATTTGGATAGCTAACGAAGACACGGTGTCTCCCCCTTTCCCCGAACTTGTCAAGTTTTCCTTTGTTGTGCACATACACTAAACATCCAAATACTCACAAGTGATCATAAGTTGGACTCCTTTTGAGCAAGAGCTCATAAGGTGTTTTATTTCTAATAGCCTTGGTGGGAATCCTATTTATGATGCATACCGCCATGAATATACATTCTTCCTAAAAGCTGACGAGCAAGCCTGCATTAAATCTTAGTGCACAGGCAGTTTCCAAAATATGCCTATGTTTCCTTTCCACAACACCATTATGTTGGCATGTGTAGACACAAGTCATCTGTAACAAAATTCCTCGCTCTCTGTAGAGTTATAGCATTGAATTTGACTGAAATTCAACTCCATTATCTACTCTAATTTGTTTGACTTTCTTTCCGAACTGTGTTTCTACCATGTTCAAAAAATAAGGCAAGAAATGACTTACATCTAACTTGTACTTCATCAAATATACCCACACGCCTCTACTAAAGTCATCTACAATTGTGAAAAAATAATATGCTCCTGTATGTGATGGTGTCTTGTAACCACCCCAAATGTCACAATGTATCAAATCAAAACATGTAGAAGACTTTATTGTGCTTTTGGAAAAAGGCAACCTAGTTTGTCTTGCTCATATACATGAATCGCAATGTTTAATTTCGCCTCCATTAACTACACTAGAATTTGACTTATTTAACTTGACCTTACTACTAGAAGTATGTCTGAGCCTCTAATGCCAAAGTTCAGTCCTCTCCATCCCATTGACCTCCAATGCCACCCTTCCATGCTAAAAAGGGTCTAGGAGGTATAAGCCGTCGCAGAATCTACCCACTCCAATCAGGTTTTTCGTAGGTAAGCCCTGTATGACACAAAGATCTGAAATAAATATTAGTACACAGTTATGATCTCTTGTCAATCTGCTAATTGAAAGTATATTGCATTTGAAATCAGGAATGTTCAGGACTCTATTGATGTTCATCACATTTGGAAGCTTCAACCTGTCATCTCCTTTAACTAGAATACTCTCTCCATTCAGTATTTTGACTGATGTCTCCGTGATGTTCTTTTCTTCCATCTCAAGCAATTCACCATCACAGGTAATGTGCTTTGTTGCTCCTGAATCAATTACCAAAGGCTTTACGAAATTAATCTTACCAGCCATGTTCACCGTCAGTGTGTTTTGACCGGTGTCTTTGGACAATTCACCTTTTCATCCTAAGCATTGCAGAAGACGATCATATTGTCCTCTTGTAAGTTCAGGTATAGGACTGCCGTTAGTGTTGACTTGTGCAACCTTAGGTTCACCCCTTTTGTTCCTTCATGATCCAAGCTTTTTTTTTTTGCGTCCTCTTCCTTTGCGCCATCCAGGCGGGTATTCAATTATCTCAAAGCAATCTTTTTCTACATGTCTCCATTTGTTGCAATTTGTTCATCTTGGCTTTTCTTGCGCCTACCCTATGGCCTTGTTGTTGCTCGCAATGTGGGCATGGAAAGCCGCCGTATCTGCTGTGGGCTTGCTCATTGAAGAAATTTTCTTCTACTGCTCATCTTCTACTGTGAGGTGGTAGGCCTGGCCGAGAGTGGGTGTTGGCTTCATACTCAGGATTTGAGTCTTTATGGTGTTGAATCTGTTGTCAGGCCCCATAAGAAAGTCATATAGCTACTCCCTCTCCTTTACTTCAACGTACCGGCGCTGTAGATCACAAGTACAGCTGCTACATCTGCACCTTGGCAATGGAGATAGATTGCATCTCATCCAAAAAACTTTTTAGTTTGGTGTAGTACAACGAGACGAAAAGCTTTTCCTGTTCCAACAAAACAATGAATCGCTTCAATTCATAAGCCCTTGGAGCGTTTACCTTTCCAATTCTCTCTCGAATGTCTGCCCATATTTCTTAAGCAGTTTGAGCATAGCAAACACTGCTTCTTACTTCCTTCTCCATGGCACTATTGAGCCATCCTTTCACCATAGCATCGCACCGCAGCGGGCCTCCCAATTCTAGTTAATTCGCATAAGGCTTTAGGATTGTTGCATCCATGAACCCAATTTTGTTCTTGGAAAACAACATATTGCTCATGTCATTTACCAATTGAGCAACTCACTCACGTCTATTTGTCCCAGGCTATCTGAGGCATGAATGTAGTATGGGAAAGTCACATCCATACTACTCATTTTGTCGCTCTCACTTGCACCCAACATGGTTGAAATGTCTCAGTTTGTGTTGATAGGTTAATGGCATAGAGATCCCAGGTTTCGGCTTTAATACCATGAAAGAAACAAGAAGATGCTGTAAAACCTTTTGGGAAGATTCTATCTTTCATTCATTTACTCTCCTGGTTATGTACACATGTGGCGATAAAACCTGACTATATCTGCAACTACAAGAGATATTATCAGCAACTAAAGAGATATTTACAACTAGAGTTCTAGCAGCTACAAACTACATCTCCAATATTAACCTTCTAGTTCGCGTGGCCTCCTAAAACATGGTGGGACCTTCAACGCTTCTTTACGAGAAAAAATTCGGGCGATCGTATTAACCAGGCTATGTCAGTTAATGTACAAAAACCCAAATGAAACACGAGTTGTTAGTCAACATATAGTCCTAGCGTTCTTTGCCCAACACCTGCCTATTTTGGCGACTTTCCAAGCAGACATTTAGTTCCTGGTTAGATTGATCAAGTATGTCAACATCTTGACAGCTAGTTCTTATCTGTCATATCTGCAGCAGCCATATAACATCTTCACAGGCTAAAAACGTAGACTCGGTCATGCTCATGGGAAAGACTGTTCCGGGCCTATGCTCATCCCATATTACGGTTATCTTTAGATAGCTAGCGACAGGTTGCTCCTGCTCGTTATGGGCCGTTGTCCATTCGTTTTACCATTGTCTGGACGACACTCTCTTCTCCTCAACTTTAGTTATAACCATCTATTATTTTTCATCAGCCGCTCCTACGAAATGATACTGTTGTATAGGGTATGCATGAAACATTTTGCTAAACTCCTTTTGTTACGAAATGATGTTTTGGTTACTCTCTTTTTATGCATAGTACAATGACAATCCACTGATTGGGACAGAAATATATAGATGCAACAGCGTCAAGATGCACACCAACAAAGGTCTTTTAGTCACATTTCAAAAAGCCGAAGTTCAGTAGCTGATGGCAGATATATACATAGGAATACGATCAAGAGTGCCGGAGCCTATGAGTGCAGGAAACGCATAAATCATGCTTGCTCACATAATTATAAAAGACCACATGTCTAATTTTGTACATAAACAGCTCGTAGTCCATCGAGTCTCAGTTCAATAGCTGATGGCAAATATAGATATGATAAAGATGGCAAGAGCAAACAGGTCTGCCTGTATGGATCACTGAGCAGTGAGCATCATAAACCAGTGAATGCAGTGGCGAATGAGGAACGGAAATTTTAATTCAGATATCCGTCGGCAAGAAGCGCAGGAAAAGAATCAAATATATACAACAATGGTAGAGCTCGTAAGATAATAAGATGTCGAGCATTATCACCAATTTAGTGTCAGATTGCTAACAAACCGGTTGTAGATATGGATGATTAACATTCCCATGTCATCTTGAACATACTCATGGATGACTACCAGGAGAAATGCAATATGAAGCTAGCTTAGCGGGCATCTATTCACACAGTAGTTCTAAATTATTTCAGTTTGAATATGATCTCACAAGACGCGTGTCCACAGAAAATGAAATGGCATCTAATATGATTTAAGATATGGCTTCAACTCATTTAAAGCTAATTGCATATCGCAATCTTAGTAAAGCATGAGTCATGACAACAGTTTAATGGCTAATAAAGAAACAAAATTGAAGATAGTAATAACTCTATATGCATGCATAGATCTGATTATGTTTGTTAGTGAAGAAGAGAATAATAAAATAGAAGCAAATTCTTACGTGATATCTGTCGCAATACTCCATAAACATTGATCCTTCAAGCACAATGGCCAGAAAAGTTTCAGCGGAACCATTGTCAGGATTCTTAGCATCGAAGGTGATAATGTACTGCATCCCGCACCATACCGTAGCGCTAATCCTAACTAATCCTCGCAACCTCGAACCTTATCCCCAGAAACCCATGGCCAATACCAACTGGTCATCAGCAACAGACTGTTTGCGTGTAAAAGTTTCATTGTAAGATTTAAAAGTTTTGAGGTTTCTATGACAAATGGAAGGTTTTCAGGGGTTAAAACTGTTTTTTTACTTTTTTTTCTGTCTGTTTTAACGGTTACAATTAACGGGCAGGACGATTTGTGTAATATTTTCATAATTAAAGGATAAATGATGTAACATTTTGTAATTTTAAGATGAATCTAAAACATAAGGCTTAATTCAAAGATGACATGTGTTGTTTACCTTTTTTTCATGAAATAATTGTTTATTATTTTAAATAGTTGCGAATTTATTTTGTTGCTTTGTGAATCGAGTTGAATTAGTTTTTTAATATCTTAAATATAGAGCTCTTCCTTCCTAATTTTAAAAATTATACTATAGTTTATAAGTTTTAAGAAATTATAATTTGGTCCTTGTATATTTTAAAATCTTCAATTTAGTCCTCAAATTCAAATTTTTGCAAAATGACCCATGAACTTTGATAATATTTTCTAGTAAGTAACTAAAATTTTAAAAGTATCAGTTTAATTACTGTTAGAAAACGACTTTAAGTTGCATGTCAACATTTCCATGAGATAGATGGCCAGACAAGGGATTGATGACTTCAATGTTTCAAGGTTCTTTGGGTAAAGAAGTTTCTGAACTAGATTACACTACTAAAAAAAGCATTTTTTTCCAATGATTTTTTCCAACGCTTCGCATTGGAAATCTAGGTTTTCCAATGACTTTAAGTAACATGTCAACATTTCTATGAGATAGATGGATAGACGAGGGATTGATGATTTTAATGTTTCAAGGTTCTTTGAGTAAAGAAGTTTCTGGACTAGTTCACACTACTAAAAAAAAGTATTTTTTTAAATGACTTTGTGTTGGAAATCTAGGTTTTCCAACAGTGGGACGTTGAAAAAACAATTTCCAACGGCCGTAGTGTTGGTCGTTGAAAATTTTCAACAGCCTATTGAAAATTTCCAATGGTCTAATCTCATAGAATTATTTGTGACGGCCCAATGGTTTCCCAACAGTCAAGCCATTGGAAACATATCAATAGCTAAAGCCAATGAAGATTTCCAACAGCTAGGCCGTTGGAAGGTTTATATATATATTACTAAAAGTTATAGTTTCTATTTATGAAAAATATATTTTAAAATTATATGATTGAACTTATAAAATATATTTATTAAATTTACATTTTAGATTTACAAATAATATATTTTATACAATCCTAATATCATATTATTTGAGTTAAAAATTACTCCTGATAACATATTACTTCACCTAACAATACAAAGACACATCAATATTCAAATAAAATAGAAATTGCCATATTATCTGCAGAACAAAATAGAAAATGCCATAAAACACAACAATCCAAGATCACAAAATTCAAAATCACAACAAATCTATTAGATTTAAACAATGGTCCAAAATTACAACACTCTATTAGATCTGCATCTAAACCAAAATCAGTTCATCCGATTAGATCTGCATCTAGACCAAAAATCACAACAACCCAAAATTATAAATTTCATCTTTGCAGATGACTAACCGAGGAGGGAGATAAAGAAGATGGCAGCCGACAGCAAGGCAAGAATGGTGGCGAGGTAGCGAGGGGAGAACAGCAGCAAGTTGGCAAGGCAAGAACAGCTGCGAAGCAGATGAGGCAAGAACGGCGGATAGGCGACTCGGCAGATGAGGCAAGAATGGTATCGAGGCAACGAGACGGCAAGGTGAAAATGGCAACAAGGCAGCCGAGGCAAGAACAGCAGATAGTCGAGGCGAACAGCGCACGAACGGAGAACGAATAAGCGGGAAGTGGAGCACATACGATTGGCGAACGGGGGACGGCACACAAACGGAGAACTGAGAAGCGAGAAGCAAGCAGCGAGATTGGGCATGATTAGGTAAGGAGAATTGAGGAGGTTGGGCGAGTAGAACGAAGGAGATTGGGCGAGATTGGCAGAATGAAAGGCAAAAGGGGATATATAGCTAGGGTTTAGATTGAACTCAGTTAGTTTGGCTCAATGAAAATATATATGGGTTGAGTTTGGCCCAATGATATACATATATAATAATAATAATAATAATAATAATTATAATATTATTATTATTATTATTATTATTATTATTATTATTATTATTATTATTATTATTATTATTATACATTATGTTTATATATATGTATGATATATGATACATTATTATACATATGATACTATATGATACATACATTATTATGATATATATTATTATATGATATTATTATATAAATGATGTTATTATTATTATGATTACTATTATTAGTAGTAGTATTATAATAAAATAATTTCAAAATATGAATTTACATTTTAAAATTATATAATAAATATGATAAATGTGATATATATATATATATATATATATATATATAATATTAAATATATATATAAATATATCAATATAACATAAATATATTTTTATTATTATTATTCATAACAAAATATTTACAAAATACTATTTTACTTTCTAAAGCAACTACTCATTGCGTTGAAAATTTTCAAAGGCCAAGCCGTTGGAAAATATGGCCTTCAAAAATTCCAATAGCTAAGTTGTTGGAAATTCATCTATACTTTTCCAATGGCTCATTGTATTGGAAATTACCAACGGTTTCGCCATTGAAAATTTGCCCGTTGAAAAATGCATGTTTTTAGTAATGTTAGAAAAATATAAAACATCCTTAGACTGAGGACTAAAATTGTTAAGATTAGGATCCTATCTAAAATCGTTTTTTGTCACACAAGATCGGGTTAGTAAAATCGGATTGTAAATTGTAAGATCCTACTAAAAGATCAAAATTTGTTATAATAAATATTATAATTGATATAGAAGACCAATTATATTATGAAGATATAGCACAATTAGTGTTATAGTACAAATGAAGCTCGAGCCTAATAAAACATACATCAACAAAACTAACACAATAGCCACATAAGTCTAAAAGAAATTCATAAATAAACATAACTTACACAATAACAATAAACTTGTGAAAATGTTTTTGAAGTTTAATTTTTATCTTCTGAATGGGAGAAACATGAGCCTTTTTTTTTCCTTTTTATTTCACAATTCAAGTCATATAATCACTAACTTGAGTAGCCCAACTTGTGGAGTAATGACTCAATCACTTAAACTTTCTAATTTGGGTTAAAATACAAATGTAAACAACAAAAATTAATAACAAGTGAGACCAACAAAATCAAAAGATCTTACTTGTCTTAAGATTTTAATCAGGATCCTTCTTTATCCTATAATACACTGATCCTACTACTTTCCAATGAGATTTTATGATGTTAGATTTAAGGATCACAAGATCCTAAAGTTTAGATTGGGATCTTAACAACTGTGCTGAGGACTACTTTTTCCAATGAACAAATAACGGCGGAACAAAAGTAGTACGTAGTTTTCTAGCTGGGGAAATAGGCGCAACTACAGATAGCGTTCACATTGTCCAACTGCCCTAACCAGACGGAACTTGGACCTTGATGAAACCGGTGGCTTGTGGAAGGTGCTCCTGCCCTTTGCTTTCCTTTGGGTTGGATGTTGTAAATTAACTCGCTCTTAATATATCAAACATTCATTCAAAAATATGCTGGAAAAATTGGCATTAATAATTGAGAAATCTTGGATAATCGATCTTGGCCATGGGTTAGTGGCATTTCTTCTATTTCTTCAAATCGATATGAGTTTGTTTATGAGAAATTGGGGCTTTCCAGGCGAATGAGGATTGTTGCTGGTGGATGAAGCTCGAGTTAAATTGTTAAAATCTGAAAAAGATCGTCCAAATTACAATATGTCCAGTTTTCTCAAAATTAAGTGGCAATAATTGACCTTGCCCAAGTGTATGTGGTGCTGGAACTGAAAGGGAGATGTTCCTGGACAAATTTTGCCGCGATGAAGTTTTGTGGCGGTGATACATGATGAAACTCCATCTCTCCGCTCAGGTCTTTATTTTATTTTTTTACTTTTCCATCATCAATATCAAGTAACTTATGAGAAAGTGTTTATGATTTATTGTGCCACTAAGACATTTTACCTTGATATTAACATTTTCCATCCATGGAATGTCAAAAACCGAACAATTAAATGAGGTTAGAAATTTTCTATGGAAGAAATCAACGTTAGAGTCTAAAATGGTACAATAATAAAATGTTAGGGGGAAGGATGCAATTAACTCGATGTCTTGAGCACAACATGCGTATATGATGATTTTCTATTAAAGACACATCTAAACAACAAATAATTCGTAGTTGGATAAGCTAGAAAAAGAAAAAAGGTGGAGGTAATTAGATAAGTGATTTATTCTGCATATTTTACCCTTATACATTAATCATCTACAAATTCCATCCACCACTGTCGCGTTTGTTCATTTACACCTTCGACTTACTATGCAGGGATTTCAATGTTCCTCAAGAAGATTGAAGTTACTTCGGACAACACTGCATCTACTTCAAAGAACAATTCAAGGTTTATGTTCTTTGTATCATTACTCATTCTGTTGCCATGAAACATGCAGTGAAGCCACACCCGCAACAACGTCCAGGCATGTGTGGCTACTGCTAGAAATTAAACCTTTATAAAACCTTTAAAGGGTTTGAGCTACGAGCCAAAGTCAAAATGTGGCCTTGCGAGTGTTAATTTTGTGGGCAAAATTACGAGGCGACCTAGTTATGAGCTTAAAAAGTATGAGGGTCTCGTGAGCAGACGGGTTCTGGGTTCTTGAGAAAATACGGGAAACGAAGCGTGTATGTACACTAGAAAAATGTCTTATCAAAATAAAAAGAAATGGGAGAAGTTGAAGAGAACTTGAGGCCCTACGTACGAGAAAAGTGATTCTATTGAACCTAATAAGAAGCCAATGCATTGCTGCAGCAACAGTCTTGCCCTTGTGGCTTCGGTCGGCTTATAGAGGCTTTTGTTGAGTCCGTGATGGCTGTTCATCTTGATATATATATATATATATATATATATATATATATATGTTTACACACACATAACAGCCCATGAGATCAAAAGCTAAATGTAGATATATAGGATAAAGATTTTGGGCAAGAGCCAACAGGCATCCATCTAAGGATCACTGAGCATAAAACATCGGCCTGAACTCTATCCACGGATCGATCAAGGACAAAGGAACAGGTTTATCCAGATATCCATTTGCAAAAAATGCATGAAAAGAAATAAATATACAACAATGATATAGCCCATAAGATGATACAACAGTGAGGATTATCACCGATTTTGTGCCACAAGGCTAACAAACCCATGTTTGATAGGATGTGAACTTATTCATGGATGGTTACTCCGGCAAACGAAATATGAAGCTAACTTAATTAACAGACATATGCTCACACAACAGTTTATAAACTGTTTCCCTCTGCAAGATTAGAACGTCAATGTGATTCCACAAGAAGCGAGCTAAAATGAGGGAGCATCAAACCCGACTCAATTTGTAATTGCATATCACATTCTTAGTCAACCATGAAGGCACAGAGCATGAGAACAGTTAAACGGCTGATGGATAAACTAAATTGAAGATGATTAATTTATATGGAAGCGATCGACACAGTGAGCAATTTGACCACTTAAGTTTATTAGTAGGGCCGATCGATTAATTAAATCACTCGTTTTTTATTTTGACAAAAATAGTCTATTCGGCTCCGTTTAATGACTCATTAATGAGTCAAGTCAAATTTGCCTGTGCCCACTTATATTTCAACCTAATGAAATCAACTGATGCATGCGGGTGCATAAATTGTTTGTTAACTACTATCTTCAAGTACTTTTAATGGACCGATGATTTTTTTTTTTTTCAGTGAACAAACATTTTAAATGATCAAATCTCTGTTTTCGTAAATTCAAAAACAGTGCTTGATTTGTTTTAACATTTCCTTATGATCCCTAAGGAAAATATAGAGTACGCTAAAAAAATTCACATTTTCTGATTTATTAAAATGGGGTTGAGTATGTTAATTGTGCACTCAGGGCTCAAATCCCTAGGAGGAACATGCTGTCTTACCCTTTGCCTTCCGCCTGATGGCAGCAGGGCGGGTACCTCTGAAAACATTTCTTTACTGGAAGAGAGTTGAGAAGATGGCGTTAACTCTAGGCTTTGTCAGTTTTGCAGATTTGAGCTAGTAATGTACTGCCCTTAGCCAACGTATAAACGGACAAATGGCAATCCACATCAAGGGGCTGGTCGCCCCAAATAACACTCCAGTTCTCGAACCGGACCACCAAATTCATCTTGAACACAAGATTGATAAATTCCTGATGGGTGGCCTGCTTCAGAAGTTTCTCCATATCCAATATCTGAAGCGCGCCGTTTGAGTTGGATTGCTTGACCACCACCTCAACGTCCGTCGACACGTTTTTCGGCTGGTTAAAGCTCGGGAAACTACCGTTCCCGATCACCTGCTCGTGGTCCGCGAACAGCAGACCGGCGTCTCCTTTCTTGTACAGAACGTCTGATTTCGGGTTGGGATTCTTGACAATTAACCTGACCCGGAACTCGGTCTGGAATCCGGGTATCACGCTGTCCACGACGAAGCTATCAATGGCGAATTTGGGAAGTTTGGGCTCAAAAAAAATGAAGAGAAGGAGGAGGAGAAGGATGATGGCGAAGAGGAATACGCAGCAGAAGATGCAGAAATTGCCCAAGCAGCGTTCCCCCGGCATGCGTTTCTTCAGGATGGTGCGGCGGTTGGCGGCGGCGAAGGCGCCGTCTCGGTAGAGTTGCTCTTTGGGGATCTGGACCACGTGGGTGGACGGTCGGGGGTCAGGCCCGGCGGCTGGTTGGATACTCTCATCGCATGAGATGCGATTGTCACGAGTAGAGGAGTCTCGGTCCGTCATGGGAAGATCGACAGGCGGGGCTGACGGCTACGGCGGTGGTACCGGGGAGGAGAATTTGCATGAGAGAAGGCAGAGAGAAGCGGGAGTGACTAATGTCTGCTAATGTTCGTTTATTCTCCTCTGTTTGAGGAGTGTTGTTTGTAAAGTAGACACTATTTTTGGATGGCTTTTACTTGGTCAGATTAATTCCGTTGTTGGCCTTGCACGAACACAAATTAATACTTATGGCTCTACTGCTCCACGCAGGCATGATTGAAAGTTGAAATATGGTTACAATGCACAATATAATCGAGCGAAAAATAGACTTAATTTATTTAAAATGTAAGATAAACTATATATTAACTTCCTAACACCTTCAACTCCTATTTCATCATACAAGTTGCACTACTAAAAAGTGGACTTTTTCCAACTGCTATGTCTAACAGCTTGCCGTTGGAAATCTTCAAGTTTCCAACACGAAGCCGTTGGTAATCAATGCGTTGAAAGTTCATATTCCAACGGCCCAGATGAAAGCCATTGGTTCGAAAATCGGTATTTTTTTATTCTCATGTTCACAGTTGGAAAATTTTCCAACTGCCTAACTGCTTAGGCCATTGGAAATTAGTTTTTTTAAATATTTTTTATTCCCGTGCTATTTATTCCAATGCTTTTCTTTAAACGTCAAACAGCTTAAGCCGTTGGAAATAATTGTATTGTATGTAGTCAAATATTGAACTGATATTATATAAATGCAGTTATAAATCCTAATAAAAAGATACACAATTGAAATTACAAAGTCATTACATAAATGTAGTTATAAATCCACATAAAAACATACACAATTGAAATTACATAGTTTCATTCTCCTAATAAGTGTTTATTTGTTGATAAACATACAAAGTAGCGTGATATACCTGATCAAGTCTTCATCCAATCCCGATGCATTTATATCACCTTCAGCATGCGCAGGTGGAGGAATGTCAACTCGTTGACATATGTACTCCAGCTTAGCTCGTTGTCTCCTCTTAAGACGCTCCAGCTTCCGCTCATAATATGATGCTTGTTGTGCGGTATGCTCCACTACCACTCACTGTACTTGTTTAGTGAACTCTGGCGTCTAAGTGACATCAACATGTGCTGCAGGAATATTTCCCGATCGTCGTCATCCAACCACAACATATTGTTCTGATGCAATACCAAATACACGCCCTTTCTTCCTGCCACCAGCAGCTGCATTCATTATCGCAATCTCATCAATGTCATGTGCGCCTCCTTCCTCATCCATTTGCTGCGTTTGTTCCTTGATCTCAGCAATTATCTTTGCCTTCATAAGGATAAAGATAGTTTATTAGTAAATCTATAATTAATGGTATATAAAAAGGTCATTTTATCTAACATTATAATTACCGCCACTTCTTCAGCCCGCCTGTTGATGTATTCCCCACTCTTTTGCCTAGCATTATTATTATTATTATTATTATTATTATTATTACTCTTAGTATAATAATTATTATTTTAATTATTATTGTTATTATTATTATTATTATTATTATTGGCATATATTATATTAAAAGTCAAACTTAATCAAACAAACTTATTTAAATATAACTATTTTGTACCTCTATATTAATTTCAAAAATTTTAACATTGTAAAAATAAATCCAATTAAACATTGTTAGTTAAACTAACAATGTACTAATTTCACACATAAATATACTACCCAATTAAACAATTGACTTAAAACTAATTATTTCCTAATTTTAAATTAATCCCGAAATTACAAAAAATTAACAAAATGAACAAAAAATTCCAAACTGTAATGAGTAACCTCAATACTTCACTTCCAACCATCAACAACTACAAACCACATACATTTCACATATTTCAAACCAAATTAACATTACATAATCCGGATTTAATGCATTTTTTGGTAAAAAATTTTTTAAAAATGAACAAATACGTATTAGATCAACTTACCTCAAATCTGAAATTTTACTTCTTTCAAATGCATGGGAATGGCTTTCAATCTGGCACAACAACCAAAATCTTGCACCCATTATCATTATTAAACATCAAATCATGAAAAAATCCAAAAAAAAATGAAACGAAATCGAAAAAAAATTAACAGAAAATAACCTACAGATCTACAACTTTGAGCCCCAGATCCAACAATGGCGACATCGATCAAGCTGCCTCTGCTGTGGGAGCCTTCAGAAACGTAATAGCATATCCATAACTCATAATTCAATTTCGTAATTGTTCCAATGGTTGGACCATTGGAATTTTTTTTGGATTTTCTCCAACGGCCTTGCGGGTTGGAAATTTCCAACGGTTTGGTTGTTGGAAAATACAGTTTTTTTAGTAGTGCTGCGATCATATTTGGCGGAAATGCTCATTGATTATAAATATGACAGAATTGGTAAGAAGGTCGACAAATATTAGCAAGTCATTGAACAAAATAATTAATGCAAGTTTACAGTAAAAACACTACAAGAGAGATGCAATATTGCGACTAAAAAGGGTGACTGAAAGTCAGTCAATAGCCGTGATTGTCACTATTCAGTTGGAATAAAAAATGTGTTCTTTAGGTGGTGACTGCTAGGCAATTAAATGTGTCAGTCGCTCAATTTGTAGTTGCTTTTCTGTCGGCAAATATTGCTACATTTTACTACAGTCACAATTCATTAGGAACTTTAAGTTTATTTTGAAAAACCAAGGAAAATCTAGGACTAAAGTGGAAATTTTTCCTTTCATTCAATCATAAATCTCTCACACACATTTAGCTTTTAGTTTGTTCTTATTCTCTCTCGTTCTCTCTCTCTCAGCTATATCAGTTATCATCTTCTTCTTCTCTATTTCTCCATCTCTCATAGTACTTCTTCCTTTCCTCTTCCTTCTTCTTTCTTCTCCTGCTCCTTCTTCTCCTTCTTTTTATTATTATTATTATTCTTCTTCTTCTTCTTCTCTCTCTCTCTCTCTCTGACACAAACACATAGATCTGCCGGATTATGGGTTGGCGAGGCATTGCCATGAGTTTGCCGTCAATCGAGTCTGTGGTCAGAATTTTTTTTCCAAGTTTTTTTTCATTTACATGTTCAAATTTCTTGTTTCCTTATCTTTAACTTTCTCTAAAGCCATTTCATTAAAAAAAAAAAAAAATTTGTATTTGTGGCTTCAAAGTTTTAGGTTAATTTTTTCCTCTCAAAACATTGTTTTGTTTACATGGTTTTTATCCCTTTGTTCTCCTCTTTAACTTTTTCTAAAGATATTTCTGAAAAAACATAATAGATTTTCTATAAATTAATCTTCAAAGTTTTAAATCCTATAATTTTAGTTTTGATTTCTGGGTTTTTGATTTTTTTTTTTTTTTAAGGTTTCCTTTTGGAGGAATTATTGGAGGGTCCATTGCTAGTCAAACAAGGGTGGCCATTTGTGGCTGCTTAACTGAAGACCTGTAGGTGGGATTCACACGCCACTAAGCCTAAGCATGAACATGAATGAATAATTATTTTATTTAATCTAAATGGATTTTAGTTAAATTTAAATTTCATTATTTGATTATTTTATTATTAATAACTAAAATAAGTTAATATTCATACCAATTTAATGTATGTATCAATTAAATAACCAATTGAATTAAATAATATTAATTAAGTAACAATTATATTAAATAATAATGTATTTTTTAAAAAAAAAAGTTCTAATACATCAACTAAATTGCTATTGAAATGACAGTCACTAATATAGCAATTGAAATAGTTAGTCATAATTTCTCGACTAACTCTTAACTGAGCCTGTCAGTTACTTTTAGCAGTCTAGATTCAATTGTGAGCTATTTACGACTTTGAAAAATCCAATTGCTCTATGCAGTTGCCAGGTAGTCAGTTTTGGATGATATAACGACTGAAATGCAACTGTGATGATAGTTACTATATTGCATCCATCTTGTAGTGAAAGTAGCAATCTGAAATGAATTTTTAACTAAAACATTAAATCTAATTATAAAACTTAATTACCAAAATATAGTATTTTTTCATCCTCTCTACAACGTAGCTTAGGTGACATAGTTTTCTATGACTCCAAAGGTTGAAATGCACTAATAACTTCTGCATCTTTTTCATAATAAAGTGATCAACTGACACCGATTTAAGCTGTGGCCATTTATCAAGGTATATAGTAAGTTTGAATATTATCTGGTTATTGGGCTATTATTATAGAGACATATGTTGTTATCCTTGTACATGAGGGCATTACACAAACCCTTACTACAGCCGTATCGGAGTGCTGATTGATTATATTAAGGTTTTAGCTTCTTCTTTTCATTCATGTTCATTTTTTTGTTTCATATTCTTTGATCAATACTACGCATTCTGTGCCTGTGTAGAGTCGCTGGTCTGGCCTCATCCCTACTTGTTATGGTTGGATTATGCTCTTATTGATTAATCAATGATAGCTTTTTATTTAAAAAAATAGTAGTTAATTTGTATAATAATTAATTGTACACCTTTTTTTTGTTCTTTCTATCATATTAAGGGTGTAAAAGGGCTTGACTTTTATTAGGTAGCACAAGCGCAAGTTGGACACTATCTGCCCTTATATCCTAATAAGTCTAAAGGGCCTTAAGAGTATCTTAAACACACATACACTAACAATCATAAAAGGCCTTGAATACCTTATTTTTTTAATCCAAATATACCTAATTACTAATAAATTGAGTTCGGCATGCTTAAGGTGGTGATTTTGAGCCCAACTTGAGCCAAGCTCAAGCCTTAAAGTTTAGGCTCAAACAATTTGAGCTCAAATTCAAATAGTACCAAATATTGATAAGCTAATGGGCCAAACTCGAACCCTTTCCCTTTACACCCCTATATTATATGCCAAGTGTTGATACCCAATTTCGTCCGACCGTTCAAAATTAAAAAAAAAATTAAAGTTAAAAAAAATTAATAAAAAAATTATTATTATTTATTAATTATTAATTAATTAATTATTATTACTGAAAAAAGAAAAAAACTTTAATTAAGTTAAAATACATTTTCGTTTAATGAGGATTTAATTAAAAATGATATATGTGTGTATATATGTATGTTTGAAATAAAAAAAAGAAAACTCCATAAAAATGACAAAATTAAAAAGTTTGAGGTAAAAATGACAAAATTGAGAAGTTTTGCGAAAAATTGACAAATCCTGAAAGTTCCAGGAGCATTGGGTAAGTTTTCGCATCAATTTTGGGCCAGACGGACGTTTCTGGCCCAAATTGACAGAAAACGACAAAATTGTCAAAATCAGAAGCTTCTGAAACTTATCCAGAATCTGAGAGACGTAAAGCACTGAAACTGTCATTTTACCAAATTAAGAGATAAGTTTGAATTTAATTAATTTTTAATTTTAAACAGTCCAGAACCTATTAACCTATAAATAGGGGTCCAAAATCTGTGAATAACACAGAGAGAAAAAAATAAATCAAGCTTAGAGCTCTGTTCTAAAAAAAGAGAAAAATATAGCCTTAGTCCCTGGCCTCTCTTCTCTCTTACCAGAAAAGCAGAAACTTATCTCTCTGCCCGTTTAAGCGCTCTTCCCACTTCCGTTTTTTCTTTCCCCTTTGACGTTCCCCGCCGTTTCTCTCCAACTCGCCGTCACCCTCCTCTGCCTCCATCACGCCGCCCCTGCCGTCGTCTCGCCGTCCGCCGTGACCCACCGTCCGCCGTCGTCCCGCCTTCCCCCGTCGTTTCCCTCCGCCCTCGCCTTCCTCCTTCCCTCTCCCTTCTCCCTCGCCCCGTCATCTTCCACCTCGCCTCTCCCTTCCTCCGGCCCAGCCACGCCGCTCCGCAGCGTCGCCGCCCCCTGCTCACCTCCTCGCCGTCTCTCCCTCGCCATTCGCTGCGCCACCCATCCCCCCCGTCGAGCTGCCCGTGTTCCCTGTTTCTCAGAATTCAAAAATTTGATTTCAAAGGTAAAACCTCATTTTCATCCTTCATCTTCTCACATTTATCCATTTTAGTCACTAACCTTTTTTTTTAATCTGTGCAGAACTAACAATAATCTTTAATTGTTTGTTTATTATTGTTATTGTTATTAATATTATAAGTCACTAACCTTTTAATTTTTTCAAAACTAACTCAATTAACTTTACTAACCTTTTATTATTGTTATTATCATTATTAACTTACTAACTTACTAACTTTACTAAATTTTATTATTATTGTTGTTATTATTGTTAATAATTTACTCAACTAACATTACTAACCTTTATTTTTATTGTTATTAACAACTAACTTTACTAACTTTGCTAATTTTTATCATTGTTGTTATTATTATTGTGTTATTAAAGTGGATGGCCAAAAAGCCCCACTTTATTATTATTAATTTTTTTTTTTGATTGAAAAAATTTATTTCACTTTTAATTTTTATAATTTTTAATAACAAATTATTATCAAAAAAAGAAAATGAATAATTAACTTTATTCTATTTATTCTGAAGGATAAAAATCATTTTTAAAAGCCAGCCATCTTTTAAAAAATAACTTTTTATAACCTTTTATTAAAATTAATAAACAAACATAATGAAATAATTTAAAAAATTAAAAATAATTTTTTTAAATATATCTTTAAAAGTAATGATTTTTCAAATATATCTTTAGAAAAGATAGAATAATTTTTTAAAATTAATAATTAATTAAATAATTAAAAAATAAAAAATAAAAATTAAACTCCATGTCCAAATGATCCGCCAGGATCCATGGCTTTGGATTTTAAATAGTATTTTAAATATTTTTAAATAAAAATATTTTTTTCCTTTATTATTAAAAAATAAAAATTTTGGGCTAATATTTTTACTTAGCTCTTTATCCAGAAAAATAATAAAATATAACTTTTTAGTTTCTTTATTAATAAAAAGAATAAAAGAGTAAAAAAAAATTTTTGGGCTAATATTTTACTTTTTCTTACTTATTTCTTTTAAAATAATAAAAAGATATAACTTTTTGTTTTCCTTTATTAAATAAAATAAAATTTTTATTAAATAATAATTTTTTTTTATTCACCTTTTAACAAATAAATATTAAGACTTTTCTTTTAGTTTTGAAATATACATATAAAGTTTTGATTTCATTATTAAATAAATAAAATTTTGATTAAATAATTACTTTTTGGTTCACTTTTTATCAAACAAAAATATTAAGACTTTTATTTTATTTTTGAAATATACATATATATTTTTTTTTTCTTTATTAAATAAATAAAATTTTTATTAAATAATTATTTTTGATTCACCTTTTAACAAATAAATATTAAGACTTTTTTTTTAGTTTTGAAATATACATATAAAGTTTTGATTTCATTATTAAATAAATAAAATTTTGATTAAATAATTACTTTTTGGTTCATTTTTTTATCAAAAAAAAATATTAAGACTTTTCTTTTATTTTTGAAATATACATATAAATTAAAACTTCCGTATCCGGGTGACTCGGCAGCGTCCATGGTTCGAAAATATCAAAATTTATACAAATTAATTACCAAAAAATCCACATCCGACTAAATAATTCAGTTAAAATTTCTAATTTCGAAAATTAACTGAAGTTGTTTAAAAGCAAAGCAAAACAAAATTAAAATCAACTAAGGTGCCAATTTTGGGCGCTATAACAATATTGTTTTAGCGTAACCGTACTCCCGAACCCCTGAACTCTCGCAGACCATATTTTAAGGTATCCAATCGACCTATGTAAACCGATTGGTGGTGACTCCAGAAAACCCGACGTTGCTACACCAAGTCAATAATCTCTCATTAAGACCTTTTTTATACTTAGAATAAAGGAAAGTTAAAGAAGAGACAAAGAAGATAATGTGCCTGAGTGACTTGACTGTGTGGCACTACAAGCAATGTTATACTCCGTGTAGTAAGGGTGAGAGAGAAATTCATCCACCAATAGATATTCCTCCACATTATGTGGTATTTTGCTCTACAAAGTGTGAAGAACTTGAAAACAATTTATTAAGAAAACTAGTGATGTTGTACAAATGCGCCTTAATAGTGCAAAGGACAACAATAACAATTGTACTAGGCTCAACTTCTAAAGATGACCTGCAACAACTAATGGACCAATTGTAGCTGGCATGATGTCCATCATATCCAAGCTAAACCAAAGTTGCAACAGCTTTATTGAAGTTCGCCTTCCATGAGCCATCCATAAGAAACACTGTTAATGTCATGGGAGACCTAAACCTCATGAATTGCATAAAATAGGAAAAGGATTATGGATAAGAAAATAGGCTTCCTTGTGTCTACTAGATTAAGATCTCATTTTTCTAAATAATCCATTTACACCATTATATCATACTTAAATGAAAATTGAATTTTACTTAAAACTTCTAATTGTATGGTGCAATCTTAGTCATCATTTGTCTATCAAACAAATTGGTTTTAGCAATGAACCTTTTATTGGATGGAAGTAAAAAAAACAAAAAAACAACATGCAAAAAGAATTCTTCAACTGTGATGATTCCACAGTCTTTCTACTACTAATCTCAAAACATAGTTATAGAGTTCAAAAGTCCCCACCAAGCTGATGGAGTTGGTAAATGATCCACGAAGGTACCCGAATCAAGTTTGAAGGAACATGGTGAACTTCGGTCAATAAGTTAGTTACCTATATAATAAGAAAGGGGGAAGAAATGGTTAATAGTTGAGTAAGTAATAACTTACTCTAAGTAGCCTATAAGATGGATGTAAGGTTTGAGTAGGTGATGACTATTCTAAGATGCCTACAAGAGGATTTCATGGGGTTAGGTTAATTGCTAACATCAAATGAAGTGCTGGTACCCAAGTACCCCAGTCGTATGACCCCAGTCGTATGAGCTCACGAGAATTATAAGCATCTTCATGTGTAAAGAAGTCCTAAATGCATATGCATATGCATTCATTCATACATTTCATTGCTTTATTGTTGTTATTATTGTTTGTGTTGGTTGTGTGTCATTTAAAGTATGTTTATATGTTTGTGTGTATGTGTGTGTGTATATGTTACTTGCATGCTTGCATATATTTTCCCTTGCAGATGCCGATATCCCTTACTAAGTTCCACAGTGTATTCATCCCTTAAGTGTTGTGCAGGTATTGAGTGTGTTAGTCATACTTAACAATTGGTAAGGAGCAGCTATTAAGGCTAAGTCATATTGGTTTGAATGTACTATCTAAGTAGGAGACTTGTGCTCCTAAATTGCTTGTGATATAAGCTTGTACTAATCAAAGTGTTTTCCTTTCAGTTTATGACTAAGTGAGTACAAGAAAAATATGGCTTATTACTTGAAGTTAGCTTGTTTTGGTGAAAAGCTAAGGATGAATCTTAGTAGATTTTTTTGTCTCTTGTATATTTATGGTATTTTCATACTAAATGTTGTGTCTACTAGTGTTCACAGGTGTGTATAACACTATGAATACATTTCGGTACATATAAGGTTTAGATGCATGCACATGGTTATTACTTGAAATTAAAGCAACTAAAGTTTTTACGACTTCACTTGTTTTAACTTGTTTTTTTTATAAATATGGCTAGCTACTATTTTCTTTACTATTTTTCTTAATAGTTATTGCGTAGCCAGTACGACACAGATATATTTTATATGCAATGTAGGCTAAGTAACTAGTTACATATAAATAGTTTTAAGATATTTCATGAGTAATAGCTAGCAAATTGTAATCTAAGTAAGATTATAGTTGCTTACGATCCTAACAGTGTAGTCAAATTAGGGCATTAGAACCCTATTCCACCACAAAGATAGTGTACGACTGTTGTAAATATGACAGATAAGAATTAGCTGTCAAGATGTTGACATACTTGGTTAATATAACCAAGAACAACAAGTATAGTAAAAAAGTTGAGAAACAATCGTGTGTAGGCTTAAACAAGAATAGTTTATAACCTAGAAAGATAATCATAAGACTAATATATAATCATTAAGCAATAATAAACATGTTTGAACCCATAAAATACGGAAAACTATTCTAGAATAGAAAAGCTAGGAAAATCCCAATTTGGAGAGAACAACTTTCGAACCTTGATCTCCAAGCCTTTAAGTAGCTCTTCCTTGATCCTACTTAGTTATCTCCTCAAGAACAATGTAAATTATGCTTCCAGTTTATTTTAACTTTAGCCAATTAACTTCAAAATGGTTTGTTTTTATTCTTATGTTTTTTTTACCCGTAACTAATATTAATTAAAAGTCAAAGTTATGTCGTTGTAATAATCGATTGAAAATACAATTTTTGTAATCTTACTAAATTTCTATGAATTTTTGTAGTTTAAGGCATTAAAATAATAAAAATTCATAAAAATTTAAAAACATTATGAAAATTTACTTTCAAATAAATTATTGCATCTACATAATCTTAGCTTTCAAATGAAATTGATTTTAGGCAAAAAAAAAAAAGTAAAAAATAAGTCAGTTGACTTATATTAAAATGAATTGGCTTACTAAGATGTAAAATATGAAGCAATGAAGAAAAGAACATTTAAATCTAAATGAGAATTAGGATTATATGAGATGTGAAATATGTGGTGTATATTGTAAGGCTATGAGAGGAATTGGTATTTATGGAGCAATGGTATGAAGTCCAACTTTTGGATAAGATTAAAGGGCCTCAAGCAATGAGAGTGTAAGATTCAAAATAAAGTATAGGGGATCATTTCTACTACCTTAGATGGCTCTATAGTGTCCCTGGTGTTATGTTTTTGTCACTATGGCGCAAAAGTGGCGATTCTAACTTCAAGTTCTTGGCCTTGGCGGTGCCATTGATCAATTTGGGAAACATAACAATTTCTTCTTTAGCATTGCAACACCGTAGTATATTTCATGCTTTAACTTTTTTTTTTTTACCTGCCTTTTCCTAATACCAAAAAACTCTTCCACCCTCTTATCTTCAAAGAATTCCTTACTTATCAATATATTCCTATATTTTAAAGGCTAAAGGCTACATTGACCTTAATCAGGAACAAAAGTGGGCAAATGTTTTTTTTATAATCAAAATAAAAATAAATTGAAACAGATTAGGAAAACATAGAAGAGGCAAGTTGATGAGTAATAGAAACTTTATGTCTAGGGACCACGATCACCAACAGCGTTGCAGAGAGTTCAACAAGTCCACGGTCTGTTAGACAAAGGAAACGAGAGTCAAACTTAATGATAAAGCGTTGGATAATGCTTGTAAAGCCGATGAGCAATTTGTTACCAAAGTTACTGAGGTGAGATGTTTAATGGCCGTGAACAATAACACTCCATGAATGACATGAAGTTATGCCTTCAGAGTAGATTCACAGTGAGGGATGAGTATGCCTTGACAATGGCTGCGGTAAACATTAATGCCTATCTAGACCCAAACAGTTACAACTAACCTAGTTGAGCTTTGACAAACCCTATCCATGAAAAATATGTCCAACTTTGAGGATTGATGATAGTTCCTATTCTAACCCCTAGTATGACATGAAGTAGGAGGAGAGTATAGGGAATGCAGGAGAACTTTTGCTGAAAATATAAGAGTTGAAGGAAAAGACAATCCCTTCTAGCAATTAAGGATGGAGCATGGGAAAGAGCATTCCAAAATGTACACTCATTACAATTGATCCAAATAGTCTTGTGAGTGGATATGAAAATACGAACTAAGTACGTAATATTTTTGTTGGCTCAAAAAGGAGGCAAGCCATTCTCCAAAAGATATAGATGCCATAGGCAATAGTCAAAAACAAAAATTGTCCCAGATATGGAACATCGTTTACAACGCATATGGTAACAGGGAGAGAGGCTATATCAGACAATATGATTAGCAAGATTTGCTCTTGTGGGCAAATTGGCTAAGAAACCACAACATGTCTCTGTTGTGTGCAAAATAAAATACGAGTGATTAATCCGCGCTACTAACTAACTTTAGTGGCCCAAATGCCCTGTTTTGTTGCGTCACTTCTCTATGTATAGCATTTAGGTTTGTGAAATTCCTCACCGTAATTGGTAGAATTGGGGCCAGGGCTTCTCTTCTTGATATCTATCTGTTGTCCGATGTTATGATTCGATTTGCTGGTATATGTGATGGCGGCCGTTTCTGCGCCAGAGGTTTTGGTCGATTCACTCCTTGGTTCGCTCTCTCTTCAGACGGATTCACCAGCGCCGGGGAAGCAACGCTGCGTGTACGGCAGTTCATACGACGGCTGTGAAGACCCTGAGAATGATTTTTGTGTACGTATTTCAGCTTCAGAATACGACGGCTATGAAGACCCTGAGAAGGTTTCATGTGGTTTGCCTTAAGATTCCGAATGCTGTCCGGAGTCTCCGGTTTGGCATCGCGAGGATATTCCGACGCCGACTGCCGCCGAACTTGACGAATACGAAGCTACCCTGGAGAGTAGCGAAGTAATTCTCTGATGTACCACCTTTATAATTAATTTCTGTTCACTTTCTGGAAAATGGGCTTAGCAATTTGTTTGTGTTTCTTGTCCTGCTCGAAGGGATTCGGGGACATTCTAGCGGTTGTTCAGCGGGGTGGAATTTCCCTATGAGCCCCGAAAGTTTCTGCAGGATCAATTATGTCGCCAGGGCCGTAATCCAGCTAGCATTTGAAAGAAATACTGGTTGAGTTTTCCCCTTCGTTTTAATCATAATCCTGTTTAATTTACTCAAGTATGTGTGTGCATATGCTTTGTTGCTGATCAGTTGGTACTTGTTCCCCGTAATTTTTTGCAGGGAAAAAGGTTTGAGTTTGTGGGGATTGATAGGCTTAATTGTAGACGTTCCTGGAATGTACAGAACAATGTCACCTTCGAGTCCAAGAATCCTGGGAATGCATGGTTCCATTGAAACTTTCCGAGCAACTGTGCTTAAAGGATGCCCGTTTGGCTAGCGAGTGGAGTATTGCGACCGACATCATCCAGGTAAGAATTTGCTTTTATATATTTTACTGTTCTCCTGTAATATATGCCGTGTCCATATAAACTAATCATCGTCTTCGATTGAGTTACTCTATCATATGCAATTACCATTTCTTTAATCGGATTTGTTGCTCACATTTTAGCGCCTTCTTGTGAAATCATGTTGACTTTTTAATCTTGCAGACCGAAATATTGTATGAATATATTCCTGTTATTAGAGTTAGCTTCATATATTGTGTTGGCCAAAATGCACATATGGTCCTCCAAATTGACAAACTCGAACAAGTTAGTCCTTTTGGTTTGACTTAGTGCGAGTTGGTCCTTTAACTTTTCAAATTAAGCGTGTTAGTCCCTCAACTTCTCTAAATTAAACAAATTAGTCTAAGGGGTGATAGAAAAGTGTTTTTTAAGATGATACAACGTTAAAGTCATAGGGACAAAAGCGGCTCATCTATTGGAGGACAGAGGTGGCTCATTTGTCAAATGAATTTGAGGTAGTTCTAGAGGGATTTGAGGCGTCAAGTAGTGCTAGAAGGCAGATGCTGCTGAGGAGGGATGAGGCGAGGATGGTCTGAGGAAATCAATGGTGCGGAGGTGATAGCAAATTCAATGGTGAGGATGGCTTCAACGACATGGGTGGATTCAACTGTGGTGGCAAGGAAGGTGGCAGATTAGACGTCTAGGGGGCAGATTTAATAGTGGATTATCGGACACACTGAAATTGAAATGCGTGTGGCAAAGAAAGGTTGACACACTAAGATCAATGGTGTGCAGTAGAGAAAGGCCGACACACTAAAACCAATGGTGTGCGGCGGAGAAAGGTAGAGAATGTTGAGGAACAAGCGCCGTCTGCCTTTCCATCCAATTAGGGATGAACTCACAATATTTTACATAGTTGAGGGACTAAGTCACAATGAGTAATTCATAAAGGACTAACTCGTTTGAGTTGACAAAGTTAAGAGACCGATGATGATTTTGGCCTATTGCGCAACCATCCATGAATAAGTCCATGCTGTGACGTATGAATGTCATTCACATATTATCAAACATGGGTTTGTTTATGAGCTATATTATGAGCTATCATCTTATATGGACAATATCGTATAATGCTCAGTATCATATCATCTTATATATGAGCTATATTTATATTGTTGTTGTATATTTATTTCTTTTGACGCACTTTTTGCAGAAAGATATATAGATAAACCTGTTCCCTTGGCCTTGCTCGATCCGTGGATCGAGTTCAGACAGAGTTCTAATGCTCAGTGATCCTTGGATGTAGGCGGCTTGGCTCTTGCCAAAAGTCTTTATCCTATCTATAACTACATTCAGATATGAGCTGTTATGTGTGTAATAAGAAGTATTTGTGCGTTTTGCGGGCTTGTGGCTCTGGCGGTCTTCATCTTATTGGTCCTGGACTTGGAGTCCAAGTTATGCGCAAATGCACATTTTTATTTCCACCTTCACATTATTTGCCGAAAGCTTGTCTGGAGTGATTTACTTGGCGACATTTCATGTGGTCTACTTCCTAATCAATAACGAAGTGAGGCCTCCCTATGCTCCTATTAGCTTAAATAATGCATCATTCAATTTGTTCTTTTTTATTGATTTTTTGTTATAATAGTGTTATTTGAAACTTAATACTCTATGCAACTAATAATAACTTGAATAATTTTTTAAGATATTAATTAGTTTATTATAATTCTCTTAATTTTGGACCCAGACTAATAAAATAAAAAGTTACTAAAAAAATAATTTTTTAAAAAAAATACTTATTAAAATTTTAAAGTACTTTATAAAAATTCAATTTACATATAGATTATATCAATAACTACCAAAAATAAAAATAGTACATTAAATAATCTCTTAATCCCACTCGCACATGTTTTAGTTATATTTGATAAGTTTGATATTATTCACCCAACTTGTACACCAACTGAAATTAGTTTATATATAAAAAATGTTAAAAAGTATTTTTCAACCTTTTCCTTTTTCTTTTTTGTTTAAAAGTTAGATACCTCATTTGAGAACAGTTTTTGTAACTAGTCTTAAAGTTTTAAATAATTTATTTAACAATTGAGATGAAAATGTGAAATTAAAAGCTAAAAGTTACAATTAGATAGCTTTTTCAAAACTTAAACGTTAATCACTGATGCTAATATCAAACTAGATTGTTTTCTATTTTTCTTAGTTGGGTACGCAAAAAAATTCATAGAAAATAAATTACTTGTTAAAAGCATTTTGTTCGAGTGATTATTGTAGAGTTTGGGCTTTTAAATAGCATTGGTTTTAGACCAAAAAAAAACTAAAGAAGATGAAAATAATTGATTATTTCTAATGGAAAAAAGTACAGGTTTTATTCATTTTGAAATTTGTCAAACATAGCACTATTCTTTTTATTAATACTATAATTTAAAGTTAATTATTACAATTTTTATACATTAGTTTATTCTTAATGATTGAAATGACTAATGCAAACATTAATCTCTGAAATATGAAATGTGAATTTTCAGTCCTTTTGTTTAACGCACTATGGTTTATGATTGAGATTTTTACAACTCTTTGATGATATTTGCATAAATTTATTTAGCAAAAATTTCATTAATAGTTTCACTATAATGAAAATAAATTTTGTTATTTTAAACAATTATATTATTATAAAAATATAGAAGTGAATGAGGTTTTATTAATTAAATGTTCTTCCCAAATTTGACCCATATTTGATATTGATCCAAATTTACCGTAGCACTTTCTGTTTTAACTAACTAAAAGCACGGTTTCCACGTATTCACTTGTGCCTCAATTTTAAACTATTATTACCAATTCAATTTCATATGAAAATTCAATTCTGAATTATGACTTTGAGTTTTGTGGCTTTATTATATTAATCTAATTGCTTGCCTCATTAATTTTAGTTTTTGTAGGTTTTAATATTTTTTAGATATTTAATAAGCATGTTTTTAGGGAGTTTTGAACGTTTCATGATTTTAGGGTAAACTCCACTGGTCGTTCTTAAACTATATCCAATATTGTTTATTCTTTTCTAAACTATTAAATGTTACTTAATCGTTTCTAAACTATATCTAGTATTGTTTAATCGTCTTACCGTTCATCACAACCGCTAAGGATGGACGAAAAAATTATGTGACTGCTGATGTGGCATGGAAAAATGACGTAGCTGCAGATGTTGCATCACTTTTCCATCAATTTTTAATGGTATAATAGATAGCAGAACAACGAAGCAACATTGAATATAGTTTAGGGATACTTAAGCAACATTTGATAGTTTAGGAATGAATAAGTAGCATTGGATATAGTTTAGGGACAACCGGTGGAATTTACTCATGATTTTATCTGACCAAACCCAAACCGACTAAAACTTCTCTTCTTTTCTAACTCATTCCTTTCTATCGTCCCCTATTTTTCTTTGTCATTCATAGCCAAATCTAGACTTTAGTACGGATCTAGTTGGTTTTCTCTTAATTTTTTATTACTTAATTAGCGTTATCCGATGTTATCTATCAGATTTTATAGTGAATGTAATTTCTTTCCAATCTTAGTGTCCAAGAGCAATTCAAAGTTCTCCCAAAGTAAATTTTCAATTAAAGACAAATAACAATAAATCTAAGTTTTCTCTTAGGTTTACTAAAATCTCAGCTCTATCGGAGTGTCCACACGATTGTTAACAGATATGGAAATAATTGTATAAAATAAAGTCAATTTTTTTTTTAGGTTTTATATGAGACATATCTGCTGGCTCTCGCTATCTTTATCATATCTATATTTTCCATCAGCTATTGCGCTGAGACTGGATGGGTCCGAGTACCAACAACACCTTGCCAAGTGAAAATCAGCATAAAGTGGGATGAGCTGCATCGGAACAGCTATAAGGGTACAATCATGGTGAAGAAAATGATTGATCGGGCCTCTGCCGATCCATCCTCCTTTTAGTGAAAATCAGCATAAAGTGGGACGAGCTGCGTCGCCACAGGCCAAGTGAAAAATCAGCATACTCCTTTTGTAACCCCGATTCCCTTTTAGTAAACGAAAAAAATGTAGGCTGGCTCCATTATTTTCTTGGGTTCAAAGAGAAACGTTAAATTTTGAAACCACAATTATGGCCCAAGACATGCGTGGCCTTTTGTTGCTAAAACAAATTTATGTTAAGTCTGCACACAATATGGATTGCTACTTGGCGCTTTGCTTATTTGATTCTGGGCTATAATTACATGCATCAGCTTTCACTTATTCGATATTGGGCTGTTTGCCCAAAATACATCAGTGAGATGTAATGAACGTTACGTCCCCCAAGAATGTAAATATTAGCAGGGAAAGAAAAAAAGTGTTTGCGTATGCGGAGATGAGAATCTTGTAATTTAAATAGTTACTAGAGTTTTCAAATTCTTACTAGGCAATTTAATTTTATTAGAAGATCGCCACCGAAAATAATTCAAAATTTTTTTTAACAAATAACTACTCATTGTGAAAAAAAAAAAAAAGAGAACAAAAGAGAGTAGTATATTTCAGGAATTCAAAACTTATATAGTGAGGTGCTGTGAGTTAGATGACATAATTCTTCTATTTTAAACTATCATTCTCACCCATATTCATAATTTTATAACATCATTACTTAAATTTTAAAAAATACCACTTTATCACAATCACTTCTACTTCAATTCTTGCTTTTGAGACATTTTATATCGCTGGGTATCGATAGCTTTGATTGTGAAAGTAAGTTGGAAAGTTTTTAAAGTAGTGATAGGGTGCTAACCGATTTTTGTGCCACTTGCGTGCTAGAGTAGAGCGCTAGGTACTTTTGCATTTCCCATCCTATCAGGTATATATTAAAGCATCAAATCTTGCTTCGAACCCAACTAATAATCAACGGCTTTCATTTACAGTTTGTCATATTATATCCAATCCCATACCATTTGTTTTCTTCCACACACAAATGCAAATGATGAGATGTGCAATAGGTAATAAACTTGATAGATAGATTGATTGATTGACAGGTAGGTAGATAGATAGATATATAGATATACCGTACGATTGCCCAATTATCTCCTCATCGATCACCATATTTCCTTTTTCTTTTTCTTGGTTAATTACAATTTTTGCATTTTAGTTAAAATTACATTTTGTCTTATCCTATTTAAAAAAATGCTTTACCTTATTTATTTTTAATACAATCTAGTAACAATTTCTGAAATCTTAATTTACACAATTCGATTGTCATCTTTAAATAATTTCAATATGTATAGTATTTTTTTTACAATTAATTGATATTTAAAATATACTTTTTTAAAACTTGATAAAAATACAAAAAAAATTAATAATTTAAATTTTTTATTAATTGTAAAAAAATAACATACAGATTGAAATTATTAGAAGATAGCTACTGTAATGTCTAAATTAATATTTCAAAAGTTACTATCAGATTATATTAAAAAGGTAGGGATAAAATGTACATTTTTAGAATAAGAGAAGTAAAATGTAATTTTACCTAAACCTTAGGGGTAAATTATAATTATTCCTTTTTGCCCCTTTCGCACGTGAAATAATCACAGTTCGGTAAGTTAGAGAGCGACCTTCTAGAGCTACTGCGAGACGTTGAAACGAGAACTTTTGCCGAAGAAATATTTCATATAAATAATTATTTGTATCGAAACTAGAAGTTTTTATTTAAGGTCTGTGAGTTCCTTCTACTGAAATAAACTTGCCTTTATTAGATATATATTGACTCTCGATCATCTAACTAATATATATAATTAAATTTGTCTCAAGTTATTTCTCAATATAAAAATACTCTTAAATCAGTGAAAACCAGAACTAAGGATATGGATTAGTCTGACCTGTTTGGTTTTGACACCCCATGGTATGACAAAAAAATCTAATCAGTAAGCGTATTGGGAAAAAAATGTATTTAAAATCAATGAATCCACATTAATCTTACGCTGGTGAAGTCTTAAGATTGGGTTCATTGAAGATCCTTGGAACCTAGTAGTCACATTAGACCCCTACTCAATAAATAAGTAGAGATTGACACCGTTTAAGAGAAATGTCTTCCAAAAGCTATTTCTTCTTTTACAAAACTCAAAACTTATAACATTGTTTAAGAAAAATTAGACTTCTTGCCAAAGTAAATTTCATGAATAGTCCCTGACCTTTATTTATTGTGTTCTTTTAATCTCTAATCTATTGAATGTTTTGTTTTAATCCTAAACATATTAAAAATGTTTCATTTTAGTCCTAAATTTATTAAAAATGTTTAATTTTGGTCCCAATTTGATAAAATTTATTAACTTAAAGTATTTATTTAATAAAAAATTTTTAGTTCATAATTTAAATTATCTGGTAACTGTTTTACAATAAATTTAATCTATATAATAATTTTTTACAATTAATGAAAAATTGGAATCAATTTTTATCTCTGTAAATTGAATTTATTTTATTTAGAAAGAAAAAACTACTAATTTAAATTATTTATTTATTGTCAAAAAATATTAAACTATTTAAATTTACTGGAAGACAGTTTAAATTATAATTTCAAAAGTTTTTATCAGACAATTATTCTGAGTTAATAATGTTTATCTGAAGAGGGACCAAAATAAATCAATTTTAATAGGTTTAAGACTATAACATAATATTTAATATATTAGAGACTTAAAAAAATAATGAATAAAGGTTAGGGACCATTTATGCAATTTACTCCTTCTTACCATTACATCTCAAGCTTTTGGTAATTCGAATTGCTTTATGCACAAAAGTATCATTCAATCCGGCAGGCTCATCATGTCGAGCCCACGTACATTAATTATACACCACTTGACAAAAGACTCTCTTAAGGAACTTAAAACTCTTGGACCATTGCGTTAAAAAACAAAATAAACAAGAAACATGTGTGGATTTGTTTAGTTAGGGGTCGAAATACGATGTTCTAAAAATGTAGATGTCTAGAAAATCTGAATAAATACTACTGATAATAAGAGCGAATGGGCGCCCAACAGGCAATAAGCTAGCTTCACCGTACGTGCAGCTACACAGAACACTTTGTTTGGAAATAGCGTTTAAAATTAACATTAGAAGTTAATTAAAATAAATTATCAATGGTTGTAATAACGTTTCAAATCTCTAACACTAAAAATTACTTTTTACTAGCTTTTTTAACCATTAACGTTAAAAACTTATGCTGTTCCCGAACGGCATATATTACAATCGCTAATTAATTATTGCCTGTCTGATTACAATAAAGCAATTATCGTACAACTTAATTGTTTTTATCTTTGAGGACTGAGTACGACTTAATTGTTAATGACCCTATTGCTTTAAAGGTGGGCACCTTTTGAGGGCAATGGTTCCGCTAACAAGAACCATCAGAGATGATCAAGCGCGTGCTCAAACAATTAGAGAAAAAGTAACAAAAACTTATTAAAAAAAAAAGAAATTTATACAAAAATGATATTGGGAAAATTTCCCTAATCAATCATTACGTACAGCTAAACAACAAACAAAATCAATCAGACATATACAAATTTAACGTACTTCAACTCTTAATTAATCTAACTCCACAGATGCAAAAAATTTACATACATAAAATATATAAATTATAATAAATGTATGTCCTTAGTACTCATATTAGTCTATCCCTACACGCTACTAATAACTTCATAATCTTACCTTCATACAATTACAATATATAAAAATCGTAAAAATCTTCTTATTCTATCTCTTTCCAGCCTTTGGACGTCTTTTCTCTTTTAAAACACTCACATTTTACTTTTTCACATCATAGTCAAAACCATAACATAACAAGTTTTTTATAAGCCTTAAAAAAACCTAAACATAATAGAAAATAAAATCCTAAACAAACTAAAGTCCTAAATTTTCTAAACTTACATAACACCCAAACTTACTTGGTCTCCAAACAAAAAATAAAAAATCGCCGCATGCAATCAATTCAATAAGAAAAATCAAACTTCTCAAATCTTTCGATCATTAATGCATTATTCCCAATTAAAAATTTGGCTAAACTCCAATTAAAATCCTTCGATCCTTTTAATTTAAGCCAAATCACCCAACGATCTCCACCTTAGCTCAAATTCTTTCAAACACGAGCTTATATGACGACAACCACGGACAAACGATCATGACTATGAACAACAAAAACCACCAAAAGATGAACACATCAACAAATGGAAATAAGCACGAACTTCACAAACATCAATATTATGACTATTGATACATACAAACAAAATCTTCAATCTTTAGACTTGTACCAAGTCATCAGCACCATACTGCAACCACTATAAAATATCCCTAAGATGACTCTCTAGTGCTCTACTAAATAATTCAAATGCTCCACCATGCTAGGACGGAATTGCAAGCTCAGATACCACTTGTGAGGAAAAATTCTTCAATCACTCATTACATGTAGTAAAACAACAAACATAATCAATTATACACATACAAATTTAATGTGATTTGGCTCTTAACTATCCTATATATACGAATGAAAGAAATCTTCTTGAACAAAATATTGATATTGCAGAAGAGGTATGCCCTTAGTGCTCACGCTAGCCTATAAATTTCCTACGTACTAACAATAACCTCATAAATTTGTCCTCATATAATTACAAGATATGAGAATTACAAAAATCTTCTTATCCTAACCCCATTTGGCCTCTGGACCTCTACTTCCCCTAAAACCCTCACATTTTACCTCTTTGCAACAATTAAATTTTCTCATATAGTCAAAACCATAGCACAATAAGTCTTTTTATAGGCTTTACAAAAACCTAAATGAAATAGGAAATAAAATTCTAAACAAACTCAAAGTCCTAAAGTTTCTAAACTTACGTAAAACCCAAATTTATTTGCTCTCCAAGCAAACAGAAAATCATCGCATGCAATCAATTCAACAAGAAAAACAAAACTTCTCATCAAACCTTTCTGCCATTTATGCATTATTTCCAATTAAGAATTTGGCTAAACTCTAAGTACAGTCTTTTAATCCTTTTAATTTAAGCCAAATCACCCAACACAAGAATTTTACATGCCATGTTGTTGAATATATAATTAGAATAAAAAATAGGATTATTTCAAATTTAAACTGGTTGCGACTGGTTGACACATAAATTGGACATTTGATTTTTGATATTTATACATATACTTTTTGTAGATGTAGTAGTTGTCTCTCTAAAGTATGCTAAAGCAGTTCTAATAGTGATTAGGAGCCGATTGGTTCCTTCCTCCAAGAATTGAGACCACGTTCAAACCCTACATCTACCTTTAAATTATAAACTCATTAAGCCAGCCTATTTAAAGCAATTATTCTCCGGAAATTTAGCTTAATAACTAAGATTAAGGTACAAATTATTGAGCTAATGGCAGCTTTGGAAGATGTCTTATACAATATATATATTTATGTGTCTGATGGATCCTTTGCACCAAAGAACATGGCCGGTGGAGATCCAAGCAAAGCAAAGCAACAACCCTAGAACACAAAACACCTAACAATATGCTCCCCCCACAGCCATCATCCATCGATCTTTCTCGCCCACTTGCACGTGAATCTATCTGATCAAAATCTTCTTTTTAACCCCCCAAATTAAAGCCTCGCGCCGTACGAACTTCTCTGTTCATCACCACATATAGGGCTACCCAGGTGTCGCTTAGTGCTCGGCCATTCCTGTGGGGACCAAACGGCTAGGCCCGACACGTGGAAAAAGATCCTTTATTCCAGGCAAGCAAATTAGGGCTTTATTAATTAATTATTGCTTAGACATTGTATTAGCTAAAAAAATTAATATGAAATCATGATTAACAGATCAAAGTGTATGTTATAGAGTGTTCCACATCATGGGAGCGAAGAAGGGTGGCTTTTAATTAATAACCAACTGTTGTATGAGATTGAAATAATATATATGGTTTGTTGGGAGCAGGGAGGATACAGCTTTTACCAAGCATAATTAATTAGTGTGTTAATTAATGACTTTCCTCGATCGAAAACCCACTTTGGCTTTCTGAGAGATCGTAAGGTGTTCTCATTTGCTGGGGCTTGATAATTATAATGTGCTGAATGATTATTGAGTGGAAAGTTGTGTTGAGCCGAGGTGTGCTTGTGGGTGTGTGACTTGTCTGCTCAGCAGAAGTGCTTGCTTGCCCTCCAATTATTGGACCTTCAACTAATTAGTTTATTTCAGGTTATGGCACCAATGATGGAGCTTAATGCCTTAACCTTCACTAGTTCCTTTCCACATTGTCCTTTAAAACCATCCTACATGTACATAAAACATATACTTATTATGTTAGATTAATCCGTAGGCTTGTTATCGTGGTTACGCTTCTCCATCTAACCTCCATTGATTTTACGTTACACTTTGATGTATCTATATATGTATGAAGGGGGGGACCTATAGAGGTGCAGGTATGAGCCAGCCAACCCCCCCCCCCCCCCCCCCCCCCTCTTCCTAAAATGGTATAATCATGACTAGAATTATGAGAAATATTCATTCTCACCACTACTTAAAAGTCGTCAAATCCCTAATTTAGATCAACAGTTTAAGGAAATTGTTTTATAACAATGCTAAGTCCGGCCCAGGATGTATGTACATTATTTGTCAATTCCTTACCTGTCTCCAACTTCCAAGTACTAAATTTTTTTATAGTCCATATCACATGTTTAAGCTATTGTCAATATTTGTTTGGGAGAATGAGCAAATTTTTAGGGGTTACTTTAAAAGTTTACCCAATTTGCTAGTTGTTAATGCAGTGTCAATGTGGCACAAAATATTCTTATTTTAGACACAATATATACCCCTATCGTTAGGCAACTATATATTAGCCATTCTGTGCCTATTTTACCATTGCTTTACAACTTTAGTTGCAATTTGCTCCAATACTTTAACATTAATGGTAAATTTTCACAAAAAAAAATACTAGTGATAAAACTGCTCTATCAAACAAACATCAGTCACAAGTTTTTGCTCCTTCTCCCATATTTGTTTAACATTGTACACACGATGGTGACTAGGAAAGTTGGAACACACAACCAAAAAAGGCCAACAATTAGCTTACAACTATGTATCTGGACATTTTATGTATAATAATTTTTTTTTGTTACAAACATGAAAAATTGATTTTCATACACAAGGCAGAAATTGGGAGCATGTTTTGGGTGTCCCCATGAAAAGACAAAGACCTCTTCATAAAATGAAACATTTGAAGTGGAATCCAACTCCTCTTCAACCACATTGATTCCCCTCCTCCCTCCTCTGTTCCTCACTTGGCCTAGTGGGTTTCTCTTTCTCCACCTAACCCTACGAAAATCACCCATTTAAATTTTATAAATGATCTCTAGACCCATAAAAAGGAACAGCTTTTCAAATTTTCCTTTCATCTGAGCCTTTTTAGGTGGGCTCTCGCAAATCCTAGTGACCAATGGTTTAGTTTCACTTTTCTGTTCATTTACATATGCCATTTTTATGCCTCAACAGATGCACAGATCTGCTTCCATTTATTAATTCAAGTGTGCATGGGATCAACCATGGTTATTAGCCACCAGTGGACTTAATTGATCATCTAAATAATTTAAAAGCTTTGATCTGCTTTGGCAATACGCACATGCACACACTTCAAGATAGTGAAAAACAAGGTTTAAGATTTATCTTGCCATATATAATTTTAATTATCGTTAATACAAAAATTATGCAGGTGTGTGTGTGTGTGTGTATACACATGCACTTTCAGTTTCAGATTCTTGAAATTATGTGCTTAATAATTTCAGCATGGATGGTTGGAAACGTGGGTGTGTTACTTGCGGCTTTGGAATAAGTACTTAATTAAACAGATAAGTTTCTATATATATATATATATATTCTCTAAAAGAGTGGTTATTTGTATTAGCTAGCCTAAAAGAGTAACTGTGGATAAGGTGGTCAACAAGTTCTGCTTTATATAGTACTAATGTACAACATGTTTATGCTATTAACTTGCTCATTAGCGAAAAATGACAAATTTCGATAACTAATAATTAGATAGAATTGATAATTACAGATGATTAACTAACCAGTTATGATGAGTTATGGAGCTATCCAATGATTGACTTATTATGTTTAACGTAGAAACAAGAATTTCAAACATTTTCCCCGGAAATAATATGAATAAGTAGATGTATCACGCCATCATCAACTTGGGGTCCCATGGATTAAGACTCGAACGTACTTTGTTAGATGCATGGATAAACCTAAATTTCCATTAACTTAATACTGATTGAGTGCTAATGGTCACAACTCCAAGCTTTAATTGAAAAAATAAAAAATAAAAATAGATCTTTTCTCTAGGTAGGAAAATCATCACGCAGTACTAATTGCCATGAAATAATAATTGCGAACAATATTCATACACATCAATCACCTTGAAATAATTTTGAAGCAAGTGTCTCATATAACTTTTCACGAGAAAGTGAGCTTTTTTCATTACTTAGGTAATCTGTTAACTTGCTACACGACTTACATTCATAATTAAAGCATAAGAAATCAGATGGGTTATTTTAACTTAATTCAACATAATATAAAATGATTTATTTGAGCCAGTTTATTTTAATTTAAGTCAACCTAATCCAAAATAATTTGTTTTAATTTTTAAAAAAAATTTCTTGAGACCAATTTAATTTGAGCGTCAATATTATTTACGTGAAAAAATCCATTTGTTGTAAATTTTTATGATACTATTAAATTTTTATGAAGTTTTATTTTTAGGCATTTAAAAAATAAAATTTCATAAAAATTTAGTAACAATATAACAATTTTATTTTTGAATAGATTATTAACCTACATAATATTGATTTTCACAATGGAATCAGTTTCAGGCCAAAAAAGATGTAAAAATAAAAATAGGTTATTTTAGGCTAAGTTGAAATAAGTTAAAATGAACTAAGTTGTTTCTCTTTTTTTCTTTTGTACGTCCCAAAATATGTGGCACTTCTACATGTATGTGTGTGTGTGTATGTGTGTGTGTCTGTGTATATTGGTTGACATGTATAATATATATTATGATAAAGTCTCTTCATTTGTCACAATTGATTTTAAATTGAATAATACTTAATATATGGGGTATACATTTCACAAGTAAAAATTCCGTTATTTAGTAAAAAATAATTCTCAAAACTAATAATACTTAATAAGATTATTTCTAAGCCGCAAAATGTCCATAACTAATTTTTATAAAAGCTGAAATATAACAAATATTATGGTATATATGAAAGAAGCATGCAGTAGAATGTCTTCTAAACTGCATAATCTACGTACGGATGGCATAATATTTCTCAAGTCTCAACAGTGAGCTTAAAAGCTGATGGGTGCATCGAATTTCAGTCGCGTTCTTTAGCTATAAAATTGATTGGTAAGGTAAGTGTGAGAATGTTATTTTGTTCAATTATTTAGAATAGAAGGGATAATAATAAGTCGAATTGAATGAACACAAACCTAACAGATAATGCAAACTTAATGCAAGTAGGCAACTGCTTAAGTGCATGCGTATTATTGTGCATCTCGTGAGAGGCAAAAAGTCTGACTCTGGTATAGGCTTTACAACTATGTAGAACAGATTCTTTGGGCTATAAATGTTCAACGAGAATATATATTAGGCAGGTAGAGAGATATTAACAAAAGGAATTTGAGAAGATCCAAATTCAAAGAGTTTACGAATTAATAAGTTTTGGCTGCTGCCATCGCATTATTGTCGTTAATCATGGACCTTTAACGTATTTCTTTTAACCTTGTTGTTAATTAATTAATTCTAGTCACTACACAAGTTGTTCTATAATAATAAGCTTGGGTCCTCATTAAATATCTCTCTGCATGCATGCGCGCGGTTCATATTAAACATATATAATTTCTTATATACTTGTAATAATAATATTGATTAAGGTTTAGGTAGTTAATGGGTTATAGTTATATATATATATGTAGAGGTGAATCGGACGTCCGAAAACTTTTCGAAGAAAGTGCAGAATGTGATAAGGTCTAAGTTATGAAATGAGTTTGGTGCATGGGCAATGGGAACGGCATGCTTAACGTATTGCAATTATGTTGGTAATTATGGTTTACTTTTAGTCAAAAGCATAATCTCTTTATATAGAAAGCAGCTTATTTCTCGCAATCAGGACCCCAGTTATTTTTTCTTCAATCGGGAAAAAAACACTAATTAATGATTGTGAATGCAGCCAAAAATGTACGGCAGGCCGATGGCACAAATATGCTGGAATTGGAGAAAACAAAATAAGCGCTGATTCGGTCTGAAAATTAATGCACAAATATTTAACATTTTCTTCCAGCTACTTTAATTTATACAATACTCCACAACTACAAACAAGTGAGACTCGGGCCAATTCATTTTAATTTAAGTCAATTGACTTATTTTTATTTATATATTTTTTTTACTTGAAACTAATTTTATTTGAAAACTAATATTATGTAGATTACAAAAATTGTATTTCAATAGATTATTACATCTACATAATATTAGATTTTAATTAAAATTAGTTTCAAATAAAAAAAATAAAAATAAAAATAAATCATTTTGATGTCAGTTGACTTAAGTTAAAACGAACTGACTTATTTTACTTTTACATCTTCTTTGTCTAAAACCAATTTTATTTGAAACTCAATATTATGTAAATACAATAATCCATTTGAAAGTAAATTTTTATGATATTATTAAATTTTTATGAGTTTTTTAAGGCCTTAAACTAGAAAAATTCATAAAAATTTAGTAAGATTACAAAAAAATTATATTTTCAATGAATTATTGTAGCTACATAATATTGAATTTTAATTAAAATAAGTTATAGGTAAAAAAATGTAAGAATAAAAATAAGTCATTTTGTAGTCAATTGATTTAAGTTAAAACGAATTGAGTGTTAACTATCTCACAATAAAAGAAGACGCTATATTTTTAATTATTACTGTTTTTACCATAATAAAAGCCCTGTATTTTTCTAGTGAACAATAATAACAATAATGATAGTAATAATTAATAAATGAAGTCTTTGTAGCATGAACTATGGTGTTTAAGAAGCCAGGTATATGTTTATACAATATTCATAAAATCATAATATTGACAACTTTTATATATGATGTTCATATTTAGCAAGTACATTGTTTGTACACTTATTCATACAAGCATACCCATATGATATAATTAATGTCATTGTTTAGTCTTGTTTTCGATATTTGATTGGGCCTAGTTACGATTTTATCATAGTTAAAGGGTGCAGGTAAGCCAGACTCTTAGGTAGACTAGGGTCTTCAAAGACCCATTTATTTTGAACCATATTAACCTTGAGGCAATTAGACGATAAGTTACAATTTGTGTTGAGATTTGTAGAGTATAGTAATAATAAGAACTTTAATAGACGCAATTATGTGCTATTATTAATAGATAACATTTGAAATTGGTACTATTAGTGCTTCTAAAATACTAGGTATTTGTTGTAGAGAAACTTTTACTATAGATGTTTTATATATTATAATCTAATTTCATATATTATAAATTTTGATGAACAATTTTTTTGTTGAGAAAATTGGATGTACAATTGTGAACAAAGATGTATTCCATAAAAAATGAACAAAGGTGTACAAACATCATAATAAAGCAAGAAAACATGAACAATTATGGACAGGGGTGTACTAAAAAAAAATGAACAAAGGTATACAAGTATTATAATAAAGTGAGAAAATATGAACAATTATGAACAGAGATGTACTTAAAAAAATAATAAATGAACAAAGGTGTACAAGCATCATAATAAAGCAAGAAAAATATGAGGAACATAATTGTATAATCATGTTGCTGAAAATATGAATTAGGTAAAAGGATAAAGTAAAAGAACATTTTTCAAATCATTTGTATTATGCTTTAACTTCTAATTTTAATTGTTATCTAATTTCCCTCTGTGATTATTGAACATTAACTCTTAATTTTTTATTAGTGAGAGTTATTTACATATTCCTAAATTAATCCCACATTTTCCGCCCTATAATTACTCACAATAATAGTCAACCTTAAACTTATTAATTTACCAAATTCAAATAATTGACCAAATTCAAATAATTGACTCAAGTTATCAATTAATAGGGGTAAAAGTGTCCAACATAATTTGGGTCCATAAAGGCCATGATCCATGGTCAAGAGCCTCGCAGGTTAAATCATTGCCATGGTTATCAAATTTTAAATCTAAAATTATTATGGCCATTATTAAAGTAAGTTTTTTTAAGTGATAGATGAAGGACGCAACATGGTGTTTTGGATCCTTGAAAGCATAATAACAATATTAATATTATACCTTAAGTGGCTCATATCACCTTATTACATCTGTCACTCATTAAATAGTCAGAACTCTTATTAAAATGGGAAAATTCCCAGGACCCCTGAGGTTTGGTCGGGCCTACAGTTTCGTTTTTCATTTTTCAGAAACCTATCATAACCTCCCAAGGGTTCAGTAAGCCTACATTTATCTCTCTTCAGAGCTAACTCCGTCAAAGACCGTTAAAAGGAAAAGGAAAAACTCGTTTATTCCTCCTAGTCTTGTTTGTTCTATCACTTTACCCCCCAAACCTTTACATCTAACTAATTACCCAAATTTACACACGAATCCGCCTGGGACTGCTCATCCTTTGTGGTTTTCTTCGACGCCGCTTCAATTTCCTCTGGCCGATTTGATTCCGCTTCGATTTCGATTCTATTCCGCTTCAATTTCCTCTGCCTGATTCGATTCTGCTTCGATTTCAATTCAAACTCCACTTCGATTTCCTCTGGCCGACTCTCTCCACAATTCGATTTGAAAATCAAATCTGGCTTCTGGAATCCGATAACCCAGTCGAACACCTAAACTGGTTTCGATCGAACCCGGGTGTTCTTCGCTTTGAACCGCAGCAAAGAACGAGATCGGCTGCCACGTCATCGGTGTCTCTAGGTGCTCGATCTTCATCGAAGCCAGGCGCTCGATCTCCGTCGAACCTAGGCGGCGCTCGATCTCTGTCGAACCTAGGCAGCACTCGATCTCCGTCGAACCCAGGTGAACACCTAGCCTTGATCTCCATCGAACCCAAGCGAACACCTAGCCTCGATCTTCGTCGAACCCATTTCGATCTCCGTTGAACCCAGGCAAACACCTAGCCTCGATCTCCGGACGAACACCTGGCGAGAGAGAAGGGCGGATGGATCATAAGACCCAAGCGATTTTGACAAGGAGAGAAATTGGTGGGTGGCGGCGGCGTGGATCTGATATTCTGGGATTTGGGTTGGATGTTCTGGAACACGCGGCAAGAGCGAAGGGATGCGTTTCCTTTTTTTTGTTGGCCAGACAGTGAATTTAGTTAAAGATGGGGTAAATCATTAGATGCAAAAGTTGGGAGCAAAGCTTTTATGAGAAAAACCTAGGAAGGCAAACCAAGTATTTTTCTCTTTTTTGTAGATGGGGTAAGTGTAAGTTAATTTAGGTGTTTTACCGGATGTTCACAACAGAGGAAGTTTAGGGTAGGTTTTACTGAACCTCAAGAGGGTTAAGACAGACTTCTAAAAAATGGGATAAGAAACTATAGGTTTGGTTAAACCTTATATCCTAGTAATTTTCTCTATTAAAATTGTTCCAGTTTGGACAACTTAAAACAATCTGTTTTGACTCATGATCTATAAAATGTTGGGTGCACAACTGCAAATATATATATATATATATATATATATATATAGGTTGACAGATTTAAGCGAATAGAAATAACTATAAGCCTGTGTAGTTAAAAAAAATTTGAAAAGAAAAAGAAAGGCTCTCTGTTTTGCTGGCGGATACAAGAATAATCTGTTGGACCGCATCTTAAAGCAGGCGCAGGTGATTGCTGTATGTACACGTGCTGATCACAACATAAAACATCTAAGTCGATGTGATCGCCGGTTTCGTGAACAGTTGCTTTTATAAGTAGATCATCTAGATTTGCAGAGGGGCAATAAGAAAAGCAAAAGAAATTAAAAGACTGGCGTTATAGTATCTCTTCCTTAAATAAAATTCTTAAGCCTTTAGCTGACACAAGGAGAGAGACTCTGAATTCACGTTAATATATATTACTCATGCAAATAATAGTGCAATTTCTTAGGGGCAAAAAAGAGTTGGATACGACTTTAAAAAATTATATGCGTCGATTATCCTCTCATTTTCCCTCAGTTACAACCTCTAGAGTCAGAAATTCCCATTTCTAAACTCTAACCCAAAAAAAGAAAAAACAAAACAAAACAAAACCAACCCACCCCCCCAAACTTCATGCTCATCATCGTTTACGTTGAGTCAATCGTTTCCACTCGACCAAACGTCGCAAGAATTCCTTCACCTGTAAGACAAAAGTTTAATATGTATATTAACTATGTGTCCACAAAATCACAAAATAAGATAGGTAGAATATATACGTACTGAAATAGATACTAGTACTAATAAAAGTTAATAGAGGAAGCTTGCCTCGGAAGGTTCTTGCAAAGAATAAGAAGCATTAGTTTCTTTGGGAAATTTGGACACGAGGATTCCAAAACCTTGTCCTCTATTTCGCAAAACCTACAACATTAATTTCACGTCACAAAAACCATCAATATATATACATATATAACCAAAAACATTACTAAAAGTAATTATTCTAGCTCCAGTAGTAGTAATTACTTTCTAGTAAAATTAATTCTCAGGAAATGAATAAGAATATTAACGGTACCTTAAAAGCATCCTCGTCGGTTCGGTCATCACCAATGTAGACCGGGAAGACATTCTTGGAATGGGCATATCCTAATGTCTCTAGTAAAAACTCGAGAGCTCTTCCCTTGTCCCATTTGATGCTGGGCCGGACCTCCAACACCTTCCTTCCTTGCGTTAGACTCAGCTTCGGATATCCGTTTACCACTGATTTCACTTCCTCTGCTAATAAATCCCACCACTGTCCATGTCCAGCCCAGTAAATAATTAATTAATATACATATTAACTACTCCCCTAAATTAATTAAAGCCAAAAGTTAGTACAGTTACATAATTAGTAAATAGTAGCAGTACCAGATTCTTACCTTTTCATCAACAGAACGAAAGTGTACTGACAAGCAGAATTTGTTATTTTCCACATTAGCTCCGGGAATAGATTTTGTTTTTTCTACAAGTATCTTATAAACCTGAAAAACAAATATTAAATTTTTTATTATCAATCTCATCATTTTCTTCAACACTAGCATCCATTTTACTCTTTTTCTTTTTCCTTGTACGAACGTTACTAACCTCATCGATCATGGGTAAGAATTCACTTGCTGGCTGACAAAGGACTGATTGGTTACCCTGAAAATTCAAAAACAGAAAAAAAAAAAATATTAGTTGAATAAGTTTTCTTTAAAAAAAATAAAATAAAATAAAATGCGCTAGTAATGTAATTGAAAATAAGTTAGGAAGACCCAGAAAAGATTAAGAAAAAGAAAAAGATGCTTACTTCCTTGTATTTACTGCTTCTAGATGGACCCCTGATGTCCATCCCATGGCTACCCGCATAATACAGTTCTGCTAGTTTCACAAAGTCATAGACCTGTAGAAATTTTAAAGTACTTATTGAGAATATTAATTAAAAAAAGAAAAACTAATAATTTGAAAATTATAATGTATCCAACTCTATTAGTCACCTTGTCTCTGCCTCTTCCCGTCACAATGGCCGTCGGAAAATACCTAGCGATGTCTCTTACAGCTTCTCTCATCTGGTCAAAGAGAGCAACATCAACCCCAAGTTAAAACATGACACTTTCGACCAATATAATTGAAAAGAGAATTCTATTTCAAATAATTACTTCGTTTGTCATAAAGGCTTTATCAGGGTCTTCGACAATCGGCGCTAGCGTTCCATCGTAGTCAAGGAACATGACAATACGCTTGCCTCTGCTCGCAGAGATTATTTGTTCGAACATGGTTAATGCCGATGGATGTTGAACCTTTTTCCATGCAAACAAAAATTTATCATATTAAAAAGCCTCCAGCTTAAACAGTAAGCTAAATGATAATGCATGGAATTCAGAAATTAGAACTCACAATCCAGGATTTTTCCTCATCAGATTCCGACGAAGCAGTAGAAGCAGGGGACCTGAGGCGGGTGGGAGAAGAAGCTCTCATGGACTCCACCCAAGTGCTGATCTTTCGAGGAATGGAGAGAGCCTGAAGCGGCAGAGGCTTCGTCGTCGAAAACAGTGGGGTGTTGGATAGAGACACCGTGATTCGAACCTCCAGACCCGACTTCGAGTCCGATGAGACCACATTTTGGTTCGTCATTGTTTTTGAGGAACAGAGCAGAAGCAGGGAACGAGAGAGAAAAACAGAGCGAGTTACAGCACGGGAGAGCAGAGGAACGAGAATCTCAGAGAAAGATAGAGAGGAGAAATGTGAGACGGGCCGGAGAGCGCACTAAAGAAGTGGGGAGAAGAGTAGTCAATTTATAAAGTGGGGTTGAAGGTTGAAGGTACTAGCGGACGAAACAACCATTATGCTTTTCTTTTCTTATTTTTTTTTTCTATATTCAAAATTCTACAAGGAAACAAATTATATAGTACACAGTCTTTATAATTATTTTCTTTTCCGTCCGTCTTAAATTTACTTTTTAGTTACAAATATAATAAATTTCGTACATAACTAATCAGGATATTCTAAAATCTAGTACGCTAGTGTCATAGCAATGCGCAATAAAGTAAATTTCATAAATGATCCATAACCTTTAGCTATTATTTTTTTTTAGTCCCTAATTTATTAAATATTTTATTTTAGTCTTAAACTTATTAAAATTGTTTCGTTTTAGCCATAAATCTATTGAAAATGTTTTATTTTAGTCTCAATTTGATGAAATTTGTTAACTCAAAGTATTTGTCTGATAAAAACTTTTTATACCATAATTTAGACTATTTGGTAACTATCTTACAATAAATTTAATTTGTATAATAATTTTTTACAATTAATAAAAATTTTAAATCATTTTTTTCTCTCTGTAAATTAAACTTATTTTATTAAAAAAAACTACTAATTTAAATTTTTTATTTACTGTTAAAAAATGTTAAACTGTTTAAATTTACTGGAAGACAATTACTGAATATTTAAATTAAGATTTCAAAATTTTCCATTGAACAATTATTCTAAATTAATTTCATCTGGTGAGGAACCAAAATAAAATAATTTTAATAGGTTTAAAATCAAAATAGAATATTTAATATGTTAAAGATTAAAAAGAAATAATGACTAAAAATTAGGGACCATTTATGCAATTTATTTATAAGCAACATACTGAGCGTCCTCTAATTATTTTATTGAAGCTTTGTACTACCATCGAATTAGATGTCAAAGTAAATACCAATTGCTGCAAGTTTCGCCTATTAACTAAACGCTATATTTAATTCTATATATAGCTCAAGTTTATGAAGCATATTCTCTTTTAGATTTACGACTAAAGAGTTCTACGTAATTCTTAATGGAAGGAAGACCCCAATTGGGATCCCATTCCGGGGAATGTTTATCCTTCAGCCCATTGAAAATCTCACATTTAGACCAACTTGTCCTTGGGTTGGAACGGAAGGTTCGGAGTCCGAAGAAGTCAAAGTAATTGTTCTCGTAAAAACTAGTACATTGAAAATGTTATTACTAATTCTACCAGTAAAACTGATTAGTTATTTGACTTGTGTTTAATTGATAAACATATCACTTTCTTCATCTTAAAATGTTTTGACTTTAGATTTACTTGTTGTAAATATTATTGATGTTGTACAACATAACCATGTTAGACATATATTTATCTAATATTACTCTTTACCAGCTAGTGTAATTATCAAAATAAACACTTTTAAGCTCATAAGTTTTCCATAATGAGAATGATAAATTTATAAAATATATATATATGAGTACATAATTAGTGAAAATTGACAAATATTTCAAGACAAGGGAATATGCGATACCACGTTCAATCAGAACTACACCTTAAGAACAAGTTGCAACTCGAGATAAAACATGTATGACGAATCAAGCAATTCGATATCGTACTATGTTATAATTAAGTTGTTTAGTGGAAATCAAAATTACATAAAATGTATTTCTTTAGTCTTGATTCATTTGATCTCCTAATTATACCCAATGAAGTCACACAGAGTATTTGGTGTGCTATTTAATTTGAATGGTTGCGGTGTGAGGCAGCGTCAGCCATGTCGATCAAACAAGTTGTGAACCAAGGACAAGGACCCATTATAGCAGTGAATAATTAACAAGTTTCTGGATATATAGGGCTTGCGAAGCAGTCGGTCTAATGGGGCTAATTTTGGATGATTTGGAAGAGCGTGAACGATGTTGTGTTTAATGTTACGTACAGAGCTCATGGTGGGGGATGTTGCCTGCACGATCCAAACAATCTCACATCTCTCGATCGATTTCCAAAAGAGTGATTTATTTCAAATGTCTATGGTTGAATAGTGTTAACCTAGCTAGTACATTATTATTTACTTCTAGAAAAGAGCAGCATTTTTACTATTCATCTACAATTAATTTTACAATGCATAAATGGAGCCTTTTTTTGCCTTTTTTTTTTTACAGTGAATCTTTTTTAAGTTTGATCCCCTTTTCGCAAGGTAATCACTTTATTGAGGGCTATGTTGTAGTTGTTCAAGTTTAGTCCGTTTGAAGTTTTTCTTTGGCATAACACGTTTTCGGTCCCTAATTTCCATCCAACTTCCATTTTGGTCCCCAAAGTTAATAACTATTTGACTGGATTCTTTCTATTTGCTAACATAGTCCCCAAACATTATTTTATTATTTTTTTATATACTATCTTCTAAAGTAAGACATTGGTCACCATAATTTATTTATTTTTTAGTTAAACTATTTTTTTACTTTTAATAAGTCAATTGTTAAACAATTGATACCTAAAGGTTTTCCATTTTTTGTCTTGGTCCAAACTTTTTTTGTTTATTTATCTTTATCATTTTTTTCTGAAATGAAACTTTAATCATTACAATTTGTCCACTTTTGGCTATGCTTTAGGTTGATTTAGCTTTAGCCAATTTTTTCCTTTTCTTTTCTTTTCTTTTCTTTTCATCTTTATTAAGATAATGGTTAAATTATTAATTAATTAATGTAAATTAAACACAGTTTTTTGTGTTTTGATCATATCATTTTGCCATTGACGGTTGAGTTTTGTGGAATGAATTATTCACTTTGAAAGCTATATGGTTTAATAAAATAATTTGATCCATAATTATCATAATTGAAAGAGAATTTTTCTAAATAAATTTTTCATCAATATTAAAAATTATAATTTTAGTTGAAAAGCGAGAAATTTTTGTGAAGTGTTTTGAAGCACATAGAATGTTATATTTTGATCATAGTTAATCATTTTAATAATAAGAACATAATATAAAGATAACCAAACTTAAAATTGAAATAAAATGAATTTTAATTAATTTAGTAATTTATGGGTGACAATCTTTTAATTTTTTATTATTTAAATTTATTTTAATGCTAAATTTATAATAAAAAAAAAACAATTACACACTATAAGATCGGGTCAAAGTAACCTCGCGCTTTACTAAATTGGAATAGATGATTGCAATTACTTGTGGGTTCGAGGTGCAACCCACTAATTTGTATCAGCGTAGACTATTTCTATAGACTATAGTTTGTACAAGTTCTTTTGGCCGTATGATGTACGTTTTTTTTTTATATATTTTAATTGTATATATAGTTGCCTAATTATTTTTACAATAATAATAATATGTAAGAGATTGAAAATAAATCTATATTTCATACATTTAATAAAATTTAAATATTTTTATTTTTTTGTAAACAAAAGAATGTAACAGTTAAAATATAATGATCTATTTAAAATCTAAAAGGGGAGTTTGATCTTTAACATTTTTCTTTCTTAAATACCCCAAAACCGAATTAAAAAAAATATCAACCCTTAATCATTAAACTTGGAAATGCAAATTTCAATTAATTCGTCAAACTTGCAGGCAAAATAAAATATGTACAACTGAGATGATATTTTTAATTTTTAATTTTTACACTAATAAGTATTTAATAGAAAAATTACTTAAATTAATTGTTAATGGACAAAGAGAATTAAAATGTAAATGACAATTGTAAAAAATAGATTAATTTTCTTAGCCAAAAAAAAAAAAGAGAAAAGAATAGTGTAGTAAAATTAAAAATAACACAAATAATTGCATTTACCCATATCTCAAACAATTTTATAAAATAAATACAACACCACTAATGCAAAAAGAATAGAGGTATTAGACAGTGTGAGAAGTTTATTTCAATTAAAAAATAAAATAAGAGAAACAAATGATTGTAATGATTGTAGATAGAATTAGAATTACCTGAAATTATATATCTAGAGCCTAATCATGTTGGTATCATATAGACTAGAATTTCTTTTGTTTCTTCCATTAGCTGACAATGTTAGGCTAACTTATACTAATTGTTTTTCTCTTATTACTATATAATTAGTTTTGGTTTAATGAATTGAATTACATGCTCACTATATAAATTTGGCATAATTAGTGGGTCAAAATTATTGCCTAATAAATGTTAGTAATCAAAATATTAAATAACATAATAAACAACAGTAATAGCATTACTACCATAATACTCTAATTGGTAACAATAACTATAGGAAAAAAACATATAAAGAATCCAATTATATCAATCATTAAATTGATAGGCCATGTAAGTAAATAATTAACTATAAAATCATTGGTGTACTTTAATAGGTAGAATTATGTTTAAGATAGATAGATAGAAATAGAAGATGATGACCAAATTAATGAAGTATAACTTAATAAAGATTCATGAAGATGTTAGTGCAATAAAATTCCAGATAATAGAGAGTAATTAAAGGGTCCTTAAAATTTTTTTGTATTGAAGAGTAAGTCAAAAGACTTTAAAAAGATCAAAAAAACTCCATAATTAATGATTACGACAATATGTCTAGGTTTCTCATATATATATATAATTTAGTTATATGTAATATTATTATGGTTTCATTGGCACTCTTCCTAATGCATGCATTAAGCATTGAATTTCCATGGATGTTTACAAATTAATATAATGATTAGTTTGAACCTAAAATATCTTGTCAAAAACATTTGACCCATCAAGTTTGAGAGTGATCCATAAAAAAAAAAAACATTACAATTAATGCTAATAGGGACGGTTAAGAGGAGTAGATGAGTTTTTCCTTTATATATATAATATAGATTAGGCAGTATGGGTAATTTGCTGGTTCCTTTACAATAAAGCATTAAAATTTTATTAAAGGGAAAAAAAAAAAAGGAATGAAACTTGAAAGGAGCGCAATACAAAAGCATTTCCCAAAACAGAGCATTTGACTTGTAATACTAGTATATTGAATTGAAATACAAGTATGTTGAACTTTCTTCTTCTGAGAAAATTTGAAAATAAAAAGAAAAATGTCAACTAAACGTGCTGTGTCGTTTTCCAGACTTGTGCCGTCAAGTATAGACTGGTCCAACCACTATCGCATGAGATGAGGTAAGTTGAGAAGGTCCACCATCGATTCGAGTCCCAGCCGATCGATCGAGCTCCAGCCTCCCGCGCACAGTACACAGTTTCCATCTCACCATATTTTGGCTTTTAATGTTAGGCTCGATGGTCGACTGAAACACGAGAGAAAACTCTTAATAGTACAAAATTAATTATTCTATCCATGTTTAACAAATTAAAGAAAGTGTAACATCAGTTCAATCAAATATTGCTCAACCAATTTGTTTGTTTTTACGTGGTTCTACCACGTTTGCGCTCGTTTACTTTGTTTCTAAATGAATGGTGTTATATATTCATGAGCAAAATTCCCAAATTTGTCATTAATATTTTATGCTAAGATTACATCTATCATTAAAGGATTTTTTATTTTAAAATTGGCTCAAATTTTAAAATTTTAGATGAATAATATAACTTTTAATAAATTTTAAGGAATATGTGTAATTTATCATTTTTCTTTTAAAATACTATGCTCCAATTTTACCAACACTTCCATTATACCCTCCGCCTCCAGCACGACTGTTGCCAACACCAACCATCCTTACCGTTATGTCTCTACCGTGACTTCCTGCCCCGAAGCACTCCCATTTAGGGCTCTAATCTTTGGCCAAGAAACCCAGCTTCAGATGCGGTAGCACAAATCAATCTGTTTTCAACCATTCGGCCATCGATATAACCTCTCTCCCATTCTCTAGAGCCATAATTGTACTGAGAAATGAAAGCTTGTTTTTTGTTTGAATAAGAAGATGTAAAGAAATCTAATTGGCAGTTCAAGTGTCAACAGGTGCTTGAGCTGATTGTGCATGGTCAGAGGGATGATGAGGTCAAAATTTAGGTTGGAGCTCTGTTTGAGGTTGTGACTACAATGTCGTGGAGAGCAACAAATTAGTGGGGATGCACTTAGGCATGGGGCAAGTCAAGATAAGCATGTAGCCATGGGTTTTGACAGGAAAGGTGATGGAGAAATATGAGGATTGATGATAAGGATGATGGGCATTGGCTGTGAAGGTGTTGGAGGTTGCGGGCACCGTGAAGGTGGAGTGGAATCTATTAAAGGAAAAAGGATAATTACTTAGGCTCTGTTTTTTATGTAAAAATGAGATTGAAAAAAACGTGTTAATTCAAAAAAAAAAGGCGGCAGACCAAGTCGGGTAAGGGGTTCCGGGTCGGGTCAAATTTGGTCGGGGAACGCTGGAGGCGCGGCAAGGTCAAAGCATGGGTTGAACTTCAGGCTGGGGAACGCCGCACCACCCATATTGTTTCTTGGGAGACCCACGAATGGGTCTAAGCTATTGATGAGCACCGGAGGCGCGGCAGGGTCAAAGCATGGGTTGAACTCGGGTTTGGCGGTGTTGATGGATTCGTCTGAAACAGCCACCATGGAGAAACAGGACACGTGCTCTGATGACGGCTTCTGGCTGTCCAAGGAGCAGCTGTCAAAGTCAGTTAAGGAGGCAGTGCTTGTGGCGGTTGCGGCCGCCAGGTCCAGGAGCTGAGGGAGGGAGACCGACGAGGATGGCAAGCTCAGCTCCTGATACCCGACCCGGCACCCCTTACCCGACCGGGAAGATAGAACCATGGCAGTGGTCGCGGGAGAGAGGCGGGATGGGCTAAGCAGGCTTCGCGGAGGAGGACATGCGGAGGAGAGGCGACATCGGCAAAGGAGGCTACGAGGAGGAAGCGTGGCGGAGGAGGGGCTCAGCTTGGCAGCGAAAAGGTGAGATCGGCAACACAGCTACACGACAGAGCCTCGGAGGAAGACAATGGCAAAAGTTGTAATTTCAACAGAATCCCCAGGGTATTTTACGACCCATCCCTTTAACCCGGCTCTCCCCCTTCCTTACCCGACTGACCCCTGCCCGCCTAAATTTTGAAATACCACGTTTTTGCTTTGCATTTTAACGCAAAAAAACAGAGCCTTAATGTCCTTAAATTTTTTCAAAAGTTATATTATCATCCTGAAATTATGAAACCTATAATTTTTAATGGTCAAAAGCCAATTTGAGCCTTTTTTAAATATTAGTAAGAATTCAGGATAAAAAATTTTAGTGACAGGCTTTGTCCCAACACAAAATATTAGTGGCTAATTTGAGACTTATATGAATATTCATGTATACTGAGACTTGTTGGACGTTAACAACTCAATATATACCATCCTAACTGCTAAAAGTTTAAAGAATACTGCTAAACAAATAATACAACACAAAAACAAATTACAAATTGACTTTATTATTCAATTGATTTCACCTACATGTGATCTCGTGATAATATAGAGAAGAACTCATATATGAGTAGCAATGATTATACTATAGGCATATCGTCTAATTAAACATACTAATCTATCAATAAATCCCTTATATATAACTCATAACCTAGTAAAGAAATTGACTAATTTGCTCTTGGACTAAAACTCACTCTCACCCCCTGAAAACCTACCTCACTATTATCACCGCTTCCACTGTCGCCACCGCCGTTGCTACCTCCTTTGATGAACTATTACCGCCTCCAAATCTTTCCGTTCTTATCTGCCTCGATATCTTGCAGCCGTTCGCCTGTGGATCTTGTCATTGTTCGCCGCCTTCACCACCGCCTCCAAATCTCATACCGTCACTCACCTCCAGATCTCGACATTATCGCTTGCCAAATCGTACCACTTGTTGCCTTTGGGTTGCATTGCTCATTGCTTCTAAATTGCATCAGTCATCACCGCCCAAACCTGCTGTAGAAATGTCAAAAACAAATTAACATGAAGAATATCTGACACAGTGTACAAAAGTATCTACAATAAAATGTAAATGTGTGTAATACGGTATATCAAAGTGTCTGCAAAGTAATATGAAAATAATTTATTATAATGAGAAATTAAAAGTGTCTAAATTAATAAGAAATAGGATTTAATTGAATATTAAAAAATGTATAAATAAATATATAAAAATGTTTGAACCCATTTGTGAATAATTTTTATCTTTAGAAAGATCCAAAAGTGTCACAGACAAAGACACAAAAGTGGCTAAACAAAATGGTAACAGTATTTGAACATGTATAAATGTCTGAAATAATATGCAGATAATTTGTTCTCTTTAGATAATATACAAACCATTTGTTCTCTTAAAAGATTATACATAAAAGTGTTTGAATTAATACGTTAAAACATCCATAACAATATGTAAAAATGTCTAAAATAATATATAAATTATTTATTATTTTAAAAAATGAACGTGTGTAAAGAAATAGCTAAAAGTGTTTAAATAAATATATAAAAGTGTCTGATGTTATATATAATAGTGACTACAATAAAATGTGAAAAAAAAAAAATTTATCTTCAAATTTAAAAGTGTATGAAAGAATAAGAGAAAATGTCCAAATCAATTTGTAAAAGTGTCTTAACAAAATACAAAGTGTAAATGAAAAATGTAAAAATAAAAAATTGTGCATTGTCTTTTCTTGGAATGGTTTTCAATCTCTTCTGTCATTTCTTAGTTGCCAAGTTTGATTGCTCCAGATCTCACTCTCAATTGCTCTATTTTCCTTAACCGCTTAGCCCTTCGATCTAATTGTTAATCACCCCTTTCTGCCATCATTTCTGTGGCTTTGGCAAGCCTTTCGGCTATTCATGGTCAAGATTTGGCTTCTTTTCAGGTGGAGAACTCGATGCAAACTTTAGCGGCTCACTGAAGCCTTCCACTGGTTGGTGGTCAGGGCGATTAGTTCCCTCATCAACAGTGGCAAGAGTTTGTAGGCGATCTTCATCGTCACAGTCAATCTTTGTGGAGAACTAGAGTTTCGCAGGTGATTTTGTCATCACAGGAGCTGCCAGCACATGGGGAGAGGAGGTTACTTTGGGGCATCATTGGACAGAGCCGCCGGTGGTGATGGAAGAGAGAATCGAGAGGAAGCCTATTTAAGAAAACCAAATGTGATTTAGAGTGAGGGGTAAATTAAAAAAATCATCCCCTATATCTAATTATACATATGTTCATAATAGTCATCCATTACAAGTATTGTTTAATTTTTCAAAGAAGACACTCTTAAATAATCTGACCATTAATCTAGTTTTCGATCCGTTACACCATTTTGCCATACTTCTTAAAAGATGCATAAATGTAATAAAATTTAATAAATTTTACATTTGTGTGTATGAGTAAATCAGGCAACAAGTTTAATTATTTCAATCCTATTCTGAACTAATCATCTTTTACTAAGCTTCATTTGTGTAAATATTTAGTAAAATAAATAATTAGACATTAAAAAACAAATGTACTTCACCTTTAAATATAAGCTCGAAAGGTCTAATTCCAAAATCAAGCATTGATTTCCACGAGTATTTTTGTGGCTAGTGACGGTGATCATGGTGGAATGTCAAACTGTTGATTCATCAAGACTTGGAGACCAAGCAAGTAATTAAAAATTGCATACCATACCTAGGGCAGTGCACGCTCTAGGCAATTCTGATATACCCCCACATTAACCGTCCAACATTTGCTGATTATATATATATATATATATATATATATAAGATTACTAGTTTTTGCTGGTTAGGACGAACAAGTCTTTAAAAGCAAATATTGAACGACCAAACAAGATTCAACAATCTACCTAATCACGTGAGAGCGCGGGTAACTTAGTTCTGTATCTGTTGCTACCAACATCCTCATGTTTCTTCGAGAAAATAAAGAAAAAAGTTTGACCTGCCAAGCCCGGTTCAAGTTCAACAGTAGAAAAGGACACGAATAATTTTCTTAGACGTGGAGCGCTGGTTAATTCGACAATAATTCGGTACCCCCGCCCCTTGTAAAATAAATTAAAACAACAAACAGCTCCGGATCCCCTGCTGCGGCTTGCTTCAAAACCAGCAGCTTAATTTTGACATTAATTCGCTTAATCATTAACTAATCAATATTCTAATAGTAAAGTAAACAAGTGTCTAAATAACGTTAAGCAGACTGTGCTTTTTCTCGCAATGATTTTCAGGGGAAATTTTTTTTCAATATATACTTTTCAGGATTTGTCTACATTGTATTGGCTGAGTCAGCTTCTAATCATGCGTTGGCCCTTGTAAGTACAATTTTAGATTTATGTTAGTATTCTAGGAGCTCAAGAGTAGCAGTTATAGGGACCTTTCATACGTGAAAGCAGACAGGTTCATTTCTGTCTCGGTTGCTTTTTGTCCACGATTTTGTTGCCGGCAAAACTCGGGGATCGTTCAGGAAACACGACAGAAGTTTCCAATAACGTTTTGTTCTCCTATTCTTTGCTTTCTCTATTAATTTTGTTTGTTCGAATTATAGTAAAGGAATCGAACGTAACCGACCTAGAGTAGCTGACAAGGCTTCGAGTCATGACCGAAATGACTACAGAGGAACACTGGACTTTCATGCAACCTAAAGTAGATTAATAATTGAGAAAATTACCTAGAACTCCCCTGAGATTTAGTGAAACCTACACTTGTATTCTTCATATTTCAAGTACCTACACTTATTCCCCTCTAAAGTTAGCTCCGTTAATGACAGTTAAGAATAAAAAAAATAATTTTAAGCTCCTATCCTTCTTTGCTCAATAACTTTGGCCCCCAAACCTTGTCTCCATCTATCCATCTCCATCTTCCAAACTCATTTTATCTCCATTTGTAAAAATCCCAAACCTTGAAACCTGAAATTCGATCAACATGCCCTCTCCTCCAAATCCTTCGCCATCCCTCCCATCAAGACCAACCAGCCCAAGCAAACCACCCCCGGCAATAGCCACAACCTCATCGATGCCTCAGGAATCTTGTCGAGGAACACTGCCTTTCCTCCTTCTCTGTCGTGCTCGTCAATCGCAACCTCTCTTCTTTCTCCGCCATGCTCATCGATTGCAGCCTCTCCTCTTTCTCCACCATGCTTGTTGATCATGGCTTCATGAAGTCAAATCACATATTGGTCCTTTGGCACTAGCAGCCACACTTGCCACTTTTCTCATCTCAGCCACCAAGCGAGGGCTCTCCGCAAGGGAGGAGAAGAGGAGGTCTGGTGTTGTGGCCAGATGAGAGCCATGAGCAATGCCGCTGATGGCAAAAGCCACGCCATAAGGGAGAGCACCAAGGGAGGCAGAGGGTGGAGTGGTGGTGCTGGCAAAAATATCATGGTCTCTCTTCTTTCTCCGATGTGCTTGTTGATAGTGACTTTGAATTGAAGGTATGGGTTGTTAGTGGATTTGGGTTTCTGTCTTCACAATCAATGGTGTTAGGGTTCGGGATTTAAGGCTTTGAATTCCAAATTGTTCTGAGGAATTAGGATTTTCATTGTTTGAGTTCATTCGATTTTTACAATCAATCATTTTAAGGAATTAAGATTTTCACTATTAAAGTTTCTATTTTTTTTTCTTTTTTGTGCTCGGGAATTATCAATTACCAAGAAAATTGGAAGAAAAATTCTAATTGAAGTTGAACTTCTTGTTGTTGAAGATTTATGTTCTTATTACTATTCAAAGTTGTTAACTTCAATATAGTTGTTTAGGATTTGAGCTGTAAATGAGGTGCTCGCTAGTGTTGATGAGGTTGTCATGGTCTATGTGGGTGGCTAATGGTGGTGGAGGTGAGGTCTCATTGGAGGTGGAGGCAGAGGAGGAGTGTAGTAGGGAGAGATGGAGCGAGATGGGGCCTCACTTATGAGATGTAGAAGTTTGTGGGGTAAAATGTTTAGGAAAGCAAGCCAGGAGGGTAAAAATATGTATTTTCTCTTTTATGTCGTAACAGTGAATGACAGAATTAAATTTTGAGATGATGAGTGTAAATTTTTGAAACGCGGAAGACACAAGTGTTGGTTTATCTATACCTCGTGGGGGCTGGTAATTTTTCCTCAATAATTTAAGTTCCATCTTTTTGAACAGAGAAAAGAAAAGCATCAGACTCGACATGCGACCTGTGTTTTCATATTTCTTTCTGTTGCTTTTTAATAATTCTATGTCATTGTCACATAGGTATACTTCGAAATTTTTAAAACATATATAGTGCAACATTTTTATAATATTATTAGTCACTCCTCTTTTTTGTTTGGAATTATGCTTTTCCATGTTTATACATTTCTTTTCAAACTTACCATTTTTATCATGTAAAACTCACTAAATTGTACTCCATTTGTCCCATATTCTTTACACTATTTAACTTTTTTATATAACTTTATTTAAATTTATTCAGGTTAGTATTTATTAGAAAAAAATTTAAAAAAATATATTTAGAAACTATTTACCTTGATTTATCATTTTTATATAAAATTTTTTCATTTACATACTAAAATATTAAAAATAAAAATTATAAATTAATTATTAAAAATAAATTATACAAAAAATATAGAACAGAGAGAGTAATTAACTTTAGATGGCAAATATTATGAGACGGTCTAGGAATATATGTGTGTATTCCTATTCGAAGTTCGAACTGAATAATACTGATATTGGGATCACAATTTCCCGTTGAGTTGGTACATGTCAAAGTTTAGGTTTGGCGCTGCATCACGATTCATTGAATTAGTGTGAACTGGTTTACCAGCTGTACACAGATTTTCAGGCAAAACAGGAAGCAACTGGTGGGACGGTGTACCATATAAATATATATATATATATATATATATATACCATGCATGTGAAGGAAGGACCTGGTAGCATATTTCAAAAAGTCTAGGTTGCAGATTGTCAAAAAGAGTTAGGCAATAACGAAAAGATCAAAATTTAACTATTCCCCGTCCCCCGATCATTGAATGGTTTCAATCGGTTCAGTCCCCCGAAGACCGAATCAAGATCTCTGGAATAACTTTTAGGTTATGGAAGTTCGTTTTCTTGCCTGTTCAACTCAAGCCAGTTTCAATTTCCTCTTATTTTGCTGACGTACTTTGAATCTATTGTCGAGGCAACCACTTGTCGTATGCACGTGTGTAATTAAGGGAATCATTTTGTCTTAACACATGATTTAATTTTTTTCGTATTCGATTCTCTTCTAAATCAAAAAATATCTTTACAGTAACTAAAGGGTTGTCTTGTATACATAATCTTTACACTATCCCAATAAGCTCAGGGATTTCTTTCTTTTTGGAATAAATTTGTGTAAGTTGGGCTCATACATGAGCCCCAACACGCACGAATCTATAGATATTTTATGAAATTACAATTTTATCTCTATTTAAAAGGAAATTTGCTCAATTGTTCCGCTCTTATATAGCATCCCCTACAAGTTCTCAGTTTCTGTTGCCCACATCGTGTTATGCACTGTGATGTTGGTTTTAGTCCTTTATTTTCTTTTTTTATTTATTTTCTTTTTTTACTTTTTCACTTTTTTTTGCCTTATTTCTTTTCAGTTTTTATTCTTTGTTCATTTCTTTTCAGTTCTTTTTTTGTTTTCTTTTTACAATTTTTTTATTTTTTGACTAATTGTATTTTTATTTTTGCTTCTTTAACTTTATTTTCTTTTTCAAGTTTTAATTTTTAATTTATTGTTCCATTTTTTTCATTTTTCTCCTTCTAATATTTTCCCACTTTTTCATCTTATTTTTGTATCTAACTTTGTTTGTTGTTTTGTTTCCAGTTTTATTCCTTGCTTTTCTTATTTTTCAAATTTGTCTAAATTTTCTTCTTAGTTTTATTTCATTTTTTTATCTTTTATTGTTTTTTACCAAAAGTAATCTATTTTTTTGTTCATTTTTTTCCAAATTTGTCAACTAATAAAAGAGCAAAATCTCATTGAACAAAAAAAACAAACAGTTATTGGTTAAAGAACATGTAGTTTTTCTAAAAAAATAAAAAGATACTAATAAAAGAATAACTAGTTCCTTTTAGTTCTAAATTGTTCTTTTATCAATTTTATTTGCTCTTTTATTAGTTTTTATTTATTCTTTTATCAGTTTTATCTGTTATTTATCCGTTTTGTGCTTGTCAGTTCTTTTATCTGTTTTTATTTATTTTTTATTAATTTTATTCATTCTTTTATGAATTTTTTGTTCTTTTATTACTACTTATTTGTTTTGTTATTGGTAACTCTTTGTTCTTTTATTAGTAAGTATTTATTCATTTTTAGTTTAGGTTTATTCCTTTAGATGAATTTGATATTTATTTTTTTATTAGTAGCTCTTTACTTTTTTATTTGTATATGTTTGTTCCTATATCTATTCATGTTTGTTCCTTTATATGAACTAGTTATTTGTTCTTTTATTATAGCTATTTGGATTTTTATTAGTAATAATTTGTTCTTTTATCAATTCTTGCTTGTTCTTTTAGAAAAATAATTTTTTATTCTCTTATACTATTTGTTTGTTCTTTTATTAGTATGTCTTTGTTCTTTTATTTATAGATGTTTATTTTTTTATCAATTCATGTTTGTTCCTTTAGATGAACTTAATGTTTGTTCTTTTATTAATATCTCTTTGTTCCCTTGTTGGTATGTGTTTAAAAGAACAAGTTGGTTGTTTTCTTATTAGTAGCTATTTATATTTTTATTAGATTTTATTTTATTTTTATTAGTTTTTTTATTCTTTTTTCAATTTTTATCTATTCTTTTATGAGTTTGAGTACCTATTAGTTTTTTTAAGAAAAATTGATTGTTCTTTTATCAATATTTGTTTATTATTTTTACGTTAGTAGCATATGTATGGGCCATAATCTTCTAAGTGACTAAAATATTCAGTTGCAAAAAAGTCACTCGCATGTTAGTAGCACCACTTTAAAAAATATTAAATTTCAGTCATACATCAAGTGGGCCATAGTCATTTATGCAACTGAAGTGATCAGTCATGCAAAGGTCAATCGTATGCCAGTAGCACGATTTAAAAAATATAAAAATGTCAGTAACATGTCAGTCGCACAGTTTAAAAAAATATTAAACTGTCAGTAACATAGTAGTTGCATCATTTAAATTAATTTTCCCGTCAGTCGCACGATAATGTGGTATATTAAATATAGTTTGCTTTTTAGTTGCGTATTAGTTGCATGAATTAAATATATTTTCCTTCAATCACATATCAGTAGCAAAAAAAAAGTATTAGTGGCAAATTTAGTCGCACAAAATGCTTTTTCCTCCTATACTCGTTTCTCTTCCTCATTTCTCCACCTTCTCTGATTTTCTCATTCTTTGCTCTATCTTTGCTCTTTGCTCTTTGCTCTTTGCTCTCCATCTCTGCTTCTACTTCTCTAGTTCTTCATTCTCTGCGATTGAAGCTCTACTACCTTCAAACTACATCATTTCAATATCTAGTTATCAGCATAGAAGTAAGTAGGTAACTTGTATTTCTAGCCAAGATTTTGTTATAAATGATAGATTTGTTATTTACAGCTTTATTTACACACACACACACACATATATATATATATATATATATATATATATATATATCTAATATATATTATATATATATATATTATATATATATATATATATATATATATATATATATATATATATATATATATATATATATCTCTTCCTTTCCTTCCTTTCATTCTATTCTCCCCAAATTTCTTTCAAGTTCTTCCTCCGTCTTGCTCATTTCTCCTATGCTCGTTCAATTTTTCGGTCATTATCCATCCATTTAGCACGCCATTTGCTGTTTCTGGTAAGGAAATCAACCTTTTTCTTTTTGTTTTCAATTCATTTTCTATGTTCAATGTTACTGCTACATCTTTAAATTTTTTTCATCTAACTTGATTGTTAGTGCTACCTCTTTAATTTTTTCATTTTTTTTCCTATATTAAATGTTAGTGTTGAATGTTAGTACTGGACAAATGTTGTTGAAATTTTAGTGTTGATTTTATGAAATTTTATTGTTGAAATTAAATTTTAGGATTAAATTTAGTTTTAGTTTTATTGATAAAATTTTAATGTAAATTTATGGGTTAATATCCAAGAATTAATTTTACTATTATTTAAGGGTTAATTTTAGTAATAACTTTACTGTTAATTTTAGTACTTAAATTTAGAATTTAATTTTAGTGTTAAATTTAGTACTTAATTTTAGTTTTAACTCTATTCTTAATTTTATTGTTAATTTTAGTACTTAATTTTAGTGTTAATTTTATTGTATATAGTTAATTTAGTACATAGATAATTTAGTAGATATTTTTTATAATTTTATTTAATAAAAATATATTTTGTGTTACTTTTTAGTCATAGAGCATGACGATCATGGTCACCAATTTTTATTAATAATATTTTTAATTATTGTTTTAATTATTACTAAATAAAAATTTTAATAATTCTAATTTTAATATATTAATTATATATTTCCATTATTATAATAATTGTAATCCAATTTCAATCAAATTTTTAATATATTTTTTAAAAAAACATGTATAAGCTGTACAGCTGAAATTCAATTACATCATGTGACTACCTTCTATCAGTCACATGGTAATTTATGTGACTAAAACTGTCAGTCACAGGATGCGACTGAGATTCAGTTGCATGAATTCATCTAGCCCACTTTATCCCACTGATACACTTAGTTGCATAAGAGTGGCATGTTTCAGTTGCACGACAATGACACAGCTTGTGCGACTAGCATTTTTGCTATTGAATTTTCCTGTGGCATATCAACCGCATGGTCCAACTGAATGTTACTATTTCTTCAGTCACATCAGGTCATTTTTTTTTTTTTGTAGTGTATGTTCTTTTATTAGTTGAAAAATGTTAGACAAAAAATGAAGAAAAAATAGATAAAATTCAAAAGACACAAATAATTTAAGAACAAGAAGTTGCTCCGAAAGAACAAACATTACTGATAAAAATAACAAATTTATCTCATCTTTTTATTTGCTCGTTTTGTTCATTTATTTTCATTAAATTGTTCATGTAACTTAATGCATCTAAAAAAGGTGAAAAAATTAAGTGCAAGAAAGAAGAAATATCAGAGTTAATAAAAAAGACATAAGAAGAACAAAGTAAAACAAATAGTAGTATTTGTACCAAACAAAAAATTGAGGAGCTTATTACGTAACAAACATAAAAAAGGCAAAAAGATGAAAAATAAAAAAGGACAAAGAGGCAAAAAAGACATAAGAAGAACCAAGTAGAAAAAAAACAGTACTATTTATGCCAAACAAAGAATTGAGGAGCTTATTACATAACAAACATAAAAAAGCAAAAAGACGAAAAAGAAAACAGAACAAAAAGGCAAAAAGATGAAGAGTGGAAAAAGACGAACAAGTAAAAATGAGTAGTGGCGTGGACGGCTATTTGGCGCATGAATAAAACAATCTTGTAATTTTCTAGAAATTATAGTGTAGGGGTTGATTTGCAACATTTTGTATAGTTTGGGATAGCACATGGCATATGCCTGGCGCACACAATGCTTATTCTTTCTTTTTTGAACAACCAAACAAATACTCTCTCCGTCCTATATTTTCTACTCCATTTACATTTGGCACACATATTTAGAAAAGTTACTGTTTTCCCTTTCTTCCCAAATCTACCCTTCCCTTCTCAACTCTCTGTTGAGTCAACCTCCCTTTCGTCTCTCTCAACAACTCAACCTCTAATCAATCCATCTCCGCCGCCATGCTCCATTGCATCCTCACCTAACCCCATCCCCAAAATCGACCCTATTGCTCTGTCACTTCTTCACGTCCTTACCCGACCTCTTCCAAATCACCGTTGCTCGCTCATTTGCGCCCTTACCCAGCCTCCTCCGAATCACCTTGTTGCTCTGTAGCTCTATCCCCTGATCTTATCTCAACCTCGCCCTCAACCGCGATACAAATCAGAGCCGAATCTCTCCTCTTCCGCCAAATCGACACCAATCTGATCTTACCGATAAGCGTCGGTGATCGTTTGTTTCATTTTTTAAAAGTAAAAGGAAAAGAGGGCAAAATAATCATTATGTATGATAAAACTTACTAAAACAGAAAATGGAGCAGAGAACTTGGAACAGCCCAAAATGACAAATGAAACAAAAAACTTGGGACGAAAGGAGTAATAAATATATTAACAAGTAACAAGGGTTCTATCTAGCCAGTAGCTAGATACATGAACATATTTCAATACAACACCTCCTTTCAATTCTTTACAAAATCCCACCTAAACTTCACAACCAATTTTTTAGAGCCAATGCCGTGTCTGTAACCCATTCCATCTAACTACAACTCAATTTATAATATCTATTCACAATCCACAAAAACAACAAAGTCTTAATCTTACTTAAAACTTGGAAATCTTTTAGTTTTAAGTTATTATGCTTCACCTTGTTTCACCTCCTCCACACTGCCCAAATCGTGATGTAAAACACTGCCTCCAAAGCCTTTTTTGTAACTTATTCAACTCTACTGGTAGCTTGTCCAATTTCTTAGCCATAGACAAGCCGCAACCAGCATCCAACAACCACCAAACAGACCTGCCTCCACACTACATCTGCAAATTTACAGCGAACCAGCATATGATCTACCGTTTCATTTACTTCCTTGCAAATAACACAGTACACATTAGTCACAGCAATACCACATTGAGCCAAGTTGACCAAAGTAGGAATCATCTATTGTAACATTTTCCAAACACAAGTATTGACTTTGTGAGAACTCACAAATTCCATTTTGTTGGCTCCCCCCCCCCCCCCCCCCCCTGAGAACCTGGAATGAAAATATCATCAAGAACTGAAGTAAGACTTTTCACCTAAAACAACCCTTTTAGGTCAAGCTGCCACCACCACTTGTCTAGAACTTCTTACTGTAGAAAAATCTAGTCCACCTCATTCTCAAATTTCTTCAAATTTCTTCATCACTCCCACACCCAACCTTCTTTACCACCCACCTCTCCCCATCTACCCTTCACCAAACATTCTCTATTTTTTTCTAACATAAATAATATAGGGAAAGCATCTTTTAATCTTCTTTTGTTTACCTAACAATCCGGCCAAAAATAAAACTTACCCTCTTACCCACTTTCCTCTTAAATGACTTTACAAAAAACATACCCCAATCTTCAATGTCAAACACTATTTTAATTATATGCCCCCGACAACTAGCACAAGAATTCTCAACCAACCCACTCCCCATGCCACCATTTTGATCATAAAACCTACAAATAACCCTTACCCAAAATGCATTATGTTCCATCCTAAAATGCCACCACCACTTTCCTAAGAGAGCCAAATTTTTTGCTAGGAGACTACCCACACTCAAACCCTTAACCTCTTTCTTCTCAACCACCTTACTCCATGATACCCAAGCCTATTTTCTACCCTCCCCTGAACCCGCCCCCCCTCCCAATTCTTTTGCCTTATAGCTGTTTTAGAACACTCATTGAGGCTCGAAACATGGAGAAGAAAAATAGGCTCAATTTGCTATTAAACTTTTCACTTAATAGCTGCCATGATTTTACTCTTTTCACATTTTCTCTAACTAGAAGTCTAAGGTATATAAAAGGTGACTTCCCCACACTACATTCTAATTTTCCAGCCATTTCTATCACTTCACATGACAACGTGAAGGAGCATTTAATGACTACATAAATAATCATTTTCAGTCGCACAATGTGACTGAAATGCAACTGAGTACATCAGTAGCATAATATATAGTCACATGTGCATGTGCAATTGAGTTACGATTGAATGTTGCGACTGAAAATAGTAGTCACATGTGTTCTGACATGCAGTATTAAAGTAACTAGTAGAATCAGTTGCTTCACTTTATATATATATTCTTTAAATTTCATTTAAATTTTGTTATACTTGATTAAGAATATTTTGTATGATTAATATAATATTTTTTAAATAATTAATTTTTATAATTATTATGATGATTAGTATAATTTTTATAATTATTAAACAAATTTAACTATATTTAACTAAAATTTACAGTTAATTTAAGTAAAAATGTACAAAAATTTAACAATAAATTTAACACCAACATTCATAGCAATTTTAATACCAAAATTAACAATCAACTTAACACCAAATTAAACAGTCAATTTATCACTAAAACTATGAATAAAATTTAACACCAATTTTTTTTTTAAAAACGTTAAACCTTAAGTTCCTTAAACCAAATTTAAACCCTAAAATGAAAACAAAATTAAACCCAACAATCCTTAAATCAAAGTTAAACCCTAAAATGCAAAGAAATAGAACACTAAATCTAAACTAGAACAGCAACTTGAACACACAAAATAGTGGAAAAATTAAACAAAAATGGAGGAAAACTTACCAGAATATGTTGTTTGGCTAGAAATGGACCACGAACCCAAGTGCATATAAGAAGAACGAACCAAATCAAGCAGGAAATAAAAAAGAAGAGCCTGGAAGGAGCAATAAGTTGAGAAGAATAAGCAAAGATAGAAAGCAAAAAAGGAAAGGCCAAAGGAGGAAGAAGAAATAAGGAAGGAAAGAAAAGGGAGTGATGTATGGTTAAGAAGTGACTAAAATAGTAACTGTTTTTTTTTTTTTGCTACCGAGGTACGACTAAAAGTCAATTTCTTTTAAAATTTGCCACTGAGAAACAACTGCTGGGAGATAATATTTTATTTCATGCGACTAAGTGCGATTGAAATAAAAATATATTCTAATATATGGGATTGAAATGATACCGTTTATTAAGCAATTAAATATTTTAGTCGCATGTCAGGCGCACCACATGCAATTACCATACGATTCAAAAATTTTGTGACTAAAATTAGTCACATATGCCAGTCACTCAAGTCAGATTTTTCTTCTAGTGTCAGCTTCGCCAACTCCTGCTACAAATATCTTACCTTTCTTCAAATTCACCTTCAAACCCAAATGTTTTTTTAAAACAAAGCAACATTCTCATCAAGTTCAGGCCATTCTGCTCATTCCTCTCACCCACAAACAAAGCATCGTCTGCATACTGTAAATAAGATATCACCAGTTCACTGTCACAATATCACCTACTTTAACTCCCTTAAATACATTCTTATTTTCCACTTCTAATATCATGACATGTAGAGCTTCAGCCACAATTAAGAACAAGAAGGGGATAATTGATCCCCTTATGGTACACCTTTCTCCATTTGGAATTCTTGTGTTTGACTGCCATTCACCAATATTGGAAAGCTCACTATTTCTAGACATATTTTTATTCACAAACACCATTTTTACCAAATTTCATTTGCTCCATGACAATGCCAAAAAATTCTCAGTTTGTACTGGGATGACAATGGTTTGGATTGCCAAACGTGAATATCCTAAACTTATGGTTCTTAAAGTCCGGGGCAATTTTCGTTTTGATGAATGGAATCTATACTGAAGCGAAAATGAAGTACAAAAGAAGATTTTCAATATAGATGAAACATGTCTTCAACAATTTTTGAATTAACACTCTCATCCCAAATTGTGAACACTCTATACTCAGCAATAGCCATGCGAATTTTCTTTTTTCTTTTTACTTAAAATATACAATATAAAATTTTACAAGGTTTCAAAAAAAAAAAAGAATTATGAACAATTAATAAGGGGTTGGTTTTTACACTCCAAAAAGTCTAAAATCTTGGCTGTCAGGATACAAGTAATGGTGTACTTTAAAATGATAATTAGGTTAGTTCTTCAAGTGCAATAGTCGAACTAATTAATTGTTGCATATGATTTTTAGCAGCTAAAAGGTTTAGGATACTATTACATTACATCGTTCAGTGCTAACATCTTTTAAAATGACTTGAGAAAAATAAAACAAAACAAAAAAGGAAAGGAGAAACCACCCCCACTCCACAAAAAAAAAGATTAATTCAAAGAAGTTTGGTACAAATACACGTCCAAACAAACTACAAGCATCTTGTCCAGATAGCTCGAATTAAACATGTGGCTGCAAGAGCTTGGCATTGGCTATTGTAGTTGAATGCTCTGCCCTATTTTCTGTCACCAAAACAGCTCCACTTGGATCAATTCTGCCAATTGCCATTCTCGCTTTATTTTTTGTAACACTTTTACTTAAGTTTTAAATAGTGATATTTTTCTGCGACAAAATGCTATATGGTACTTAGGATTTCAACCACATTAATTTTATTATGAATAAGCAAACTACCGCTTTCTTTGTTTTTAAATTAAGCTATCATAGGTTTTTGAAGTGAAATTCAAACATTCAATTTGTCTTCCACCTGCATAATTCAAAATTTTTGGTGAGCGGAAGTATGTATGTATGTATGTATGTGTATATATATATATAAACACAACAACAAACAATTTCATTTTTTTTACCTAGACAATTTCACGATCTTTTCACTATCAAAACTTGAGAATGATTACAAACATCAATTCTCTCAAGCTCTTAATTTCTACTCTTTTTCAAATCTCACAATACACCACACACCTTACAACCTAAGAAACCAAACCCTATATATAGCGGTAGCTGAACTAATAAACTAATAAAAACTATCCTAATCCTATTCTAAACAAGATACTTGAATAATACATAAAAACTAAACCCAAAAGAGTGTCGGACTCCAATACAATTGTGGAGACATGCTTTAAAAAAGCATAAACTACATTCAATTTGAGTCACTAACTTTAACAATCTCCACATTGACTTAAATTATTTCTACCTCCACTTTTTTATCAAAACCACAAAACTCACATTCTTACTTGTAAGAACATTCACATCCATGCAAACATTCTTGGACTCTCCTTTGACAATTGTGTCACTAACCAACTCATACAAATTAGTTGACTTTTTCACCCCTTTCATCACAATTATTGAACCCTTTGAAATACACAAGCCTTCACCTCGGGCAGAAAATTCATAACCCAAATTATCCAGTCTACCAAACGTCTTGATACTTCCATCATGCAGTTGTATCTTCACATTATCAATGTCTTCAATTCTCTTTTATTGGTCATTCACCAAATAAATTGACTTGTCACATGCCTCAAACTTTGTGAACCACTCCCTTTTTATGCAAACACGCTTTGAACAAACAGAATCAAATACTTAAGCATCTCTCAAATATTTCTTCCCACCAGCTTTTGCACCATTAAAGTTACAACTTCAACATCACTTTTTTCATCCTTCACCACATTCACATCACCTTTGTTTTTCTCCTTATTTTTCTTTTTATTTTTCTCCTTTGCCTTAAAAAATTCTTCTATATCCTCTTTTAATTTCGGGCAAAAAAATTTGATATGTCCCAAGTTATGACAACACCAACATCCTGCATTGTTCCAATCTTTTTCCGATCTCAAACTTGGTCTTTGTCCTAAATATATTTTTCCTCTCTAACAACTTCTTCCTCACTTCACCATGAACACATTATTTTCTTCATCTTTTTCTTCAAATTTTCTCATTCAATTATGCTCCAGAAGCACAATGGTATCATCTTTGATCTTTAAGGTATCTCTTCCAACCACTAATGGAGTCACAATTTGCTCATAAAATCTTGACAAAGAATTAATCAAGATTATAGCCATATTTTTTTCTTCGCTCTTCTTGCCAATACTCTCCAACTGTGTAACAAGCTTGTTAAACTTATTCAAGTGTACAATCAAGCTACTTCCATTATCCATCCTTAAACCATGTAATGTATTTTCAAGCATAAATTGTTAGTAATAGACTTTGACATATACTTAACTTCAAGCTTATTCATCAATTTTGTTGGAGAGGTCTTGTTCAGCACATCATACTTGAGTTATGGTGCAAGAGCCAATCTAATTGTACTCCCTGTTATTTGGTCCATCTTCTCCATTTCACATCTATAATAGATTCCGGCTTTGTTTTCTCAAACGTATCACCAAGTTTCTATTGAATTAGCACATTTTTCACCATACACTTCCAAATACTAAAATCTTTAGATCCATCGAAACGATCAATCTGAAAACTTAAAAATCCCAACCATCTCAAACCAAACTTTGTTATCACTTGCTAGGGAAGAAGTAAAATAAAAAATAAACACAATAACAAACAATTTTCTTTTTTACCGTACCGATTTCACAGTTTTTCCATTATCGAAACTCAAGAACAATTACAAACATCAATTCTGTCAAGCTTCTCTACTCTTCTTCAAGCCTCACCACACACCCAAAAACCTAAGAAACCAAGCCCTATATATAGGTGCGTAGTAAAAAATTCAACCTGGGGGGGCAAAAGCATGGCATAGGGCAGGTTGGTAGCATGTATAAATTTATAATCAATAATAGAAAATACTAAATAATATTATATATAGACACATGAAATTTGAAAGTTTATAATAATTGAGTTCATTTCAAAAGTTTACAACTCAAAATTTAATAGACAGTTCACATATATAGATACATAAAACTCAAAAGTTTACAATAACTAAGTTTAATTCAAAAATTCAATTCAAAATTAGCAGTTTTTTTTTGTAAATGAAATAAGTTCAATTTATAAAGTAAAAATGGTTATTTGAATTTTCTATGAATTATAAAAAATTATTATACAAATTAAATTTATTATATAACACTTATCGGATGGTTCAAATTATGAACTAAAAAATTGTTATAAGACAAATACTTTAAGTTAACAAATTTCATGCAATGAAACCAAAAAGAAACATTTTTAATACATGTAGGAATAAAATGAAATGTTTCTAATATGTTTAGAACCAAAACAAAATGTTTAATAGGATAGGGACTAAAATCAAATAATAATTAAAGATTATGGACTATCATGCAATTTGCTCAATAAGAAAATGAGTGAGAACTTAAAAGGATAAAATATATTAGATCCCCTTATTAATTATAAAACTTACAGATATGTATCTAACTTTACTTTTTCTATAATTGTATCACACATCCAATAAATGAATAAAAATTTTAAAAATTCTAGGGGGCTGCCCCTCCTACCCATAAGAAGCTAGCTCCTACTTATATATAGAGATAGCCGAACCAATAAACTAACGAAAAAAATTCTAATCCTATTATAAACTAAATACTTGGATAACACCCAAAAACGTAACCCAAAAGAAGGTCGGACTCCAATACAATTGTGGAGGCATGCTTTCAAAAAGCATAAACTACATTCAAGTCATCTAACGTCTACAACTTATCAATTTGAGCCACCAACTTTAACAATTTTCAAGCGATCAACAAGTTAAAAGAGCGAGTTCATTTTACATTAATTGTAATGTATTAGTATATTTTTTTATATAAATGGATTATTTTAAAAATTATCAATTTCATATAAGTTTGTATTGTAGTTTGTCCTTTTTCGTAGTAGTACATTGGGTGGTCTTTTACTGTTGTTTGTTGCTCTGCGTGTAAAAACAAAAGGGTTAAAGTGAAAAAAGAGGAATTTTTTTTTTTTAATCTCTATACCAAAATCAAATATTTTAAATATATGGGACAAAGTAGTATTTTAGGAAAAAGAAAGAAAGAGGCAAAGATGACCCAAAATAGAAAGCAATGAGGGAGAGGCAGAACAGATCATCAGAAGGTCGCAACCGAAAAAACTGCTGGAATTGAGTTCAGTTGGTGAAAAGCAGGGGCCCAGTTTGGAAGGGAAAAATGGACGCTGCATAGAAATGGGCCCACGCATCCTTTTCCGTGAAGTAACACGCCCATTTTGCGTTGGCAATGATTCACTGGGGCCCACAAATTGTGGCCGTAGTGCTCAACCCACTCAAAGCCCACCCAAATTCCTAATTATCTCTCTCATCCTCAATCCCTGTCATCCCGCTTTTCCTAGATTTTTGTGGATTTTAATATTCTTACCCGGCCAGCCAGAGCGTTTTTTTAATAATGTTTAGCAGCCCATTTATGACTAAACAGTGAATTTGTGAAAGTAGAAAATTGGTGGTGATTCATTATGTAACAATAATAAACTTCCATCGCTCTGTATCAAAAAAAAAAAAAAACTGTTCCAAAACAAAATAATAAATTTGCAACTTGTGGATCATTTCCATTTCAGATTTTAAAATAGGCTTTAGTAAACCAATGCTCCTCAAACTTTTTGATGCACTTGCAGGAGTTCGTCCCCCACTCTAACTTATGAAAATGGTGCGACTTTGTCTTTGGGTAGATTGAATGGAATTGCTTATAAATTTAAACAATTATACGAAAGCTTTTTTATCAGAAGAATTTGTACTACTACTCTTTAAACTAGACCTGAACAACTTAGATTTACTAGCTTATAGTTATCTGAAACTTTAAGTTGCAGCATTTTCAGTGTTATGTTTTCTCTATTTAACAGAAAAATAGCATTTTTATGCTGTGCTATATTGCTATTGACTAATGATTCACTAATAACATTAGGGAAAAGGGGGATAGAATATATTGGACCAAGGTTTTCAAAATCTAGAATTCATATAAAATCATTTTTCATTTTTTTATAAATCATAGTCATATAATCAAATATAGTGAAACTTACCATGACAAGATACGAACTCAACCGAGGCGTAAAAACTAATATTATGTGTGTGTCTCATTTGGTATTAGAATAAGAGATTAGCATTAGGGTTTTAAAAAAATTATTCAATGCTAATTTTTAACTTTTAATTTTAATGGTTTAATTCATCTTCACTTTTAAATAAATTATTTAAAACTCTAACGTAGATAACAAAAATTATATATTCCCAAACAGGGCGATAGTTATATTTTTTTTATATTGGAAAAACAGTCCCCAATAAAAAGTGGCTGCTGGGACAAGGAAATACACTGTGAAAAATGGCTCAGCGACCTGCTAATGGTAGGAAAGAACATTGATTTCTCCTATTGTCATAATGGAATTGCTTTTCGATATATTTTTTTCATCGGTTGGGGATTGGCAATACAATTAGGGATCACAATATATAATGGCCAAATTATAAGCAATTATATGGGGATGGGGTAGCTTTATATATGTGCAGCCATAGGAATATATATATATAGATACAGAATCTTTGTAAAAGGGTTCTAAGATATAATTGGATTGGAAAACACATAGATCATATATGTTTGTGATTCTCATTAATATTTGTCTTAAGATCGAGAGCAATCATTAGCCTAGCTAGCTAGTCATCTTGGCAAAGAGGATGTTTTTCTGTTTCTAAATAATTAATGGAGAAGTTGAAGTCTCAGATTAATTGATTGCTGCTTCCACTCCTACTATAATGTAGTGGATGATCAATGGCTAGCTTTCTTTTATATATCTAAAGGAGATGAATATTAGTCAGTCATCACTTAAATGATTGATCTGGCAGCAAGCTAGAAAGCATTAATTATGGGATTTTATCAATTAATTAAAGGCCAAGGAATTAACGTATGTGATTTATGTATTTATTCCTTCCTGAAGGAATTTTATATTGATCTGAATTGGGTAGCCAGCGGGGGGGGGGGGCTTAATTTACGAAGCTTAGAATCAGATATCATTATACGTATACCTCTAGTTGTATAAAATATATATACATGTATATGTTGCTTTTTTATACTATTTATATATTAATTAATGAATTTTCATCCATTAAAGTGTATTGTACTCTTTTGTAGGTATATAGAAATAGAATAATGAATGAATTCGAGAATAAATGTGTTTAAGATAAGACAGTAGCCAATATCACCTATCACGCCAAATGAAAACAAACATTACCAATCGGACACACACAAATTTAACATGATTTAATTATTAGCTAACATATATCTACGGATGAAAGAAACTCACTTAGGGATGGCAATGGAGAGGGCGAGAACCGCAAACCGCGGATATCCACCCGTGACGGACGGGTAAACAAGTGAACATACCCGTGATGGGCGTGGCATGGGTAGAAAATTTCACCCGTCTGGCGGGTGCAGGCGGGTGACAGCGGGTGACGGGTAGGGGGTATCCGTCGTGGATAAATCTGCGCCCGCATACCCATAAAACCCGCCTAGATATAAAACATTAAAACTTCAATTTTACCCTTAATATAAATGTTACTTCTCTTAATTCTAAATGGCTAATTCGGTATTTGCACCTTTACAATACACGTTCAGCAGCTAAGAATCAGAAATTGGGTCGATTCTGCGGTGCGACTACGGCCCTTCACGCACATCTTCACTGTTTCATTTTACGACTTCGCCAATTCGGCGCTAGGTTTCCGAGAATCAGAAATTGGAAGGTCTCGCAGTCTCGCTCTCGCCTCGCCTGATCGTTGTTGCGTCTCACTGCTCACGGCCGCGCATAGCTGCTCAGTCCTCACGTCCGATGCCGGCGGCACCATCACGTCTCGTTGCTCACCTTCTCGCTTTCTCCGTCTTTGTTCGATGTTGTGTCTAAGAGGCCGAAATCAAGCTCAGGCTGTCAAGCACGGAGGCACCCGCGTACCGCATCGCTAGCTAGCCCCGCCCAACGCCCGACGGTGACATTTAATATTTGCGCTCGAGTCCGAATTTGAGAGGAGAACAAGCCCAACGAGGTAAATCTGTTAAGTTTCTCCCCTGTTTACTCTGAACTTGATCTTTTTGTTGATTGAATTGAATAAATCATCTTCATTACTGAACACGGGAAACACAAGCATAGGATATTTTTTTTCATTTGGCCATTGTCGTACTTTTGTGGATTAAAGATGGTATGGAAGAACAGGTTTGATCTTCATCAATTCTAAAAGCCCATTTCAAATAGGAGGAATTTCCACTGCATCACGAAAGTATAGCTAAAACTGCAATGACATTACCTAACTTAAGAAGCTTGTTATTGAATCACGTAACTTGAGTTCTATCAGTTATGCTTGCAGTCATTTTAGTCCAAAAGGACAACTGAAGTGTAGTAAAGAACATATCAGTTTTGGCAGCTTATATTTATTGATATCAATACATTTCATCAAATTACTTTAGATTTACCAACATTTGCTGAAATATCCTATGCTTCTGTTGCTATAGTTTGTCTCTATTGTATTCATATTGTCACCAATAGTAGCCAAATTAAAAGAAGAACCTTTCCCCTTCTCCCTCTTATATGTGCATGTATCGAGACCTTCAATTATTTACCTTGCAAGTAATTCTGTTGGAATTTTTTGGATGCCTTCTCCTGGATTTTTGGAATTTGATTTTTTCATTTTGTAGGGAGATGTACCCACCACCAAAGGCTGAGGATAAAAGTGATGAAGATTGAAGAAGAGCAAAAAGATAATTAATGTCAAATGTGGGGAGACTTTCACTTGCTTGTTTATGAATGATGAACTTTTATTGGATCATGAATATTATTTGTGTCAAGAAATGTTTTTTCTTTTATTGCATGTGATGTGGATTAGTGCATATGTGTAATTTATGACTTGATGATGAATATTTCATGTTTCTTTCATGGAATGTACAAAATTAGCCTAAACCGTGGATTACCCGCGGACTGGATTATCCGTGGGCTGTGAGCGCAGATGCTATTTTCTACCCGTTAGCGGATATCCGCAAGCTAGCGTGTATGAAAAAAACCACGGGCGCGGATGGTGGATATGGGGTATCCGCGCCCGATCCGCCCCGTTGCCATCCCTAAACTCACTTGAATAAAATATAAAAAATTACAATAGAGATATGCTCTTAATACTCACGCTGATCTATAAATTTTCTATACACTACTGATAATTTCATAATTTTGTCATCATATAATTATAATATATGAGAATAAAAAAAAAGTTTTTTGTCTTAATCCTACTTGGCCTCCGAATCTCTTCTCTCTTTTAATACTCTTACATCTTGCATTTTCACAACAATTATTTTTTCTCTTATTATCAAAACTCTAATATAATAAATCTTTTTATATAACATAAACAAACTCAAATTATATCAAAATAGGAAAATTAAATCCCAAATAAATAGGAAAATTAAAACCAAACCCTATTAACTTAAACTTATTGAGTTTAAGCCAAAAAACCCAACAAGCCATACCAGGAAATTTAGCCTGAACCTGAAGTGGCAATATAGATTTGGCCGGCCGCCGGTGGATTTATGTTCGTAATTAATTCGTAAACCCTGCTGGCCAGCTAATTTCTTTCCTGGCCGGTTTGATGCCTTAAGGAGGCTTGGGCTTGGGCGGACGAAAAATAATACCACTTACAAATCAAAGTTGGGGTTTATTTTGAATTTGATCACGAGGAAATTACTTAAGAAAGATGATTGGGATTAATCTGGTAGAATAGATGTGATGCGACGTGAAAAAGCTAGCTAGCAATAGCACCGATCATGAAAAGTAACAGTAGAGAAGGAACAAATTATGGATGGGCCGGAAGGTTGAATTAGTAGTTAGCTGAATTGGGGATGATTAAAGCAGTGGCGGTGACTGGGAATCCGAATGAATTTTCCACCGGGAATAAATCCATTTGATCGAAAAATCTTGGCATGGTTCCATTCCGTCCATCATCAGATCCCCAGGAACCAACAAATTAAGGTGGTAACACTTCTTTTCCATCATAATTTCATCCTTCCTTTACTTTAAAACACTTTTTCCCCATCTCTTCTCTTCGATCCATCGATTCATAAGGAGAAAAAAACAAACAAACAAAATCTCACCTTGATAAATACTCTTCTGCTGACAAATTAAATTAATATATATGTACACGCGTATAATCACATTCCAAAAGTGACATATATGGAATGGAACCAAGGAATCCTAGTGCATAACTTCATTCTCCTTTTGTTTTTCAATTCGAATCCCACCTAGTTTTCTTTTTGTCAAAATTTACTGCTTCTTTAATTTATATATTGACATACACTCTGATACAAATGTGTTCGTAACTTACAAAATTAAACTTCGATGAAGTACAAGCTTTCACCTTGAGGTTTACAAGGATTAGTCGCAGGGTTTTAAGAACTAGGGGCGAAGGGTGTTTGCGAAGTTTAGGGGTTTTTGTCTTGGGTTTTTCCCTTTGAGGATTAAGTTTGTTCTAGTTTTTTGTCGGAACTTTTTGTATTTCTCTTTTATTTAATAAATTTGTTTGCCGTTTAAAAAAAAACAAAACCCTACAGTCATAAAAACTGTAGCATATCTTCAGAATGTTTGCAAAGTATAAATATGTACTCAGTTAACCCTAGCTGTCTCCTCCTCCTCTCTTAAGTTTTCTCAACATCATCTTCGTCCTCTCTTCTCTGCATCTTTGATTGGGTTTAGATTCCAATTTAAATCGAACCGGTAAATTTTATTTTTTTTATTCCACACAATTAACTTATAGGGTTTCTGGAGCTAAGCAAACGCAGCGGAATATGACCAAAATCTTCCAGGATTCAAGAAAAACGGGATAAATCGAGTGCTTAAAATTTTATATCTAGTTCGGTTGAGATTTTTCACCCATCTATTAAGTCGAATCACAAAACTTGAACAGTTAACGTATTCAATCTTTTTATGGTATCTACACGGACCTCTTGGAATCACCATGCCTTCACCACGTCCCGGTAGATGCATTCCTTTTATGTTTGCAGTGATAGCTTGCATCCTCCAAGAAATTGCAAGAAAAGAGTGCGGCTGGAACTCTCAGAACTCTTATGATTTCGTCCTTAAATAGGCTAAGACAAGAGCTGCAAATTTCTCACTATATGATATATTTATAGTAAGACTCAACTTCCAATCCTAATGGGTTTTAAATCCCTAATCCAATTAGGTTTTAGGCCTAATAATGGCTCAACCTTTGGGTCAATTATTAATACGAAATTATCATGAAACTAAGACCAAATAATTCGGCCCATGCACTCAAATAATCCAATTGGCTCTATGTGTGCAACTCAATAGACTCATATCCATTGGTAATAATCATAAATCACATTTATGATCATAAATCACATTTATGATCATAAATAATGAGCGGTGTTTAGCAACACATCATTGCTACCTAAGTGACAAGATTATCGGTGATTCGACTAAATGTTTATGATCATTATCCGTATATGTCATTGTCTCTTTATCCAAGATATCAAGACCAATTACGAGACATGAAATGTGTTACTCTTGTATAGCCCGATCTATGGTTTATTGATTACTAAGTAGACTAACTTAAACTGATGATATTGATATCATATATTAACTCATCCAAGTATGGCCATACATTTTCTTAGTCTCACTTTATCAAGGGACCTGAAGAAATCACTCCTGTTACATATGAGGGACAAATCTCATCTTGATCGTACAAAACCCTTCGCATGATATGTGACATACCTAATAACCTCCTTCAAGTTCACTTAGTTACGAGTAACAATGAGACGTGTCAAAGTACGTGACTCACATATAGGGAACCTTAATGACCTTAGGTCCAAGAACTACATATACATGATTACTATAAGAATCGCTTATGACACTCATATAACAATCCATTTATCATTCTTATGGTAAGTCGGTCCAGTACACAAGTTCTCTAACTTGTACCCATATGTAAACTACATATCTTATATTAATCTCCACATATGTTGTCTTTATATATTATTGCAATCCGCTCCATGATAATACTAGACCAGAGTTATTTAAGAATATCATTATTCTAGAGTTATAATTATGTTTATTATGTTACACAGAAATAAAACAACAAACATAATTACTGGATTTATACATCAATAAAATATCATATCTCAATGTGTAAAATACAATCATCTCATTATTGGCTTTTGGGCACAACATGCACTCACATAACTGCCTTTTTTTTTTTTTTGCCTTTTTCTTATTTCTCCTTATCCTTCTCAAAACCCATTTATCACTACTAATAGGAGCATTGTCTAATTCTTCTAACGCTGTATGACATACAAATTTAAGTGATCCATTTTTAGTGTTAGGAAGTCAAGCAGATGACAAAGGCTAAAAACCCATAGACATTGATTATGAAACATTCTCAACTAATGGATCGGATGATGGTATTAGAATTTTTTATCCATTCATTGTATTAGATTTTTTGTTGGTTGATGTACTATTAGAGGTTAATCCGTCTTTTAGTTGGTTCAATAATCTATTATTCATATTGATTATTTGGTCATATTCTGTCTGAGGTTTATTCTAGTTATTTATGAGTTATCTATTCAAAATTTATTCTGGTTTACATAGAATGTTCGACTCGATCAGATTCCCTTCCTTTTATTAAGTGTCACAAAAACGAATAGCCCTTTTAATTGCCAATTTTATATTTCTATTATTTCTTAGAGATTTATGTCATTATTAGATTGTAAAATATTATTTGACTTACTATTCATTAGAATGAAAATCTTTTTGTAATATATATATATTCGAGCTCCGTATCCACAAATATTTACTCTTTGGGTGGATAAGGAACTCGAAAATATTTGGTCTTTGGAATTAGAACCTACACCCGCTTATGCATATTCAAACCTGCAACTCGATTATGGAAGACTCGAGCACTCCCCAACTTGCCAAGTTTTTCTATCTATCCATCGACTATATCACCACTAGAAAAAGCCGATTTAGCGATGGCAATTAGCGACGTCAAGCCGTCGCTAATCTCGACATAGCGACGGCACACGGTCGCTAAATGGTCCGTTGCTAATCTACTCGCCGCTAATTTATTAGAGACGGCCAACCGTCGCTACGGAGACCGTCACTAAATTTCCAGTTGTCAGTCGGCCGGCCACTTAACAACGCGTAGCTGTCGCTAGTTAGTGACGCGTAGCCGTCACTAGTTAGTAACGAGTAGCCGTCACTAGTTAGTGACGAGTAGCCATCGCTAGTTAGTGACGCGTAGTCGTCGCTAGTTAGTAACGCGTAGCCATAGCTACTTAGTGACTTGTGACCATCGCTAGTTAGTGACGCGTCACCGTCGTTAGTTGGTGAAGTTAGTGACGCGTAGCCGTCGCTAGTTTGTGACAATTGACTCTCCTTAGCTACTGCGTATACTTTTCAATCTAAACCTATACCATATGTGTCTATTCTATACAACCCGAGCACAAAACTTGTTAGTGACGCGTGATCGTCGCTAGTTAGTGACGCTTTGCAGTCACTAATGTCTGGTAAAAAAAATTTTCACCAACCATCCCCTGTACGTGTCTATTCCATACAACCCAAACACAAAACTTGATCCCAGTAATCAAATGTAACGTGAAACACGTCCAAAAATCATAAACATCACAATTGATGTTTAGAATGCATATAGTGTCACAATGTATTTTGGCATCTCTACAATGTTAATAATTATAGTCAAAGAAGTTAATGGGATATATTTCTACCATCATGACAACCAATTTTATGACTATTAGTACCTAACTATCAGACTCTAGTGCAACTGACGGATTCTTCCCTATTGCTTGCCATATGGCTGCCAACTGATCCTGGTGTCTGCGCTCCATATGTGCTAACTGCTCCTGATACCCCCTCTCTAGCTGTGCAATACGCCTATCCATGTCCTCTTCTACCTGTGATTGCATATTGTTGTTTATCTAAAAAAGGAGTTGTTTATCTGAGCATTAAGGGGATTTTTCTAGTTGACGCCAATGCCAACCGTAGCAATACCTGAATTAAAATCTTCATTGTTATAACAGAATAGCTTATAGGGTAAGGTTAGACAGTTTTCTACTATATTTACAATTTTATTGCTAGAGAAAGAACTAGATATCATCATATTTATAATTGTAATGCTTTTATTTTCTAGGTAGTTCTTAAATATATTTTCCTAATCCTTAAAGGGATTGTTTTTCCTTTTTTACTTTTTTGGTTTTTTAATATGATTTTAATTCGATATAATATTTTTCATATTATGTTCCTTGCTTAATGTTTAAAGATCTGTCTCTTTTTCTTTTTCAACATGGATCAGGTTGGACTGATGCTTTCAGGAATGCAAGAGTAGATGTATTTAGAATGGTATTAGATCTCTAATTTTTTCAATGAGATGTTAAAGCTTCTTGTCCTTTTTTTCTTTTTAGTTTTTGAAACTTGCCTTCTTTGTGATTTGTTAAACATTTTCATCTTATTGATCCATGCTAAACAGGTTCTCAATAAGAAAAGCTACAGCAAAAGTTTTGGTATGAACATTTATTAGTAATGGAAGTTGTTTGACATTTATGTTCTTATATTTGTATCTGGTTGATGAGCAAAAGTTTCAAGAACATCAAAATAATAGTGTTGTGATTATGAGCAAAGGGTTAATCTAATAGGTAAAATGCCTCCCAACTAACAGCTTATCTGAAATGAGCAGCCACCAACATCAACATCTTAAACATTTCATTCTTCCAAGGAATGAAGCTTTGCAATAATCCCAATTATAAAGCAGTGTCCTTGTTGCACTAAAAAGAAAATTCATACCAATATGGTTATCGCATCTGCTGTGCTCTCTCTCTTCAACTCTTCCTCAATAGAGCTTTCTGATGAAAATGAGAGAGTCAAATTTTTAGATTGCACCAATGGCACCAACTGTTCCTGTCACCAAATATGGTATTGTAATGTTATGCATAAAAGTTCTGAACAGGGGAAAAAATATGTAAAAGACAAAAGCTCAAAGTAGATACTGTTGTGATCCAAACCTTTGCTAACTGAATAAAGGCATTCTCCCAAGCAATCGCCTTTCCATTTTCAATCCCTTCATTACCAGCTACATTGTCAACTGGGTAGGTGACTATAAATGCAGAAGCCTATCTTGGAAGTTAAATGAATCCTATTACATTTGTGTGCTATAAGAACTAGGCCATATTTGCAAATCAAAATTGACCAAATTACCTCACTATAATTATTCCCAGAGAAACCTCCTAATGCAGTTGTTGGATCAAGAGGACCTTTAAATGCGCTCATACATCAGTCTACAGAGGAGTATTGCTGAAAGAATACATAACACAAAGTTTTATGGGTGAAAAGTAGTGACATTTACAAAATTAGAATGGACAGGAAAAGTAAAAACAATCTCAAAATTTTCATGAAAGCTTCAAATCACTTAAGAAAAATCTTCATGTCTGTCTACAGACCAAAAAGACCTCTACAAGCATTTATGCACAAGTTCGTTAAGTTGTATTTCTTAAAAAAGGTGTGATACTTGTAGTTGTGATACTTTTCCTGTGGAGGGTGGCTGCAGGTTATTAGCACTATGGGAATGCAGAGCAATCTCAGCTTGTGCAACTGGGTAAGGACTTAACTGGCACAGAAGATGTATAAGAGGCAAGAAACAAGCTGTAAATGTGAGAAGACCCTGTTTGCTTCGGCGGTATATGCAATATTGAGTGGACAGAACAATCAAATCTATGACAGTACCCTAGGAAAAAGTCCAGCAGCAGCAGTAACTCAAGCAGTGGATTATTTAAGGAAGACAGTGGACTTATTTCCATGATAGGTTTAAACATTATCGGCAGTAGACTCTAAGACATAGCAATTAGATGCAACACCGGCAGCAGAAAGACATAGCAATTAGATGTAACACCGGTAGCAGAAAGACACTAATACATATCATTAATGCTTATGAAAATTAAGTACCTATCAACGAAGAACAACACAAGAAACTCACACTTACTTTGATGGCGTCAAAATCCCAGGTGAAGGACTGAAGTAGGTGAAATGAAGGCCTATCGCACCAACTCGTACAAAATGTTAACCAGTTGACAACACCATAGATACGGCCGAAACTAGCAATGCAGAAAAAGAACATGAAAATGCAAGTAAATTGAAACCCTAAAACTCATAGACGATTCCAGGCGTTAAGCAAGAATAAAGTGAAATAGAGATATAATCACCTGAAATTGTGGCGCCATTTCAACGGGTTGGGAGGCACGATTATGGAGATTGGGGCTGCCGTTTTGCCGTCGCGAGGTTTGACGCTGATTTCACCCAGAGGAAGAGAAGACGGGGACTGAAGATCCAACGGGTTTCGATTTCAGATTTGGGGAAGGGGAGGAAGAGTAGACTGGGTTTCGATTTCAAATTTGATGAAGGGGATAAAGAGCTTCGGTTTCGCTGTAGAGGAGCAGAGCTTCGGTTTAGCAAACGACTTACTGAGTGGTTTGTTAGCGAATTAGTATTGTTAAAATCGTATATACATGCGACGGTAAACTGTCGCTTAAAACTAGCGACTAAGACCCGTTGCTACTTCTTAACATATTATGTTAATCCATAATTAAATGATAACATATAACTCACTGGTTAAGCATAATGCCACAATAAACCATCGATCCATGAATTTAATTTTCATTAAATCTACTCTTTTTTTTACTTAAAATTTTTTTAAGACATTTGTATGTTGAATTAATCACATTAAAATTTAATTATAAGTACACAATTAAACAATTGACATATAGAACGAGAACAAGTTTTCTTGAACTAGATTTAACATAAAGAATAAGTAAACTAAATTCTGAATAAATATAGGTCACATGATCAAGATTAAATAATGGAAAACTTATGAAGGCTATCAGTCACTAATTAAATTTTAACAACTCATAACCTCTACTAAACATTTATCCGACATTACGGTGCACATCTTCACTACAGTACCTATTTTTTCTAAGTTATATCATCAAGCAGCTAGTTTATTTGCTTTCATCTTGAAAATGTCAGGTAGCGGCTCATAACCATCTACTAAATTGTTATGCGACTTTAAGGTCCACATCTCCATTATAGTACATATATTCAAAAAAAATATTTATATTAAAAGAGATGACAAGTTAGCATAAAAAATGACTAATACATGAGAACTATTACTGTTTTTTGGGATTTTGTTAAGTTTAGCGACGCTAACCGTCACTAAATAATTAATATAATTTTCATTAAATAGATTATTTGTTAATTACTCAAAAAATATTTAGAGATTTGTATGCTTGATTAATCAAATTAACAATTATAATTATACAATTATAATGTTAACGACGCATAACCGTCACTAAATTAGCGACTTTAAGCCGTCACTAAAATTTAGTAACGCATAAACGTCACTAAATTAGCGACGGTAAGCCGTCACTAAATTTAATGACGCATAACCGTCACTAAATTGGCGACGGTAAGCCGTCACTAATGTTAATGACGCATAGCCGTCACTAAATTAGTGACGGTAAGCCGTTACTAACATTAGTAACGCATAACCGTCACTAAATTAGGGACTTTAAGCCGTGAGTAACTTTAGTGACGTATAACCGTCACTTATTTAGCGAAGATAACCAACCACAAACTTTAGCGACGTTTAACATTCATTAAATTTACAACGGTAAATTGTCACATAGAGCCCGGTAAAACTTTAGCGATGGATATCAGTCCCTACATAGCAACAACAAACTAATTGGGTTGAAAAGTCTGCAGAAGTTAAACTATGTGTCATGATATTTAGCGCATGCGCATGCATTCGTTGTGTATTAGTATTTTTGTTTTATAATTCTGTTTCCTTAAACAAAATTGTTTTTTGTAATGGTAAAGATACAGCAACTTGTTGGATAGAAGGATCTGAATAACGTAAATAAAATTCGTATAATCTTAAAATTGTTTCGTGAGGAAAAAAATATCTACAATCTAAATAAATTTGTATTATATCAACTGAAATAATTTATGTTGTGTGAGAATTTGAGACGTCACACAATTTTCAGTTATAATATTTACATTTTTTTGGTAGTGTATTTAAAAGCAATTATTTATATTCAATGAGATAACAATTTATCATAAAAAATGACAGCCACATGAGAACCCAATTTTTTTTATTTTTTTTAATTTAGCGATGGCCAACCGTCACTAAATTAGTGACAGTACGCCGTCACTAATTTTAGCGACGGCATACCGTAACCGTCATTAATTTAACGACGGTAAACCGTCACTAAAATTTAGCGACTAACAGCCGCCGTTAAAGTCTCATCAAAATATTACTAACTATTAACCATCGCTAATTACTGTCGCTAATTAAACCGTCACTAAATTTGATTTTTCTTATAGTGTATATTCCTACCTGATCCCTGGAATATTTGAACCGTTATTTTTTTCCCTCAGATGGGGTATATTCGGATCAGTACTTCCAAATATACCGACCAACAGCATCAGTAACTCATCCCTTGAATCTAGAATAATCTTCGTTCTTCTATATCTAATAATTAAGATCCTGATAAGAGCAATTCCTGACCCGATCGAATTTATTATCAAATCTGATCTTTCTAGCAGTTTCGATCTCTAATAGTAATTAATATTCCAGGCTCAACTAACTTTGCTAATTTCTTATTTCATTGACTAATTAATTAATAGAGTGCATTTGCATATATATTTAATTCAAAATTCACAACACTAGAAGGAAGACATTGGTAATACTAGTAGTATTAAATTATCCCTTTTCATGATATTGTCTCCTAAATCTTGTTTAAGACGTTACACGTATGCCTGATAATTATCTAATTAATTCTCATTGCATGGAATATATTATCCAAATTGCTAGGTGGAAGATCGATGAAGTGAACTGAGAAAAAAATATATTATCTAATAATATGAGTTCTGTTTGGAAGCTACGAAACAACAAAAAGACAAAGTGGGTCTCCTTCTCCCTCTCACATGAACACATAAAAATCGCTGTAATGCAATATATACGTAGACATACATGCACCTTCAAATAGCCCGGACGAAATATAATTTGTATGAAATCCAACTATTGAAGTTCATGATTTTGCATGCAAACTGATTTCGATAAAAGTGAAGGGAACTTGTAAGCTTTTGTTACTTTCTCATCAAAAGAAACATAGATATACTCCCACCACTTGCCTTTTTGCCTTTTGGTTGGCGTTTTGGCATTTGGTAGTGCGGCCGTTTTCCCCGAATGCTTGATTTTGTTATTTGCTTGCAAGCAAGCTATGGCACTAGCTGATAACTGCTCATTACAAGTGGGCCTAAAATAGCCCAACGAGGAATGTTTTTACTTGGGCTGGAAATTATCCGAAAGGGAATAGTTAATTTTCATTATAACATTAGAGCCACAAGGCCCAAATATAGTTCAAGCAAAAACAATGAGTGAAAAAGATACACCATGACTCCTGGGACTCAAAATTGGGGTGTTAACAGATGTTATGGTAACTCCTCATTCTCAAACTTAAGATCAACGCACAACTATTACTACAATAGTGTGTGAGGCTGAATCTGGGGCGCCAGTGTATCTATAGAGTTGAATATTTGAATAAAAACAAGTTGAGACCTACGTACCGGTAACCGACTTGATAAGAAAAAAACTTATAACTCGTTATGAAATATTTCTACAACCAATTATTATCACATTACATCCTTAATTGCCACTCTCATATCTATCCCGAGCTAACTACAAGAAAACAAAACTTTTTCTTTTCTTTTTAATTGGCCAAGAAAACCAAAACCTAAGCCCACAACGTATGACTCAATCCACTCCAATAACTCATATAGAATCGGAGGTTCTATACCACTGTAATAGGATACAAGTTAATACTTTAGCCTGACATATTACCCACTTGGTGCCGTTTCCACTTTTGGGAAGATGGTCTTTCGGAGATAGAGCACTTCCTTGGTAAATGATCACGGCCATGGTAGGCTTCGTCGGCGACTGCAAAAGTAGGGGCCATTTGAACTTCTGCCCAAAGCATCCGGATAGAGGATGGGGATGGTGCAAGGCCATGTAGCAGCAGGATGGCAAAAGAGTTGACGGTATAAGAGTTATTGGAAAAAGACGCACTACAACAAATCTCAAGTATAGCAACCGCCAGGGCGTAATCGTTTTTTGTCGTCACTACCAAAACAGTGGCTAAAATGGCTACTAAAAGCGATTTGAATTTTTGTGGCAACCATTTGAAGTTGGTTGCGAAGATAGTTACAAGGACAGTCTCTAGGGTGACCGTCCTAGTAATTTTTTCTAATGGGCCAATATTTTGGTTGCCCAAGTTAAAAACCGATTAGTGACTTAATTATTAATTTTTTTAGTTAAAATGAACTTTTTCAAACTATGAAGATTAAATTAACATGTGCTATAAAGAATTAGGTACCTTTGTAACACAGCAAGAAGTTAAGGGACATATGGCATATAATAAGTTTACAAACTAGTGTAAAAGCCACACACTTTTTCACTTTGTTTGTCTGCCATAACACTTCCTCTAGCCACACCTTTGTTTGTCCGCCGCGTGCTCTATGACAAGACAATTTCCAGCTGCTGTGTAAGCGTTCTCATGGTTCTATTCAACTTACCTCATCTTTAACTTTTCCTAAATAACCAATTTCAGATTCATTTTAGATTTTTATATATCTATAGTTAAAGTTCAATTATCTAATCATTTATTTTATGTTTTTGGGTTATTAGTTTGGCTTTCTAGGCTCAATGATTTAGAAAGGAGTTCATGGTATCCCTCGATGCATGTTTCCGATGGTGATGGCCTCAACGGAGCGACTTTTGCTGTTGATGTTGGCCCTCAAGCAAGTGACTATGTAGTTCCACAATACTTTTCTTCCTATTTATTTTTTCCTAAAGAACTATCTTCAAATTTCTTTTAAATTTTGATAAAATCTTAACTTGAAGTTCAATATCTAACTATTTCTTTTACTTTTTTTTTTTTAGATTGATGTTTTGGGTGTGATGTTCTTTGGATGAACTTAGTTTTCTAGGCATGGTTCTAGATTGATCCTTAACGAGTTTGATAGAACCAGAAACATTGAATTTAAATTTCAATGAGTTTGAATTTGAATTTATTGAAATAATTTTTTTTAATTTAATCTAGTATCCAGCGACCATTTGGGGCAATTGTCTGCTTTAGTTTTCAATTCAGTTGCCTGACAGTCATTAGCCCTTAGCAATCAGGGTTTTAGCGACCGTTTCATGACCATTTGTTTTGGTCACTGAAAAGTTAAATTGGCAACCATTTACTCATCGAATGGCCGATTGCTCTAAGTGAATTTTGTTGTAGTGACGGTGACGAATCGATCAAGGAATACGGATGGTAGGGGTATTCATTCAACCCGATCAATCTACAAAACCAGTTGCCCCAAACCGAACCGACCTGATAACAATGTGGTTTTATGAGAGTTAGGGTCAGGGCAATTACTGAAAAGGTGAATCCGATTATTTATGCCAGGCAGGGCGGGTTTTAATTGTAAAACCCACATAAACCTGACCAAACCACTTTCTCCCCTAATTCCTAAATTCTAATCCCTAATAACATGATAGCAGTACTCAGAATGCACTCATTTCTCTTTTGCTGCGCAATTTGTTTTTTACTTATTTAAAATTGTTTTGGATTGAGATGTTTTTTTGTAAAAATTTACATGAGGCTTTGACTATTTTGTACACATCTAGTTTTCGTTGTTGGGTATTAAAATTGGCCAATATGACATACATATAAGTTAAAGAGAAAAAAGATGGAAGAGTTAGATTATTCAGTTACTTATGCAGGCTACTGCAAACTGATTTTTATTTATAGGATAAAGATTTATGGCAGTGAGTGTGAGCTTTTACAACTAACTTTTCTTGTTCGCTTATTAACATCAAAGTTATTTGAGTTTTGAGATCATTATTTAAAACCAAAGTAAGTTTAGACCATACTTTTTGTTTTTAGTAGGTTTTTTTATTTTATATTATTGTTATACATTTGATTTGTCTTTTTCTGAGAGTTTTAGGCACATTAAATTTTATTTGAATTGAGACATTTTTTATATAAATTAAAACTTGAAGTATAATTGTATGCTTTTTACTTATTTATAACTGTTTTAGATAAAAAACTGTTGCCTTACATAAAAATATAAAAATCAAGTCATATTGAACCAACCTGAACCAGTTTTTATGCAGTTTGGGTTATCACCAAGTTTAAGGGTATTCGGGTTGGGTTGGGTAATTAATTGGCAAACCCGATCAATGATGTGGGTAGCGTCAGGTTGAGCCGAAACCTAGTCATACCCGACCCATGAACACCTCTAACGGATGGTGTGAGGGTGGAGCAGTGAAAGCAGATAGAGCAAAGGAAAATTGGCTGTGATCTTAGCTCAGAAGACTTTATCATGATTGTTTCAAGTACAAGGCCATCATCTTCTGTTTCACTCTCTTTAAACTCTTGCTGGAAGGAGAAGATTGTAAATGAGAAAATGAATAAGAAAATGAAGGAGAAGGTGCTATTTGTTAGTAAGAGCAACTGAGGTGGAGATAGCCATTAAGTAGCAATTGACTCAGAAAATGTAGCAATTGAATAACGACTAACATGAAAATTGTAATGACTGAAAAACAATTGAAAATCTCAATCATTCTTCAGTTATTCTCAAACTGTGAGCCCCACCAAACTAGCAATTGAACTTGCAAGAACAATAGGCTAAGAGTCATTGCTTGCTGTATCTTTGTGATTATTCTTGACCTACAAATGAGACAATATAACATGTATCAAAACTGAACTTCTGTGGACTAGATTTCTTTAAACATCTATAGATTTATGATATTCAATTTTTATCTCTTACTCGATAAAGTAGGAGGTCTATCATTGTTCTCTCCATTTAGAACCTATTGGAAAGAAAAATATATAGGTTGAGATAATGCAACACAAGCTTTGAAAGTAGTAGTTGGGTCATTTACCATAAGACTAGATGAATTAGCCCTCTATTTCCTTGCATGGGTCCAAGAGTTGCAGTCAATTACACTACATATAAAGCAATGCATTACAACACCTTTTATTTGGCCATTTGTTCCTATTTTGTGTCTTAATTGGTTCATCCCTAAACTCCCATCTAGCATTTGAAGCCTTGCCTACTTTAGGCTTTTTAGCTGGGAGTGAAAATGTTTTATGGCCACTATCTCCAAGCCACAGTTAGGTGTAACTCATGTGGCTCAAAATGTGCTTGCATGTCTTTAGGAATGTTTTAATCTTGTAACCCATCAACATAGTCATTAGGTTTTATGCTTATTAATTTAATCCATGCAACTACATGAAAGCAGGGTATTCTACACAAGTTCCACCTTCTACATACACATGTATGACCATTCAAGTTTATTACAACCTATGGTGTGGCCAGAATTTCAAATATGGGGGGCTGATGATGAAAAGAAGAGACAAAGGGTATGAGGTAAAAGTAACTAAAAAAAAGCTTATAGAATAAATAAAAAATGGGAGAATTAATATTAAAGGAACAAAATGATTTTTTTTAAAAAAAATACAAAGAAATATTTGAAATAGAGATTGTCGGAAAGAAAGGATAAAGAGAAATAATTAAAATAGAAAATAATATTATGAAAGACTTATAAAATATAATAAGTTCAACCATAGCCTATCTTAAAGGGTACATAAATATTCATATTTTATTTGAACTTAGTGTTTTAATTATTATTAGACTATTATCGGTGTCAATTTTAGGGACAAACATTTAATAATCTTAAATCTCTACTTCTTTATGACTTGAAACTCCACTTGAAAAACTCATGGACTTAATTGTATGTTTTTAACAACTTTAGTATCACTTTAGTATTTTCGTCATCAGAGAAATCAACCAAAATTAAGTAACTCTGAAAAAATTTTGAGGAGGCCATGAACCCAAGGCTCTCTACTTGCAGCCGCCAGTGCTACAAACTGTCGAGATTCACCAGAAATTTGATATGTAGTTTTAGGGTCCTTAATTTTCTCAAGCTTTTGCTAAATTTTAGGACAAAAGAGTCCTAGTGTGTTTCTTCAAATCTTTCATTTTCAATTGAATCTTTCTCATCATTCTAGCCCTAATGAACTCTAGAACATCTCTGACATAGAGGCAGTTGAAGGAATTGCCCATCACCAGGTGTAGGTGAACAACATATAGTTCCTCTATTATAAGATACCATTAGCACTTACTTGAAGCTTTCCTATTGGCTCAGAAATCAGATAAAAAGGAAGCAAATCAAAGAAAGCCATAAATAATTTATGGTTGGTTGCAGTGGCGGACCTAGGATCTTCGGCTCGAGGGCTAGGGCCGAAGCGGAGGCGAGACGAGCGACAATCAAAACATAAGAGAAGAAAAATATTTAAATAATTATTTATAAAAATTAAATTTTATAAAAATTTATTTAAATAATTATTAGGCGTATATGATATTAAAATAATATCCATTCTAAATAAAAATTAGTAAAATAATTACTTTATTTTGATTAATCATCACTGAAGTAGACTAAAAAAGGGACAAAATGGTTTGAGATGGATATACAATATTTCAGAGGCTAGGTGCCAATTTGCAATGAAAAGTAAAGATTTAGCACTGCTCGCACTATTTACTCTTTTATATTAAGGGGAAAACAGGTATCAAGTCCTTAATTTATCATAAAATGACCAACTTAGTACATTGTATTTATAAACTTACGAATTTCTCGGGGCAAGGTTGTTCTGCCTTTGGTTGGTCGAACCCCTTAGATTGGAAGCATAGACTTGAGCTCTATCTATTGTTGAAGCAAGTGAAATATAAAGCCATGAGCTTAGAGAACTAACCAGGCAAACCTTGCTCCTCCCAACTCAGCCATTCGAAATTCCTTCACTCATCGGGCCACCAGGAAACAGAACTCGTACTAGGTATTCATAATGTGTAAGATCTAGCTCAATGTCACGTAAACCATCATTCTTGGGCTTTTTGTGAGAGAAAATAATAGAGAATCATTTTAAATTTAGGTGTAATTTGTATTAATTATTTAGATTTTTTTTTTCTTTTTTATTTTACTTCTTATGATTTTTTTAGGAAAAGTTACAATTATGCCCCTAAAATTTACCTTAACCTACAGTTTGTCCCCTTTATTTTTGAAAACTTATACTTTGCCCCCTGATTTTTTGTACTATCCAATAACAACTTCTAAAATTATAATTTAAACTGTACGATAATCATCTTCTAGTAATGTCAATTTATTCAATATTTGTTTATAGTTAATAGACATTTTAAATTATCATTTTTTCCTTTCTGTAAATGCATTTTTCTTCTTGTGAATACATATCCGTATTTTTTAAAAGTCGATTAACTATGAAAAAAATATTAAAAATTTTGAAATTACTAGAACATTGCTATCAAATAGTTTAATTTAAAGTTTCAGAAGTTATTATCAGACACTATAAAGGAAGTAAGGGGTAAAGTGTTAGTTTTTTAAAAATAAAGAGGACAAAGTGTAGATTAAATCAAACCATGAGAGAGCTTTTATAATTTACCCATATTTTTAAATCACAAAACTGATAAGAACCAATGCGATTAGGCTCCAATATTTGCATGAACCAAAACATCCTTCAGCTGTATTCAGTTGTGACTCAAAACCAACCTTACTCAGAACATGACATGAGAGCTCCCAAGCTACTTACTCCCAAGGTGGCAGTTTAAGGACCTTCCAAATAAAAAAAACAGATGCATATTTTGATCATTTTACAATGTCCCACTTAATCTGGAGTACCTATATATACACCATGCAAAAGAAAAATGACAGTTGTATTTATTTGAAAAGCCAGTAATACTAATATATTCTATGCTAGATTATAGCATGTCTCTTCAACATTTTGGGTCACAAATAATATTATTAAATTATTTGTCAAAAATTGATGAAATTGATGAAACTGACGATATTACTAGTTTCTAATCCAAATTTTAACTAACAAAGAATGGAAGCATAATTCAACATACAATAACTCACTTTTTTTCAACTGAAAATAACGAATAGTTTTTCAATAATTTGGTAGCAGTAAACAATCAACCTTGTGTAGGTAGAATCACCTATACGTATCTGCATCGCAAATACCGCGTATAAAAAGGCGTACGACAACTTCGCACTTCTCTCCTAACGAAGACAGAGAAGAGAAAAGAAAAGAAAAAGAAACGAAACGAAAGAGTGTTGAACGCCGGATCGACGCAATCGTCGAAATTCTAGGCAGGTGTTTTAGGTGTCTTGCTCCAATCTCATCGCTTTGTCCTGGATTCGTTCCGTTCTCGGATTTTTTTTTCATCATAGCATCGATCGAAATCGATGTCGGCCCTTATGAACAAGCTCAGAAATTTGGATGCTTACCCAAAAGTCAATGAGGATTTCTACAGTCGGACCCTCTCCGGCGGCGTCATCACGGTCGTCTCCTCCATTGTCATGCTCTTGCTCTTCCTCTCCGAGCTCCGTAAGAATCCTAGTTCCTTCTTTGTAGTTGTTGCTTTTGGATCTGGAATTGCGTATTGTTTCTCTGATTTTGGGACTATATTTTTCGTTTGCAATATTTTTAATTGTGGCGGTTGCCTTTGGTGAGGATATGATGATACGATACCTTTCTGCTCTCTAGTCTGTTTGACATGGTTTCAGGATTGTGCAGTCTTCTGATAAACCAGTCTGTGAAAGTTCAAGGATGTTTCCAAGATTAGTTGTAGAGTTTTATAGGAAGTCCTAGTTCATCCTTCTCTGAGTGGGGCCAACTTTGCATTTGACCCGAGTGGTGGCACAAATGTGCCGCTATTATTAGCATTTTGTGGCAGTTAGCATAATGCAATCATTTGGTTTTCAGTAGCTTTTTCCTAACATAGAGGACCTGTTTTCTTGGAATGTCGTGTTGATGTACAAAATACGGTAACTTGAATGTTTGGGCGTGTCATCTTACTTGTCCCTCCTCTGCGTTTATAAGTTAAGTGTATGCATATACTATTCGAGAAGATACTAAAAGGGTTAGCTACTCTGGAATTTTAATGGGAAGAGATTTCATATCCTTTTGGGTTAGTTTCAATAGGTTCATGTCAGATTTTTGTCATGTGTTTGCTAAATTTGTGGGTGGGATCACCTACTTTTTCTGTGGAGCACAAATATCCTATTTCTAGAGATGGGTTCACTTAACTGAAAATGGCTGAATGAATACAATAATCAAACGTTTCTTGGGGTTTTATCCCCCTTCCCTTGCAATTTTAGTAATGTTTTCTTGCTCCAGGCCTTGCTTTTAATCTAGTTCTCACGACAAACCACTGCATAGCATGCTATGAACAACTTGAGTCAAGTAATCTTTACTGTAGCAGGCTGTAGACAGTTCATGTCATGAATAGACAAGTCTATATAAATTAAAGACAAGAATAAATTCAACCCTGATTTTGAATTTGCTGAGAACAACTTCACTGAACTAACTTCATCCTTTCTATATGGTCATTTTGCCCTGATGGATCCCTGATTGCAGGATTATATCTTTATCCCGTGACAGAAACAAAGCTTGTGGTGGACACTTCAAGAGGAGAATCTCTACGCATCAATGTAATTCATTTTCCTTTTTAAGATTTTTTCCTGTCTTTTCAGTATAGTTTCACTCTAATTTTTCTTAGATTCTCTGTGACCACTTCTCATAGTTGTATCTGTTGGCTGGATTGTCCATTTTACATTCAGATTTTTCTTTGAATTCAATAGGATAGCTATGTTTTGCATGTTTTTCTGTGGTTCTCAATTTGGATAGTTTCTACTGCTTCAGCCCCTTTGATGATATCCAATCTGATTGCTTTTTGGTGCTCTGATTGAAAGTGCAGTTTGACATTACTTTTCCGGCCCTTGCATGTTCAATCCTTAGTGTAGATGCTATGGACATCAGTGGTGAACAACACCTTGATGTGGTATGTTGGAAATTTCTTTTGCTCTTTACCCACATCCTGGTAGATAACGATTAGTATATACCACTGCGATCTACTATATTTTTTTCCATATGGATTTCTCTAAGAGGCCTGTTTTTGTTTAACAAAAAAATGATATTGATTCAACATTCAATGCAGAGACATGACATTTTTAAAAAACGACTAGATCCTCAGGGGAATGTCATAGAAGCAAGGCAAGATGGGATTGGTGCTCCCAAGGTCAGCCACTTATGCGTGTACTTTGGATTGCTTTCTCTATCTGTAATGATACATCGAAGAAATTCTAGGCAGTCAGAGGCATGACCGTGGAATATAAGGATTTGGTTTGTTGTGTTTGTGTGTGTGTGTGTGAGAGAGAGAGAGAGAGAGAAATTTACAGAACATCTGTCTGTGGAAACCTGAAGCCTTGCTGATTGCACTGGAAAATTAAGAAACTCATATGTTGGAGCTATCTTAAGATTTAGCAATATGGTTGCACTGACTGATTCAATGTTCTTAACAAGGCATAAAACAGTTAATTTCTTATTTTAATGTTGTGACCTTTGAGAAAACAAAGCCCTTTGATAATTTTTCTTCCTTTTTTACCACCATCTGTTAATGGTGATACCCTCTTGTAATGTTTCCTTTGGTTGTTTACTCCAAAACATTTTTGGGTTTAAGGATCCGGGTTATAATCACTGAAATTAGTGCGTAGTGAATGGTTCATCCATTCTTTCCCTGTTCTCATTTGTATACTGTTTTGCACAGATTGAAAAACCCTTGCAGAGACATGGTGGCAGGCTCGAGCATAATGAGACATATTGTGGTTCATGTTATGGTGCAGAATCTGTAAGCTTCCTTGTACCATGTCATTTTCAATGGAGGGGCAGTTGACTTTGTTGCATGTCTCAGTTCCATGCATCACCTTTTTGCCATGTGATTTGTCTACAGTTTACACAATTTGGCATATAAGGTAGCTAACAACAGAATTGTTTAAAAACTTGCTGCTTGGATTTTTATGAAAGCATTTACCTACCTCAGCAACAATTTTTTTTGTTTTAACTAAATAGAAAAACAATCTTTTACCATTTTTTGCTGTTTTGGTTGTTGTAAACATTTCCAATGTTTTCTGTTTTGTTTGGTCTTGTTTTTCACTTGGGGCACGTATTTTGAGTTCATTTTATCATTGAATGTTATAAAGGATTCTGTTTTCAGATTGTCGATGCAATATTTGCAGCAAAAATTCTTAGCTTCTTTTTCTCTCTGCTTTTTTCTCTGTTCTTGCCCTGCAGTCAGATGAGGATTGTTGTAATTCTTGTGAGGATGTCCGTGAAGCTTATCGAAAAAAAGGTTGGGCACTGTCAAATCCAGATTTGATTGATCAGGTCTGAATACATGAAAGCATGTTTGTAATTTTGGTGATATTTCTGGATCCTCTTACCTAACCTTGTTTTGTTACTTTGGTTGTTCTTGTTTTATACTTTGTGCTTTTTTTTTGCCCTGTTTGACATTAGTGTTAGTGGTTGGCATTGGAGTTCAAGAAAAACTATCAAAGGGTTGTTTTTAGTTTTAGTAGTTTGATCTCTGGTTTTAATAAATTATCCAAAACTCTTAACACTAATCCCGAAAGCTCTTTCTAGATGGGCCTTTGTTACGGTGCTATAATTTTAATAGCATGCTGGCTTTATCTTTGCCTTTTTGAATGATCAGATTTTGTGAATATCATAGTGATTGACATACTATGACTGCTATTCAGTGCAAAAGAGAGGGTTTTCTTCAAAAAATTAAAGAGGAAGAAGGTGAAGGGTGTAATTTATATGGATTTTTGGAAGTTAAAAAGGTTGCTGGGAACTTTCATTTTGCTCCTGGAAAAAGTTTTCAACAATCAAATGTGCATGTACATGACCTGCTGGCATTTCAGAAAGACAGTTTCAATGTAAGTTATGATTCTTTTATGCTCCCACAATCTACATGGCCTTCTTTCACTTGATTCTGAATTTTTATTCCGTTGTGAGCTACATGCATAATCAGATCAACCATGTGCTTTATGTATTTCTGTGCAACAGATAAGTCACAAAATCAATCGATTAGCTTTTGGAGATTACTTCCCTGGGGTTGTAAATCCTCTTGACAGGTAATTTTTTTTCTCTCCCCATTTTAGCACTCTCCTGTACACTTCCATGTGGATATGTTTTCTTCATTTTGGACACTGAAGAGTAGCATAAGTTTTTTTTTTTTTTTTTTCACCTTAGTGTTCAATGGACACAAGAAACGCCAAGTGGGATGTATCAGTATTTCATTAAGGTCAGTGTTGACATAAGTTTAATGAACTTGTATAGACTTGAAAATCATTTTTCACACAAAATTTCAAGTCTTGATTGGCTCAGTTACACTGCTTAAATGCTTACAGCTATGGTCACAGTAACATTCTACTTGTAATTGTTGAATGTTCTTTTTCCTTTGTCTGATTAAGTTAACAATGACTGCTACCATTGAAGAACTTAAATAATCTGAGTCCACAACAACTCTGGCAATGATATTTTTGTATTTGGAACTACTGAGAGTGGTTGATGGTGGTGATCAGTTGACTCTAAAATTAACATTTATTGTGGATCAGCTTTCAAAGTCGTGGATACTAATTATCAATGTTTTTGTTAAACTGGCTTTAGATCCTGACATGTTCTCGTTGTTTCTTTTGATTTTCCTGCAACGACTTTTATCGAATACGTATGCACCTCCAAATAAGAATGGCTGTATTTCTATTAGCTTGAGACTTGAAATAGTGATTCCACCCATCTTCTTGGAGTCTTTTGCTTTCAGGCGCCTTTTACCATACTCTTTAGTAGATTAAGCAATTTAGTAGCGTCTAGTAGACTAGAGTCTGAATTGGGATTCCCTCTGCTCATGCTCCACACGCACATAAAGTGTAGCTTGTCTGCAATAAACCTAAATATATATATGCCTTTGTAGGTGGTTCCAACTGTTTACACAGATGTAAGCGGCCACACCATCCAGTCTAATCAGGTATGATTAGAAATGAGAATGGTTTTAGCCTTTAAATGGTCTTTCATATAAATCAAAATCAATGACAAAAAACATAATGCTGCTGCAGTTTTCAGTGACGGAACATTTTAAGGGTGCAGATATAGGTCGCCTCCAATCCCTTCCTGGAGTTTTCTTCTTTTATGACCTTTCTCCAATTAAGGTATGTTTATTCTTCTCTCTCTCTCTCATGTTTCCAATAAGTTCTATGTTTGATATCTTGATGGAGATTGTTCTCTGCATTAAGTTCTGAGTTATCATAATTGTTTGTTCTAGTCATCTCCGTTTCACTGCTCACCCATGAACTCTTCGTCCAGGTGACTTTCAAAGAAGTGCATATCTCGTTCTTGCACTTCCTGACAAATGTGTGTGCCATAGTTGGAGGTAAATATCTTGTATCCACAGTAAAAGTTTTCTATGATGGCCATGGGTGCGCATTATGAATCTAAAATGGTCTTCGGCTGGGTATTTGATTGTGTGCATCAGGTGTTTTCACTGTTTCCGGGATATTAGATTCATTCATATACCATGGACAAAGGGCGATCAAGAAAAAAATGGAACTTGGAAAATTCAGTTGAAAATGGATCCTGCTTCTTTCGCGAGGCTATTCTGATGGAAGCTTGGTCATAAGTGGAGGCCAAGGGAATCGGAGTGCAGTGGAAACTCATCCGTAGAAGTGTCGTCGGCCTGTAGTCACTAATTGGATTTGTGTCCGGATGAACATTTAAAAGATCACATGGTTTATTTAAACCTCAGAGCTCTTGGTTTCAGGTCAGTGGATGGTTTCTGATTTGATGAAGGGAAATGTGGTGGAACTGGAACTAATGCCTGTAACAACATAGGAGAGTACCCGTTGGAAACGACAAAATTGATGTTTAACATTGATGAAATTTGTCGGGGTCTTATACAACGAAATTTTTTGTTTTTAAGCGCATGGTAGATGGTCTGTCAGTATTTTGCTTCCCCATTACAGGTGGCTTCACTTAAGTTGTGTTTTCTGCGGAGTCGATTCGTCTTTAACATCTTCGGGATGTTTCTGTAATTCTATTACTGTTAATGTTTTGCCTGAAATTGAGACAAGCTCTTGTACAAGTTTTTGTGTTTTCAACAATCCAACCTAGCTTACCCTAATAATAGACCGCTAAAAACAACATGATCGCAAGGGAATGTTTGGTTCAAGGATTTTGAAAATCACGAGTTTCTGGGAAGATAAAACACTGACCATCTTTTGTTTAGTTCAATTTAGAGAGTTATTTTCATCTCTCATTTTCCAAGATTTCTTCTCCTTCGCAGTTTATAGATTCATTCTCCCAAAGTAATTATGTTTGAAAATTTTACAATATATCCCTTGAACTTTCAAATATTTATATTTTGGTTGTTGAACTTAAAAAATTTTACAAAATATTCCCTCAAAATTTACATATTTAGTCCCTAAATTCTTGAAAAATTTACAAAATAATGCCCTGGAAGTAAATTTTAGTCCCTGAATTTATTTAGAACTTAAAAATGTACACCAAAGTTTAAAAAGTTGTACTGCAATCAGTATATTTAAAGTTAAAAGAAATATGCATAGCACTCCAACCAAATATAAAAAAGTTACTCCACTTTTTACTAGGTGTGAACTAATCATTGGAAAATCAGGATCGTACTTTTATGGATTCACACTTTCTATAAATGTCACTATCCTACAATATTAATTTCCAAAAAATTTTGAGAAATATAACTTACTTTTAAAAGCAGTGGGGGTTTTCACTGCCCATCTATAGTGATTTCACTGTATATAAACAGTGCCTTTTTTTTTTTTCTTTTGCTTCTTCTTTGTTCCTTTTTCAGATGCAATTGACTCTTTCTTAAGGTTGGTCTCCTTTTTGAAATGAACTCACATTTATGAGGACGCATTTAGAAATTTCCCCAATTTTAGGCTGTTTCACGCTTTGTTTTGGTTAAACGTGAACTCAGTCCCTAAGCCTCTACTTTTCAATGTTAGTCCCTACGTTCCATCCATGTTTCATTTTGGTCCCTATATTTAATATAACTATTTAACTGGATTTTTTCTATTTGCTCTCTTGGTCCCCAAACTTTATCTTATTGTTTTCTTATCATCTTATGTACTATATTTTAAAGTAAGACATTTATTTTTTAGTTAAACCATTTTTTACATTTATTAAATCAATTATTAAGTATTTAATACTTAATGTTTTTTCCATTTCCTGTTTTGGTCCAAACTTTTTTTGTGTTTTTTTTATTTTTGTTTTCTAAAATGAAACTTTAATCATTATAATTTGCCTAGTTTTACTATGGTTTTGGTTTATTCAACTTTAGACAATTTTATTTCTTTTCATTTCTTTTCTTTTTATCTTTATTAAATTAATGGTTAAATCTATAATTGATTAACATTAATTAAACATAGTTTTGTGTATCAATCATATTATTTTGTTATTCATGGTTGATTTTTGTGGCATGAATTATTTGCTTTTGAAGCTCTATGGTTTAATAAAACAATTTGGGCCATAATTTCTAAAATTAAAATTAATTTTTTCTAAATAATTTTTTTATTAATATTAAAAATTAGAATTGAAGTTGATAAAAGAGAAAAAAATTTAGTGAATTATTTTTTAATAATAAAATTATACATCATTTTGAAGTATGTACAATATTATGTTGCCATTTGCCTCCTTTTGGTTCTGGTTAGGGTTGAATCAACTTTAGTTAGCTTTTTTTTTCAAACTTTTTAGTTCTTTATTATTGAAATTTTTTTAGGGAATATTACAAAAAAAAATCTCTTCAAGTTTAGTCAAACTTATAGTTTCATCAGCAGTATTTCAAATACCTACACTTACTTACCCTTGGCAAGTTAAGTCTGTCTACCATTATTACATAAAAGGAAAAATGCCTAACTTTGCCCCAAACTAATGCTTCTGAATAGGAACCTATTTCTCTCCTCTCTTCCACCTAATCATCTTGTCCAAACCCTCATCGTCACCTCCTTCTAGGGGTGTAAACGAACAGAACGTTCAGTGAACCGTTCGTGAGCGGTTCGGCGGGAGTTTGTTTATGTTCGTTTATTTAATTAAACGAACGAACACGAACAGATTTTTATGTTCGTTTAGTTAAATGAACGAACACGAACAAAGTCCCGTTCGTTCATTTACGTTCGTGAACTGTTCGGTTAATATTCGGTTAGTGTTTGTTTATGTTCGTTCATTTTCGTATCTATGTATTAGTGTCTAGTTATATATTTATTGTTATATATATTTTATATATCGTATATTATATATTTATTATAACCTATTATTATTTATGTTCACAAACGTGTTCGTTCGTTTATGTTTGTTTGTGTTCGTTTGAGCTTATATAAACGAACACGAACACATATTAAAATTAAACGAACGAACACGGACAAGGAAAATGTGTTCGTTTATTGTTCGTGTTCGTTAAACATTAAATGAACGAACACGAACAGGGCTTGTTCGTGTTCGTTTGATTCGTTTACAGCCCTACCTCCTTCGTCCACATCCCAACAATCACAGTGACCCAAATTGCCATTATGTTTCTCCAGGGCAGCGGCACCACCCGATTCGCCACCATTCCGCTCAATGCAAGAATCGCGATTCCCATTTCATCATCTGGAGCGACCGTGCTTTTGGTCCCTTCTTCGGCTCCTTGATGAGCTCCTGGAAGTTTCTCAGCAGAGGAGAAACGAAATCAGAACAAAACCAGAGGCCAAGTCATCAGAGGTACATGTCTTCCACCAAATTAGCAACAGAAAGAAAACCTCTTCCCCGCGCCGCTCTTGCTCCGGCCTCCTCCTTCCCTTTCTTGATCCGCCGCCACCACCGTCGCACGATTAGAATGCTGGTTCGATGGGACCCAAGAACCCTCACGGGTTCTCTCCATCGGACACCGCCCGATGGGACTTGAGAAGAACTCTCACCGCCTTTCCCGCGTGGCTGACGCATCCTACCGTAAGCCTGCCACAGCGCTCCATCATCCTATTGCTCTGATCATTGGCAATGATCTCCACTCGATCGTGTTGCCAGGCACTGACGCATGAGTACGTCGTCCCAACGCATGTTTTGCTTCAGATTCTCACCACCAAGTCCTCGATTGCATGCGTTGCTGCTCTAACATGCTGATCAAAAAGGGAAAGAGGAGAGTAGATCATGAATCACAGCCAAATTCAATCTCACCATGCCCTTGTCGATCATTGGTGAACCATGACGAAGAGGGGCTGATTTGGTGAGGTTCAGATTCTTGGGTTGAGCGGGATGGCGGTGAATTGGATGGTGTCACCGCCTTGGAGAGGGAGAGAAAGGGGAATGAATAAGGAGTGACCGTGTTCAATTCTGTCCTAGGTTTCAGAATTGAAGAATGGTTAATATATTTTTTTTTAATAATTGGTTTGATTTGAACCGGTTTCGGTGTTCAGGGGCAAAGTTTTTAAGGAAGAATGTTTAGGAAGGTAAAAGTCAATCTTTTTCCCCCTTATTCTATTAACTGTTAATGACAGAGTTAACTTGGGAGGGGATAAGTGTGAGTTTTTGAAACAGTAATGATAAAACTATAGGTCACTAAACCTCAAATAAGTTTTTCTAATTTTTACATTCTTAATACTAAATGTATTTCAAAATATACTCACTACAATGTGCGAGTCAACATAACCTTGTTATTGAACTAAATATCACCAAGGGCCATATTGTTCGAAGATTTTAGGTTTTGATTAACATGTTTTTTACTGCTGCCCACACACTTCAAATTTTATCATCACATAAATGTCCATAAAAGTTCCTGAATTTTATGAGTTGAAACATTGGTCTTGTGACTGCTTTATTGATTGGTTTTACTGCTGCTGTGCATTTTGTCATCCCCATCCCTTATCTCACTATGTTGAGCCACTGCTGAAGCTAGAAAAGATCTAAACAAAAGGGGCAAAAATTAGCTAAACCCATATATGTTTCAAAGCCATACTAAACCTAAACCAGATTCACCATGTTTGACTAAATACAAACTAGATTGAAGCAAACTTTCATAAATCTTCAAAATCCAAACACACAACACAAGAGAAAGCATATTTGGGAATCGAATTCATGAACGTTGAAGGAAACATAGAGCTTACTTCAATACCGGGAGAAGAATCGAAGCTTCAGGCTCGCAAATGAAGAGTACGACAGAAGAAGAACCAACAAAAACGATAGAGAAAGAGATTGGAACTTACACAGAGAGGGGAGGGGAGGAAGGAGTAGGGTGATAGTTGCTAGCTGGTTGGTGGTGAGGGGTTGCTGACTGTGAAGATATTCATGGGCATTTCTAAAAGAAAAATGTGGGCCCTACTAGTCCAACTCAACAGTCAATGCAAAAACATGAAAACATAATTGGATTAACCCTAACCGAACTAACCCTTAAGAGAAACCCTAACAATAATAAGATTGGGCTGTATAGAGTGATCATGGTTTGAGGCCCAGCCTATTTAATCAAATGACTGTCAACACCCTTACTGTCACATAGGCACAACTCGTGAGGATATCTGTCCTGATATATTTACCATAAAATCCTAGTGGCAGAATAAATGCACGTAAAAATTTTGTCTATCTGCCATGTATGGGTAGGACTCATTGCCATTGCTCTTATTTGGCTTTTTCGGCAGTCCTTTGTCATTTCCACGAAAAAAGAAAAACAACCTAAAGCTCCTTTTACCCCCCTAAACTTTGCTAACTTAGACTTTTTATCCCCAAAACTTTGACTCAATTCGACTCGCCTCTCAAACTTTACAAATTTGACTTTTTACCTCATTGGTCCAAATAAATGAAGAATGCGCACTAAAATAAAAATAAAAGAAAAAAATGAATGACTAACTAAATCATTTGTCCAATTGTTGGCTCTTGTAAGCAAATAATAAAAAGCCTTAACACAAACTTCTAAGCGAAAAGAAGGGAAAAATGAGCAATCTTAAATGTGAAATTGAAGTCTTTGTGCTTATTGTTTGCTCACAAGAGTCAACCATTGGACAAATGATTTAGTTAGCCCTTCAGTTCTATTGTCATTTTAGTATACATTCTCCATTTAACCTGGCTAAGAGGGCAAAAAGGTCCCAGTTTATAAAGTTTAAATGACGAGTAACACCCAAGTCAAAGTTTAGGGGGCACAAGAGCTTTAGGCCACAGAAATAGATATCGACATCGTTTTGCTTTTGACCTCGAAGAAGGGTTTTTCGGGAAAAAGAGGAAAGGAAGCAAGAACCGAAGATTTAGAAAGGCGGTGAAAATGGCCTTAACCAATTTCATATTGACTGTTCTTGGTGTCAGCGCGGCGGTGCTTCTGCTGAGGTCCGATGTAAAGCAGTCGGCAGCTATTTTCCGGCGAAACGTCAAGCATATTAGGAACTGGCTCGAAGAAGAATCCTCTGCTGCCGCCAAGTAAGTTCAGTTCATGCACTGTCTGTTATATCCCATAAACATTGCTGATTAGTACATGTATAATTATAATTATTAAGTACGAAGTCAGGATTAGGATTGGTTTGTATTTCTGGTTGTTGTTGAAGTATTTCAGCTTTTGATGAGTTTCGGAATTGTTGGATCATTTTTGCTTAGGGATTCAGGGAAGGATAGTTTTATGTGGGAAGGTCAGGCTTCATTATAGAAGAGGAATTTTTCGTCATCAAACATTTAATTGGATCTCTTAATGTTCTCTTGAAGAATAAAGTTGCTATAATTTGTTTTACCAATGAGAATCCTAGCTTAAGCTGAAAGTGATGGGGTTCAGGTCCCAGAAGATGGAATAATATGGCCAATGCTTGAGGAATGTTGGTGATTGTGCAGAACTAGCAAGGTTTCAGAACCAGTGTTTCAGCTCTTAGTTTCTAGCTTCCTCTTGTCCATTTGGGTGGGTAGCGCTTTGGTCTGTTTCAACATTTGATTCTTATAGAAAGAGATGAAGACATGTTCATTGCCTGTTCTTATTATCTGTCTTCGTTCTCTACTTTCATGCATTGTCCGCAACATTGGCATTATTATGGTTCATTCATATTTGGAAAATTTAGTAGCGCTTTCTTCAGGAAGTGCTTATGGTTCATTCTGTGTTTTGCCCGTTTGCATGTACGATGTTGTAAACAATATTATGGAGGCATGTAGAACTGGCCCTTGTATTGGGATTGCTGAATTTTGTTACCAGTTGACCACACTCGTAGGAAAATTGAAACTGTTATGTTGAAACTGCCTCTATAACAGTACATGTAAACTGGGTGGTAAGAAGTTGAAATTTTTGTTCCCTGGGTAGATGAAATATGTTTATTGATGCTTTTGGTCTGTATTTATTTATTGCTTTTCTTTTTGTTCTGCATTTTCTGTGTAGTGGTTTGGTGGTTTGTCAGTAGAGTACTTTTTTTCTGGGGACAAGCATCTGATTTTGTTGTATCTCCTTTTCAGGACAGCAGAGAAAGCAAACGTGAAAGAACTGGAAACCAAGACTCCTCCCAAAGAGAAGGACTAGCTTATAGGCTTGCTCGGGGGTGGGGGCGGTCTGCTCAGTTGTTAATTTTGCATAAATACCGTGGCTTCTAGAGTTTCACTTGGTTGAGGTTTAAAACATTTCAAACCTGAGATCTTGTATGCATATGTTTTAAATGCCTTATAAATTGCATAAAGTTTGTGCATCTTTTAATCAAGCTAACTCAAATAATAGAATGAAGCACGCTAATTCTATTTATGATATGTTTACTTTGCTGCATTGCATCGAATTCCTTGTATTAGGTCTGTTGATTTAATTTCTTTTGGGACTTTGGTATTAAAACTTCCATGTGGTTCCTTCTATATTATCTTCTCGAGCACCATTTTTAGCACCATGAATGTATGCACCCCCATCCCAGATTATGCAGCACGTGCCTCTTTTATTCTTTAACAACCAGTATTTGTCTACCACACTTAGGTTCAAATATTGCAACTGAGTCCAGCTGTTCACTGGAGTTCTGAAATCCGGTTTGTAGGAAACCCCTTACAAACAGAAGTTGCTGCACAATTAGCGGCCCTCTTTTTGTGTACAAGGGATCCAAACTAGTCTAGTCCATGGGTGTTGCTGCTAATTACCTTGAACAAGAAATGTACCATTTATTTTTCTTGGGAAGTTGAATGAAGCTTCAGGGCTTCACTAGCAACTAGAGAATCCGCCTCAGTGGTAATCTCTTGTTCATTGAAGGTCTTGGCTTCGAGGATAGAGATAGCTTCTTTCAATGCCTTAGCCTCACTCTGTAGCGTTGGCGCTGTGACCTAAAATGAGCTGCGGATGAATCACCTCATACGACTCCAATACCTGCAATTAAGTGACAACTAGAGGAAGTCCAGGTAACTTATCATCACTGCCCTCCCTTAATCAAAGGGTTAAAAAAAGGGAGCCCTCACCTCGTTTCTTAGAGATTGACTTGAAAGAAAGAAAGAAAGAGACAGGCATTTTGCTTCAACAAAATTTAAGTTATCACCAGCTGCCGATTGCCGTAAAGGAGAAACTGATGGAACAGAGTATTTCGTTTTGATCTCCCAATCCAGTCAGTGTGCATCCATCATTAGGTTTCGATATAAGCTTTACAGCCTATACGTGCTCAGCCTCTAGGTTAATTTCCAAAAAGACTTGGGAACGGGCTCAAGAGCTTTTGTCGGGCTTGGGGAGCTGGGAAAGCAATACTAGTAAGGTAGTTCTCCGGCTTTAGGCGATAGAGACATGATTCTTCCTTCACCCTCGACATACCCCTAGTCTTCCTTTCTCACAGGATAGCTCTTGCAATAGCTACGCTTCCTGGAAAAGAATCAGAATCAATTTTCAAACCCATCTCCCACAGGCTCACTCGAGCACCAGAAACGTTGCGCGGCAATGTTAGAATGAGGGCACAGCACCGTAAGGCTTCTGCTCATTTTGTACCAGCCATTACAAAGTGCTGCTGAAGCCGCACGTATGTCATCTTTTTAACATTCCAGGTTAAATCGTTCCAAACAAGCATCTCTCATTCGATTCAGAAATTGAGTTAGCAGAACTCATCTCAGACATAAGGATGGACTGCGTATGTTATCTTTTTAACATTCCACGCTAAATCGTTCCAAACAAGCATCTCTCATTCGATTCAGAAATTGAGTTAGCGGAACTCATCTCAGACAGAAGGTTAGACCACGGAGGGGTCCTTTGGAACACACGATTCACTAGACAAGAAAAACTCGCAGACAAAACGATTAAATAATCGACCAATTAACAAAAACCATCCACTAAAAAAGACGATAAGAAGACAATAATTTCAACTAAAGAAGCAATAATAATAATACAGACTGAAACATGAACCCAATTTCCTTGCCCTGGTCCAGCATGACAAAAACCAGCTTCCCATGGCCAAGATTTACATTCATATTAACACATCCTAATTATTAAGCCCCTCCTAAGCACCTTGCAACTGCAAAAAACTCCATTGCAAGAGGCTTAGGCCGACACTAACAATAATCCCTACGACTCTCTAAAATTCAGACATCCAACCTAAATGTTTCTTCCTAAGACAAGATTGAAGCCCAGTCTATCTCGTAAGATGGGTACTTCTGCAGCATGAAATTTTCCAACGACGCCACATCCGTCTCCAACGCCGGCTCGTCGAAGCTTGGGAACGTCAGATCAGATGATGACGGTGAAGACCCAGCCGACCCGTCGCTCTCCACCAAGATCGGAGACGACGATGCCGAGTCCTCCACCTTCACAGCCTGCTCCGACGACTCGACCGTCTTCTTCTTCGATCCGCCGCTGCTTCTGTCTCCCTTCTTCTTCCCCTGCTTCTGCGACTCTTCCAGGGTCTTACAGATCGCCTGCAACTTCGCATCCACTGCGGAGTGAAGCGGCTTGTACTCCGCTCCGATGTCGGGCCCCTGATGACGAAGATTGGGGAAGTTGAGCCGCGCGAAATCACCTCTGAGCTTGTAGGCCGCCCTGTCGTACGCAAGGGCAGCTTCTTCAGCCGTGTCAAAGGTACCAAGCCAGAGGCGAGTTCGGTTCCTTGGTAAGCGGATCTCGGCGACCCACTTGCCCCAGTGGCGCTGTCTCACTCCTCTGTAGAGTTTGGTCGGCTTCGGAGGCGACCCGACCTGCTTCATCTGGACAGGCTTCGGCCTGAGAAGGCTGAGCATGTGCTGCTGGTTCTGCTGCTGCCGCTGCTGCGCACAGAGAAACTGCTGAGGATGGCTGAATTGGGCCTGGATCTGGTGGATCTGGGCCGGAGAGAGTTGGTTTAATCCTATTGCGGAAGCGGATTGCTGGAGACCATAAAACGGGTCAGAGTCGAACCCGTGGGTCATGGAGGTGGAACAACAACCCGATCCATCAGGATACAAACCAGGTTGCGGCTCGGAGAAGAAGAGATAAGAAGTAGAAGGAAGAGAAGAACCATTAGAGAGAGAAGGGGAAACGGAAGAGGGATAAGAAGTTGATGAAGAAGCAGCACTTTTCATAAAAGGGCCAAGGGCCTCCATCAATTCTCCTCCAAAAGGATCGGCTTGAAATGGTCTGCTACTGTAGAAATCCATGGTAGCTGCCATGTCTGAAACCTCAGCTAAAGATTGGAAGTTTGAAATCGTAGAAAATAAAGATCCGAACTTTAAAACAAAACAGCCTCTTTCCTATCAAAATTAAGGAAACAAAGGCTAGTTCCTGCGAGATCTAAGAGGTATTAAAATAGACAACCCCTTAAAATCCTGAGAAATCAAGAACTAAAACTCAACCTCGAGGGACCAAAAATCACCCTCTCAGCCGATCAAATCTACAACGAAAAAAAATATTCGGAAACTTCAAAGAAATAAATAAGATTTCCTGGATCTCGATTCTGAAAACACCTGGCTCTCGAGAAATCCTTCTAAGTTTGCTTTCTACCCATTCGTTTTTCCTGTACTAAAAAACAAACCCAAAAACCAGATTTTCGTAAAGTCAGATGATTAACAGAAAGGGATTCAGAGAAGCGGGGCGTTACAGAGAAGGGGGGGGATCGAATTCAAAGAAGAAGAACCAGAATCGCTCAAAGTGTTTAGATCTTCTCAAACTCCTTTTTTCTCTCTCTCAATTTTCAGTGTAAATAGCTCTCGGCCTCACTTGGTTTATCTCAAGCAGCTGCCGCCCAATTATATAAGCGTCCCGGAGCCTAATCTTCCGCCCTAATCTCAAGTTCTCATTTCTAACCTCAATAATTTCTTTACTTAATCATGATTAGTTATTGCGTAGCGGAGTCTGCTCCCAGGCTCCTTCTAGTGACGCAATACCCCTCCATTGAATGGACTGCACCCAATGAGAATCTGCCACGTAATCCAGAAAATAGTCATCGACCGACACGTGGTGAAGAGTAACCGGCAGGTGGCAGTGAGCTCATAGTTGTCCTGAGTTAATTCGCCCGCAACTTTGTTGACTCTAACATGGGGCGCGTTCACATGGGCCGATTTGTCGCGATTTTGTCTTCTCTTCCTCTGCTTTATTGACAAATGCACGCATTAGCTCACCATTTTTCCCATTTGGCTATTAAATGGAGGATTATGCGCCAAGCAGGTGCAGTTGATGAGTAAATTATATTCATGGCCCCTAATCTTTTATTATTATACCATTTTAGACCTTAACTCCAAACCCTTACATAGAACATCCTTAATCTTGTTTTAAGTGCTATGTTCTAGACCTTCTGTTAACTTGAGGCATAAAGTTAAACAAAGAAAAAGTTAAAAACCTAGTTTTAAACCTTGAACATTTTATCTTTGCCTTAAAAACCTTTAAACTTTCTCATCTAACTAGTGAACCATCTCCATAACCCTCCACATTCGTGTCCTTCTCTAGCCACCATTATTCATGAAAAGCCACTAAGAGGTTGCTCGATTTTGTAATGTTAAGATTTTATAACAATAACAATATGGATTGAGGGTTTGATTTCACTTGCACTGATTCAAATTTGTATTTGAATCAGATTTGGATTTATAAAATTGCTCATGAACCACAACATTGAATTTCAAAATTAAATGTTGTGTGTGTGAAACTAATGAAAAAGATTTTTTTTCTTTTGTGTTCATCAACCTTAGGAGAGCAAAACCCCTCATTTTCCATCGTCGTTTGGTGGTGTTTTGTGTCACAAGGGAGGAGGGAGAAAAGAGTCAAGACCACTGCATCATCACCTTATATCGTGACCATTGTATCATCGGCACTGCAGCTACCTCCAGGCCCTTGCATTCGGATCCTACGACCCCAAATGGTGTAATGTGCGGTAGAGGTTTGTCTAGCGAGTTAATGCTTTATGTTGCTAACTATTAACATTACAATAAATTCTTAATGAAACACTAAAAGACACGATCCAAAAAAACTAACACGAATTAATGACTAAATAATCAGTCACCAGTGAATTGGTTACCCACTTGGTCATTATGGGGCATTTTTAGGACTGGAAAAACCTAGAGCGATTTACTACTTTAGATCGCCAGTTGTCGTCATCTAATTGGCAATTGGCGACAATGGCTGAGGGCCCAATTATCGATCATTAAAAACTCATTCAATCACCATTTGCTCAACTTTTTGGTCACTACTTCAAATATATATTTTGCCCGGCCCATCTTTTCCACTTATTCATGTTTCTCTCTTTTATACATACTCGTTATTCTTCTTATTCTACCATCAAAGAATTTCACTTAACATACATGAAGAAGGTTGGTTTTACAGTTGTGATTGATCATTTTTTAGGGGGAATAAATTCCTCTAGGAGTCCCTTAACTTATTTTTGTGTCTCAAACGAATACTCTACCTTACGATTATCCTATCGAAGTACCCTACCTTATTATAAGCATCCCAGTTGAGTACTTTCCATCCATTTCACCATTAAAAATGGGCTAAAATTACTAACACAACATTAATTAATATTAAAATAAATGTAAAATAACAATTCTAGTCCTAAAATTTTTTTAATCAAGAATTTTAGACCTTAAAATTATAAATCTAATGTTCACATCCCAATTTTTTAAACTTCTAAACCTTAAAACTCCAATTAATATTACTTTTCCCATTGTTGTTCCTCATATTTTTGTCACTCCAACACCAATAGTAAGCTCACAATCTCTCTTGCTAATGTTCTTTGATTGCTATGTTACAGTTGCTTCACGTTTTTTATTTCTGTATGTTCTCTATAGCTTCATGCATTTCATCTTTATAATTGCTTCATGCCTTTGATTCCTTTGTTTTTGGTATCTTCTTTTGTGTATTCTCTGTAGCTATAGTCATTTGGTGATTGTTCTTAACACTAAAATGCTACATCTTAGATACCCACTTCAAGAACGGGCCTTACCCCAGACAAATTTCCATTCCCGCTTCCTAGAGACCACGATAATAGAAATGATGAGAGAAATTGTTGACAAGAAGGATGATGAAGGGAGAGCACCAACGAGTAGTTGGATTGCCGAGATCTATCCCTTCCCTTCTTCCACTGATTCCAGCCACTTTTCTATCGACTTATTCCCTTCCTTCATCGGCATTGAACCCACTAAACAAAGACTTCTCCGTCGATGTCAAACCCAAACAACATTAAACTTAATAGCAAATCTGTTTCATACCTTATTGATGATTTCTCCATGTCAAACTCTTTCAATTTTGAGATGGAGTGGAGATGGGTGACTCCAGTTGGGTTGAGGCAGCTGGAGTTCTACAAATCCAATCCTCCAATGACTACAAAATGATGACAACAAAGTCTAACTCTTATGATTTCAATGAGAGCAACCGAGAGAGAACGCCTTCAATAAACAAACCCTAGTATACCGCCACCGAAAAAATGGAAGAAAGGGTGGAAGGTGAGTTTGGTTTCTTGATGTTCAGGAAGATGAATAGATTTTGGTTTCATGATATGGATCTATTCATGAATCAAGTCCTGGAAGTCTAGAAGACAAACATACCCATTTGGTTTATTGATAGTTTCGTGTCTAGAAGGATAAAATCAAAAGTTTGGGCTCATTCTTGATATTTAGAGACTTTGGAAAGGTTAGAATTATTGATTGAAAGAGTCTAAGGACCAAAATTGTTATCTTATATTTATTTTAATATTAATTAATGCCACATTAGCAAATTCTATTTGATTTAATGACTTAATTAATGGAAAATGCTTAATTGAATGCAAAATATGAGGTAAGGTATTTCGATAGAACAACCTTAAAATATGATACTCATTCAGAATACAAAAATAAGCTAAAGAAACCCTAGTGGAATTTACCATTTTTTTGGCACAAATTTTACTTTTAAGTAATTGTTCTTTCATGATATTAAACTTTTATTAGTTTGACTAAATGGTTATAAATGTAATATTGTTGCATGCATGTAAACCATAGAAATGTTAGTCTTATAAAGATTAGGTTTGTACAGTATTTTGATGATTTGGGATGTTTGTATACTTAATGTTTTTATTTTCAATAATTATGAACTATCCAAATTAGATAATTAAAAAATGTGCAAGTCAATCCGTACTACATTTGTTATGATCTGAATCATGCAAGTCATAAGCTCCTGGCTTCATTGACTACTGCCCTTGGTGAGATTCAATCAATTGGCGGCATTCCACCACATGGCTTGGTTCGTGAGGGATTGGGCTCTAAGGTTGTTACTCCTCCAAATGATATAGCAAATGACGAGCAAATATTGGGCATAAAGAATAATAAGAACTCAAATAGTTGTTCATTTTGATTAATATTTAAGGACAACTTGTGATTATCAAATCATTTGAACATTTTCATATTTTTATTTTTTTAAATTAATGGTATTTGGATTATTTAGAAATTATATTATTTACTATTCTTGTTATTTTTACTATATAAATTTTAATTGTAAGTTATATATAACTAATTAAATTATTAATATTAACAACAAAAATTTATCATTAATAATGTAATTTTATACGAATCAAATAGAGCAAGTTGCTTGTATGGTTGTTGATACTGGTAACTGAAATGTTTGGTCACAAGTTGCTGACTGATTTTATCAATCGCCAATAGAGATCAAATAGCAACCAAATACATAAGTCGCTAAATTAAAGCACGTTGTCAGTTGCCTCTACCTGGCGACCAATTGGTGACTATCTTTATCAGTCTTCAAAAGGCAAAATACTAACCAGTTAATGACTAATTCTCTAGTCAACTTTCCGCTTTTGTTAGGATGAAAGAAGAATTATCATCATTTTATCATCAACGTGATCAAATTTATGAGCTTTGAAATGAAATATGCAACTCAACAGGTTTTATTATTTATGAGAAATGATACATTGTCGACCTAATTTTGCCAATCTAGTAATTTTTTATTAATTTTAACACTTCAATGTTTTTGGGAGATTATATGTTTTGTTGAGATTTGCACAACCACTAAAACAAAAATTTCTTTTGTTAGTTTTGTTAGGGGAAAATTTTCGCAATCACCCATCATGCGTAGCGGAATAACAAACACAAGACAAACATACACGAATTTAACGTGATTCAACTCTTAACTAGCCTACATCCATGAATAAAAGAAATCTACTTGAATAAAATATAGAAATTATAGTAGAGGTATACCTTTAATGCTCATACTGACCTATGGATCCCGTATATACGATTGATAACCTCAATATCTTGCTTTTACACAATTATAAGATATAAGAATCGCAAAAGCCTTCTTGTCCTAGCCCTCTCTAGCCTCCAGACTTCTTCTCCATTTTAAAACCCTCACATCTTACCTTTTCATTACATTGGTTTTTTTCTCATGCTAAAACCCCAACACAATAAGCCTTTTATAGGCCATATATAAACTCAAACCATAACAAAATAAGAAACTAAATCCTAAACAAATATGAAAACTAATACCAAATCTTAGATAAAATTAAAATCTTTAATCTTTTTGAATTTGAGCCAATAAACCTAACAATTTCCACCTAGGCTTAAATTCTTCACCATGAACATAATATCACAAACACACGATCTTAATTATAGACACAAACACTGCAAATATCGCTGAAACACAAACACAGCAATGAACACAAATAACTACAAACAACATGAAGATGACTACAAACAACAAATACCACCAAGACACGAACAACATCGAACCGAAACAACCACAAACTAAACACCATGGATATTAACAAACACGAATAAAATCTTCAATATTCAAACTTGTAATGAGCCATTGTTATCACGCAGCAACCACTGTCAAATATCGCTAAGATAATTCCCTACAGCTCCATCAAATAATCCAAATGCTCCACATTGTCAAGCATTGAACTATACGCTCCACCATGCTAGAATGCACCAGACAGTCTACCATACCAAAACCAAACCATGAGCTCTGATATCACTTGTTGGGGAAAAAATTCCCCAATCACCTGTCATGCAAAGCGGAATAACAAACACAAGACAAACACACACGAATGTAACGTGGTTCGGCTCTTAACTAGCCTATATCCACATATAAAAAAAAATTCACTCAAACAAAATATAGAGATTATAGTAGATGTATACCCCTAGTACTCACGTTAGCCTATGGATCCCTTACACGCCATTAATAACCTCAATATCTTGCTCTCACGCAATTACAAGATATAAGAATCACAAAAAGCTTCTCGTCCCAGCCCTCTCCAGCCTTCGAACTTCTCATTCTTTCTAAAACCCTCACATCTTACATCTTCACTATATTGGCTTTTCTCTCTTGCTAAAACCCCAACATAATAAGCCTTTTATAGGCCACACACAAACCCAAATCATAACAAAATAGAAAACTAATTCCAAAACAAATAGGAAAACTAATATCAAATCCTAACAAAAATTGAAATCCTTAACCTCTTTGAATTTGAGCAAATAAACCCAACAAATTTGGTACAAAAAAAAGGTAAAAAGGTTGAAATTAAAGGAGATACAAATACTTGCATTGAAATTCAACATGTATCTTTTGGCATGAAGCCTGAATTCTGCATATTTTTCTTTCTAATATGATTCATCTAACCATGGTGATTGAAAAATTGCTAATTCATCTTTTTGGGAGAAAGCTAATTTTTGGAGTTTTTGTGTTTTCTAAAGACTATTGGAAGTTCTCAACATTTAAGAAGAGGTGAGATGTTATTCAAAAGTCAAAAGAGATACATGTGGGTGAGCATCAAATTTCAAGGTTCAAGGGGCAATACATCTAAAATCAATAGTTTTTGTAGTTAAGTGTCCATGTGAATAGAGTTAAGGGGCTATTTAGATATTCAGAGTTGTGAGTGGCTGAGGGCCACCATTTCTCTGCCATTATGGCCTTTGACGCCTCGAGGATTTCTTTCTTAATAATTACTCAATGAAACGATCCAATTCATTAAGTGCAACATGTAGCATCATCATAACTGATAAGTCGTACCAAAAAATATTTGTGTCAAACTCGAACTGTCTTGATTGCAGATTTTAATACGAGTTTAGTTTCGCATACTTCGAATATATATGAGCACAAATACCTGAATAATTAAACATGAAATCCAATCTTTTTTATTCCTTGATTGCCCAAAACATGTGAAGATTATTAATTAATTATTTTCTCTAGCACGTAGCGTAAGAATATATTTTTAAGTTTTATAATTTAAGTTGCGAAATGTTCGAGATTCTTTAAAGTATGCGATATGCATTTGGGGGAAAAGAATGTAATTAGCAAACCATTTTGTTTTTTTCAATGATCAACAAAAACCAAATTAATTACTGGAAGGACGTTCAAAATATTAAAATGTGTTTCTGGAAAGAACTTCTTTTCCAAGTTTTATAAAAGAGTAAAATGCACCATAAGTCCCTTAATTTATTTTTGTATCCTATCAAGTCATGTAATTTCATTTTGTCATAACAAGGTCCTTAACTAGTTAACTTATATAACATGTCCCATTTGGATCACTTCTGTCAGTTGAACCGTTCAAAATATTAAACTTTATCCGTCATGCTTCTAACACCCTATAAGTTACAAATCTACACATCAACCCCGTCGTCTGTCTCATCTTCGTGTTCATCCACGTTATCCACAGCCGCTACATCCTAGGTACACCTATTTCCTGCAACCGAAACAGGCCACCATAATAATTCCAGAGAACAAACGAAGATTCTTTCCAAACCAACAAAAATTTCCAAGAAATTGAAAGATTGAAGTCCGAAATCAATGAAGAAGCAAAAGAAAAACAAAAAAAGAAATTCCCATAGATTCCCAGAGCTCTGCCCCTCAAAATACCTCAAATTCCCATTAATTTGCGGCCACCGAAAACAGTGAACGCGATCATCGTTGAAGCGGTCATTGTCGTCGAACCAGAAATTGCCCCTTTGTCTCCTCCACAGCCATCGTGATCACGTTGAAGCGGTCGAAGAGAGAGATCGAGGCCGGACGAAGGGAGAGGTCGAGGGCCGGGCAAAGTGACAGATCGGGGAGACAACGAAAGGAGAAGTCGAGGACGACGGTGAAGGGAGGATTGGGAGGATGAATCGGAGGGCGAGGAGGATGAAGCGGAGGTCGAGGGCGGCTGGGACGGTGGCCGACGAAGGGAGAGATAGAAAATGGCAGCAGAGGGAGGGTCGAGCGTGACGGAGGGAAAGATCAGGGAGGTGGCGAAGAGAACAAAACTAGATTCCTTGTTTTTTCTAATGTGACGCTTGAGACTGTGGACGGCTCAGTTTGTCTCCAAACAAGATGATGGTTGAGTTGTTAATTCATAAGTTTTAGGGTATTAGAAGAAAGAAGACATAAAATTTAAGGATTATAGTTGTCATTTCTTACCAAGATTTAATTAAAGTTAACTGGCAAAATGACGGAAATGACTTTGATAGGACACACTAAATGAGTTAAAAGAGCTCATTAAGACAAAATGGAATTGCATGGCACAGTGTAGGATAGAAAAATAAGTTAAGGGATCTATGAAAGACTAATTTTTTTATGATTACAATTTATCCTCTGATATTTAGGTGAAATTATACTTTACCCCTTATGTTTTAGAAGTATACACTTTGCCTTCTTCCTTTTTAATATAGTCTGAGAGTAACTTTTAAAATTTTAATTTAGATAATGTATATTTTTAAAATAAAATGATAAAGTGTAACTTCACCTAAACTTCAGGGGATAAATTGTAATTATTATTATTATTTTTTTAATTTTAAAGATATTGAGATAGACGAGAACGTCAATAAACAAAAAAAAAAAAGATAAGGAAAAATACCCCAATATAAAATGTGATGGACGCATAAGATGGCCGTTAGAGTGCATCTGAGGTCACAAATTCTTATCCAACGGTGGAGTGGTGGGGAAGGATAAAGGGCAGCCAGGCTGGCAGAACCATGGTTCGGTATGATTGACCGTGGTTGAGTGTGTCTGGGAATCACGTGCACAAGCAGTGGCGGGTCTAACTCTAACTCTTGACTCTAACTCACCGTCTCTCTCTGACTAAAGTAAGCCCACAAGACACGCTCCTCATGTGCAAATTGCGGCGCCACGCTAGGCGCTTGTCTGCAAAGAGGAGCCAAAAGCTTTCACCTTCCCAAGCTTCTCCTTGTCCTCCCCTATTTCCTGTTTACATGGTCTATTAAGCCCTTTCACCAACTCGCCTCTCGCCAAGGGTCACAGGAATACGGAATTGGGAAGATCCGGGGGGTTTGAACCTAAGGTTCTCATTCCCCCTATATTCTTATAATGCTAATTTATGTATCTTTTAAATAAAAAATCAGATATTCTCTCCTTTTCTTATATAAATATTTCATAACTCTTATATCTCTTGTATGAATGTCTCTGATTATAAAAAAAAGTTACTTATAAACTTTTTTTAATATTACAAATAATACTTATTAAGATTGAGAAAACATATATTTTTCCACAATCTTTTTATACTAAAAAAACCTTATAAAATCTGCTGCCTCCTCTAATTCTCATGTGTCATCTCCCCTACCCCTATCCTCCATCTTTGACTAGATTTGAGCAAATTCGTTTTAACTTAAGTCAATTGATTTATTTTTATTTTAATATTTTTTTTGCCTAAAACCAATTTAATTTGAAAGTCAATATTATGTAATAAAATAATATATTTGAAAATAAATTTACATAATATTGTTAAATTTTTATAAATTTTTTTAATACCTTAAACTAGAAAAATTCATAAAAATTTAGTAAAATTACAAAAATTATATTTTCAATAGATTATTACAACTACATAATATTAGCTTTTCATTAAAATTAGTTTCAGGTAAAAATGATATAGAAATAAAAATAAACCATTTTAAAATCAATTGACTTAAATTAAAATGAACTGGGTGTTAGACTTTAGCCGAATCTGGCTAGTTCTCTTTTATTACTTTTATTACTTAATTGACCTTATTCGACGTTGCCTATTGAATTTTATAGTAGATGCAATTTTTTTAAATCCTAGTATTCAAGAGCAATTTAATACTCTCATATGATATATTTTCACACAATATATTTTCAATTGGAAGCTAGCAGTGATGAATCTAGATTTTCTCTTTCATTGATTTTATTACTTGATTAACCTTATTCGATGATACCTATCGAATTTTATAGTTGATGCAATTTTTTTGAATCCCGGTGTTCAAGTGCAATTTTAGGCTCTCACATGGTAAATTTTCAATTAGAGGCTAATAGTGATGAATCTAGATTTTCTATTGGATTCACTAGAATATTGGCTTTAGGGAATGTCCCTACATTTTGTAACAAATATAGAGGCAATACGCATAATAAAATCAATCTTTATTTTTTTAGGTTTTATAGGTAGGCATTATATTTTATAAATATTTTTTTTCCAGGCCTTTGATACCTAGTTCATTCCAGCATTGTTTAGTTATTGTCAGCTTGGCCTAGGCCTTGTTCTAATTATTTTTGAATTCTTTATCCTAGCTTTATTCTGGCTTACCTAGAATGTTTGGTTTGATCCAATTCTCTCATTTTCATTCAGTGTTGCAGGAATGATTAGCCTTTTAGTAATCAATTTTATGTTCATCTTGTCTCTTAGAGTTTTATGTTGTCGTTGGTTTGTAAGATGCTATTTAAATACCTCTTAATTGGAATGAATCATCTTCTATAAAAAAAAATTCTAAAATCTTAACTTATACTATTTGGTAGCTATTTTCAAGTAATCTTAGTCATTTTGAAATTCTTTTTTACACTTATTTCAAATTAAAAATATATATATAATTTTACATTTATGGAGAGAAAAAATTTACATTTTTAAGTATCATATGGAAAACATCAATCAAACTAAAATTACTGAAATATGGATATGATACCGTTTAAATTATGATTATAGAATTTATTTTCAAAATTAAAAAAATAAAGGTAAAATGTATAATTTGAAAGCATAGAATAACTAAATATCAATTAAATTTTTTAGGAGATTACTTGTAAATAATAATTGTTTTTATGAAAATCAAAGCATTTCATAATTGAGAAAAATCCTGAACAATTGAAATTTATAACTAGTAGGGGTGAGTATGAAGGAATTTAAGTGTATAACTAATGGACACATTAATTTTCATAATATAAAATAAATGCAGAAATTAAGACATATTTGTTTATCACAGAAAAACCGAGTGATAGTCTCTTTGATAAAATGCCTCTTCATGCTTGTTGCGGAAGACGTGACTTATTGTAAACACTCAATATAAAATGTTCAATTAACTTAAAAATATAAATAACTAAACATGCTGGTTCACACCCAATACTCAACCAGACTTCCCTTTTAGGTGGTAAAGAAGTGTGTAGGGTGAAATAGAATAAGTAAAACCTCTAAAAGTTGTGTTTGTAACTTTTATATGCACAATTTCACTGCCCTCTATTTATAGAGGATGAATTGGCACTTATGAAATGTCATAACCCTTCATAAAAAAGTCACAACTCTTCATAAAAGATTGCACTACTTCGTCAATAGGTACCTTTATTCATCTATAACTTCTTCCTTTAAAATAAGACAATAACTACCTTTAGAAACAATGTGTTGGTTCGGCCATAAAGCCACAACTCTTCTAAGAGTTGTGTCTCCTTAAATCAAGGTTATAACCACATCTTAAATGTTGTTAAATTTGCCTAAAACATGATCCTTCATTAAAAGCCATGTTATTTCACTAACTAGGGTAGTTATGGTGCAAGACTACCTCCTCAAAGGTCATATATGTTGGGATAGACATATCCTTTCATTTAAAGATTATATCCTTTCATAATATGAGTTACTATCTAATGGTTATTAAGCAAATATTCTATGTGTTACGGTGTACATATACACGTCACACAATCAGTATATGTCAACTTCCTATTGGTTCCAATGTGATAAAGTGTTACACATATGCGTCATATCATCTTAACCACTTAACTACTTCTAGTTAATATTAGAAGCGGCGATATGAGTTAATATGACAACACCAACATATGGTGTGACCACATCAAGTAGTTATAAAATAAGTATATCTTAGTGCCTCTATGAAATTTAATAATCACTCTTGCAAACTAAATTCTAACAACTTTCACTCATGCTAGATATACATTATGGAACATAGAGATAATAGATAAAGGAACGCCTGAAACACACTATGATAAAAGAAAAACTGACACATGCAAGTTTGGGCGTGTGACCCTATGCACGATAATAAATCTCCTCACTATGTAGTGGTTAGACATACATAGGAGAATTGTCTTCACCACAAATCCTTGAACGAATCAAAGATCCTTGAACTAATCAATGTTCATTAATGATACATATATCATTAATTATGCTTATATGCCTAAAGATTTTATTGATACATAGTTTGGCTACAACATGTCTCTTTTATGAGTTTACTAATAAACTCTCTGTCATGTACTGAACTCGGGATGTAACTATTTTTAAAGTCACTTTATACTTGAATCGTGTAGTACACTAAGTAATACAATATTACATCAAGTACTACTTATGAGCTCTAATATTCAAGTATAGATAATATTATATCAACTACTTGGCTTGCAACACAAGCAATCAGATCATAATTTGTAATAATTTACTCACACATTATAAAGTCTTTCTTATTGCACTCACTATATAGTAATTTAAAACCTAGTGATTACCCAATAAGAAACATATATGGCTATATTACTATAGTCATAGGAAGCTCACCTAAGTAATACTATGATTTAAAATCACTAAATAATAATCAATAGTGAGTAGGGGCATATCGAAAAATAACTCACACATAAGTAAGATAAAAAAAAAACTTACTTATTTCCTTTCTATGGTCAATTTGACAAGTCAAAAAGGCACATAAGATATGTATAAGTGTCATTTTATCTTAGTGTACACAATTAAATGTTTGACAACCACTATTTAAGAGATGTCTATCTCCTTATCAAACATTGTTTATGTGACTCCATGTGGACTTTCACTAGGAGTATATGTCATCAACAAATCATACAAATGTCAAACTTCTCACATACGAGAAATCCACCTGGTCCCATGGGTTAGGATGTATGTGTGGGCATACAAATGTAGTGTGACTAACACATTACCTTGATTTTAAACAAATAATTTAGATCAAGATGAATTTCATGCTAAAGTTGTTACAAGTTGGATTATGTGACTCCCACTTAGATGCAAGTTTTTACTAAGTCACATATAACTAATTCAAGTAATGACCTACATTTAAGACTTTACCAGTCTCATCCTTGTTTAATCTCCAAGGACATGGGCAGGTTGTTTGTCTGAGAAAACCAACGTTCAACATATGTTGGGACATATATTTTCTTTTTATTGTGATATAAACTATATACATAATGATATGTGTGACATACATGCAATACAATCATCATATAAGTATATGAACATATATGATAATCATGCACTACACATATATAGTGCGACTTATCATATCTTCACACTAAAAATAGACACAAATATGAAGTTAATCCAACTAGTTAGTTAAACTAACACTAACTTCATTTCCATATATTACACTTTAATAGTTATATCATGGGCTTTATATTTTCATGAAACAATGAATACCAATAATGCATAATCTACTACCAAGATAGTCAATGCCAAAACTATCACTAATATAGTGCTTAGCTTACATGAGTCACCAATGACCTTTATATTTCATGAAAATAAGATTTTTTATATAGAAACAAGCACCATACAAATAGATGGCATACATAAAGCAATTTTTTTTGCATAAAAAAATATGATATAACTAAATGTATATGTGTATTCAGCTCTAAACTTAATTATATTTTAGTGTAGTAATGTTACCATGATAACATTCATCATTGTCCCATTACATTTGGATGATGTAATGTAACATATATTCTACACTAACATGGTTTTTAGGATAGAGTCAAAAATGAATACTTAAACTAATTATTCTAATCAACTTGGCTAACATTTGATCATGTACACCTTATGATATATGTTAGACTTAAATGAAAAACTAATTCAAACTCTTCCAATCTAGAAAAAGTGCCCGAGGGGTTATGAGTGACAACCACAAGATAAACTTGAAGTATGACTTAAGAACAAAATGACTATTTTTGCACCATCTCAAGCTAAGTTTAAGATTGCATATAAAGTACTTTGAGACCTTACTCTCGAAGCATATTGTACTATATAGTCCTTAAACTATTTTGTGAGTTGAAGGCCAAAAGTCATGAAAAATTATATGATTTTCATGGAAACTTTCCCACCATTTAGAGAGGTTTGACCTTATCATCCACTAGATGTATACTCACATATAAATCTAACTTTTGTTACTATAATATATCATGTGGATACAAATTCCATTACAAGTGTGAAGTTATCCACATTCAACTTATAGATATAACTTCATTAAGATTCTATTGTGTTCAAGATCAACTAATAATAGTTAGAACTCAATAGCTCTCATGTAGCCTCTTTGTCTAAATGGAAGATCATCAAGATTGATGTCCAGATTATCTTTTTATGGCAATTCTGTATTTTTAATTTGGACAATTAACTAGCCATTTTCATTTATGAAAGTTCAATTGATTTAGCACTTATGCCAAATCAATAGATTTGATATGAGATGCATAACCTCATGTCCTAAACTCATTTATTGATCATCTTGATCTTACACTTATGCTAGATACAAAATCCATTAATATAACCAACACATGATTTTGATAAGATATTGAATGATAAAAAACATGAAAGAACCAAATATTTTAGTAAGCCTTGGACCATTTCTTAGTGAAAGAAGAAATTCATAAGCTCTACATATATTAAGGTGTCCAAATAAGAAAACTAAAATGAACATTCATAATCACTAGCCTTTTAGAACTTAGCTAAGATGACATCTTTTTAAGATTCAAGATTATGATCTTCTACAAATTCCATATATGTTAATATTCTTCTTTAAATGTTAATTTGTTGCCTAGGAAGAAATATTTTCTTCCTATTGATATATATATACTACAAGAGTGCCAATGACACTGTAATCAAACTTTTACAGCCCTTTGCATGTTAAAGTTTGGTAAGAGGCTCATTTAACCATATCCCGGTAGATATAACCTCAACTAATATTGTAAGACATTTCATTCTAACTTTATGAATGACCATGGACAAGACATTCTCCATATTAGAAGTTACTCAAGCTAGAATATTTCTTGTTCACAAAGAATACATAATTCTTGTTAATGTTTTCTAACTTTGTTCATATGTATGAATGTGTCGACTACTTTTATAAACCATATACACATTTGTTGAATCTTGTTGATAATAACTTCATACTCATGATCAGATCATAAATACATGATCAATTAAGTTCATATTCACATTTTGCCAAAATGTTGGGAATCAAGCACAAAAATTGCATCAAATTGCATAGTGTAAATTTTAAACATTGTTTAGTTCATTTATATCAAGACAATACCAAGTGCGTCTCCCTTTCAACCAAAATCAATCATTTTCCTTGGTGATATAGTTATTTACTTGAACATCTCAAGATAGACTAATAAGAAAAAAAAAATCTTGATCTTGCATATTTGCATTATTATTTTGACATTTGAAGGATATTGAGTCCTTATGTTATAGGCCCATTTCCCAATAGTGATCATCAATCAAATCATTATAACAATAATTACGATGATTTTTATGACCAACCTTTTTTTGTTTAAGAAATTGTAGTAGTAACATATTTGCCATTGGCCTAAACTATTCCCATATAAAATAGGTTGAGCATTAGATTGTATAAACTCAAAATCTCTTCCAAGGTACATGTTTTATGATAAAAAGTATGAAGTAAAATTTAAGTAATTACATCTATAATTTAATCTAGATTTGATGCTCATTGAACCCCAAAAGATTCTAAGTAAATTACCTAAAAGACATGGCAATTGAAACATTATCAAAACATGGTCAATCCTAATTATTTTTCACATATATAAAGTAAACACATTTGTAAGGTCACTTCATAAAAAGACCCAAGTGAATCAGTTATGACACACTAGTACTTTTTCTTAGCCGAAATGTACATTACTAGAATATCACTTTTAATATCCTAATAAAAACTTACTAGAATTTATGGAAAAATTAATCATTGAGACCATATGGCCATAATTTAAGAAACAAATAATTATTATCATTATCACTGAGATAAAAATCATGTACATGAGAAACTTACATGGCAAGCAAAATCTATAGAAAGAATTTAAGAGAAATAGATTCTTTTAAACTAAGCACATATTACACAACTAATGTGTATTTTTCACCAAATAGTCTCACATGACCAACTCTTTATCTTCAAACTTGAAGTTTCGTTCACAATAGACACATATGTCATTTTTGAACAATTCTTCTCTTGATAAATATGAGTTTTGACCTTTGAATTACCAATTTTCAAAGAATTTTGATTCGGCCAAATATATATACTACATATAATGTAAAATTTAAAGAGAATGAGAAAATTTGTACATTAGTCACTAAGTAACCCTTTTGTTTAGGTTTCTCTGCAATTACAAACCAAACACCTAGTTTGTTTTTCTGGCATTTGTCTTTCTTAAAACTTTAAACATGACGAATAATAACTTTATTTCACTTAGCACTTCTTAAAACATCTTTTTACGTGATGACTTCTTTGTCATCATTAAGTTTCAAATCAAAACTTACTTCATTGATTTACTTAACTTATAAAGTTAGTAATCTACAACATGTAATAGTTAGTACATTAAATAGGTGCGTATATTATCACCACAAGATAATTTTAAGCACAAACAAAATAAAACAACGTATCCATGCCAAAATAAATCAAAAACATGCGCATACACATGTAATCAAATTTGTTTTGACAAGTCTTCATTATTTTAGTTTACTTGTATTAAATTGCTTTATAACATTTAAATAGTTATTATTGACACAGGTCAATAATACAGTCGAACAAAAACATAAACGTGATCCGACCAACCAGTATACCTAGAAAAAATTTAAGAACACAAAGTTAAAAAAAAAACACACAAGTTACATACACACAAGGCCGAATACACCAAAATAATCTATATACTCATTACCATAAGGTTTGAGTAACTTAATGTATGTAGCAAGTTTAAACATGGATGTTGATTTCAGATTTAGTAACCAAAACTAAATCCTAGTACATAGATTAAAGTTAAGGTCGATCATATTGATATTACATGTAATAAGTTTTCAAACAACCTAAGTCTGTTTAAAAGAACATGTATATTGAACCTATGGGCTTTAACACCAATGAAAGAATTTAAGTGTATAACTAATGAATGCATTAATTCCCATGATATAAAATAAGTGTAGAAACTAAGATGTACTTGTTTATTACAGAAGAATCAAGTGATAGTCTCCTTGATAAAATGTCTTTTCATGCATGTTACGGAAAACGTGAATTGTTGTGAACACCTAAGATCAGATAGTTTATTAGCTTAAAAATACAAGTAACTAAACATGCTGGTTCACACCCAATACTCGATCGGGTTTCTTTTCTTGGTGTTAGTGAAGTGTGTAGGGTGAAATAGAATAAGTAAAACCTCCAAAAGTTATGTTCATAACCTCTATATGCACAATTCTATTGCCCTCTATTTATAGAAAAAGAATTGGCACTTATGAAAGGTCATAATCCTTCATAAAGAAGTCACAATTCTTTATAAATTATTGTACTATTTCGTCAAGAGATGCATTTATCTACCCATAACTTATTCTCTTAAAATAAGGTAATAACTACCCTTAGAAGGGATGTATTGGTTCGACTATAGAGTCACAATGAATTTAACAACCTTCAGGAGCTAATTATGGCCTTGATTTAGAGATAAATATATCATTTTATCTAAAAGTCATATCCCTTTATAATATGAGTAGTTATTGGGTGGTTATTAAGCAAATATCCTATCTATTACGGTTTACATATACAGTCACACAATCATCATATGCCAACTCTCTATTGGTTCCAATGTGATGACGTGTCATATATGTGTGCCACATTATTCTAACCATTTAACGACTTATAGTTAATGTTAAAATCGGTGATTTGAGTTAATATGACAACACCAACATATGGTGTGACTACATCAAGTAGATATGAAATAAGTATATCTTAACACATCTATGAAATTTAGTAATTATTCTTGTGAACTAAATTTTAATAAAGTATTGGTCATGAGCAAACCCTTGGCTCACCCATGGCTTATTAAGCCCAAAAATTGTCCTAGAATGTACTCATGGCTCATGTAAGCCTAATAAGCTAATCCCTTTCAAATTGACATCATAATTATACTTATAAGGATTACCCCAAAAAAAAAATACCTATGAGATTTAGAAATTGGTATTTTTTTTCTTTATTTTGCTATATTCTCTGGTAATAACTTTTGAAATTTTAAGACAAAGTATTAAGTAATTAATTTCAAGTTACATGATATTTTTACAGCCAATTAATATTAAAACCATAGTGTTTTGTTTTTACATATAGAAAAATTTTTAATTTAAAATTTTTTATTAAATATAAATAAATATGTCATAAACTGAAATTACTTGTAGATAGTTACCTATATATTTTATATTAGAATTTCAAAAATTTCTATAGGTGAAGTTAAAAATCACTAGGCAAGTGTAGATTTTAAAATTCTTATGCTTACGATTGTAATACCAACTTAAATTCATCGGTGATTAAAAATTGCCTTAATAATATTTTAAACCTTGGAGACTAATATACGTATAACTTCTAAGGGTCAAGAATAATAGTACGTTATATAGTTGTACGCTTGCAACTAGAGGTTAATTTTGCAAATGTGAATAGGTCTTCAGCAAGGTATTCAATACCGTTATCATTAGGTATACTACATACTAGAAATTATAAATATTTTACATGATATACTTCACCACATATCATTTCCATTTTCATAAAAAAATATTATTTTAAGATGAAAAACACCAAATATAATTTTTATATATTTTTATTTGTATCCTAATAATTTTTATCATAATTTTCATAATATAAATCATATATATATATAAGATGATTTTTTATGAGAAAATGAAATATATAGAAAAGTAAAACTAAAACAAAGCAAACTAAAAAAGAAAAAAAAATCAGAGATATAAGAGATGTACAACTTTCAATTGTAGTTTTTTTTATGTATATTGAATTGGTGAAACTTAAATGAAATAAAATAATTATGTGTTAATTATATTTTTTCGTTTTATATCTGTCTATTAATTATATTTTATTGTGTGTGTGTGCGTGTATGTGTGTGTAGTATATCTAACTTGCGGTATGTGGTATATCTACAGTATACCACGGTAAATTCCCCAAAATACATTAAAAATTAGCAATACATGGTACCGTACAGTATTATGACAAATCAAGAAATTTGGTACATTGCATATTGTATACTCGTGGCAAGTAGTATATCTTGATCTATCACAATATTTAAATCTATGATCTTTACCCATATTCTAGCTTCAATTTTGTTAACTTATCATTTTCTTTTTCTTTTTCTTTTTCTTTTTCTTTTTTTTGAAAAAATACTGTAATTTTCTCAAATTATTATCAAATTTGATACCGTACAATATAGAATAGGTTCTATGCATATAAATAATAATGATGTTTTGAATATGTAAGTGCACAAGTCAACAATTTTTAATATACTAATGAGCATAAAAGTCTTGTCTCCACAAGGACTAGATAAACAAGCTAAACTTAGCTATAATGTGCATGAGTAAATTAAACTAAGAATTGGAGTGGAATTAAAAAGATTAGCGCAATTAAGTTGTGTTGGGAACCTAATCATCCATCACATGAAGCGGAATAGAAAATATAATCAAGCAAGTACACATAAATTTAACATAGTTGGGTATTTAATTAGCTTACATTCATAGATGAAAAAATTTTTCTCAAACAAAATACATAAATTATAGTAGAGGTATGACCTTAGTACTTGCGCTAGTTTATGAATCCCCTATACACTATTGATAATCTCATAATCTTATTTCCACACAATTACAAAATATGATAATCATAAAAAAAAAATCTTGTCATATCCCGCTTTGACCTTCAGGCATCTTTTTCCTCCTAAAACACTTACATTTTGCCTCTCCAAAATAATTGGTTTTAGGTAAATCCCACCATGGGTCCTTTAACTTATTTTCGTTTCCTCTAGCATATTCTACTGTGGTTTTGGTTTTAAAACCATTTTTTTAAAGATGCAAGATATGAGAGTTTTTGAAGATATAAGTGGTCTGAGGGCCAGAGACCTAGAGAGGGCTAGAATTAGAATCTTTTGTAATTCTCATATATTGTAATTATGTGAGAACAAAATTATGGGTTTATTAGTAATGTTGAGATGTGTGCAAGTAACTTGTCTCACATATTTAAAAGTTGTCCAAAGTAAGATACATATATATGGTGGTTGTCTCTTATTTCATTGACTTAACCTATTGAGAACATGTGCGAGGCCATTATCGCTTGATGGATCTCTTCATGTTAGACCTCTCCAACAAGTTGTAAATAAAAATAAACAAAATAATAATTAAATTAAATTAATACTAAGTTATTACTTGAGACTAGGCTAAATCCGAACAAACTAAAACTCAATAAACTCATGAAAATCAATAACACAAAGCATTTTCCTAGATTTATATCCTCTTTTCTAGTATATAACTCTATATATCTTTTATCTTTTTTCTGGCATCCTATCTCATTAACGAATTTATTATTTTTTTTAATTTTCTTTCGCAAGGACGATTATCTTAAGCCCTTCTAATTTTTGTGGTAATCTATTACTTTGCCAAAAACTAGAGGATTTTACACTTAACTTTATCTATTCAGCCTCCTAGATGCTTAAGTCTTTCAATTCTCAAGTTGATTAACCAAATTTCCATTATCTTCTAATACATGTTTCTTCACTCAAAGGTGAACTCATATAAAAGATAAACCTTTGTCCACAAAGTTTTGTTAATCACAGGAGATAAATTAAACACAAGTAGAAAGTGATTGGAGATAAAAATCAAATATACATTAAAATATCAATTAGATTCATGTCCTATAAGAGAGTAAAGAAAATTAGCTACAAAATCTCATAAAACAAAACTTTAAAGCATTCATCCAAAAGTCTGACATTGAAAAGAAATTTAAAAAGGAAAAAAAAAATTCTCCACTGAGAAATTGATCTTCAAGAGGTGAGATGAACTCTTCAATCTCGCACCAGAAGCCTTCATGTCGTCTCTGTAACCCAATCTTTTTTTTTTTCTCTCCCCTAAGCTAGGTTTTTGCTCCATGATCTACTTCTATCCTTTATGCTCTATTTTCGCCCCCTTTTACCCTTAATTCGATTTTCTCGCACTAACTTAAATGGTGCGGTCGCACCACCGCTAACACACCGCGTATTTCTCCTATGGCAGTTGATGTTGTTGCACCAAATTCTAGTGCAATCACATCACACTCCTGCAAATCCAAGCTCTTCTCGTGCAAGCTCCTTTACGCCTTCAGCTCCAAGAATGCGCCAACATTTGCAATTTTCTCCTAAACCTGCACTAAAACATAAAAACAATACTAGAAGATCGCAAATCATTTATCAATCAAGCTTAATTATGAGGTAAAATTATCATTTTTTTATATTTATCAAAGTTATAAATATTTTTAAAGTATATTTTCATAAAGATGTCATAGTAGACTGAAACTGAAGTAGAATTATGTATATACTTTATTTAATTTTAAATTATGCAATAGTTGTTTTAACATGTAATTCACATCCATGTAAGCCTTGAGTTGTTAATAACATGAAAATTTTAAAGAGTTCTATTCACAAAACTGCAAAAAAAAAAAAATCAAAATAGTTAGTTTGACGGTTGCTGAGACAACTGTATCTTAATGGAGTAATAGCCTAAAGTTCTCAGGCTCAAAAGAAAAAAAAACAGTGGTCTAGTGGCCTTCACACACATAATCTAAAATATTTTATTTTTACTTTTACATATTTTTTATATGGAACTAATTTTATTTAAAAGACAATAATACATAAGCATAACAATCTATTGAAAATATATTTTATAATATTATGAATTGTTTTGAATTTTTCTTTTCAGTTCCTAAAATAGAAAAAATCTTAAAATTTAACAACTACATAAAAATTTATTGTAAAAATGGATTATTAAATTTACATAACTCACATGAAATTGGCTCAGGACAAAAAATAAAAAATAAAAATATGTTATTTTAAATTAAGTTATTTCAAGTTAAAATAAATCGATTCTTAAATTCATATGAGGGTCTCTTTTTCTTTGCTTTTTTGTTTTTTGAGTGAATGATGGGGGAGAAATTTTGTAGCAAAAGAAATATAATTGAAATGAATTTTATGGAATTCTGATGTAAGGAAAAAAAAACCATGACCAAAACCGGTTGGTAGAGTTTTGCTGACTAGATTGGATCAAAATCAAACCCTTTACCCGAATAAACCATGTGACATGTCGGTTGGGCGCAACAAAAAAAAATTTCCTGGAATTTGTTCAAATAAATAATAGAATAAATTTTGATTGTGCCCCTTGGATAAAATATGTTTCGTTCAATTTTTTATATAAGGTACATTATACTAATACTGATCGATATACGAATTTTAGCAAGTATCTAATGGAAGGTAGTGATCTAAAAAGCACGGCTTAAAATTAGGAGTCAGTTTATTTTATTTAAATAAATAAATTTATTTTTATTTTTATATATATTTTTTTATTTAAAATTAATTTTATTTAAAAATTACTATTATGTAGATACAATAATTCATTTGAAAATAAATTTTTATACTGTTGTTAAATTTTTATGAATTTTTATAAATTTAGTAAGATTACAAATATTATTTTTTTAATGAATTATTACAGTTATATAATATTAAATTTTAATTAAAATTAATTTTAAGTAAAAAAATATAAAAATAAAAATAAGTTCTTTTTTAAGTGAATTAATTTAAATTAAAATGAATTAAGTGTAAAATTCTGTTGCTTAAAGGAACTTTCTTTTAAAAAAAAAACGCACTGCTTAAAATTAAAATTCTGTTCCGTAAAAGAATTTTTTTTTTTTTTGGAAGACAATCGTAGACTACGATTCGTAGTGGTGGAGCACGTTCTAGGCTTCTTCACGCGGTTTTGAAGGTCGGGCCAATAAATGTGTGGAGAAGAAGTTGGTAATGCACTTTCCACTTTCCAGAAAGTGGGCTCTACCTTTGTAGCCCGTTTTTGACAATTTTGGCAAAAGGCCGAAAGCTACATTTGTCTTATTTTCCTGCCGATCACCTTTGGGGGGATTCGTTTTGCATTACTTTTCTTATATTATTACGCATTATTTTTCTATACAATTTATTTATTTATTGGTCTAAAAACATTTTATTCCACAAACAAACTGAAGCAGTATCATGTACAATATCATGCATCAACCATAGTTGGAAAGGAGATGAGGGACAATTAATCTACTCATAAGATCGAATCTTATTTTTATAAAATGAAGCTATAGTATCTGCATATTTATTAATAGACCCAGGAATGTGAACTAAGCTACATGAAACAAACTTTCAATAGACCTTGTGAATATCGGCTGTCAGACCCCTAATTTCTCATGGCTTCTCTTTATTCTGGATACCTTCCATAAGAACCTTGGAGTTAAACTCTATCGCAATATGAGGGAGCTTCAAGCGAATAGCCTTTTTTAGGTCTTCACGAACAGCTAAAAGCTTTTGCCACCAAAACAAATGATGACCTGAAGAAAAAGCCACCTGCTACAGCCATGTCCTCCATACAAAAAGCCCTCCAGATAAAATTCACAATCTTTGCTGGACCGTTAAGGTTCGATAAATGCTTTTGAAGTCTTTTGTCTAGAGTATGAGAATAAGATGGATTGTTGAAAGCTGCAACTTTTCTTTAGTAGTTATAAGTTGGACACACTGTTAGCAGACTGGTGGGGGTCTCAGTTGAAGGGTGTGAAAAGATTTGGCCTTGGCAATATATGGTGAATTTGTACACTGTTAAAGGCTAGAAAAAGAGCTTCAAAAAAGTGGGTGCCTGTAGAAAAAAGTCATCATTGTGAAATGAATTTATAAGATTAGAATGGGGTATTAAAGACTAATGAAGTTTAGTTAGTGATTCTTGGTTTATGAAGTGGGGTTTTAAATAGTGGAGTTGGGGTTGGGGTTGGGGTTTTTAAGGTTTTCGAACTAGGGTTTTAAATTGTAGGAGGAAGGGATTTAGGGTGCTTAAGGGATTTTGGATTGTTTTTTCTAGTTTGGTTCATGTTTGCCTTAGCTTTTGGCCGGAGCTTCTTGTAATTTACCTTTTATTAATAAATTTTATTGCAGTTCAAACAAGTAGTTGAACACATTGTCAAGTTGCTAGACTTCTCAAATGGCCAAACCATCACAATTGAACCTTTAAACAAACACACAATTAGTTGTTGAACAGTTTTAGCATCATGATCAGAAATCTATTGCTGCACTTTTCTCATATCTTAAGCAAAATTTGTACGTCTTAATAGTTGCCACACCTTTAGATTTCGTAATCATTGAGGCACTTCACCAATAGGCTAAACAAACCTGTCTTCCGTAGAAAGACAAAGATACTTTTAAACATGAACAAATTTGTCATCCTCTATTTGCCAACAAAACCCTTCTTGTATAATATTCCTCCTTCCAAAATGCTGGACCATCCCTAGGAAGGTCTAGAACATTTTTGTGCTTCTAGAAAAGGTTAGTTGGGATTATAAAGTCCTTTCAATATTTTAACCCAAAAGCTAGATGGATTCCTAATAATTTTCCAAGCTAACTTAGAAAGCAATGTATTATTGAAATCTTTCATGTCCTTGAAACAAAGGCTCTCATTAGCTGTAGCTCTCGCAAAGGTGGACCAATTCCTCCAATACACCTTTTCTCCCTCTATTACACGAGCCCCACCTAAAACTAGCCATCATAGAGTTGATTTTTTTGCACCATCCTGAAGGAAATTTAAAGCATCCCATAAAGTATGTGGGAAGTGCGAAGGCCACAGATTTGACTAGAACTTCCTTGTCAGCAATAAACAATTATTGTACCTTCCACCTACAGCTTCCTAGCAAATTGTCTTTGAAAAATCCCAAGGCCTCACTCTTAGATTTTCCCCACTTGAAGGCAGTCCCAAATACTTGCTTGGAAGTCTTAGAGACTTGTAACAAATGAAAGTGTTGGATTTTTATATGGGCTAATATGTGAATAAATTGTGCATTATATATGCTATCATAATGTTTGGTTCAATTGAAAGTGATATAATAAGGTTCAGGTTTGGGCTTTGACATCTTGTAAAGTATGGATAATTTTATTGTGTAGAGGCCAAAGTGTAACTTTTATTTTATGATGAGCTGAAATGAAAGGTATAAAAAACTGATATGGTCAGTTTATATAAAAAGGTTATGGTCCCCCAATCATACGTATTAAGATTTTCTCTTTTTAGTGTTTTGTCTTTTTTGAGTTTTCATCGTTAAAAAGAGCAAAGAAGAACTCATACATATTGGTTTGGAAGGCAACAAGCCTTAAGATCCTCGCTCTATAATATTTAATGGATCTAGGTATGTTTCTGGTTTTACTTTTGGTTTGACGTTGATGATTCAATATGAATAATCTTAGGTTTTGTGATTAATTGATTTGATTTAAGGAATCAAAATTTTCTAATAAGTGGTATAAGAGTCATTTCATGTTAAACTATTAAGAACATTTTTTTTTTGGAATTTTGGAACGAAACCTAGAATTATAGGATTAATTGATTTGATCTAAGGAATCTTGGGTTTCATCATTTCAGCCTTGTGGCAATTTTTTGTTATGACCCATCCCCAAATTTTCTTTTGGATTGGTTTGTTGTTGGCGATTTGTGTTCCAGAAATAAATATTTAAATTTTATTTTATTTTTTTATTTGGAACCACTTGTTTGCTGCCATAAACCTTGGTGGCTTCAAATCCACCAACTGTTGTTTATTTTGTTTTCTTTTGGGATGCAAAATGTCGCACTTTAGTTTTTTTGTTACAAAGAAGAAAGGATTTTGTTTTGTGGTTTCAAAAAAAAAAAAGGTTCATGGCTTCCACTAGAGTTACGGCATTTTGTTGCTATCTGTTTATTTTTCTACCAATTTTTCCTTTTCCAGTAAATTACAACAATCAAACAAAATTATTTTATGAATTAAATGCAATTTTGGTATTTTTTTTTTTAAAAATATGGTGTTTGGATTAATTGATTGAAGAAACATGTCACAAAAGTGATCATTCTTGTGTAGATTAATTGATCAGGATATCAAGATGATGTTTGAGTTTCATTTAAATAATCATTGGTCTAAAAAAAGGTCATTGTTTGATTGACTTTTGAACATAATTGCGGCAATAAATATATGATAATTATTAGATTCTTTTTTATGTGAACAATAAATTGGTCAAAATAAAAGCTTATTGTTTGTCATAATCTGAATTGCCAATATTTGATTACTGCACCAAGAGTATCACTTATAAGTTAATATCTCCATTGAAAAACTAAATATTAATGTTTGGGCTAGGTCTTTTATGATGGGTTATATGTATTGATTTTGAATTTAACAAAGTATGATGTAAAATTTATGTGAGCTTGATTTGTTTTATTTCTTTGTGTCATTGTTTAGTTGTGAGTTCTGCTAGCATCAATTCAATTCTTATATTAAATTGCACAAATTTCAAGTCATGATAAAAGAATTTTATGATCATTTATGGAGTCATGGACTTGGACCTTACATTAAGGATTAAGTGATTTGCCGACCTTACTGATAAAAGTGCCTCTTGACAAAAAAGAGAGGAAAAGGTAGGAGCGCTTAAATCACGTGAGTCTAATAATAATGAAACGTGTCATTCTAAAAACATTCAAGAGCACTAAGTCTAAAAAATGTTACAATAGCCAAAGAGTTCTTTTAGAAAATTGAGAAATGATTTGCTAAGAATGAAAAAGGCTTAAACTAGTACACTCTTGGCAAACCTCATCTCAGTGAGGGATAAATGTAATGGGAACATAAAGGAGTACATTATGGAAATGTCTTATCTTGCTTGAAAACTAAAAGTACTAAAGTTAGAGTTGTCTGAGGACTTACTAGTCCATTTGGTTTTGATTTCTCTTTATACATAATTTAGTTAATAGGAGACTTTGTCTCTCAATGAGCTCATCTCTCACTGTGTGCAATAGGAGGAAAGATTGAAATAAGACAAGGTAGAAAGTGCTCATTTGGTTACAACCTCTAAAGACAAAAGGAAAGGCAATAAGAGAAATAAGAACAAAGAAGTTGCAATTACAACACCGCAAAAGAAACAACATATAAATGAGCAACCTGATGATGCTTGTTTCTTTTGTCATGCTATTAGGCATAAAAAGAAGTATTATACCAATTATCATGCTTGGCATGTAGAGAAAGGAACATTTCTTAATTTGGTTTGTTCTGAGGTTAATTTAACTTCGGCATCTAAACACACATGATGGATAGATTCTGGTGCAACAACTTACATTAGTGTGTCCATTTAAGGTTACTTGAGTTGCTGAAAACCAAGTGATGGTGAAAGATACATCTATGTAGGTGATGACAAGTAGATGTAAGTTGAAGCAATTGGGACATTTAGGTTATTGTTAAGAACTGGATTTTATTTGAACTTGAATGAGACTTTTGTTGTACCGTCTTTTAGATAGAATTGATTTTTATTTGTATTTTTGGACAAATTTGAATATTCTTGTTCATTTGAAAATAGAAAATTAAGTCTTTTTCAAGATTCAAATTTGGTCGATACTTGTTTTTTGTCAGTTGGAGATAATTTTTATATGTTTGATAGAATTGTTTCATTTAATGAAACATTGCATACAAGTACTTGAGGTGTCAAGCATAAATTAACCAGTCAAAATCTTGCTTCATTGTAGCATAAGAGATTAGGTCATATTTTTAAGCAGCGAATTGAAAGACTTGTGTCAGATGAAATTCTTGATCATCTTGATTTCACAAATTTTGACATTTCTGTTATTTGCTTAAAGTGGAAACATACAAACACTAAAAGATTATGTGCCAATAGTACTTCAAACGTTTTATAACAAATATATACATATACTTGTGAGTCATTCCTTACAGCCTCTTGGAATGATCAATGATATTTTATTACGTTCATAAATGATTTCTTTTGTTATGGCTACCGACATCTCATTTAAGAAAAATTTCAATCACTAAATCCATTCAAAAGTTTTAAGGCTGAAATTAAGAATCAACTTAACAAAAGAATTAAAGCTGCCAGATCTAACCATGGTGAGAAATACGATGGTAGATATGATGGCTCAGGTGAACAATGTCCAGGAGCTTCTGCTAAATCCTTAGATGAATGTGGTATCATTCCACAGTACACCATGTTGGGATCTCCTAGCATGAATAGTGTTGTTGAAAGGTAAAATAGAATGTTTAAGGACATGGTAAGTAGTATGATTAGTTATTCTACCTTACTAGAATCTTTTTGGGGAGAGGTTTTAAAGACTTCATCTTACATATTCAATAGAGTTTCAACAAAAATAACTATCAAAACCCTTTATGAGCTTTGGATGAGTAAAAAGCCTAATTTGGAGCACTTTCACATCTAAGGTTGTCCAGCTAAAGCTAGGTCTTATAAGCCGAATGAAAAGAAACTGGACTCTAGGATAGTCAGTTGTTATGTTGTTGGATACTCTGAGAAGCCCAGGGATTACAAGTTTTATTATCCTACATTTAAGGCAATTTTTTAGACAGGTAATGCCTATTTCTTTGAGGATGTTATGTTTGCAGGGGAAGATAAAATTAGGGACCTTATCTTCGAAAAGAATTGTGTAACCATTCCCATGGCTCATCTTGACAATGATCATACTTTCTTTCCTTACATTATTCAAGGGGAAAATCAAAGCAATGCTGGAGAATCCTTATTCAAAATCAAGAAATTATTCTAGAAGAACAAAGTCAACAACGTCAAGAACCAATGTCATTAAGAAGATCCACTAAAGAAAGAAAAAGGGTGATTATCTATGATTATATCATATTTCTCCAAGAAAAAAAAGGATGACACTGGATTGGTCAAAGATTATCCAACCAACTTTCAATAAGCCATTGAAAGTCTTAATTCTCACAAGTGGATTGATGTCCTGAATGAAGAGATAAAGCCTATAAAAGACAATGTCGTTTGGAAACTTGTCTCTTTGTTTGAAAGGTGGAAAACTCATTGGTTGTAAATGGATATTTAAAACCAAAAGAGATTCAAAGGGTAATGTAGGGCAGTATAAAGCTCACCTTGTTGCAAAGGATTTTACACAGAAAGAAGACATCGATTATAGAGAGACTTTTTCTTCGATTTCATTAAAAGACTTTTTTAGGATAATAATGGTTTTAGTGGCACATTTTTTTTACCTCGAGTTACATTAAATGGATGTTAAGATGGTGTTTCTCAATGGTGACATTGATGAAATGATCTATATGGCATAATTAGGAAATTTTGTATCTAGAGATGCAAAGTAAATGGTTTGCAAATTAAAAGAAATCCATCTATAGTCTTAAGTAAGCTTCTCGTTACTGGTATCACAAATTTTATTAAGTTGTCATATCATTTGGTTTTGAGATCAATGTAATTAATAATTATGTATACCATAAATTTAGTGAGAGTAAGCATTTTTTTTCTGACTTTATATGTCGATGACATACAGCTTGCCAGTAATGACATAGGTTTATTACATGAAACCAAAAGATTTATATCAAAGAAATTTTTGATGAAAGATCTTGGTGAAGCTTCTTTTGTGTTAGGTATAAAAATACACCATGATCACTCTTGAGGTATTCTTGGGTTATCACAAAAGAACTATATCGAAAAAGTGCTTATAAGGTTTGGGATGCAGGATTGTAAACTAGGGGACACCCCTGCGGCTAAAGGAGACAAATTTAATCTTGATTAATGCCCCAAGAATGATTATGAGGCTAAAAAAATACAAAAAATTCCTTATGCCTCAGCCATACGAAGTTTGATTTATGCTAAAGTTTTTATACGACTAGATATTATGTACATTATTGGAATGCTAGGTAGATACTTGAGTAATTCTGGAATGGATCATTAGAAAACAGCTAAATAGGTTATGCGGTACTTGCAAAGAACAAAGGATTACATGCTCACATATAGGGGATTAGGTCAGTTAGAGGTCATTGGTTATTCTGATTCCAATTTCACCAGATACAAAAATAGTCAGAAGTCCACATCAGACTATGTCTACTTACTTTTTGGATGAGCTGTTCTTAGAAAAAAGATCAAGCAGGCACTCACAGCATCTTTCACCATAGCTAAGGAATATATAGCATATCATGAAACATCCAACCATGGAAAATGACTCCAAAATTTTTTTATTGTGCTGTAAATTATGGATGATGGATAATATTGAAAGACCACGTAAGTTATTCTATAACAATAAGTCAACAGTTCTATATGCCAATAACAACTCGAGCTAAGTAAAATCGAAACATATTAACATTAAGTTTTAGGTTGTTAAAGAAAAGATTCAAAGTGGTCGGTTGTCTATAGAATATATTGGGATAAACTTCATAATTGCGGATCTGCTTACTAAGAGATTACCACCCAAGGTCTTTTATAAGCATATCGCTCATATGGGTATTGTATTTCTTCATAATATATAACTTTAGTGGGAGTTTGTACTTTTAGTTGCTCAAAAGTTTTGGAAACTTTTACAATTATTTATGGACTATTTATGGTTATTTTTTTTAGAAATAAAGTTTTCAATTTATATTTACTTTAGATTTAATGAGATTGTTCTCACTAAGGTTGGATTAGTTAGAAATAGGCATGTCTAGATCACATTACATGTAATTCCCATATTACACCTCTACACTTGATTCATGTCATTCAATTATGTTAATACACGTGACCATCAAGGGCGGAACCATAGCTTGTTGAATGGGGTCAAAGCAATTGGCCCCACTCACTTTGGGAAAATGCATACTTAGCCCAAAATTTTCTGTAAACATTTCATTAATGACCTTACTGATTTTCACATACTACCCTCAATCACTAAAATTATTCCAATAAATTCAAATGAAATATTAACTACTTTGAATCTTGACCTCACCATTTTAGAAATATTTTGACTGCTTGTTCCCTAAATTTTGCTCCAACAATGCACCTTCTCATTTTTTCGTTTAGTCACTTTTTAATTCCATCTTAACACACAATCTAATTTTTCAACTAATTATCCATCTCCTATCATTTCATAATTTGTTGATTGTACCCAGTAACTATTTTTCTTCTAAATCTTTATCATCTCAGCCACTGTAGCATTATTATTTTCATCTTATTAGAACTTATGTTTCTACACCAGAATTTTAACTTTCATGGGATAAGTTTGAAAGTCTAATTTAATTTTCACTCAATTTTTTTTTGTTGAAAGAATTTCTAAATTTTATTTAGTCAATACCAAAATATTGCTAATTTCATTTTATTCTTTACTTGTAAAGGTAGTCGTGAAATTCTCAATATGATTTCTGATAATTGTATTGTGAGGTCTATATTTATTTATGAAGCTTTTATGTTATAACCGTTGTTCAATAAGAAATTAGATAATTTTTTTATTTAAATTATATTTTAAACTTTGAATATTTTTTATATTATTAATTCTTTTAAAGGAAAATAATTGAGAAATCTAAATATCATTATATATATGTTATGAATTATAGTCTGGCCCCATTGATCAAATTTCTTAGCTCTGTCCCTAGTGACCATTGATGGGTTTAGTTACACTATAAGTAACGAAGGCCACTTTGATTCTGTATTGATATAGTTGATAAATGGATTTGGCTAAAAAGTTTTAAGTGATGATAGCTTTTTTTGGAGTACTCATGAGGTTATAATGTATCATTATAAGTTACACATATAGCCAAATGAGAGATTGTTGGATTTTTATGTTGACTAATATGTGAATAAATTATGCATTATATATGTTATCATAATATTTGACACAATTGAAAGTGATTTAATAAGGTTCAAGTTTGGGCTTTAGACATCTTGTAAAGTATGGAAAGTTTTAATGAGTAAATGCCACAGTGTAACTTTTAATTTTATGATGGGCTGAAATAAAAGATGCAAAAAACTAACATAGTCAGTTTATATAAGAAGGCCATTATGCTCAAATCATATGTACTAAAGTTTTCTTTCTTCAGTTTTCTGCCTCCTCTGAGTCCTCATCATTAGAGAGAGCAATGAGGGACTCGTCCATCTTAGTTTGGAAGACAACAAACTTTAAGATCCTTGCTCTATAATATTTAATAAATTCGAGATCACTTCTGGTTTTACTTTTAATTTGAATTTGATTATTCAATATGAATAATCTTGGGTTTTGTAATTAATTGATTTGATTCAAGGAATTAAAAAATTTTTATCAGAAAAGCCTTATGTTGAAGTTTTATTGGGGTGTGGGCTCAAAAAAACACAAGACTTTCCAAAATTTGTAGCATAACCAGAAGCCTGAAATTAGTCCTTTAGAATCTACTAGAGCTTTACACAATTGGCTGTAGATACTGATAAAAAAAATAAGAAATCATCTGCAAACAACAAAATGAGCATACAAAGTAAGGCATGGCCTTGCCAACTTAATACCTTCTAAGGTATTGTCTGATATGGCATGAGGGATCAGTGCAGATAAGGCTTTAGTAACAAAGATAACCAAGTAAAAGGACAATGGATCCTCTTCTCTAATCCCTCTGGTTGGAAAGAAACATCAGAGTCCTTACTATTTATTGACAACATATAAGAAACTGAAAAGACCAACTTCATAACCCAATTAAGCATAACTCCATTTTATCTATAGTAAGGCCAAAAAACCCCACTCTACTCTGTCATACGCTTTGCTCATATCCAACTTAACAACCATCTCATAGTGTTTACTAGTTTTTTTATTTTTTAAGGTGATGGAAAACTCAATACAATTTTTTTAAATTATCAATTTATTAAAGTTATAAAATCTAAAAAATAATCCTAAGATACTTTTTTTAATGAAAAATAAGTATTTTATATTAGTTTTTTAACTTAACCAATTTAACAAAGAAGAATTAATAAATAGAAATTTTTTATAAAAAAATATTATAAAATTATTTTTTACACTTCTTAGAGTGTAAGACTTGAACAAAGTCACAAGTTTGACAAAGAGTCACCAACTATAAATTAAAATTAGTGCAATATGAACTAACATTTTCTTGAAAGAAGAAAATGAACTAAACCTTAATTATCATTTGGTTACCGCTGTAATTCTAAATAGGTAAAGATCAATGCATTGAAAATATGAATTACTCAATTTTATGAACGTAGAGCATTGAATACAGAACAGGAGAAAAAAAATTAAGCTAGCTCGTGGACCGGACAGGAAGATGATGTTAGGGGCACTTGTGTTTGATCGGGGTCGTTGAATTTATGAATCGTTTGTGTACAATTGGAGTGATAAGATTGTTGTGATTCCTAGCTAGCAAAGTTAATTAATTAAAGAGAGAACAATAGTAACTGGTAGTATCCCCTGAATTGATTTGTAGAAGCTATAGCCAAGCTCAGGCTGCTAACATATATCGTTAATATGAAAAAGACGAAGGAATTTAATCGCTGTAATTTGGAGGCAGGCAATTGGGTTTGCCTTTGCAAGGGTTATGGAACAGAAACATGCGTGAGATGCTGGAATATTAATAATAAAGCTGCTACACACACACACACACACACTGCAGACGGAGATCTGGTAAAGTCATCATCAGCTTGAATGGACAAAAATTACAAGCTAGCTAGGACTACATGGTCATGGGCCAAATTCAAAAGGCGTGCGGTTCTAGAAGAAGGAATAGTAGGTGAATTTGGATGACGATTACCTACTATTCTAAATTTGTTAACTCTTGTTAGCTATCTGACGTTAAACTTTAATTTAAACAGTTTGGTGAGTGATTTTTTTATAAATTTAAATTATGCCATAACTTTTTAATAATTAATAAAGTATTTAAACCGGCTGCGAACTAAGTGACATAATTATAAAGGCTTAGGAAAGCAAGCGGATCTTCACCTACACATCAGTTAAAACGCCGTGAACTGCTACTAGTACTACTACCCTAATTTCAATTTTTCTGTTCCAAGTTTGACCATTTCAGCAGCCTTATTCGCCTACAAGCCTGGTTGTGAGTCTTCTGACTAAGTTCTGATTTTGTTTTTTGTTTTTCTTTCTCTCTCTGTGTTTTTTTTGGGGGGTGGAGCCCAGCAGGCCAGGAGTGTTGAAATCTTACTTTCTATCTGTCGAAAATTCTATCAAATTGATTCATGGACTACTCCTACGGTCCTACCTTTATTCTATTTACAAAGAAACTGGAAACAAAACAAATAAATAAAACTAGTACATGACTAAAGGCGCCACTTGCTCGACATGTTCAAAATCGCTTTCATGGGACAGTCTCAGCATTGATTGGCGTGCAATTGGGTGCCATTGACAAAACGTAATACCCTACTCAGCTGGATACCTCAACCAATTCTGTAATCGATCTGATCTGTATGATTAAGACTAAAAAAGATTACGACTGACCGACCGGGTCATAAGAGAGGTCGTGAACACATACTAGCCATAAAAATCATTTTAAAAGGTGGAGAACGCAAGAGATCTAATTAGGAGCCAATTTAGACTTCACAAGACCCAAAAAATGAAATCTTTGTAGCCGAAAAAAGAAATTGATTGTTCTATAACTGTTTACAGCTGTTTCTTTGAAAAAAATTAGGCCGATGTTGTAGAGCATGTAACTAGTACTAGGAGATAAGGCCACACAGAGCGAGGCACATCCAAAAAGGTTAGGAGAGAGAGAGAGAGAGAGATGGGTCTTTACCATTTGATTGGAACATTTTGTTAGTTTGATTTTTGACACAAAATATGTTGGGAAATGATTCAATGCCAAACTTGGTGGTTGAGGTGGAACTTGGAAGTTGTAAGTCCCACATATGTGTGGCCTGATGTGCATAGGACGACATACACATGTCACATGTGAACTTGTTAAGAAAGTCAAAAAAAGAGTGAAACCACGTGAATAATTTTTCTTTTTTATTGGATGAGAAAAAAAAAAAAGAAAATATAAAAATGAAAATCACGGGTTTAAACTTTAAAGTCAGTATTAGGGTCTAGTCACAAGACTCAAAAGCCACCAATCCAGCATCAGATTCTATATTTGAATTGAACCGAACTTAAAAACTGGACAGGAAAGCTCTCAGACAAAAGATCTTGATCAGATCTTAATTAATACTAATATGTATACCAGTATTTTTTTATTTCATGAAAGATTAACTGAATTTGATAAGGGAACCCGCTTCGCCTTCCAAACAAAAATTGGTGAAATGAATTGTGTGTTAAGTTAACTTGAAAGGCAATTGCATTTAACAATTTATTAAAGTTGTTTGAAGTTTTGAACCCAGCTAACCTCCTTGGGCGAATGTCTCTATTGTGTTAGGCTCGCGGAGACAACCCCACTATTGACTAGCTAGATATCATTAACATAATATTTAGAGATAGGATTTTTTTTTTCCAATCTTAAGAATTTATCTCATAGCTAGAATTAATTCGTTTGTGAAAAATCATTACGTTTCTTTCCTCTGCTACTTGAATTATGACACACCCACAAAAGTTTGCAAATTGCGCATGCACTGACTTATTATTAGTGCCTCTTTCAGCTCCACAGAATGCCTTTAATTTACTCCCGTAATAAACCCATTCCAGAGATTTGATCAACCAAACTCCTCAATTTTGAACTTCTTTATTTTTCTAGCTGATTAATTAGCTAATAAAAGAAGTTTGGTTTAGGACTTTAGGTAGAAAATGTTATCTTTCTATTAATTGAAACATCTAATCTAAAACGTACCGCTCTAAAATCAATTACACCGTAACAAACAGACAATTTTTTAAAGTTTGAATGCGCCTCCAGAATAAAAAAGTTGGAAACAAGAATAACATATTATTTTTTTCTATAAAAAAAAAACAGCCGGTAAGAATGTCATTCTTTGTGAACAAAAAGTAACAAGTAAAACAATTAGAGATGTCAGTAAATAATTGAATAAACTGATAAAGATATGCATCTTGAGATTACATGCAACAGTTTGAACGATAAAAAATTATATGATTAATAAATATTTAGAGATGTCAAAAAATACTCTTCTTTCCTCAATCTAACCATATTAACCTCTATTTATAAAGTTATGAGTAGGGTACAAGTTTAACTAATCATTTCCAGCCTAGTCTTGACTCTCTTAAATCAGTATATTATATTTTTAAATAGAATTTTATCCCATTGTAAATGTACATATTTTATTAGAGATCTATTAAAAAATATTTAAGAAATAAACTAAAATAAAAATATATAGATGACAAATGGGTTAACAAGTTGTATGCCCCTACATGTGGTGTGAGTGCTACCTACCGCCATTTACTCGTTGGGAGGGTAGGAGTTTAGCTAAACTCTCTCCTAACACTCCAAATTAATATCTATTGATATAATCAAAATCCTATATATATATATATGTGTGTGTGTGTGTGTTTTTGTTAATAGTTGAAACAACATGAACCTAAAATGACTTGAGTTCAAAATATCATAATCTAACATAACCAAGTTTAAATCCAAATTAATTTCATCATAAATAAAATTTCATTATCATTGCCCGGAAAACCCATGCAGGGTTAACCTAAAACTGAACTAAAATTTCATTATCTTACCCGAATCGTTTTGATCACTTACATACACACACTATGGAAGCCAAGCTTAATGGGCTAGCAAGTGTGTGTAATTTCGTTCGAGTAATTAAATGCGTGAAAAAGCAAATTGCAAATTACGTTCGCGGTTTCTTTTCTTTCTGGTTTTGAATACGTTGGAATGCGGCTGTAATTCTGGAATATTTTAATGGATCAACTGGAAAGAAAAGAAAAGCAAGGGCAAGCTGCAGGCAGCGAGTGATGATGATTTAATCTGTCTGGTTGTGCAAGCTAGCTAGCTAGCTCAAGGTTAATTTGTGTTAGGTTCAAGTTTAGGTTTATGTCGCCGTTGCAAAGATTTCTCCCCATCTCCGGCACATCAACAAGACCTCACATGCCACCCATCTACCCACATTAACGTTTCCACCAAATCATTTTCCCCATCATCGACAAGGTCCTTGCAATATGGGCTTCTTCGCTACCCTCTCCTCTCCCTTCAAAGCTTGTGCTTTGAACTTGGACTGCTTGCCTGAATTTTTAAGTCACCCCTTGGCGTTTTCTTGGAATCATTATGAGACATGAACGTTGCCAAAAAGTACGGACATTTTGTGAAAATGAGTTACAGAATTTAACTTTTTTTGTGAAGAGATGAATTCAAGTGGATCATGCATTAAACTCTTTAGTTATTAACTAATTAATTAATCAATTAACTGTTTGACAAATTGAGCACTTCTTGTAAAACTTGTATACCTCTAATATAATTCCAAAAGGCGTCTCAATCAGGTGAAGGGTACCAACCTAAATATGCGTGTGATTGCTGTACACGAAGTGGTAGTAGATGAATGATTGCGTGAGAGGCATTGTGTTTGAACCAGAAAGGTTAATTTTTTTAAGCGGCATTACATTGGATAATATTGGAATTGTCACTTGATTCCTTTGAGATTCAGTAGTTTTTCAATTTCCTTCACCGCGGGTGCGGGGTGGTACTGATGATTGATTTCCAGCGTAATCATTAGAGAGGTTTATCTTAAACATTGATAAAGAAATAAAGTAGATTGTTAGAGAACAGATGGAGCTAGCTACGTTAGGCAGGTAACACTAAAGTAGGTTACTCTTGCTCCATAAAAACGTAACAGAAGAAAAATAAAATGACTGTGCATAGGTTGGTCTTTGAGAAGGCCCAAGTCCAATCACGAGGCCCATTGGTTAGCACTCTTGGTTGGTGCACCAAATGCCTGATAGGCCTTCTTAACGTGCAGCGTGTTTCATATGTTCATACCTTTTCCTTTCCAAAATTATGAGCTATGCCACAGGATCACACCCACGGGTGACAAGAAGTACATGCAGAGTTGGGTACGTAATGCAATAACCTTGTGAGGGATGACAATTGGGTGTCTGGAGTCAAGTTTGGGTCAGGTCATTCAAATTTAGGTTTAATCGGGTTAGCATGTATTTGGGTTCAGGTCGGGTTTAAGTTGGGTTATTTGGACTCAAGTTGATTTCGAGTTTAGTAGATTTTGGGTTCAGGTTGGGTTAAGCCGGGTTTATTTGTGTTCGGATCCAATCAGGTTGGGTTATCGGGTCTTAGACCAAATTCAACTTGATTATTGAATTTACTCTGTTCACTGATGCAAAAGCTAAAATCACTAAATTGATTTATTTATTTTTTTATATTAAAATTTAGTTTAACTATACATAAAAATAATATAAAATTTCTGAAGATATATTAATATATAATTTATTTAATAAAATACTTCATTTATATCAAGTTCTTTGTAATATTCACTATTCAACAATTAATCTATAATTTTTTATTTTCAACATTTTAGTATATAAATGAAAAATGATTATATTAAATAATAAATAAAGACCTATAGTTTCTAAATATATACTTTTTAAAATTTTTTTTTTCTAACAAATAATCTCCCTTTCTCTCATTTTATTTGCTCCATTTAACTTTTTTTGACTAGTTTGATATGAATTTAGTTATATTATTATTTATTAAAAAATTAAAAAAATATATTTAAAAATTGTAGATCTTGATTTATTATTCATGTATAAAATTTTTTATTTATATATTAAAATGTTGAAAACAAAAAATTATATATTAATTGTTAAACTATGAATGGTGCAAATAATTTGAGATATAAGGAGTAATATGAATAAATTCAATTCAAACTATTTAAAAAAGTTAAATATTTCAAAGAATATGGGATAGAAGAGGTATTATAATTTTTAAAATCTAATTATTTTTATCTCTCTATCACCGTTTCACTAATCATTCCTCGTGATTCTCACTCGCTCTTTCTACAATGCAAAACAGATCAGCAGAATAGAAGAAATTCATTTATATATATTAAATCATAATTTTTCTAAAAGTCTTTGCCGACCATTTATTTTATATTGATTTAAGTTAAAATCCGGTCTTGTCGGGTTTAGTCATCGGATCATTTCAATTTCGGGTTTGAGTTTAGGTTTTCTCAGGTTTCTCTTTAGTAGATTCAGGTTCAGGTCGGGTTGGGTACAGTCAGTTTGGTTCGTTGATTTTTCTAGTCAAATCGGGTTAAGTTATGCTTAGTTCGGGTGTGTTGGGTCAGATTTTCGAATTGGGTCAAATTTTGCCATCTCTTGTGCTTGGATAGTGGATATTATAAATTCTTTTAATTTCAAAATATTTAGAATTTTGAAATGAAATATTCCTAAATTTCAGTATTTAAATTTTCTTGTTAGGGTAACACTTTTAAACCATAAATTTCAAATTCTAGAATTCACAACTCAATCCTCCACGTGACTTCCTCTTCCTTACACAAGATCTTTTCTATTTATTTTAAAAAATAAGAAATTTGATTCTAATTTAATATTTAATAATCAGAAGCTCTTTGAATTTTGATTATTCTTCTTCCTCATGTCTCTATAATCCTGAATATAGTAGCTTCAAATTCTCTCTAAATTCACCTTTTTTCTCTTTTGTTTTTTTTTTTTTTTGGTCTTATCACTTGTTATTTAATCAATTATTGTTGAATTCCTATAGGTATGAGGTTGAGAGAAAGAGATGGTGTAGGAAATTGGCTGCACGATAACTTTGGCGAGGACACAGAGATGACCGCGAGTCGGACAGCCCTATAATGGGATGGGTTTGATGCCAGGAAGAGAGAGCAATGGTGATGTGGGGAGAGACATCCTGGTCGAAAGAGAGAAAATTGGGGAGAGATGTCTGGCAAAAAAATTCCAACAAGGATCATTTTAAAAACCCACCTATTTAGATGGAATTTTAAATTGAAATTTTAATGCATCGAATCCCATTTTTAAATTCCTTGCCGTTTTAAAATTCCACCACAAAAAATATCCAAACAGATAATTTCTCCTAGGTAATTTTAATATACCAATTTTAAATGAAATTTTACTTAAAATCATCCAATCCAAACACACGGTAAAGCAACTTTCAGTCCGCACTTAATATCAAAATGAGGAATCATAACTTGATGGTCCACTCACCGAAGATGTATGTGATGGGCGTGCCACAAGCCACCAGTCAAACTTTGGGCATCCAAACTAGAAATTTGGTAATAAATCCTACTGGGGTGCATCTTTTGTGGTTTTAGCCCAATCTCCAAAGTTGTTTACTTGTAGGGATAAAAGTTTCGGGTTTTGGGTTAGGTTCAGGTTAAAACCTAAAACAAATGGATTTTTTAATAATTCAAAAATCTCATCTTGAACCAACCCAAAATGGAGATAGAACCTGAACCTACCATAACAAAAAAAATATAGGGTTCGGGTTGGGTTGGATTTTCTACTCCACTGTCGGCAGCCATTTCCTTCACCGTGAAGGCCGAAGGACAATGACTCAAGGAACAATGCGAAGAATGACAATGCAATGTATGATGCAAAGGGCAACAGATGGATGATGCGAAGGGCGGAGAATGACAAACAATTGTGTGAGGGCAACAATAGAACATCGGTGGACGATGTGCGAGTGAGAAGGCGGCGTGAGGGCAACATGATAGGAAAAAAGGCAAACGTGAAATGGGACACGATGGGCTAAAGACTGCCGCACTGATGAGCGTCGGCTAGGTGAGTGAGAGTGGGAGTTATGGCTAGGTTAGAAATAGTTAGATTGAGAGTGGGCTTGGGCTAGGAATAGGCTGGGAAATAGTTAGGCTAAGGGTAAGCTTGGTCTAGGAATGAGTTGAGAAATAGTTAGGTTGAGAGTGAGCTTGGTCTAGAAATGGGCTAGAATAGGAATATCGAGTTAGTTGGCTTAATTCGGGTTTGACCCCGAATCAACCCAATGTTTATTTCTAGAAATCGGGTTGGTTTCGAACCAACGGAATATTACTTATTCCCTCCCTTGGCCCGACCTAACCTAGAAAGTAGAATCGGGTTTTGAGTCAGGATCAAAAGGTTTCACCTCTGCTTACTTGCATTTGGCATTGAAAAGAAAAGTGACCCAAATTCTTGTAGCATTCATTCATTACTTATGATCGGATCGAAAATGTGAGCGATGGATTTTTTTATTGGGGTAATTACAATTTGCTCTCCAAAGTTTAAGTGATATTACATTTTGTCCTCTTTTGTTTTAGAAATATATACTATGCCCCAATCTTTTTTACACTATTTGAACATGACTTCTGAAATTTTAATTTAAAGTATATGATAGTTATCTTTCAGTAATTTCACTCTGTATGATATTTTTTTTATAGTTAATGTATGTTTTAAATTATCAATTTTTTTTCTTTTTGTAACACAAAATAAATTTTTTAATAGGGTAAAGCGTAAGATAAGGAAAAAATTTATATTTTTGAAATAAAGGGTAAAGTATAATATCACCTAATTCTCAGCTGATAAATCGTAATTAACCCTATTTTATTTTAGCTGCAACGTGAAAAAAATAAGCATAGAAGGGTATTGAGGGCAGGTTAGATATTTCAGATTCAGGCAGGCCCAACCTAGTATGAAGTTTTCATTTATTAGTGACTCATGGTCTGTTTTGTTTGGGCCAACTGGGCTCACATTTGAGAAAAGGAAAAGCCCCATCCACGAATCACAACTTGCCGACACCTAATACATACAACCTAACATTGTTCTTTTTACTTTTCCAGCCGCACCATTGTGTCATTTGAATACAAACATATGGAGTTACAGTACAGGGACCTGCTGCTCACACACTTAGTTACATAATTTATTCTATTGGTGCCGCTTCAGCTCTAATTTTTACAAGATTTTTATTTATTTAAATTTTAAAAAATTGACACTTTTCCGCTCCTCACATATTCTTTTGGGATGTTTTTTGTAATTTAAGTCACACTAAGTTTGCTCAAGGTAAAAGACTTTCTAGAACCATAAGATAACCTTGTAGACTCTCTCTCTTAGTACTACTCACTGCCAAGCGAAGGCACGCCATGTAGGATTGTGTGGTAGTAATTGTCAGCATTGAATTTTAGAAAAAGTATAAAATTGGTATACGATCTTTTAAAAAATATTTATTATAATCCATAGAATTTTATATGATGACTCCACTAATTAAAAAAAACATAAAATTAGTTTTGATTGCCTCCGCGAGATAATTTTATGGCTTTGCCCTACTACCAAGCAGACTTTCTGCCACCCAATTTGCACCTCATTCGCTACATCAAACGACTATTTGATTCATCAAACGCAGGGCGGATTGTCCCTGGCAAAGGAAGTAATCCTTCCTACTAGCACCCTATTGTCTTTTCACTGGTTCCTCGCGCAAACATTTTTTTTATTAACCTTGGTTGCAAGCGTCTTTTTTTTTTCCCCCACTTTAGAGGAACTTTACATGCTAAAATTTTTTATCTGCATTGTCCCGTTCAATTATGGGTTTTCCTGTGAAAGAAAATATAGATGACAATGATGAGATGTTGTGTGTTCCACACCCGTAAAACCTTATTTCGCAAGACGTGTATTTAGAGTACTCGCACACAAGCAAACGCTCCCCCCGCTTCAAGAATAGCACATCAAGTTCGTTGTGGAGACAACAAAAGAATGGGAAATCATTGAGGGACAATCAGAAACCTATTCTCTCATTTATCTGCCTACAACTTTACAAGAACTGCGACTTTGAACTTCATTACTGCCAGAAACGTGGGTATAAAAGAAATCAGACAAAGATCTTTTCCTCAAGATAAAAACAAGCCAAAAACATAATACATTCTACTTTGCACCCTGATCCTCCGCTGCTACTAGGAGCCTAACACAAACACATCCTTATCCACCAGAGCTGCCGGCCCAGCATACTCCTAGAAAATACATTCCAAATAATGGCTATAACGCCTCCGATTGAACTCCAACAGGCTACCATAAGTGCGGTCGGCAACACCAACAAATAATGCTTCTGTATCCGGACTGAAAGATATTCCCGCAATCTCTCCAAACAGATCAATTTCTTGCCAACTCCTGTAACCTGAATCCGTGCCAAAGATGTGGACAAAGTCCGCTGGCTCAGCCATGGCCAAGAACTTACCATCTGAACTGAATTTCAGTGCTCTAATTGCACCCATCCTTCCTTTCAGCATGACTAATGATTGTGATAGATTTCTTATGTCCCACAACCTGCAGGTTGTATCCTGGTTACCAGTGGCTAGGATGTTTCCATCTGGGTGCCACGCTGATGCAAATGAATAGTCCAAGTGACCTTTTAAGCTTGCGACTACTTTTCCAGAATTCACATCAGCAAGCAGACATTCCACACTGTCTCCAAGAACGGCTAGCAATTTCCCGTTTGGACTAACCGAAGTGTTCTGAAAGAAGGAAAGCATTAACCAGTTTGAGTATCAAACAAGGAAATGCAGACCATGTACGAGTACTTGAAAGCATGATACTCACATTTACTGACCAATCATATGAAAAGCGGTTAAGACAGGCAAAAGTACTGGCATCAAAAACTCTCACTTGCGCATCATTGTTTGCAGCCATAACTCTCATGGAACCACTGTAGATACGTAAGGTTCAGTAACGTTCTAACAAACAAACATGATTCCTGATGACTTGCACCAATTGTCAACATAACCTACCTAGGGTTGCGATACACATCCACTGCATTGGTAATTGCATTCTCATCAGTAGTCAACTTGGAACAAAATGCTACCCCAGGTTGATTTACATACTGCCGAAAAATTTCAAAACAGGAAGACATGTACTTAGTGATAAGTATATGTATTTTCTGTGCAGGTGGAAGAACCCTTGCTAAGTATTCATGGAAAACTCACCCCTTACAATTATGTACAGGTAACATGGATGAAGAGCCTAGCAACCCTTTTGGCTATTTGCTCAGGATGATCAGAGCAATAGATAGTGGACATGAAGGCACTGAGAGGCCTTAAACACCTTGGGCGATGTGGTACTAGAAGGTACATAGTATTCTATTATAGAGATCTTGTACCAGGATGCTTATGCCACATGAGGTTTTGTATGCCCAAGAAAGTGGATGCCCTAGCAACATTGTGTCTATAACTTGGATGAGAGGAACTTGCATGTGCCAATTTGCATGATATGAGACATGCATGAGGAACAGTTGCTTATATGTGGTTAAGGAAATGTTTAGTTTTATGCTTTGACTCTAGTTTATGTGAAGGCTCGAAGCTGCTCATGCATAATTATTGCTAGAACTAGGCTAAAAAACTTAGAAACACGTGCATGGTTATTGAACCATGGCAACAAAAGGTAATGGAAGTACTTAAAATATGCTTCCGCATTGTTATGGCTTGGTAATGAGCCATAAATCCTAGGAGAGCTCACCCTTAATGGAGTGGGGTTGGTCCTATAGTACAAGGGAGGCTAGTGGACGGCCCGGGATAACTACACCACAAAAGTTGATGTGTAGTTGCCATGTTAAAGAAGCCGATATACCTTGCAAATAAGCTCTCCTTGAAAACCACCAGCCACCAATACATTCTCCTTAACTGCCATGGTGCTTATCTGCACTCTGGAAACTGTTTGAGGCAGTGATCCAGGACAATTCTGCAGAAATGGTGACAAAAAATTATACGTCCGTCAGACACATCTCCATACTAAAATTAGCCACTCATCTAGGGTAAACTTACCGAGATGGGAACAATTGGTTTTGCCACATTCAGCACTTCTCTTCCCCTGCAAAGGAGGGATGACCAGTGCATAACAGAGTAATTCTGCATCAAGTATACGTCATGCTTTGATGTCGTCCATAACAAATTCCTCAGCTGCAGGAGCCAAACCAACACATCAACAATGATGTCCCCAAGTATATAGAGATATTGCAAATAATGCTATGCCTTTCAAGTAAAAAGAGAATGTTATTCCAATAAAGGAAGTGATAAGTGATCGTACAGCAAGACATGGGACAAAAAGACAAGTCTCAAGATTTTAGCTTAATGAAGTCCAATGACATTTTGCCATTTGATAAAGCTTACTTTTCATGCCTCAGTCTCAGTAATTAGATCAAATTCAAAATGAACTTCAGTTTGATAAAACCAATAAAAGAAGCAAGAAAAAAAAATCATGAAACAACCCAGCAACATGACGAACAATGCATGCTAAAGGCGCGAACACCTGTGTAGAAAGGTAAATGCATTATTTAAATTGAACTCGATGAAATGATAGCAGTTGAATGATAGGACCTGCATACCAAAAGCTTAAGGTCTACATATGAAAAATGTGCAGGTATTGCGACATTAAACACAATGATATCAACAACAAAAAAGGCAGATGCAATGAAGTAAGTGCAAACAATATAAGAAATTAACGAGAAGCTGCATCGCGCTGATAAAAGAAATGCATAAAAAATCATAAAATGGCCCTGATGATTAGCAATCGTTGAACAAAGGACCAGGGAATATCTCTACAGTCAAACTAGAGGAACTTCTACAGAGGTCTCTGAAATGCTTAGACATTTTCCTATCATACCATAGAACAAACGTTTCTTTATTGCGCCAGCTGCTCAGAAATAACTCCCAACCTGCTTTAAATGCTGAAATAAGAGGAAAGATAGATCCTAAATGCCACAAAGGTTAAATTCACAGAAATAGAATACAACATATTAGACTACACTTTTGCATCCCAAAATCACTACAGAAAAGCATAATCTACATACAGAACAAGCTACAAGAGAAGATCAAGGAACAATATCTACTTATCCATAAGAAAAGAAAGTGAAAGATCCCGAGTGATGAAAGATAACATCAAAGTTTACAAGGCCAGCAATCAAACAGGGTATAAATCAAACTACATTTACTGTTAGTCTTCAAACAAATCAATGCTGACATATATCAGCTTGCACCTTCATAAAATATGGTATTAACTTATGACATGGTTTGCAAGAATATTTAGTATGTTCGAGGATAAATTAGGCAGCCACATTCACAGTTGAAATTTTGTGCAGCATTTTAATTTGTTGAAAGAAATCAGAGCAGATATAAATCAATCAAGGCAGAGTTAGCCAAAACAAAATGGATATAGTACACATCACCAGCTCGGTATGCCCGATCAAGAAGTGCTATTTTGCCTTTAAAGGTCATAGTTAAACCCGGAGCAGTTCTCAATTTATACTGGCTGTTGCAGGACTAATTATTAAAGATGAAGTAAAGAGGCTGTAGTTGAAACCTTTCTCATGAATGGTTAAAAACATAAAGGGTAAAGCCAGTTAAGAAATGAATGAAGCAAACGATGGATTATAAGGGATGCACAAACTAGCGGTATAAACACTAGAAACAATGCGGATGACACTAAAATAAAAAAAGGAAAAAGAAAAAGAAGGAAACTTGTTTCTATCATTTATGCGCTATGCCGCGCATCTAAAAATGCAATTTTGATTTGTCAAATTTAGAAATCTATCAAGGAAAATTTTATTACGGAGGGAAAAAGAGATGTTGCTTATGATCATGCTTTATGAACGAATTAAATGTTGCAGGAAATGAGCAAACATGCTACCTGAAAATGAGCAATTGTAGATTTGACAAGCCTGGTGTTGAACTGGAAGTCGTAGAACGTCTTCCCTGTCTCTACTTCTAAGCATTCCTGTCAACACAATGCTTTTATTATCTCTGACACTAAGAACATAACGCTTTTAGTATCTCATTTTAGAGTAAAATAGCAAGAAATCGACACCTCTGAAAGCTTATCCATTTCAGTAAAAGCATCAAGGCCTAAATTATACCATCCTTCATTAGGCGAAGCCAAAAAGTAGAGAACAAAGCATACGATATTCTTCCATGGTTTCTAAACCTTCCCCTGTCGAGAGGAAAAATGTTAAGAGCACAAAACTTACCTTCTCAATCTCCTCGCGAGGGCCAGAGAGATTCTCGTAATTCTTATATTGTTTCAACCTCGTCTCTCGGTACTTGTCCCGAGTGAAGTTGAGCCTCTCCCAAGGAATCCCTTGGATATCTTTCCCCTTTCGCGCCTCCCCGGCTGTTGTATCAGTCTTCGATTTCCTCTGACGCAACAAAACAACAAAAACAGAGGTTACGGCTCCCGGAACATATTCTGAAAGCCTTCAAGCAGAACATAGTTGATAAAAAGAGACATTGCTCACAGATTCAAAATCGTCCTCGAAATCCGAGTCCATCGGATCAAAACGGGGGCTATTTCTGCCTGGCTGAGGTTTGCCAAAGAAATCGTCATCGTGGAAATCCGCTGCGTCGTAGTAGTCGTCGACGACGTACTCAAGGTCGTCGTTCTGGAATTGCGCCATTTCCCTACAGTATAAAGTCGATTAGCAGTTGAAAATCCTGCAGAGTCAATGCAACCCAAACAGGGAATCAACCGACCGAATTTTGGCTGAAGATTAGACCACAGCACAACAAAATATTGCGAAATCCGATGACCAAGCAACAGGAATCGTGATTGGTTCCACAGGAACAGGTCGAGAAACGTTGCCGACGACGGAACGGGAACAAAGCGGCTCGGAAATGAAGAAGTATCTAGACAATAAACACTGTTTTTAAAGAGAGCGCTCGCATAAGTTTGAGGCGGAAGAGGTTTATTTATAACATCGAGGGAAAAAGAAGTGGGGTCCGCGCAATCCGTTCAAAAGAAACGGAATCCGTGGACAGTTGGCTAATTCTGTGAACGAAGGCGGGCCCCATGCAACCGCCCCAAATAGTATAAAATTTTTAAATTATTACTGTTGCCTGTATTAAGGATTTTCCCGTGCTAATTGATGTGATCTGGTCTCGTTGTAAGTAAAAAGATACGTTGATGTCCCCTTAACTTGGGTAACGAAATCTACAGTCAATTTACTAAATACGTGTTAATCTTTCTTTTAACTTAAAACCCGTATTAATTAAACATCAAAGATAATGTTTTATGAAGTTAATTTGGAAAAAGATCATACTCAATTATTCCACCCAAAGAATATTGGCCCATACAGATACAAATAACAACACGAGCAACAGTATTATAACTGAAACAACAAACCAAAAGAAAAGGACAATGCAAGAGCTTAATAGTATCAATCGTAACCCCAGGAGATAATTAAAGCCTCCAAATTGTATTATGCAATAGCCGATATAATTTCTACGAGCTTCAACTTACGTTTGTCAATACAATTAAATGTAAGTTTTGTGAACGTAAGTAAAGTATAAATTTTTTATAAATTACATTAAATAGTTTAAATTTCTATGGATCTTGCAGATAAAACTTGTAGATTTATCGGATCTCTTAATAATAATTATAAGTCTTAATAATCCAGCCAATATTTAGTCATCAGAACTCATATTTATTTGATTCTATCCTAGTTTTAGTGCTCGAACCATCACCTTATACACAATGGTGAAGTCATAGTTTAACTAGGGTAGGCCATCACCCATCCTAAAAATTTGATTTCATCATTTATATATGTAATATATAGTACAAAAACTTTACATGTTGTTAAAATTAGATCAAATTTTAATTTTTTAAGACCAATTTTTAATTTTTTTGTTCAGTTCTGAGTGCTTCATCTTCTTTTTATACATGGTTCTAATATGTTATTTATTTCTTATTTTTAGTGTGCCACTTCACTACACAAGGCTAAACTCATTTTTATCAATGCATTTATTTTTTAGCCTTCGTTTAGTTTAGTTGTTTCTTCTAGCCATATATACGCATACTATTTTCCAGCTCAAACAATCCTTACCTGTTAGTTCTATAACAAATACGTGAAGCCATTCTTTTCATTTTCATTTGAGGAACAAATACAACCTTCTGAAATTTTAATATGTATATGTGTGTGTCTATATATTTGATTCTAGGTAAATAAAATGCTGCATTAGATAATTTTTTCCTGGTAGAAAATACTGATTTCCTGGTAAGTTTTTTAAACTAACTTGTGTGCATTTTTAAAATGCACTATTTTTATTTTTTTATTTGAAGTCAATTTCATTTGAAAACTAATAGTATGTGTCTCATAATCAATTTGATAGTATATTTTTAGAAATTTATTAGAATCTTATATATATATTTTACTTACATAGCCTGAAAAAGAGGAAAAGTAATAAACATTCCTCATTTTTTATAAAAAAAAATTGTAAAAGTGGTTTTCACGTTTCTTAAAGTATAGAGTTCAATAAGTATATTTTAGGGATAAAAGTCTAAACACACAATCACGTCAATTGCCCCCTTTTTTTAGAAATTTGTAAGCATTTAAAAGGAAAAGTCGGATTCATCAAATTTTCTTATAAAAAAACAGTTTGGTAAATAATTTTAATATTAGTCTACTAAATCATAAAATTCTGACTTTGTCACTACCTATACTGAGAATGTCACTTTTATATTGAATTTGAAGTTGTAACCTAAGATAAATGAGTAGTATATGATATTATTTTTCACATAAAAAAATGATATTACAGTTTATCTTCCGAACATGCTTAATTCTTTTCTCTGAATAACAGATTATACTTAAAAATTATTTGCACGGAAAAATTACAACACAAAAATACTCGCAGCACGGTGTTTGTTGTTAGCTGTGGAGTAGCAGCACTATGAGGAGTCCACGTGTTTGGATGGGAAGGTGAGTTTTAGGAAGCTTTGGCACCTCCAGGTTTCGCCGCTTGTCGTCTGAACATGTAGAGAGTGTGGCCGTTGCCTCACCTCATGTATACGTCAACTAACGGCGTTAAATTTTGTGGAGTGATAACGGGACAAGTGTAAATTTTTAATTGGGACGAGTTACTCCTTTAATACTGAATTGAATTAACCAGGATTAGTTAGGAGGGCCATGTCTCCGGTGAGTGGTGAGTGAGATCTAAATATCTAATGGTGAGCGTGGCGTTTGGTTGGTTGGAGCAGCTAAGTCGGTTGATGCGGGGCCCATAGTTACTTTTCAATCTCGGAGCAAATCACAAACCCCTGAGGTCCGGACAAACTGACAGCTTGCTCTCTCTCTCTCTCTCTCTATATTTTCTTTCGAACAATTTATCATCATAAATGTCTCCAGTATCAGTATATATTAATATAATGTTCGACATCAGCTTTTTAATTAGTAATAACTTGATAAATGTCCAACAATAAATTTAAAATAGTATAATAATAACTTGATAGTAGTTAGGTAACTCTCTCTTTATCTAAATGTGAAAAATAGTCTTTTTATGTAAAAGTATAGGTTTTAGGATAAGAGGGGAAAACTAAAATTTTACTCGAATAAGAAAATTTTTGGAATTTCCTCTTTAAAAAGTTGTCTTGCATTTGTGGATAAAAAAATGGAGCTTAACGCCTAAACTTAAACCATTTACTGGATCAGCTATTCAACTCATCTATTGATCAGAACAAGTTTTTAAGACATTAAAAAAACATCACCCGTTCTTCGGCTTGAATGTGGCACCTCGCAGTTTTATAGCTTGAATAAGTAATCATTCTTATGAACTAAGCCAATTGAAACTGGTAAAAGAGGTAACTGGCACCAAACCTTTGTTGGATAGAGTCCAGTTCCCCTGTCCCCATTTTCTATGTCCCCCTCTGTTCCTATTTTATTTTTATGTCATGTGAATTAATTAACTAAAGTTTAATAGCACAGTTAAGGAGGCAATGGATATAAATTGAGCAATCACTCCCGTTAAGTTGAACCCTAGAAAAAAGAAAGAACACTAAAATTTCTGTCCACTGTCCACTCGAAGAATCAACATATTGCCGGCCAAAAAGATTCTCCTTACCTCTGGATGCTATTGGAATAAGGATTTACATTCAAGGTGCATTAATTAGGATGGTTTTTTTATTTATCTTTTCTCTGTCTCATGAAATCTAACAAAGAAATAAGAAATGAATTATACCACATTGTCAAGAGGCTTCTTGTATTACCAGTAGTGTTTATCACACTTGTTTTGGAAGTTTTTTTTTCATTTGATCGACTGGAGCATAAGAATTTATTAATAAAGAGACAAGCAAGTACATATATCATATACAGTAGTTTTTAGAATTGAAACATGCAGCAGCAACTCGTCCTTGTTTTGAAAGCGTAATTATTCATCATATTTCTGTACTCTTTGTAGAAAGAGAGGCAAGTTTGCATCCTAATCTCTCTATCATCAGCAGACGGCCACTGGAACTTTTCCTGAAATTGTAGAATAAGAAATTAAGAAAAAATGGTAATTAATGCAATGTACCAAGTGAGAAGTAGTGTCAAATTACATGGAATTGTTTGAAGGTACTCCAAACGTCTGGATGTGTTGAGCTCCAAGAACTCACTAGAATCACCCTTAAACAGCATTTGGGAGATCATTTTCACTTGCTCCTGAACCCCTTCATCATAAAAAAAACTACAAATTGCAAGCATTATGCATAGGAGATGTCAGTTTGTGCTTCTGTTTTTGAGGTGGTATTTAACCACCCTCAACTTAAACACTAGCATAACTTTGATGTTTGTACCGAGCTTATTCTACCCTTCTCAGCAAAGACAATTACAACAACAAAGAAACCAACAAGTAAAAGACTCCAGCCATTCAAATAAGTTGTCCTATACCTGGCACCTTTGGCACCAGCCACCAGGAATTAGAATGTCAATTCTTGAACTGAACTAAAAGCCCTATTCATGGCTTACTACTTGCGGGCCCAGAACCACCTACTTCCTTCTTTGTAATTGACTTTCATTTCTCCTACACTGAACATATACTACCTCTAGTCTAGTCTCCCTTGTCATTGCCGATTCCACCCATCTCCAGCCATAAACGTGGCTAGTGCCGTTGTACTACCAGCTGCCCTCAACCCGCAATTTGCTCCAAATTGTAGGGGTGGGAACTAATGAAGTTGTCTCTTGAACAATTGGCACAGAATATATCTTCTTTTCTTGATCTACCTTTAAGATTTTTCCCCCCTTCTCAAATCAATCTTCTCCCCAACACCGTCGGCCAGCACCCTCACGTCGTCCTCATCCTGTCCCCTACACCATGGTGCAAGCCTTCGATTTCAGACACCATGCGCTCGTTGGCGAACCAATTTTGCTCAATGATTTCATGTCAATTGATCTCACTTCTGCTAAAGATTTACGTCCAACACTTTTCCTTTTCATGATCCTCTGTTTTTTTTGTTCCTTTAGCATTTGATGGGAGTAAAATCTCCATTTCAGTCCATTTCTATGTAACCCCAATATTAAGTTTGAGTTAAAGTGGGACACATGACATAAAGACAAGATAGGGGACAGGATGGGGATAAGAAAAAACAGAACAGAGGAATTGGACTCTGTGGATATAGCGTGTCTTTAAAAGACTTACTTATTATTCTACATTTATTACTCAAAGCTTTGTTGCTTATATATGTGTTTTTTTTTTTGTACAGTAGGTGCGTATACATGTTATGCACGGTAATGTTCATTGATGGTACATTAGCTTTAATTATTATCTCAAATAGGTACCTAATTTTTAGATTTATTTTATTGAACTATATAAACTCATACGGTACGTCTCAATCAGGTAATTTCCGTCGATTTTACTATTAAATTATTAAAAATTAATGATGTGACATTAAATAACATTAAAATAAAATTTCAATGACAATTTTGGTTCTCAAATTTTTCCAATCAATAATTCTAAACCTTAAATTTCTAAACTTACTCTTCCTAACTTAAATATACTATTTTATCCTTCTCCCTATTTCATTTATCTAGCCTCCGCCCACCTCCAGCTCTCCATGTCACCGCCACCGTCACCCATATCCAGCCCAAGTCTGCCGCCAAATCATCCCCGTTCAATGGATGACGAAATCGTCCAATTCACCAGCATCTTCAAATCTAGGCCAATTTTGAATCATAGTGGTTAAGCAAGATATTGATTGCTTTGCCTTCGCTGTTCTCTTTGTCATTAGTGCATTGATCAGCCGTTCTCCTCATCATCCTTGTATTGATCAGCTCCACTTTCGTTGTGGAACCACTGGCCGGCGGATCTAGGCAACGTCGCAAGGCCACTGCATTGCCTTCTTCCAAAATCTCTATCCTCTTCTACTATGAGCCAAGAACTTAACCAAGAATTGTTGGTTCAATGGGGAGCTCAAGAGCAGCCATTAGAGTCAACTCCTCGGCCATTGCTAGAACATTTTGGGGATCGGTGAGGACCCCCGAATGCTACGGAGCAAATAAAGGCACCTAGGCCTTGTCGTCGGCAAATAAGGAGTTCCATGGATTTTTCTTCTGGCGGACATAGACCATGGACCAAGTAATGGCGGAGGACTGGTTGGGTGGGATGGGTTATGAGTTTTTTTGGATTTTATTGATCATTGAGCGGGCATGGGAGTTAGATCTAGAAGTTTATGGATTAGAATTAGTGATTGAAAAAAGTTTAAGAATTAAAATTGTTATTTTATAACTTACTTTAATGATATTTAATGTCACTTAATCAATTTTTATCTAATTTAATGGCAAAATCAAATCAAAGTACCCGATTAGGATGCACTATATGAGTTTATATAGTTTAATAGAACAAATCTAAATGTTAGATACCAATTTGGGACAATAATTAAAACTAAGATACCCCGGTGGACTTTAATTTATAATATACATTTGGTATGGTTTTTAATTCCACGTTGCTTATAAGAAAAGCATATTTCACACCCTACTTCTTTTAACTAAAGGCTGATTTCTTACTTTTAAGGTGCACTATTTTTTTGAGCTATTTTATTTTAACTTAAGTTAGCTTAATCTAAAAATAGTTTATTTTTATTTTTATATTTTTTTAATCCAGAAGTAATTTTATTTAAAATCTAATATTATATAGGTATAATAATTCAGTGAAAATAAAATTTTTATAATCTTAGTAATTTTTTATGAAATTTTCCTTTTTATACCTAAAATTATAAAGATTCATAAAAGTTTAATAATTTCATGAAAATTTATTTTTAAATGGATTATTACATCTACATAATATTGACTTTCAAATGAAATTAGTTTCAATAAAAAAATTATAGAAATAAAAACAAGTTATTTTGAATTAAGTTAACTTAAGTTAAAATAAATGAGCTGTTAGATACTTTCTCCACCATGCATTTACTCTTTTCTGGATAGTGTTTATATTGATTCCTATAATTCAATTTACAAATACACCTTGGGTTAGTTGGAATAATTATGATGATTTTTTTTGTCAACAATTTCATCTCGCAGGATGAAAAATATTAGAGAGTTGGAAGTCCACCAAACACATCAAGAGTCAACATGTTTATGTTTTCTGTAAATTTTAAAGAATCTCATTGAGGTGGATGTATAGCTAGCTATATGCATAGGTCATTTTTTTTATACTAAAAGAGGAAAAGTATAAGCTAAGAAAACAAGAGAGAAGACTGTCTTACAGACTAAGTGTAAATATCTTCATGGATGCGGGAGAGCCTTGAATCCTTTAAACTTGACAAAATTTGATGCTTTCATTCCCTTATTTGGGCTAATTTACTCCTTACGAAGTCAAAATCTCTAGAAGCCCATTTAATGTGGATAGTTATTAGCGCTTTGCCAAGAGTCGATTAGTGCTTGATTTTTTACATTTAACCTGCGTGCTATGAACTTCAATAGAGTTAGTGTAATGGTCCTCAATAAGATTAGTTGAGAGCCTTTTGTCCAACCAGGATAAAGAGGAAACAGACAAAGTGCTTATTTCAATATGATGGGAAGAACCTTTTTTAGGAAAAGAATGAATCCCTACTCTACCACAAATTTTCTTCCTTGTGTGGTGACAATCACCTTGAGAGATTGAGTCAAGCTTTTTCCTCTTTTCCTCTCACCCTTATGTTTGGGCACTAAAATGAAAGCATGATTAAAGAGAAAAGGAGAACCATGACAATAAGCAAGTAAGCTTTCTATGTCAAGAAGAGAACTATAACACACCTATATCCCATATAGGAAAAATATGAGAAGGCTTATGTGGATATATAGGCTCAAAATCCAGAGCATAATTACCTAGCGCTTATCTTTTTCTTAAAGGATAGCTTATGTAGTGTAGGTAAGTGTTTCATTGATCGGTTCTGGATTTGGGTCATTAGAAATACTATCAAAGTTAACCCAGAACCATGATGATGTGACATACTGGATATGCACATGCATAATCTACTGGGGCCAATCCTAGGCTAGAAAGGTTACTTGGCCAGGGGCCAGGTAATCCGATTAGAGAGATCTCTAACGAGGGCATTGGGTACATAAGGGGGAGTTTATAAGCTCAAATTTCAGAGCATAACTGCTTAACGTTTATCCTTTTTATAAAGAATAACCCATTTGGTGTGTGCAGGTATTCTGTTGATCAGTTCAGGACTTAGGTCATTACAAAAAAATTGGTTGGTTGACACTGTAATGGACAAAAAATAAGCTTGTGTAAAAAAGCCTACTGAAGATTCATTGTAACTTTTTTTTTTGTGGAACCTTCAAGAGAATTTTTTGAACATACCAACTCATTAAGTTTTGAATAGTAGTAGTATGAGCAAAGGACTAATGACAAGGGGACCCTAGGTGCACAGATGACCCATACTTTAAACAAATACAACTTTTCCTCTATTTTCTAAAGCAAACTCATTTTCCTTCTTGACTAGATGTAGGAATAAATACAACTAACTTATTGGCAAACAAGAGGCGGATAGTAACAAAGGAAGCCAATGATGTTGTAGAATTGTTGTTCACAAATGAAAAGAATTTGCCTTGTTCAACTTGCCTTTTTAATACCTCTAACTTTTGCATGAGTATTTGATTCCTGTGATTCAATTCATTCAAATGCACTTGAGAGGTCTGAACTTTTAAGTTATATTCTTCATTCCTCATGTTGTTGTGTTTTTAAAAGTCCAATAGCTGTTGAAAGTGTTCAGAGTTTTGATTCTCAAGTTTGTCAACTTCTAACACTTTGGATATAAATCTTAACCGATGTTACTTTAACTAACCTTTGAGAGAGGAAATTTCATCCTCCAAAATTGAGATTCTTGAAGACATCTTTAATTGTGTGGGAGAGTAATAACCCCGAGGAAAGTATTGCTCAGTAACATCTCCGAGGATCTTAAGAGAGCTAAGAATTGGACTACTGATGTCAATTGATAGCTTAAGACTAGCCAGAACATCAAGGACTTTATTCTCAAGCTCAGATAATTCAAATATGAAGTTTTCCCAATCCCCTACAACTGAAGTTGAAAATAAGGACGGTCTATAGCTTGAGTTTAACTTCAAATATATCATCATAACTAGCATCAACGCGGTCTTCAAACTTCATATCAAAGGAATTATAACAAAGGTTTACAAGTTGCAATAATTTATTTCCTTTGCCATGATGAGAAAAAGATTATGAGGAAGAAGAAGCTTCCTTGGAAGTTCGACAGTTCTTCTTTGAGCCTGACATTATAGCAAATGGAGAAAAAGGTCCTTTAAAGGATTGACAGTCCTCCTTCTTTGAGCCAGACATTATAGCAAGTAGCAAATTAATTGAACAATGAATTGACTTTAAAAAAATGCAAGCAAAACAAAAAGGCAATAGATGAATAGAATGCTAATTTAAACCAACAGTCTAATTAACAATACAAATTGACACACACAGACTAAGCACATATGAGAGTTTAAAGCAAACAAGAATAAGAACATACAATTAGGTGGGTAAAGGATAGAACTCTAGAATAACTTGAAATGGGAACTTGGACAAACACAAATCCTAATAAGATGAACTAAAACCTCATATCACAAGGAAATTAAATGGGTAGGGCGAAGAAAAAGCTAATTCAATTATGCCAAAGCCAGACAAAGAACCAAGGAAAAAAAAAGAACCTTATAAATTGGGGATGCAAATCTAGAAGGAAACACAAAACAAACCCATAGAAGAAAATTAGAGGTAATTGAGAAGATAGAGGACTTAACAGTATCGAAGGATTAATGACGGCAGTGGTCTGTAGAAGGCAGGTCAACTCAATTGTTTGTCTTGGTCATTTTCTTGAGTGTGATAGAGAAGACAATTTGTGTTGCTCTCGAAACCAGTGACAGGGGAAGAGTTAAAACAATGTTGGTCAGATAGTCATGTCGGGAACTCAGAAAGCACTATCCCTAGAGTTGAAAAACAGCATTGGTTGAATGTTACGTGCTATTCTTTATGTCTTGATTCCCAAATCCTTATATCAAACCATATTTGTCACACATTGATTCTTCCATGTTAATTTTGAATGAAATATGTTGTTGGTGAAAATACATATACATGGCTTTATCCGCTAATGTTGTAAATTCATGATAAGTGAAAATTGTGTAAAAGCAAAGTTTTAGGCACAATAGCATAAACAAGTTGGCAATACAGTATGTGGCGAGTTGGATAAGTGTTTGCTTTTATAGGAATTGGATGGGAGTGTAAACGTGAGGCTATGGCACTGGATCCCAGCAGCTGCTATTAATGGAAAACATGAAAGGTAACGCTAGCTGTTGATAAACACATGGCTACTCAAGTTGTTGCAATTCAGACCATATAATGTCACACGGAAGCATAATTCTCTATGGTGATACCATCTGGATGCACTTGCATATCTTTTCTTGATGCTTGATGTCTAAAACAATCCATCAAGTTTAGTCCGGGTTGTGTGTGTGTGTGTGTATGTTTTTTTTTTACATTTTTTTTTCATGTTCTAGGAATTTGCATTATTCAATATGAGAATGTAAAATATTTTAAATTAATTTTTTTTCAATATGCGTGCATGTGTGTACATGCACACGTACACACACACACACACACACACATGTATGTGTATATGCATGCATATATGTAAAGGTTGGTTTAAGTAGATGTTGTTTCTATATTATAATAATAAATGTTCATGATTTTACATGATTGAAAGGTATATTCACAATTTAAATATGAAAAAAAAATGATCACATATTTTGAGATATGAAATTAGAAAGTAGAAAATCCGCATAAATTTTGAAGCATATATATATAGTATTTGAATTTCTGATTGTTTTGTTTATGTGTTTTTATGTTTGTGTATATTTTGTTTGTTGTTTGTTTATGAAACCAATCAAGTTGTTGTCTTCCGTCTCTATGTTAAAGGTTTGTGTTGGTTTATGGAAGATTAGGATCGCATGTACACTGTGGACAACAAGCTGTTGGGGAATTAAATAGTCATTCTTGCACTTCCTGGGGCTTATATAGTCATTTTTTGCCCTCCCTAGCTACAATCTGTGATAGTATGATTCGTTTTTCTTATTTTAATATTAACAATGACAAAGTTATAAAAGAATGCATGTGTGACCTTGAATCACAACTAATTTTCATTCCTCTTGTTTGTATATCCCAGTCGGAATCATTCGGATTTCCTTTTTTGATTTTCCATGCACCTTATTCGACAGATCTTTTCCGTCTTCTCTTTTGCTTTCCTTCCTCAAACGGCATAACACTTTATTTTAGTTTCTTTTAGGAAAACGGTTATGTTATCCAGTGTTTCAAGTATGTGTAAACAAGCTGGGTTGGGTCAAATTTTTTGTTTTATTGAATCAAACCAAAAGCATTTTAATTTCAAAAATATCTAACCAATTCAAGAATTGAGAATCAAAAGTAACCAAAACAATCTTATTAATTTTGGAAGCAAATTACTTTCTTACTTCATTCCCTTCCTTGCTCATGTATCCCGGGCCAATTTATACATATATGATGTTAATGGACTGGGTTTGGATCAGATATAGTTAATCCTAAACCCGACTTAAGTAATTGGGTTTGGATAGTATTCGTCAAGTAAGTAAATGGGTACTACCCACTTTAATTTTTTTTAGATTTTATTTTTATATATTTACGTATATTTTTAAAAGAATGTATATATTCATAATTAATTAATACTTAAAAAATTATAAATTAAAGTAATATAATATAATTAATGTTAAATTATTATTTTTTAAAGTAAAATCATATTTTGAATATAAATATACTAATGTAATAGGATTGTAGGTAGGATCGGGTAGGATAAGTTAAACTTATACCCTCTCCATGACTTTCAGGATAGAGTCGGGTTCAAGTTTGAGTAGTCGGGTTTGAGAAGAGTAGAGCCAAATAAGGTATTTTTTAACATTCTTACTCTCATGCTTTTCCCCCAACCCCTCTTCCTATTCGTTAAAGCACTCTTTAGGCATCGTCCTTTATATTTCTACTTTTACAATGTTATGTTTGTTGGCATAACACTTGCGTGTAGAGTATTTTTTCCTTTTTTTTGTTTTCTTTTTGACAAGACCCTATTGTTTTAATTCTTTGTTTAAAATCTCCTGCCTTTAGCATAATAGCTAAAGTGTTGGGTGGATATGGTGAAGGCTAGGGTTTGAATCTTGACCTATCTGCTCCTGCATCATGCAGCAACAAAAGCTAACTTAGTTACCATTCTGGCCCTGGAAAAATTGACATGCCTGTTTATCTAACTTGTAATAATAGTATATCCATTCATTGTACAATTATGTGATGCTTCTGAATACTAAAAAAATCTTTGTTTAAAAAATATCGAGTAAGAATATACTATCAACCAATTTTAAGAAAAAATGGACTGTATTTGCTAAATGGTGTTCAAAAGAAAATTTTAATCACAACAATTCAAACTTTTATACCTAAACAAAAAAAACAATAAAAACAATTTAAAAGGGGATTAAAATGTAAACAACCTAGCACTATGAAACTTTTATAGTTAAATTACAAGAGTTAACCCAAATCTTTTAATATGTTCCTGTTCTAACCATAACCTTGAATTTGTTCGTAGAGCCTCCCTAACGTGATTAAAACATTCCATTTTGAATCTTTTTTGGATGGAATCTGTTATTTCAGATGAAAAATGCTACATCATCATATAATAGCAGGGGAAAATGTTTATTTTAATCCTTGTAAAAATTCTCTTTGCCACAAAAAGTCTTAAAACTTTCAAATCTAACAAAATCTCCAGCCAACCTCACCTACCTATCCTTCTTCTTCAGCGGCCCCATCTCCAACCGCTTTTTTTGGTGGTCCCTCTTCGACTGCCTCATCTCCGGCCTCTCTTCCCCCCCATCTCCTTCTGTCTTTAGCCTCCCTCAGCCTCTTTCCTTCCATTTCTAGCCTCCACCTCCTCTCCAGCCAACCATCAATTTGGATGAACCAACCTCGATTTAGGGAGTTTTGGGGGCTCCGATAACAAGTGACGAGGTGGTGGGCAAGGGCACTTCAAATGGTGGCGTTGGCTTGGGTACTTTAGACGGTAAATCATGTTAGCAGAGATGGGGAGCTGAGGAAGGGGAATTGTGATGGTGAAAGGGTATTGCGACGAAAATCACGGTTCGAGTGACTATCGCGACAAGAATTAGCGAAGGGGAATCAGAAGAAGTATCGTGATGGTAGTGGGGAGAGAGAATCAGAGGAGAAAGGTGAGCAAATGGAGTACAAGATTGTCACTGGAGAAGGAGAAGGAGGCCGAAAATAGGGCCGCTGAAGATGGGGCCATCGAGGAGGGAGGAGAGGGAGATTTGAAAATTTTAAGGTTTTTTTTTGCAATGGAAATTTTTACAAGGGTTAAAACAAATATTTTCCCCTACAATCTTATGTTGATGTGTCATTTTTCATCCAATATAACGGATTCCATCCAAAAAGGTTCAAAATGGAGCATTTTAGCTACATTAAAGAGGCACAATGAACAAAATGGAGATTGGGGTTAAAACTGAAACAAAATTAAAATGTTGGGGTTAACGCATGCAATTTACCTGAACTTATACTTCAAAGAAAATATTGTATCTAATTACAGTACCAATAAAAAGGAAAACCTTCTAGCTACATGTCAATATGTAAAAAAGGGGGGCGAGGGACTTGCTTAGTTATTGGACAAATAGGAAAATAAAGAAAAATAAAATGGGGGACAACGTGGGACAAATTGAGTGCTAGAAAATATGATCAAAGGGAATGAAATAATGGAGTAATTTATTTTTGAAATTAGTGAGATTGTGGAGACTAATAACATTTTGATAATTTTGGTATTAATAATATGAGTTTTTAATAAGAATTATTATAAAAAAAATAGAAAATGAATTATCCTTAACAAGTTCCTCTAGAGTTCCAGTTAACATAACCTTTAGGAAAACATAGTAAAAGTGTTTGCCAAAAATTCGGGTACTCAATTGCAAAACTCTTAAAAGAAAGCTAAAGAAAGTTATGAGAAGAATATGGATAGTATGAAAGTACTATTAGAGGACCAAATTACTTGTGGAAGACAAGTTTGGACAAAGAAAACACAAAAAACTTCAAGGACCTAAGTGTCCTAGTGTGGGCCTTTAAATGTCCATGTTTTTGACTTAAGTCAAATGGAGACATTTTGGGGTTATCCCACTTAAGGGAGGGGCAGTTAAGGCATGGTAAGGAAATCAAATGTGGGCCAAGAAATTAAAACTAAGAAACCATGGTCTTGTAGTAAGGAAAATGATATAAAGCATGGTTAAGGCTAGTTAAGTGTGTTTGTGCATTTAAGTCCATAAAAGTGGTTATCTTTATCTTTATCTCTGACATTTGGTCTCCTCTAGTAACAAATAAATGCATCCCCCCTTACCTCCATACTTCCTCCATAGCTACCAAAACTTTAAGCTTGCAATTATTTACAACTGAAGTCAAAAAAGCACAATTGAAGGCATACTAGTGCTACTACTTGGGTGCATCAAGAATTAAGTTCAAATTCGGCATACCTAAGAAGGTAAGGAGTTTTCTTACTCTTATGGACTGTTTACTATATCATTCAAACATCTATGAAGTTAGGGCTAAGTTTGGAAGAGAGCCAAGTGCTTGATGAACCAAGCTTAGTGAGGGGAGGTGCACTTAGTGAAGGTTTCGGCTTTAGTGTGAAGTGCACAGTGATGGTAGTAAAAATTGGGGTTTCTAGAGCCCAAAGTTAATACCAACTAGTGTTAAAACTCTCCTAAGACCAAGCTTAAGCTTGAGAAGGAATGTCATAGTGATTTGCATATGTTTATTGTATGTTTTATGGACTAACCAATGTTACTTGTTACTGCCGCATGCATGTGTTTGTTGTTTGTATTTGGCTGCTGCATTTGGTTGCCTTTTGTTGGATATATGCATTGTGTCTTGTGTTTAGTATCTTTGAATGCAGGCAATAACAAGGCTAATATGACCTTAAGCACCTGAGTGTACTCCTTACTAAGTTTCTAAGTGAAACTTACCTCCCTTCAAATCTGTCCATTTTAGGAGTTGCAGATAGATTTCATTCGAACTGACATTTTTTGTTTGAGTTTTGATCTGAAATTTTAGGTACTTAAACTCCCATGTATCTAGTTGTGATCTAGAGCTTTTAGTGATTTTAGGAGCACATGTGGTATTTTTAGTGATAGTACTTATTGTGTTATGCAGCAGCTGTCCAGCATCGTATTTCTTGAGTGCATTGTGTCTAAAGCTCTCTTGTAACTAGGGTGCTTATTTTAGTTGATTTAAAAACATCATGTAGTGCATGGATGCATATACATGTAAGGCATGTAAAGTTGGTATAAGTATGTAAACAATTATGGGCTGTTTTGCTATACATGTGAATGGTATGCACAGGCTGCCTAAGTGTGCTAAATGGGCTGTTTGTTTGTAAATTTTGTATTGGCTATGTAAAGATGATAGCTGCAAGGGAATGTAATTCCCAGGTGCCTTGGACATGTATGGAATAGCCTTGAGGGGCTTACCCCTTGGTTGTAAATGAAGTGTTTGCATACTTATAAAATTTTGTATGGGCAAAATGGTCATAAAGTGACCAGAATTTTGACCCTGCACTTTAAGTGCTATAACTCCATGTGTAAAATGAATCTTGGTATGAAATTTTGACCAAACCTAGGGCACATCTAGATATTTGAATGGGATTTGAAATTTATATATTTGGAGCCTTGTAGCCAAAGATATGACGTTGTAAACTTGGGTAAGTTCTTGTTCATTTAGTCAGAATTTTGTAACCAACTTCAAAAATCCATAATTTGGTCCATAGGTGATCTATTGATGTAAAACCAATTTTCTTGGTTTGTTTAAAGATTCTACTTGATAATGGTATTAAGAAAACACAAGGATACATAGCTAGATTAATACAGTTTTTTAGAGGAAGATTTGAGTGCAATGGCTGGACACATGAATCTAGTAAGATTGCATAATGTGTGATAGCCAATATTAAGACTTCTGCTAGTGTTTTCCTTCCTTGCTGTCATAGTGTGCATAAAATGTGAATATGTGTGTAATGGTTGGACCAATATGCATGTATTTACATAGGACCCGAAAGGGCCACTTGGGTATATACATTAAGCGTATTGTTCTGATGGCCTATAGGACATACCAAACCTAGGGGTTTAAATGCACAATTTTGGCACCATAACTGGACTACCTCGGAGTGGGTAACAATCTCCACTATATGTGACCTACCTATGCCACTGCTCTAGCTAACTTGTCGTCCACCACCTCTCTCTATGACTGATGGTGACTTCTCGCGGAATTCAGCTATTCCGCCTCAAGATTCCACTTCAATGCCACCGCGCTCCACTGGTCTCTACTAGGCCCATCACTCTTCATGTGGAGGTCTATATGGGTCAAATGGGTCAGACTTGCAGCATTAGTAGCGAGGAGTTTCTCAACAGTGTTCTGTGTTCAGGTTGTTCTAGACTTTAGTTTGGCTCAGTTTGCCATAACTAGAGGTGTGGGACTCATGGTTTCGATGACGGAGTCTGCGGGTGTCAAAAGTTATTCGTCCATCCCTATGACCATTGATGTCATTTACCGCAATCCCACTCCATCACTGGACTCAGTTTATTGTTAGCAATGTCAATCAAAGAGGAGAAGAAAAGATTAGATTGATACTCGATCCAAAACCCACAATATAGCCTGATTAATTCTAGAATAGTCCTCAGTCTTCTTAATTTAATCAAATTTATCCCAAACTTTTGTATATAAACAAATTAATGTATATTTAATAGTGTCATACAAGCTTATATATTAGGACCAACTTTAATATTAGGCCAAATTTTATAATTTCAATTGTACATATGTTTAATGAAATTTGTACACATCCTTTATATTCTTTTGTACACATCCCATATATGCGTACAAAATAATAGCTTGACAATTTTATTATCAAATTATAATATTTGCAACTACATAAATAAAACTGTACAAACATTTAATCACATATTTACATACATGATTAAATAAATATATAAAATTGTACCAACATATAACCACATATTTACAAAATAATAAACTCATTTGTACAAATAATGTCAAAATGAATTACTATTCATATGTAAAAATTTATTCAATTATATATCTGTAACATTTATTTGATCTTATTTGTACATATGTATTATATGTTCTGTATATATTTATCACTTACTTTATACATAAAGTTTCATATAAATCTATCATTTGATATTGATATGTTTACATATGTTTTTTATTGTTGAATATATTGGTAATATATTTGGGAACTTATTTGTACAAATATCACATATTATTTGTATAGATCCATCACTTCATTTGTATATTGAATTCATACATATTTGACATCTGACTTGTATATATCTTCAATTTAAGGGGACACATGATTTTATATGTTCATATTTATCTTATGCTATGAATAGTAGTATTGGAATATAATTATATATAAATATAAGGAGTGGGAAGCAGGTTTGATTTATAAGAAGGTGAAATTCAAATTTGTCAAAAATTTTCAACTCCAGTTTGAGATATTTTCTTTTCTTAGAAGTGTGTCATCTGGTGTATGAAAATTAATCCAGTTGAAATATGTTCAGGTGCTGAATTGGGAACACCTCACAAGTAAATATTTTTCATACTCAAATACTTTTGATTAAACTCAAGATCTGTTAGTACTTAGGCCTTGTTTAGTATTAACGTCAGCGATTAACATTAGAATTTTGAAAAAACTATTCAATGATAACTTTTGGCTTTTAATTTCAGCGTTTTCATCTCAATTATTGAAAAAATTATCCAAAACTCTAATGTTAATTACAAAAGCTATTTCTAAACGGGACTTTAGTATCTCCAACCTCATAGACGCTTTACTCAAACTAACTCGCCTTCAATTTCCAAATAATATTCTTCAATTGAAGTGTGCCGCCATAGCATAGTTCAAGGATAAGAAAATCATGTTTAGAAACCAGCTGGGAACATTTAAATAGGAAAACTATTCTTCAAGGAATATTCTTTTCTAAATAGTGTCCTCACCTAAAAAGTATATTTAACGTCCCTACAGCCATCTTTCAAAAACACAAATTCGTGTTGGTATTCTCTAATTAAAACAACCACATTTTCCTATACAGCCATATGATAGAGATTGTGACTCGCAATATTCGTCCAAAAAACTCTCGGTAATACGTAAAAAATATATACAAGATTCCCAGAACATATAGATTTTTTTCCATTTGTGGCGAAAATACCCCTTGGCCTAAAAAAGAAAAAGAGAAAATGTCCCCGAAAAAAGAAAAAGAGAAAAAACAAAATCGTTGCGAGAAACGAATTTCGATTTGCAGCTGTGCGGGAACTGCAGTCTGTAGGACAAGAAGCATAATTTTCAGTACATGAAAAAATATATATAATCTGAGTCATTAGTAACTATTGATGAGTGTTAGGTTCTTAATCTACTTCCAGTTACAATCTTATTTTAGTTTATTGTCTTTTTAACTCAACAACAGGTTTGATTGTGATTACAAGACTTGAGTGATAGACCAATAAAAATTTTAAGAGATGATTACAATTTGTCTTAAGAGGTTTAGATAAAATTACATTTTGTCATTTATTTTTTAATACAATCAAACAGTAATTTATGAAATCTTAATTTAGACATTACGGTAGCCATTTCAATAATTTCAATCTACATAGTATTTTTTTACAGTTAATAGATATTTTAAATTATCAATTTTTTCTTTAATTATTTCTTTCAGTTTTTAAAATAGTATTTTTTAAATATCAAATAATTATAAAAACAATATTATATAGATTAAAATTTATTAAAGATGACAACCGTACAATCTGAATTAAGATGTCGGATGTTACAGTTGGAATGTATTAAAAAGCAGAGGGTAAAGTGCATATTTTTTAAACAGAATGGGGTAAAATGTAATTTCACCTAAATCTTAGGAGGTAAATTGTAATTAATCCAAATTTTAATAATTATCTTTAATTGTATTAGGATAAAATCTTTTAAAACTTGAATAATCATTACTTCAAAGAAATAATAATAGAAAATAAACTTTAAGAACTGTAATTAGAAATAGGTAGAATTAAAGGCTCCTGTTGTAATTATCCCAACACTAAAATAGGCCAATTAAAAATTAACAAGTCAGTTGTGTTTGACCGTGTTTGAAAAATGATGGTGCTACTAGCATTTTCGTGTGTGTGTGTGTGTGTGTGTGTATTTCATGAATAAAAATGTTCCTTCTAATTACTAGCATGCATATACGGAAATCCGTGGGAAAACAATTGGATATGAGATTTAAAGATTACGTCGGCAGGGACATTCATGTAGGGAATTGGGGTCAAGTCAACAAGTGGATGCCATCGATGTCTCGTGTACGGTCTCAACATTTAATCGGAATATCCCTTTGAATTCTATGACTTCCCAAGCATTAAGCAAACGTACCCAATTGGCCATTAGATAGGATGTTATCCAAAGCAATCAAAATTAATAGGAAAATGGTATCGTTGGCCTATGATAGTTGGTTATCCTCTTTTTTTTTTTTTTTTTGACCTGTGTGGTTTTTGTCTGGTTTGATTTTTTATTCTTGCTTTTAGTCTGATTCAGTGCTCTGATTCTTTTTTTTTTTTTTCTTTGCGCTTTGATTTGATTGGCTGTTTGTGTGTATATTCAAATTTCGTTCAAAATTCACAGAAATTGTAAAGAGAACGATAAACTCAGCGGACTGAACAATGTTAAGAGTATTATTATCTCTTACGTATTTTCTTGTGTAGAATATATATGTCAGTGTTTGGATATATGTAAAACACTTGTTCTTGTTTTCATTCCCCTGTAAGTCAGTCTTGTATAAGTATGTTGCTGGCTAATGAGAAAGTATGCTTGTTTTTTTCCCCTGCTTTGTTGTAAAATTATTTGTTTTCTTCTGTTTCTTTTTCTTTGTTACTTTTTGTCCCTGTTTCATTCTGCCTTAGTTGATTTTCTTTCTCCTTCGTTGCTTTTTTTTTTTTTAATGTTTCTTTATGAGGGGCATACTAATTAGTTTTATTTTTTTATTTCATATTATTCTTTTTTTTAAAAAAAAATTCATGTACTTTTTTCTTCATTTTTTTTCAATTTTTTCGAGTAATAAAATAACAAATAGCTAGTTGAGTCAAAAGAACAAACAATTAATAATAAGAAAACATATAGGAAGTGAAAAAGAACAGAAATAAAATAACATATGGGAACTGAAAAAGAACAAATATAAGTGCATAAAAAATATATAGAAAGTGAAAAAGAACATAAATAAAAAAACACATAGAAACTGAAAAAAAAAATTATAAGTGACTAAACAATAATGCATAAAAAGTATATAGGAACTGAAAAAGAGAATAAGCAAAAGAGTATGGGAACTGATAGTGTAAGAACAAATAGAACATTGGATATGGTCTTTTTTTAGAATAGGCATATGTTCTTTTTACAGATGAAGGTGCTTTAGGCAAGGACAGTACGAAATTGAGGAAAGAAACAATTTGGTTAGTGAAAGAAAGCCTTAATGAGAGAAAACTATGATCTTCGTGTTCAAATCATCTGGTTCAACCATCCTTGGTGTAGATCAGCATGGATATAATGAAGAGTGTAGGTTCCTCAATTCAGCCCCTTGGGGCCATAACGAACAAATGGGTAGAGCTCCAACTTGCTAGATGATTGGCAGTGCTAATTTTAGGGCAGATGAACACACCCAATTCAAGTACCAAGTGTCTTAAAGAAGCAACATCTGTTGCAAAAATGGAAGTCGAGGAGTGCATTCCCACGACCCAGGAGAAATTATCTTATAAGGCAATGATGGAGAAGGACATTGAGCAGGGTACTAAAGCCCTATTTTTTGAATTAGATGATGAATATGTGGAAGAGAACATCCCTGATAATGGAATTCCTATGGGTAAGATATCCAAAGAATTAAGGAAGAAGAACAAGTAAAAATGGCAACAATCAGTCATTGTTAAGATTTTTGGTAATGTTGGTTACAATTTTCTATTCACTAAATTGAGAAGTCACTGAAGGCCAAAAGGGAAGATGACCAGTATTGATTTAGATGATGATTTCTTCCTTTTCAAATTCACTTACTTTGAAGACTACAGGGGAGCTTTGTATAATGGCCCTTAGTTTGTTGGCCCTTTCTAAGTCACTATGAGACCTTGGGAACAAAGTTTAGAACGAAATTGGCAAAAGTGACAATGGTGGCAGTTTGGGCTTGCATGCTGAAACTGCCTCTTGATTTCTATGAAGATGAAATACTCCAGACCACGGGTAATCATATCGGAACAATTATTTGCGTTGATCAAAACACTGAAAGGGGGACAATATGCTTGAATATGTGTTAAAGTGGAATTGGACAAGCCACTCACAGTGACCATTCAAGCTGGGAGTATACTTTAATAGGTAATGTATGAAGGAGTAACTGCTCTTTGCTATTAGTGTGGATGTATTAGGGCCCTGGAGCATGAATGTGATACTATGCAAAAAGTCAAACTAAAGAGACGTCTTTAACTCCACAATAGTCTAGGGTTAAATAGGGATGACAATAAGGCGGATTGGGCATGGAGCCACCGCACCCGCCACCCGCCCGTCAAGCCTGACGGGTAAGAAAAGGCACCCGCACCCGTCATCCGCGGGTCACGGGCACCCCACAAATTATCCACCAACAATTGATTCTAGACTTCCTCTATTTGTCAATCCTTTAATTGATGTTGTATGCCAAGGGGCAGGGAAGCTGATGTTTCAATGGTTGTAAGATAGTCGATTTGTGATTAAAGAAAAGGAAAATCGAAAGGAAAGATGGATTTGGATTAGGTGAAGATGATGAGAGAAATGATGAAAAAGAAAAGGAAGAAGATGAGAGAAGGGATGAAGAAGAATAGTTTTTTTTTTGTTGATACAAATAAATGAAGAAGATGAAGTTTGTTGGTACAGATGAAAAAAGAATAGGCAAAGAAGATGAGTAAAAAAGGAAGAATAGGTGATGGCAGAATATAACTTTTAGGGTTATATATTTGTTAAATTATACTTTGGTCACTTGATTTATTTGTTTGTTTTATTTTAGTATGTTGTTTTGACAAGTTACAATTAAGTCACCAACAAATAAGGGAAAATTGTGGCGGGTTACAGTTATGGCGAGTCGACTTGTGGGGCAAAATCAAATTCCATGATGGGTATATGGGTGTAATTTTCACCAAATATCTGTAACCCGTGGGTCTGGTATCCACAGGTTATAGATTTTACCTTACCCACTATTATCCCTAGGGTTAATGGATGCACAAAGAACATTTAGGGTTCAGCAAATGGAAGCCAGGAAGAGGAGGTGCAGTATGGCCAATGGTTGGAATTCTAGTCAAAGTAAAAACAGTTACCTAAATCTAAACTTGCTGGAAAACAACCATCCTTATTAGGAAACCAGTCAAGGTCTATTGTGCACTCTATGCCAACAGACTCCCATGGTAGAAAAGACAGCATAAGTAACAATTAACAGTTGGTTTTAAACGGTCACTTTAATGGGAGTGACCAACCCTATTTTCAAACACAGGCCAAAAGTAAGAAATAAGATTGGAATCCTAGTAAAAATGGGCATTGTGCTTTTAGAGTGGATACAAAGCCCATTGGTACTATTAACCATGCCAACACTAGTGCCCAACAACTGCCCCAAAACAAAAGTCGGTTATCATGTAAAACACATCATTTAAGAGTTTCCTAATCTATGTCTTCGTCTTAAAACCAAAAAGTTACTTTAGATGTTCAGAATTTCTGAAACTCTAAAGCTCTTCTAGTTGATGGAAATAGTTTTTCATCAACCAATGATTCTCTTCTAAGATCTTGATTTTGATGACTATTTAAAGGTTAGGATGGATTTCTTTTTTATGGATGAGGTGCTAGAGATATCTCTATGTTTGAATCTAGAGGAGGTTTTCATGTGGTCAAATGAGATGATAGAGGATAGTCGGAATAATCTTCTTGATATCCTGAAAAACCATCCTCATTTGGAGTTTAAGAACATTATCAACCTAGGTCTACCTCTCAAAATATCGATCGAAGAATGGAGAGCAATGAGGATGTTAGAAAATAAGCCATGGTTACAATAATCGATCATATGCGATGTGATTAATAGGACTTGTTATCAAATTGATAGAATATAAAATGAATGAAACACCAGATACATGAAGACTAGAAATTGCTAAACAACTGCTCCTCTAAAATGGCTAGTAATGCTGGGGATGACCCGCTGCATGTCATAGCGAGGCCATATATGACCTCGTTTACAAAAATTTCCAAAGCATTTCATATCAAATTCAAGACAGAGGTCTAGGTCTACAAACATCTAATGGTGGAGAAGGAAACTGGGTCATTGGAGAATGCAAGATGGAACAAGATGGTGGTCTTTCCTCACAGGCATAAGGATGTGGATTTTAGTCATTTGAGACGAAGAGACTTAGAATGCCCTGTCATTGGAGAGCCTTGTTAAATAGTGGTTGGGGAGCAAAACACCATGTGATTTCGATATAAAGATGTTGGTTTAGAACTATAGGGGAGCTGCCAAAGCTTCTTTTCAATCCACCATCAATAACCTTATTTGTGCACATCACCTTGCGATTCTTAGGATTCTAAAAATGAGAATTACTGGAGGGACAAGCTACGGATATCGGTATTAGTCTCATGTTTTATAGAGTTCATAGAGTGTATTTTAATGGCTTCTTTAAAAGGATATGGCTCTTATGGGATAATTTTTTAGTATCTGTTGATATCACCCTTTTTAGAAACCAAGGGCCAATTCGTTTTGTCTAAAGTCAACTAATTTTTTTTTTACTTTTACATTTTTTTACCTGAAACCAATTTCATTTGAAAGCCAATGTTATGTAGATGCAATAATCAATTTGAAAGTAAATTTTTAGGATGTTGTCAAATTTTTATGAAATTTTCTTTTTTAAGGCTTGAAACTAGAAAAATTCATAAAAATTTAGTAAGATTATAAAAATTGTATTTTCAATTGATTATTGCAGTTACATAATATTGGCTTTTAATTAAAATTAGTTTCAAGTAAAAAAGATGTAAAAATAAAAATAAGTCATTTTGTAGCCAATTGACTAAAGTTAAAACGAATTGGGTGTTGAAGCTATCCATGCCTTAATCCAGGTTCTCCATTGTCCTAAGTTTTTGACCCCTTGGTTATTTTTTCTCATTTATCCTAGCATAAATTTTACTATTCGATATAATCTTTAAGATGAGTTGCGCAATGTTTGTGATTATTTCAAGGGTCCTTGGGTTGTAACGGGAGATTTTAATAATATCCTGTCTCCTGTTGATATATTTAAGGGGAATAGTATAATTTTTCAACATAGTTCTCGTTTCTAGGAGTGTATAAGTGATTGTAGTTTGATTGACATAGGGTTCAAGGGTAGTAAATTTACGTGGACTAATAAACAAAAAGGAGCTGTTTAGGTTTAAGTTATGTTGGATACAACATGTGGATTTTCCTGACATTGATTGCTAGTAATTGGGTTAGTAATGTGGATGTTTCTGCTAATCTTAACTATCTTGCTTCTATTTTGGAAGATTGGAATATTAATGTTTTTTGTAATATTTTTCGTAATAAGTGCAGGCTTTAGATAGAATTGCTGGTGTGCAGAAAGCCAACAATACCAAACCTTACCCTATCTCTTTGATCTGGAGAATGAGCTTCTTAGCACTTACAATTCTTTGTTAGGACAAAAGGAGGATTTATGAAAGCTTAAGGCTAGGATAAATTGGGTTATTGAGGGGGATAGGAACACTAGATTTTTTCAGATCTCTACACTTATTAGACAGTGTAGAAATAAAATTCTTAAGTTAGAGGATTTTATAGATAATTAGGTTGAGAACTCTAAGGGTATTGTTAATATTATTTTGCACCATTTTATTGAACTATTTACCACTTCCCACCACTATGTTAACTAGACCCCTTTTTGGAATGTTAAAGTAAAAATTAGAAACTTTGCTCCTACTTTTTAGTCTTTTTGTTCTATTCCTTTGATCGAAGAAATGCATGACGCGTTTTGGGACATGAAGCTCCTAAAAGCCCTTAGGCCGTATGGCTAGCACCCCTTTTTTCTTCAAAAATTTTTTGGGTACTATGAATGACTCTCTTCTATGTGATGTGCGTAATAGTTTTTCTTCATATATTTGGGAGGCTGATTAACATTCACTTATTTTTCCATCTTTTTGAATAAAAACACCAACTTCATATCGGGCTGATAAATTGGCCAAGAATTTTGAATAGCCAAGCACACCACTAATTGCATCATATCAAGCTTCGTATCTAGTGTAAATACTTTTTGGTAATCAACACAAAGTTTTTACTTGTAACCCTCTACAACAAACCTCACTTTTTATTTGTCAACTTTACCATATTACCTCAGCTTTGTTTTGTATACCCATTTCACACCAATAGGTTGCTGACATTTCGGAAGTTTTATTAATTTCCATGTTGCATTTTTCTTAATTGAATTCTTCTTTGCATTCATAGCTTTTCTTCATTTTATCTCTTTGGCAACTTCTTCATATATTATCATGTCACAACCATAAAACAAGGCTAAATGAGCAATTTCTCTTATATTCCATCATCCAAGTTGGCATTCTTCTTTCACATTGAGCTTTCAGATTGCGCAGACTCAGTAGTTGAACCTTTCTTGGACTTCTTGCTGCTCTAGGTGATGGGCTTTCATTTTGTGCTTCTAATTCTTGATTTGTGTCACTATCAACTTTCTTTTCAACAAGAATCACTTAAACTTGCTGCTTTCCAGTACCATTCCATACCCATGAACTTTTCTCATCAAACACAACATCACGACTAATGATAATTTCTTGGTTATGGCATTAAACAATCTTTGAGCTTTAGATTCTTCAATTACTCCAAGAAAGATACACTTCATTCCTTTATCATCTAGTTTTCTTCTCCTCTCATTCGGAATGTAGGAGTATACCATGCATCCAAATACTTTAAAATGGTCAATTGCCAGTTTATGATCACTCTAAGCTTCTTCAGGTGTCACATGCTTCACAGCAACAATTGGACTTTGGTTGAGTATATGAACACACCAGTTCACTGCCTCAGGCCAAAACTTTCCAACATGCTTCACACCATATTGAGAATAGTACTATTCTTTCTTTCAGACACTCTATTTTGTTATAGTGAGTATGTTATTGTCAAGAATGCCATAGGAAGCACATAAATTCATGAAAGCACTTTAGCTACATTCCCTACCATTACAATCAGTCTGAAAAATCTTTGTCTACTAGAGTTTTAAAACTTTTAAATAAACCAAAAGCCTCAAACTTCTCCCCCATGAAGTATACCCATGTTTTTCTGCTGAAATCATTAGTAAAAATAATAAAATACCTTATATTCTTATTAGAGACTACATTGATAGGCCTTGGATGTCAAAGTGAATGCTTTTATGATGCACATTGTACACTAGGTGCACACAAAACATATTCAAATAATCGACTTTGAATGTTGGTTGCTTTTCCTTTTCTTTTTTCCTTCATATTGTTTTGACTTTTGATCTGTTAGTTTGACAAGCAAGTAGCCAATTATCTAATTTTACTTATGAAAATTAGTTCAATTGCTTTTGGATCTTTTGGCACATTTTTGCAACTAACAGTTCCATTTTTATTGACCAAATTAATGGGTAGGAAACGTGGCTCAGTAATTCGATTGGTGAAACTGAAGGCTAATTTTTTTTTTTAAATGAGTGCCACGACTAGAACGTTATCTTATGTCGGCTGATCTGAAGACATAACATGTAGATTAATACCGAAGAAATTAAAAAGATGGGAGGAACGTTGGTAGATCGCAGAATAGGCAGAAAATTAATTAGATTGTTACTTGTCACCAAATGATGGGATGAGCAACTGAAGCGATTTATGAACACACAAATTAACTCTGCAATGCCGCGTTAATCAATTTAAATAATGCATGGGCCAAAATGTTGTGAGACTGTGATTTGCCGAATATCTTTTTTTTTTTGGGAAAATTACAACCCGTTCCCTGAGGTTTGGTCGAACCAACGGTTTTATCCTTAATGTTTTAAATACCAACACTTACTCTTACAAAATTAATACTGTTATTCACCTTCATCATAAAAAATAAAAAAAAAAAAAAAAGAAAGAAAGAAAATATCTGACTTTACCCTCATACCTTTTTTCCCATGAAAAGTTTGCCCCCCAACTACTAAAACCCTTTCAAATCAAACCAATTAATCTGAAAAAGGAAAATCACCCAGAAAATAATCCAGAAACTCGTTCCAAAATCTGACATTCTTGGTACAAAAACAATTAGATCGACCAGAAATAGAAACTTGTAGAATTATTAACCTAAAAGATCCATTTGTCCATGATAATCACGGAGCCATTGAAAGCCCACCACTGCAAAATCGCAAGCAAATATATGAACACACTCTACTGGCACAACACACTCTCCTCCATCTCTCTCAAAGGCAAATGAAAAACACAAACTTGTCCAGAATCGACAGTGGCCTAGAAACAGAATCGAAGCAGGAGCAGCTACGGTGGCCATCGAATCCCAGAACAGAGATTCTGTGATAACTGCGCTACCAGCCCATCGTTGTCTCCGCCACCCACTCAAACCTAAGAAAGGACTGCTCAAATCAACTTAGTTAATTTATATCCAATGAAAACCAAGAGAGATAGGGATGTAAGGAGTAGATGAGCACTGATCAAGATGGCCTTATGAGCAAGAACGGGTATCGGATGCAACTTTAATTCACTATTGAAGGCCACCAGAACAATGCCAGAGAACAAGGAGCCTGGTGCAGTGGAGCTGTGCTGCCCATGATTGAGCGGAGAAAAGAAGTACAAAAAGGAAACCTTAGCTCTGAGGTCTTCGATTTCTCGCTTGAGCTCCTCCTCCGTCTCGCTTGCCTCCTCATAACACTCTTTGCAGGTTCCAGCATTGACGGCGACGTATTCCTCCTTGCATGATATGCATCTCATCATCTCCCAATCGGAATCGCTTACCGAACCACGCATCTGTGCTCGGGGAGTTTGCTGGTGCCGACACACTCTGAAATCACGTTGCCAACATATTTTTCTACATCTAAATCTGCCACTAAAGTTAGCTCATGGCTTTCGAAGGATTCGACCTAGAGGAGAAGAAAAGGGGTCATTGTTCCCGGGGATATTGAAGGCTCACTGGTGAGAGAGGTTGATGTGGGCATCGGCTGGCTATGAAAGAAATCGGACCCGATCGGGGCGAGTTCGGCCTCTACCACCGTCATCGCTGTCCACAGCTGACAATGGGACTCGGCTTAAAAGCCTGAGCTTGTTTGCAGCATTCAAAGATGGGTGGGAAGATGCGTCTGGTGTATTTGGAGGTGGATTTGAAAGGAAGGTTAGGGAGCTGAATTGACTGGTGTATTTCTAGTTTAGATCTGTTAGGTGATTTTACTTTTTAAGATTAATTTGTTTTATTTGAAAGGGTTTTAGTTTTTGTGAGGCAAAGTTTTTATGGAAGAAATGTAGAAGGGCAAAGTCCGATATTTTCTCATTTTTATGGTAACGGTGAATAGCGGTGTTAACTTTGCAGGGAGTAAGTGTTGGTATTTGAAACAATGAGTACTAGATTGTAAGTTTGACCAAATCTCAAGGGTTTTTTTTATTTTCCCCCTTCTTTTTTTTTTCTTTTCACAAAAGATGCTTCATTTCAACTAAGAATGAGTCAAACAATATTCCACAAACCTACAATAGTATAAAACTCTAAAGGAGAATAAGAACATAAAATTAGTCATTAAAAAACTACTTATTTATCTGATACCAAATGAAATGAAGAGAATCAAATTAAGTTGAATCTTTTATATAAATCAGAATAAATATACAATAAAGAACTCACAAATAATTGAAATAAAACCCAGACAAAGTTAATAATAACATGACAATGCTGGAAGTGACTAGATATCAAATATCTAAAAAAGAGTATCAATAAAACAAAAAACTGCCTATAAAACTTAAAAAATAAAAAAATAATAAAAAACTGACTTATTCTATATAATCAACTTCATATTTGTTACCATATATCAAGACATCATAGTAAAGCCGAGAGTCTGGTGAAACCAAATGAAAACCCAAATCCATTGTTGTCCTCTCCAATTGAAGATCATTTCATTTCCTTCATAAAAAGAAAAAATATATTTGTGAATAGCTATTGTTTTTAAAGAAAAGTGTATACTACATTGTAAATTTGAAAAGATTATTTTCAGCGGTAGGCGATAGCTCTTTTAGCATTGGCAGTTGAGGGAAGTAGTTATCTTCAATCATCTGTACTAATTCTTAACACTAATAATAAAATTTGCATTAGCTTCAACATGATGTATTCTCTCTTTTTTCTTTCAAACAAAAAAATTTCTAATACCAAAATTTGTTAGGTGGACTTAAATTTGTACTAGTTTACTGTAAATTTCATCCAATTGATTTTGTACAAACTAATTATTTTCATTTTCAGGATCATATCCACAGATATAATACTCGTCCTTAAGCAAATTTAATACACATAACTCTCTCGTTAATAAAAAACCAATTGAAAAGGCCAAAATCCCTTTTGGTTCTTCGAACTATAGTGACTTAGTGAGAAGAGACCCTCTAGTTTGGCGTGGCCCAACCTAGCCCCTCAACTGTGAACCGTAGCGTGTTTTACCTCTTTGACCAAAAGTTTGTTACTTGAATGACATATAAGAAAAGGGACAATGGCGTGTTTAGTTAGATGTATTGTTAATTTTTCTGTTTTATACCCTTTACTTTAACATCTACGAATCTAAGCCCCAAACATGAAACATTTTAATTTTTATTTTTCCTAAAGTTCGAATGAGAACCCATAAAAAGTACAATTAATTACATAATTAATTTTATTTTTTTTAAAAAATATGGTAAACAATATTACATATATAATTAATTAACAAAAATATAATCAATCACAAAATTATTTTTTCTCCAAGTTCAAATGAGAACAAGAAAAAATTAAATTAATTAAAGAATATACTTAATTACAAAATCAATTTTTATTTTAAAAAAATACTAAAAAAATAAAAGGTAAACAATATTACAAATATAATTAATTAACAAAAATATATTCAATTACAACAATATAATTTTTATTTTTCTTTTAGTTCGAATAGGTGATGGTGGAGATCGAAGAGGATGAAGGACAGGATAGGGGCAGAGGATGAAGTTCACCGCCAAATCTGACCTATCCACTTCCGGTAGTGGCAATGGGGTGGACGATGAAGGACCGGACAGGGTGGAGGATGAAGGAGGGGACGGGGCTGAGGATCAAGGAGGGGATTGGACAGAGGATGAAGGAGGGGACACAGTAGAGAATGACGAAAGGGACAAGAGCGGATGAGGCGGAGGATGAAGGAGGGGACAAGGCTGAGGATGAAGGAAGGGTCGGGGGGAAGATGAAGAACCGCAATCTTTTGGGTGGGGGTGGGAGTGGAAAATGGCGGAGGTGGCGGGGAGAGCGCCGGAGGGCGAAGGTGAGGACGGAGGAGGGGAGATTTAGAGGGTGAAGGTGGAGATAGAATTGGGGATGGCGGCGGGAGGATGAATCGGAGGTGGCGGTGAAGAAACGTTAGTTTAGATTTAGGTTTAATTGTTATTAAGTGCTTCAAATTACATATTTTTGTGATTTATCGACTAAGATTTTAAATGTTTACAATCAAGTCACTAGACCGTTAAAACTTTAACTATCTTAACATCAAATTAATCGAGTTACTAAGTCAAAGGGATAAAATGTCCTGCATTTCATAATTTAAGGAACCAAATTGATTGAGTGACGCGGGCAGAGACTAAAATAGTTGAGTTACTATAGTTTAAGGGACCAAAAGAAATTTTGGCCATTGAACATTGCATTTTTATAACCAAGCTAATTGCTCCATCCTTACCATATTATTTGTGGTTTTTGACGTGGAAATCTCAAAAGAGGAAAAATTTTGCTTTTATATCAACTTTTCCCCCTTTAATATTCACTTTTCCACACAAATTAAAAAATATAGAAAAAATAAATATTGAAATGATAATTTTAGATGTAATTGATAATCACCAAAAATAAAAATGGTGTAAAGATTTAAATGAACGAAAATAGTAAATGATGTAAAGAATATGAATAAAATAGAATTGGTTATATGAAAACTTACAGAAATCTTTCTTATTTTTTGACTAGCCTACATTTGCTCTTTATATTTTTGAAAACCTATACTTTACCCTATAACAAGAAATGTATCACTTTGTATGTTATGCTAGTGGCTCAAATGCTCTAATTGCCTAATAAGGTGTATAAATCATGTGAATCAACCATAAGATTCACCTTATGTCACCTCCAATCCAATTTTATATAAATATATAATGTATTTCTAATAATTTTTTTTTTGTTTTGAATATTTCTATATGGTAAATTGTATGCATAGACCTTAACTTTTAATTATCATTTCAATTTGGACCTAACCTATATTTTGTTTATAGAAACTTCTCAATTCAATTAAAACGTTTCATTTTTTTGGAAGAAAGACATTATGTTGGATGGCTAACACCACGTAAGTGTAGGATTATAGAGAGGGAAGCTAGTTTTCCCTTGGAGATTTTTTTTTTGTCATAGAAACCTTTAGACTTTTTCATCGAACATTCCAAACCACCGCCAACCGTCATTTCTCCACCCTCACCTCCCATTCAACTCCTCCACCACCACCTTGTATGGTGCCATCACCTCCCTCATTGCCTCTCCCAAAGAACCCCCAACTGTCAGAACTCCCCTACCACAGCCGCATCCGCCACCCTTGTCTTATCCGAATCCCATGGCTAATGCGCAAAAGTGAATTCAAAATTTTTATAAAAAAAAGGACCAAAATAAATATTTTCTAGACTATAATCCTTATAAGAAATTTTGAGCAATTTTAAGGAGGACCAAAGTACATTTACCTTTAAATTTTAAAGAAATTGTAGATACCTTATAATTTTAGCGGGCTCAGGCCCTTTCTACCCTTTTAGTCCCACCTTGGCTAATGCACGTCATGCACGGAAGTCACTTTCCTACATATGGTTTGACGACGGTGGAGAGTAGTGTGGTCGAGCTCGATGGACAATGAACGGGATCCTTATTTATCGATCAATGATGTGCGACAATGGGGTTGATGGGGTAAATTGCCCCCGCTACCCCCAACATTTAATTGTTGTCTTATTTCTAACCCTAACTTTCACTTTGCTCGTACCGTATCCCTAACCTCAATAAAACCTTTCATTTTTGCTCATTTTTGGATGAAAATAATTATCTTGAACGGAAAAGGTCACGTCAACAAATTATTATAGGAAAAAATATTTATTTTAATCCCTATAAAAATATCTTTTGCCAAAAAAAGCCTTAAATCTTTTAAATCTAACAAAAAATCAGGCTAACCTCTCCTACCTCTTCGGTGGCCCTATCTCCGGCCTCTCTTTCCGCCCTGTCCTCCCATCTCTAGCCAACTCTCTTCTTTGTCTGCCTCCTTTACCCACTACCATTCACCATCCTCGCCATTGCTCACCCATCCACTCACCCATCTCCGCCTCCTCTCCCCATCCCTGCTTGCGATTTAGTCCAATTTTTTTTGATTCCATCGATTTCATCACGATTCATGGTTCCTCTCCCTTGCCCGATTCCATCGATTTCATCGCGATTCATTCAAGTTCACCTGATTTGCGGAAAGGGAAGCAAGAGAGAGAGGAGCCTGATTCAGCTTCCTTTCGATCAGTGCCAGTAGGCGAAGGTGATTCGGTGGCGAGTAGATGATGATGATTTGGCAACAAGTGCACAAGGACCGAGAGTCATGGCAAAAGATCGAGCTTGATTCCGTTGTGAGAAAGAGGCTCAATTTGTGAGAAAGAAGCCCGTTAACCAAACTCACCGTGGAGAAGAGGCCAGAGAGGGATAAGAGGTAGGAAGGTGTTCACTGGAAAGGGAAGCCGCTGAGATGGGGATGCCAGAGAGGGAGGAGAGGGAAGAGAGAGTTGCCTAAGGAAAGTTTTAGTGCAATTTACCCGGGGTTTATGTGCCTCTCTTCGCATCCGCCATTGTCTCTATTTATCACCTACTCCATGGTCGTCCTTTTTTTAATTAATGGCCAACTTCTTAAAAGCCATATGACTATTTTTCATTTATTACTTGAGCCCCAAATGTTTCAAAAATCATGAGTTTTACAAAAATAGTAAAAGAATACAAAAGTAATATTTTAATAATTCATTTTTTTAATAAATTAAGACTTTTTTATTTTTTAATGAATTAAGAATTTGAAAATTCAAAAAGCACAAAAATGGAGTACTTTTTCTTGTGTACAATGCCATTTGAAACATTGAGACTTAAGTAATAAAAAAGATAGAGTCAGATGGCTTTTAAGGGGTTGAGCCATTGAATTTTGAAAAGGCCTAAATGCACCATTAATCCACTAACTTTGCTAGCTCGTATAAGTTGACTTTGCCTTAGTATGACTTAGTCCTTACATTTTTTAAATGGTGCGATTTAGTCCTTTAACCATCAGGATAAACTACAACTTTAAGTCTTAACTTCTAATCTTTCAGTAAAATAACCCTTCTATATATGAACTTTCATTATCGCCAAACTTAAGAGTTAATAAACTTTACTAAATTGTTAAATACATAATTAACTAATTAAATTACTTACAAAATAATAATTTAAAAACATTATATAAAATAATGTAAAAATTTTCTAATTATTCAATAATTTATATTTTGCTTATTTTTAAAAAAAATTAATTTGATTGACTTATTGGACAGAAAAAATACATATTTTTTATGCACTCCACTATTAAGTTGATCAATTATTTTTAATAAATATTTTTTTTTCACTTTTTTTGTACAAATTATGCAACATTAGGTACTTATGAATTTAGATATCATTTTAAAGGAGTTTTTCTTTAAGTATATTTAGTTTTCAAACAATTTTCTAATTATTCAATAATTTATATTTTGCTTATTTTTAAAAAAAATTAATTTGATTGACTTATTGGACAGAAAAAATACATATTTTTTATGCACTCCACTATTAAGTTGATCAATTATTTTTAATAAATATTTTTTTTCACTTTTTTTGTACAAAATATGCAACATTAGGTACTTATGAATTTAGATATCATTTTAAAGGAGTTTTTCTTTAAGTATATTTAGTTTTCAAACAATTTTCCAAATTAATCTTTTTGGTTTTAATATTTTGTGATTTAGAATTAGTATACCATATTATCTTGAAACTAATTTATCTGTTGCAATTTTCATGCTAATAAGATGGTACATACTATAACTTCCTTGGCTTTTTATCATTTGCTTTTGAAAAAAAAATTAGGGAACAATACAAAAAAATAATCCAACCTTTAACTTTAGGATAATTTTTCCCTTATATTCTTCTTTCCTATTTCTTTACCTTCTTTATTTCTTCAATTTTTTAATATATTAATGGCTTTTTTATGTTCAATTTGAATTTTTTTTTCAAATATAAATACTAGTTGGATTCCATCAAAAGAAAAAAAAGTCAATATTCTAATTAATTAGTTAAATTAATTTTTTTTTTATTTTCCCCCAAACTCCTTACTCCTATTTATATATAGCTAAAGTACATAACAAATGATATTACATACCATCTTCATTAGCCCCCCCCCCCCCCCCCCCCCGGCCCAAATTTTTGTTCGGAAACAAATGATAAAAAGCCAATAAAGCTATAGTATTTGTTATCTCCATTAGCATGAGAATTGCAAGAGATAAATTAGTTTCAATATGATGTGATATAGTAATTCTAGATCACAAAAAAAAATTAAAAATTAATATGAAAAATTGTTTGAAAACTAAATCTATTTAATGAAAAACTCCTCGAAAATGATCTCTAAATTCATAAGTCCTTAATGCTTCATATTTTGTATGAAAAAGGTGAGTAAACATATTTAGAAAAAATAATTGATCAATAAAATAGTGGAGTGCATAAAAAATACTTCTTCTATCACAATTTAGTTGAAATATATTCATTTTTTGGATGTCCCAAAAAGGTTGAAACCTTTCATCTTTTGAGAAATTTTAAACAATCAATTTACCTTCTTACCCTCATTTAAGCTTTCACTACACAAAACCCAATAAAGAACCTTTTTTTAATCTTTACTCAATCTCTCACTGCACAAAACCCTAAAAAAGATTTTTTTTATTTTTTAATAATTATTTAAACTCTCACTACACAAAATAAAAAAAAAATTAGTTCCATGGGTAAAATTGGAAAAAATAACATAAATTACATACACCTTAATCTCCGTGCCCAAAGAAACGTTTTACCTATTTTAGGACGGACGGAGTATTTTTTTTCTTTCCAATAAGTGAACCAAAATAGTTTTTTATAAAAAAAAATAAAAATATTGATTATTAAATAATTAGAATTTTTTAAAATTATTGTATATAATTTTTTTGAATTATCATTTTGTAAGTTGTTTAACTAGTTAATTATGTATTTAACAATGTAGTAAAATTTATTAACCCATGAGTTTGGCGATAATAAAAGTTTCCAAAAAGAAGGGTCATTTTGCTGAAAGATTGGAAGTTAGGACTTCAAATTGTAGTTTATTATGATGGTTGAAGGACTAAGTCACACTATTTAAAAAGTTTGAAGACTAAGTCGCCTAATTTTGTAAAGTTTGAAGACTAAGTCATACTAAATCAAAGTTAATGGACCAACTCATGCGAGTTGATAAAGTTGGAGGACTAATGGTGCATTTAGGCCTTTTGAAAATCAAAAGATGCTTGTCTTGAAATGGAGGTGAAAAATAGAGATGAGAGCGAAGTGAGGAAATGAGAGCACGTTAGCCCCACTGTCGTTGATTAGGGACTAAGTTGTTTGTTCATTGCCCGCTAAGCTTGATCTAGTTGTTCTCCACCATCTATGGAGCCCGATCGCACTACCTTAGGCTGTCACCATGACTCTTGGCCAAACCAAGGTGACACCATAAATTTTTTGAATAGCCTGAACTATCACCATTTGGTCATATGATTCCTCAACTATGACTCATTATGACTTAGTCTCCTAACTATTAAAAATCAAACAAATGACCCTTTGACGTGGTTACATGATGTCACGTGGTCACCTGATTTTTAGTCACAATGGCAGTTCAAGTCTCCATCACTCAGCTATCAACTTTCATGAGCAAATGACCTTTTAAACTATCACTACTTAGACAGATGATCCCCTTAATTATCACCATGTGGACAAATAACCCCCTTTAAGTGTGTATAAAAACATACTCCTTTCGTCCTAAGTTTTTTGCACTATTTTAGTTTTTTTGACTTAAATTTATTTATATTAATATTTGATATTTTTTAAAAAAATTTAATTAGAAACTATAAGGCTTATAATTTGTCAACATATTTTTAAAAAATTTTCTAGAAAATCTTAATATAAATAAATTTAAGTCAAAATTGAGTAAAAAAATTGAGATTGTGCAAAGAACTTAGGACAGAGGTAGTATTTATTTATTTTATTATATTTGATTCTAGCATATCTTAAAAATAAAATTTACATAAAATCTTAGTATTACTTTTACTATATATATATTGAGTTATGCTGATGTTTACATATATTTTGAGTTATTAATTATTTCTTATCAATTTTATCTTAAGTAATTATTTCTCACACATACCATATGCAGGAGGCACATTCAAAGCTAGTCGGCGGAGATGATGGCAAGAGAATGGTGCTATCACTTTCTAATGCATATATTGTTCTTGCATGTGGGAGATTACTGGCCACTTGGTATCCACAAGATTTCATTCAATTCCTTCGAGAAACCACAACCAAGCACCACGATAGAGATGATGCAAGGGAAACAAAAGTTTGAAGCTTAGGAATAAAAAATTCGTAAGGTCAATGGTAGAGGGAGTAGAAGGACTATAGGGTGTTTGGCCCTCCCCAAATTTTTTACAAATTATATATATTATCCATGTGCATGTGATAAAGATAAAGTTCAAGAAAGCCCACTATCTTTAATGTGGTCCTATAATCTTTTAATATTTTCAAAATGAAGTTTGTCATCTAACTTAAAATCTTGGTCCCACCCCTACACATAACGTTATAGCTAGAAGCTAAAGTCGTCACCCTCAAAGTTAGCTGGCCCATTCTAAGAAGTACATTTTTCTCCACCCAATCGACTTCGATTTAAAGTTCCTATGGTAAGGTGGTTGTTCATCATGCGTGACCTGGAGGCTGGAGCTTTCTAATTCTGGTATCAGGAGTTAACATCATCTTTGTCCTCTTAACCACAGAATCTCAAAGCTCCGAAGAACCAAGGCCAACGACTCTGACAAATGGGAAAACATGTAAGACTCTAGACCAATTGTGTTAGACTACTCGTCCATAATCCAGGCTCTTTGCCATGTGGTCACAGCCCCCTTGGCAATGGAGGTTGTTGATTAGGGATGACAATTAGGTGGGTTGGATCAAGTTTGAATCAGGTTATCTAGGTTTGGGTCTAAACCGGGTTATCATGAATTTAGGTCAAGGTCAGGTTATTTGGGTTCGAATTGATTTCAGGTTCAGGTTAAGTTGGGTCGAGTTTAATATAGGTCGAGTCAATTTTCTATTAAATTGTTACGAAATGCAACTCCAGTTCACTATTAGTTACTAAATTGTAAAATTTTAAAAATTTTGGGTGAAAATGTAAATATTTAAAAAGTTTAGGGGCCCATGTTATAATTATTATGGGTGACTGAAATGAAATTTTTTAAAATTTAGGTAACTTATTGCACTATACTTAAAAATTCAAGGATGAATATTGAAAATTTGACAATTAACTGCTAAGATGATTAAACTTACTAAATATAGATGTTGTTTTGGAAGAACACCAATATGAGACTAATTAAACATGGAAGTTCCTTCTCCAAATATGAGACTTACTAAATGTAGTAGTTCTAAAAAAATGGACGTTATTAAATATAAAAATCCACTCACAAAATATGAAAATTATTATATATGGAAGGCTGAAAAAAATGTAGTTACTAATTATGAAAGTCATCCTCCCCAAATATGGAATTTACTAATGGAAGTTTCAAAAAAATGAAAATTATTAAATATGCAAACCCTTATATATGAGATTTATTAAATATGAAATGTAATGAAAGGAAAATGTTAAGATTTAGGTTGAAGATTAAAATCAGGTCAGGTCAGGTTTAGTTATCGGGTCATCTTAGGTTTGGGTCAAGTCAGGTTAGTCTTGGATTTGGATCATTTCCAGTTTAGGTCAATATGGGATGGGGCCATTTCAGGCTCAGGTATTTTGGGTTCGGGTCATTTGAGTCCAGGTTTTCCCGAGTTATACTTCAATCTGGTTCGGATTCATGTTGAGTTGGGTGCAGTTGAGGTGCGGGTCATTGATTTTTTTTGCCAAATCGGTGCAAGTCAGACTTGGGTTCAGGTATATTCAAATAGATTGTCAGGTCGGGTTAGATATTATCATCTTTATTATTGATGCCACCACGATAGGTGATCAAAGGAATCTCATTCCTATAAATGGCGCCATTTGATATCTGAAGTACTTAAATGTCCAATGAGTAGTGGACACATATGAAAGCATGGCTGGCTCCAGTCACCTACATATCAAGAACTTGGGGTGGCACCACAGGAAGGCTCCTTTGGTGCTCAAGTAAGCATAACGACAGCATACTATGAAGAGAAACTCCTTGTATAAATAGTCAAACAGTGGATTTAATGAGCATGTGCTTAGTTTCTAAGTCTATATAGGCTATCATGGGCTTCCATCATAAATTGGGTGATTAGAGCAATTCCTTATAGTCTAATCTAGAATTTTTTTTAATGATAGAAGTAATCCAGATTATTTATAGGTATCAAATCATCAACAATGAAATTTGACAGTGATATTTAATGACAGCATTACAACAACAAGAAGATTTGGTGTAAAAAAAAAAAAAAAGAATATTTGAATTGTAAACTACTGTTTTTGTTCCTTTACGGTAGGTAGGTAATGCCTTCAAAAAAAAGTTAAGGTAGGTGATTAAGGTGAACTTTTCTTCTTGTTGTTGTTCTTTTCAGCCTTTCTATCTATATATTAAAGATTTTTATTTTTTAGATTAGCTACATTTTTGGGAAATCCGCTAGAATATTATCTCAGAAAACAAAACCAGCCTACTTAACGTGAACCACGAGTTTTTTAAGAGCGGAATGTCAGCTAAAATAAAGGCAGTGATAAGAAGTCGTTCCAAAGAAAATTCACTATTTTCTTTCTTGAAACTATTTATCTTGTAATTAATATAATTAACAATTATCGACAAGAAGTATGATTATTTACTTTTACATGAAAATGGTTATATACGTATCGCTCTTGCTCTTGAAAGGATAAGGTCGCTTATCCAAACTAATCATAGACCAGAACTCGAGAATAGTAGTATTATAAAAAAAGACAGTCTTTTTTTTATAGATAAGACAGTCTAATCTGCTAACATTTAACAATTGAATAGATAAGATAATCTCATAAAAATTCACTATCAAGCTTTTCTATCTTTAGTAATAGCAATTACGGCTTTAGTGAAAAAACAAAAATCGATTAATGTTAGTAAGTTGTTATAAAATGTATGACTAAACAAAGACTAAATGGTTTGGACTTTGATGAAAGAATAATAAGATCTATGACTGAATTGTAAAATACAATATCGTTATATGACTTGTCATGTCATTATCTGCAAAACATCCTCATAACAAACTACGGATGCAGGATAGCGTTTCCTCCGTATAATACTGTGATCCACAGTGGGCATTTTCGTCATCTTTCACACTATTTAAAGATCCAGCGAGCACTGTGAAACTCTCAACAGTCAGTTCTCTGCTCTCGGCTTCTGGGAAGAGTAATTCCTCAACCTTCCTCTGTTTCTCTCGATTCCGGGGAAAATCCAGAAAATGCCACCACCAAAGCTCTCTGTCTTTTTCTTCTGCTTCATCATACTTCTGCTCGCCCGAGCTGACTCAGCTCAGCCCCCATTTTCCTGCGACTCCGCAGACTCATCAACTCAATCCTTAACATTTTGCAGAACTTCCCTGCCCATCACCTTGAGAGCCAGAGACCTCGTCTCTCGGTTAACAATTGACGAGAAAATCTCGCAGCTCGTCAGCGGCTCACCCGCCATTCCCCGCCTCGGCATCCCCCGCTACGAGTGGTGGTCGGAGGCCCTCCACGGCGTTGCCCACGTCGGCAAAGGAATCGCCCTTAATGGCACCATTAAAGCCGCTACCAGCTTCCCCCAAGTCATTCTCACCGCCGCTTCTTTCGATGTTTACGAATGGTACCTCATCGGTCAGGTAGATCAACAAGAAAAACAATAAGATGATGTTTTTTTTCAGCAGAGCAAAACTTGAATTCTAACTATATTTTCTGGGTTTTTGCTTTGAAGACGGTCGGAACAGAGGCGAGAGCAATCTATAATGCGGGGCAAGCGACTGGCATGACATTTTGGGCGCCGAACATTAACATTTTCAGGGACCCGAGATGGGGGAGAGGGCAAGAGACGCCGGGAGAGGATCCACTTGTTACCGGTAAGTACTCGGTTTCGTTTGTGAGAGGAGTTCAAGGAGATAGCTTTGATGGATCGAAAATCAGTGGCCACCTCAAAGCCTCTGCTTGTTGTAAGCATTTCACTGCTTATGATCTGGACAATTGGAAGGCTGTAAATCGCTTCCAGTTCGACGCTCATGTAAGTGTCAATGATCAATTGAAGATGAAAACTTTTCTTTGTTGTCTGAGGCGCCTTTTCATTTCTTTACTTTTATCTGGAAATCTCATTGGTGGGCTGATCCTGTTGTTTTTGCCTTTTTCTTCTCATTGGCCAACCGAACCGGCATCTTTTGGGAGATGGGAAAAGGACAAATTTAACGTCTAAATCTGTGTACAATGATATAGAATTGGGGGGTAAACATGTGAATAATTCGCCTGCGTGGCCAAAAAAGTCCTTGTAATGTTATTGTTATTTGAGTAGGTTACAATGCAAGATTTAGCAGACACATATCAGCCACCATTTGAGAAATGTGTGAAGCAAGGGAGAGCCAGTGGAATTATGTGTGCTTACAATAAAGTGAACGGAGTACCAAATTGTGCAAACGCGGATCTCTTGACCAAGTTAGCAAGAGGAGATTGGGGTTTTAAAGGGTAATTGCATGTTTTTACTTGGTTGCATTTTATTCCCAAAACATTTTTTGTTTTGTTGGCTTGAACTGATGGGAAAATTTTGATCAGGTACATAACATCGGACTGTGATGCGGTCTCTCTCATCTACGATAATCAGGGATATGTTAATACTCCCGAAGACGCCATTGCTGACGTTCTTAAAGCTGGTAAGTTGGGCCCCAAACGCTATTTAACTTAGTTATGAAGTGAAATGTGCCCGCTAATCTTTCTCCTAGACTATAATGTGCGCTTCTGTCTCTTTGTTTTTATGTTCCAAACTTTATATGGCCAGCAACTAACGGTCAATGGAGCATCAGTTGGACAATAACTTTGGTGTTCCATTTTGTTCACAGGCATGGATGTCGATTGTGGAACCTACATGGTGGACCATAATCATACTAAATCAGCACTGCAGCAGCAAAAGCTGCAGGAGTCGGACATAGATAGAGCTCTCCATAATCTCTTCTCTATCAGAATGAGACTGGGCCTTTTCAATGGAAATCCGGCTAAACAGCCTTTTGGGAATATTGGCGCAGACCAGGTTTGTTCTCCAGCTCATAAAACGCTGGCCCTTGAAGCTGCTCGAAATGGGATTGTCCTTCTGAAGAATGACGCCAAACTCCTTCCACTTCCAAAGACTACCAAGTCGCTTCTCGTCATAGGCCCCAATGCAGATAATGCCGAAACACTGATAGGCAACTATGCGGGTATTCCATGCAAGGCTGTCACTCCATTGCAAGGACTACGAAACTATGTTAAGAACATAACCTTCCATCAGGCTTGTAACAATGTTGCTTGTACCTATGCTTCGATGTACAAGGCAGCGGACCTAGCAGCAGCGGCTGATCAGGTGATCTTAGTCATGGGACTAGATCAGACTCAAGAGAAGGAGGAGCATGATCGGGAGGATTTAGTACTTCCTGGCCTGCAGCAAGAGCTCATCACTAAGGTTGCAAGAGCGGCTAACGGTCCTGTCACATTGGTCATTCTCTCTGGAGGTCCAGTTGACATTTCTTTTGCCAAAGATGATCCTGCTATTGGAAGTATTGTGTGGGCTGGTTATCCTGGTCAGGATGGAGGAACTGCTCTTGCTGAAATCATTTTTGGTGATCACAACCCAGGTAATGTTTTCTACCAAATGGATATTTAGCTCTATCTCGATTGACTGCAAGAATGCTATAATCGCTTTTTGGTGCATATACTGTTGCAGGTGGGAGATTACCTATCACTTGGTATCCACAAGATTTCGTTCAATTCCCAATGACAGACATGAGAATGAGACCTGATTCTTCAGGATATCCGGGGCGCACATACAGATTCTATGAAGGCAAAACAGTTTATGATTTCGGATATGGCCTTAGCTACACCAAATATTCTTACCAGTTCAAGCACGTCACAAGCAATACTATTCACTTGAATGACACAAGCTCTAAAGTACAGAAGACCTCTGATTCTGTTCGATTCAAGGTGGTTTCTGAGCTGAGTGAAGAGTTCTGCGAGGCGAAGAAGTTCATTGTGAATGTGGGTGTGAAAAACCATGGGGACATGGCAGGCAAGCATCCAGTACTGCTCTTTGTGAAGTCAAGACGTGAAGGAGAGGGGAGGCCGAAGAAACAACTCATTGGATTTCAGAGTGTGGTCCTAAGTGCTGGAGAAAAGGCTGAGATCCAATTTGAGGTAAGCCCTTGTGAGCACCTAAGTAGGGCTAACGAGAATGGGTTGATGATGATGGAAGAAGGAAAACATTTCTTGGTTGTAGGAGACGACAAGCACCCGATAACAATTGCTGTTTAATGTTTTCAATAGGCTTCTTAGGTTTGTACGAAGTATTTTTTTTCCATAGGGTTTGAATTAGGTAGGGTGATTTTCTAGCAAAACAACAAAGTGATTGCTTGGCCCTCCCAAATGTATAGGCCGAGAATAATCCTGCAAATTCTCAAATGAAAACGAATAAACTGTGGGACTTTCATGTCCACTACTTCTCTTCCTGCTGTTAAAATTAGAAAAAAAATAAATAAACAATAACAGTAGCTCTTCCTAAATTATGGATACATGTACATGTTCATTCTTCCTCATGTTTTTACGATACGCTTCTGCCATTTCCATAATTTTTATTCGAAATAACAGAATATACACTCAAATCACTTCGGGATGCTTAATGACCAGTCGAAACCTTCATACTAAATCAATAAGGGAAAGGTACAACCGCAGTATCTAGTTTCAGCAGCTCTGACCGTTTTACAACTTATGATATAGAAAGGAACGGACTGATGCTGATGCAAGTCTTCTTTTTCAAGTTCAAAATCCAGTTCCAACTTTCCTTCTGGCTTATCTGCCTGGTTTGTGCTGGGTTTGAGACTACCGAATAGGATTTGACCAATAGACACACTTCGGAGCTATGTACATGACGAGAGAGCCAGCTAGTTGATGTGGTTATGTTTTCAGAGTCCCTAACCACGCAGATTACAATCCATTGTCCAAAACCAAAACAGCTGCCGACATCAGATTTGATGTACAATAACCGAATCGTGGACATACTGAAAGTTTCTAGAGAGTATAAAAAGACAAGGAAAAAAAGGGAAAAAAAGGCAAACCAAGTAAGATCGTTTCTGAGAGGATTCTGAACCTGGCTTTTAAATCTAATCAGGGTACATTACTTTCTGTTCCTCCGCTGGAGGGAGATTTGCCAGTCACTTGCCGTCAAAAAAGTTGTATCGAAGTGCAGTGCCAAAGAAAGACACAAGACTGCTCCCTGAACCATTGTCAAGCGACCCAGGACCCAGTTACATATTCTAATTTTACAAAGGACCAAAAGTCTTGTCAGTCACCCAGCTACAGTCTTTCTGACACAAGAAGGGAACTCTGCAATAGAAAATCCTGGTTGTGGTTGGCGTTGAAAACAATTGACAGATGGACTGGAAACACTCAGTGTTGCTGTTTCGTGAGTTCGGCAAAAAGGGCGACTGCAGCGGTTGGTTGCACCCCAAACCATTCATCTAAGGCTAGTTGAAAAAAATCAAGTATTGAGGTGAGCCTCGTCAACACAGTAGCAAAGTTAAGGCTCTTAGTTCTTGTTTGTTGGAGACTCATCAGAATATGTGAATACTCTCCATCTTAGATCGAAACTGGACTTTTAAGGTCAAGCAGTCAAATTTCAGTTTTGTGCTATTGGATTGGATGGAGCACCTTGTGTCAAAAGCCCCAGGCAAGAACAATTAAACAAGTCAAGAAAGAGCTCATTGCTACAGCTCCAACAAAATATGATTGCTACGTTATTTGTGTTGGAGGATGTATCTTGCAGTAGTTCAATACAGATCAGATATGTCCATTAAGCCAATTCAAGCTACCAACAAAAGCAGTCAACTGAACAATTTTGCATCTTCAATTTCTAAATTGTTGTTTCTAAAGTGATCTGGATATACAAATACCATGAAAAACTTGGAAGTTAATGAGCATTACTGATCTTGCATTACTGAAAGTTAATAGTTGCAGTCTTTGATTCAACTTTTACTTGGTCTTAATTATTTTGGCATGCCAATTCCAGCCCATGCCCCAGCATTTTCAAATCTGTAAAGATGTCAAGACAACCAGCAACCACTAATTACTTGGAGAGATATGGTAATGCACAACAAACATTTTACACTTTGGGTGTGATTAATTTGGTCATTAGTGTTTCAGAATCCCTAATCCTGGTGAAGATGGTAAAACTACTTGAGATAGAATCACAACCATGAGAAACGTATAGGCTATTAGTAGGTGTGATTCCCTTGCAAGAGAGCAATATGTTATGTTTATTGCAGTCCTGCCATTTTGAAAGGTTGCAAGGATGAATCCTGGATCATCCCTTGCTTTCCAAGACATTGCTGGAACAGTTATCTCCCGGGTTCCATCTACATGGGTGTGATCACCGAATTCAGGGTTGTGAGCACTGAATATAATTCTGTGATATAACGAAAAGGAACATTTAATCAGCTGGTGTGACAAAGTCCTGTGGAATCTTGAATCCTTTTCAAGCTACAAGCTAATAAATAAGTATGTTCAATCAAGGAGCCAAGACAGGACGATTCATGCTTCTCTAAACCATTCTTAAGGTTGTTGAGTATTCTCTGTTTGATCTAGCTTTAATTGTCTGAGCACTACATCATTGTCTCACTGAGGAATTCACTGCTTCAATTAGTCAAAATACTGACACTCTAGAGGAGCATACCTTTTCTTGTTTCTGTGTTCTCTTTTAATATATATTTTTTTCCTTTTTACTAGTGAATGAAACAAAAGATTCATTCGCACATCTTTCTTGTCTGCTAGGCATCTAAAGTTACCAGCATCATTATGTCAGGACTTCAAATATCTACTTAACATCAAGTTTGTTAGCCTTTGGATAGAGAAAAAAATACATTAAAAGAGAGAGAACAGAAAATGAAGACCATTTTCTAAGGTTACCTTGGTTTGAGAGCTTGAAAAATATATTCTGTAGCATTTGGCGGGAGAGTAAGTGACAAATCATAGGGCCCAGTTTCAGCAGAATATCTGAAGAGAGAAAGAACTAGGCAATAAGATTTATCTGTGATGTTGTATGGAAGTCAGATAAATGTCACTCAGAGCATATGTGCAGGAAATAAAAATTTGATTACAAGAACACCAAAACAAATGTTAGTCAGCTAGCAAATGCAGGTCTTTAATTTTCTCTAGCAATTTTTTTCATAGAAGAGATGGCCCTTTGTAACATTCAATAAGAAAAGAAAATGAACAAAACAAAGATGGGGCAGTAAGACTCAAGTTAGTTGGTCATTGGTTATCAGTCATGAGGATAGCCCATCCACTACCATGCTAACTAGAGAAGCTTATACTAGGACGCATTTTGTGTGTGGTCTGGGAAACAGAACAACTGAAACAGAAGAACATGGAAAACCAAGTATAATCCATGTCATATGAATCGAAAATAGAGTTTATTATGGAGCAAGGACAATATGCATATAAGCAAGATATTGTTACCTGCTCTCCGGGATGTTTGAAGTATAACCTGGAACATCAAAACCACCTGCTAATATACCATCTAGTAGGTGATAATTGTTTTCTGCATGGTGCAACGGGAAGTGAAGCAAGAGAACTGGACCAGATCCAGATGCCATAGTATTTCCTCTCAACCGGAACTTATGGGAGTTCTCACCAGAATTCAGAGACACATCATTAGCTTCAATTGCTCCTGGGACACCCATTTGAAGATGAACACTTTCCCTCTCTATTGCCTTCTCAATGTTAAACCTTAGATCATTATTGTTGCAAAGCAATGCCACAGCATTTAACGAAACGAAGGTGATGTTGCTGATCTCAAAAGCACCGCATCCTGCTGAATCTAAGCCAGGAAAACTCCTTGATAACCAGTTGACAGACTTTGCGTCAAGACTGGTGCAATCTCCAACATCCCTGTCACCAAGAGTTGCATGAAAAGGCAGGGCAAGAAATGGCCCCAACACCTGGTGAAACTGCCTGAAAACTGATAGCCATTTATTTCTAGTTAGCTCAGAACCTTCTGCAGATACATCTCCTAGCACGAGCAACATATCAGGCTTCAACATTTGGTAAGACTTCTGCTTCAAACATAAATAGCAGGCATGTTTAGCTTCTAACCTCACCTTATTTGACATAAAATAACTTTCACAACAAAATTGTAGAGCCCAGTGCATTACCAGCCCTCTGTATTAGCTGTCTGAAATACTAATTATGACTTTTTAACTTTCCAAGCATGCAATTATTTACTGTTTCTGTGTCCCATTAACAAGAGAACAGAGATATTCCATAATTCATGCGCTTCAAATCCAACCAAACAATTGTCCAGCAAGCCATAATACCACAAAGTGCGAACCAGTGAATTTTCATCTAAACTACATGCAAGTCAGAGAAAGAACAAGAAAGATCAACCACCTATATTCACAAACAACAAATAAAAAGAGCCACATTAGACAAGATTTATTACCCTGAAGAACTTGGACATATAGTAGTCTCTGAAGTAGTGGTTGACGAAGCCAGCTTCTGATCCGAGCAAGAGCAGATCGGAGACCATCATTACCTTTAAATCCTCCGGCGATTCAGCTCCTGGTCCGCTGGGAAGGCGTTTACAAGAAGGAAAAGAGGCCCACTCTTCATAGGCGAGAAGAGCAGAGACTACCATGAAAGGCAAAAATGATCTCAAGGAAAATTCCGCCATTTTCTTTCCTTCTTTCTCAGTGTCCAGTCGTTTTCCTCTGTGTTGACCTCGGCCCGGAATTCATTGCAGCGATTGAGAGGAGAGGACGGTCCGGACAGGCAGCTGATTTCAGCGTGAGCACACCGCACGGGGACGAAGGGCCTTTTGACTTTTGTTGTTCCTTTTTGGTTTAAATGAGCTGTTAGACCTCAAGGTAAATTGAATTAGTCGACTTAGCCCCTTATTTCATATTCAGTCTATTTTCGAACTCATGTCTGAGGCTGTAAACGAACCAAACGAACATGAATGAGAGTAACGAACCAAACGAACATGAATGAGAGTTGTTCGTGTCCGTTCATTTAGGTTTTTAACAAACATGAACACGGACACGAATACACCTTGTTTGTGTTTGTTCGTTCGTTTAATGTAAAATGGTTGTTTGTATTTGTTCGTGAACAATAAAAAATGAATAAAATGAATGAGCTCATTCATGAGTAGTAATACATGAACACGAACGCATTTTTAAACAATGTATAGAATATGTTTGTGAATCATTTATATGAACATAAACACACATAAATGAACAATAGTAAACAAACAAACAAACAAACAAACAAACAAACACAAACACAAACACACACACACACACACACAAAACTACAAATAATAAATTAATAAACAAACAAATGAATAACAAACAAACAAATGAACATAAATGAATTATAATCGAACTATTTATGAACATAAATGAATGAATATAGGCTTGTTCATGTTTGTTCGTTTAGCTTAATAAACGAACATGAACGAACTCCTATTAAACTGTTCGTGAACAGTTCACCAAATGATCTGTTCGTTTATATCCTTACTCTTATCGAGTCCTTTGGGTCTAGTCCAACTTTCCAACCAAGTAGTGATAACGTAAACAATCATGTGACTTCATGCAAGTGTGGGCCATTCCATTGAAGTCTACGACCCAACTATATAATTGGGTCAAGAAGGAAAAAAAATCAAAGGATTCATATGAATCACATTTTCAAGCCAGTAATATTATTTAAAAATTTTCATGAATTTTTTCAGAGATTATAGAACTCAAAAGATTTTTATCAAGAAAAAAAACTTAGAAAAATAGCTTAAGATGCATGAGATTAAGGAATCCAAGTCTCCATTAGTTTCTCAACATGAAATTACTTTTGATCAGCAACTACAACAACCACAAATTATGAGTGAGAATTAGTTTGACCTATTAAGTTGAGACATATTGTATACAAGTGAAAAATGGAATTTGATATGAAAACTCAGTAGGCATTATATTATGAACAATATCAAATAAACATACATGTTTTTCTTAAAAAATAATTAAAACAATGAGCTACTTTACCACTACTAGATAAAAAAATAAATAAATAAACACACCTCACTACTTCAATCATGTAACTAGTAAAAAGAAGTTACTCCCAATGCTCTTTCCAACTGAACCATATTGACTAACAAATAATTAAGATGAAGAATACTATGAGAACCGTGATATGATCTAAGGTTTCTAGCTTTATATCACCCAAATGCCTTGCCTCATTATTCAAACCATGAAAGAAAAAAAGAGAAACATCCATAACTAAGGTGAATTGCACGCGTTACCCCTAACCTTTAATTAGTGTTCATGTTCTAACCCTAACCCACACTTTGCTTGTTGTGTGTCTCTAACTTCATTAAAACATTTCATTTCAACCATTGTTAGACAAAACTTATTAAAATTGACGGGAAATGCTACGATAATACTTAGGTGGCACTTGGTTCGTCTGGATTAGCCATGGTGGCCTAATAAACACACACACCATCACTATTGTTAAAAAAAAAGGAAAAAAAAGAGAGAACAGAAAAGAGGGGACTTTTTTTAATCAATTTATATTCAGAGCATAATAAAATGGTGAGAGAGAACGTAACGAGAGACACTTAGGATTAGAGAATGAGAAAAGCTCTGACATCACATGAAGACAAGAAGTTTTGGAATCACGAAGCAGAGAGTAAGAAAAAGCAAAGAAAATCAATAAAAGAGTAGAGATTGACGAAAAGAATGCAAGAAAAGAAAGTGAAGAAAGATGAGAGTAAAGGTTGCCCATAATATAGTAAGTGTATATGCTTTTATGATTAAGTGATAAGGAATATTTTAGAGTTGAATGTGGGTTGGTAGGGGCATTGGGGAAGTTAAAGACATGGTGGGGTAGAATGGTGGTATGTAAGTGTATGTGTTGTATGTGTGTGTGTTGTGTGTCTTGTGTATGGGAGGAGAACCAAATGGCGACCATTGGAGAATATCCAAATACGTAAGAGTGAAAATAATTGGAGAAGATTAAAATACTTAAATATTGGCTGAATACTAGTATGATGATTAATGTAAAGTGTATTTTCTATTTACAATTCTTGGTGATGGGTATTTTACAGTGAAGACGTACCATGAGAGCTATTTTGGGTACTTAACATGGAAGCCCTATATTGGGAGTGATCTTAACTGTTGGAACTATTGTCAGTTTGATAGGTTTAGTCTAATATAACTTGACAAAATACTAGAAGAATTAGGTTATTCTGGTTATATGGACTACTTTTGGTTGTATCCAGGGATGTCCCTTGATGATGGTTTAATCCCTTTAAAAGATGAGGCTGATGTAATGCAAATGATGAGGCTTTGCTTGCCTGAGAACCTTATTATTGAAATCTATATTGTGAAAAAGAGTAAAGAAAAGATGATTAAGGATGAGATGACTTCCACAGTCAAGAAAGAAGTTATTTGCATATTTAAGCAAATAAAAACCTGGAATTAGAGGTAGAAAAGCTCTAACATAGGTAGTGAAGAAGAATGAAAAGCAAAATAGGGCAAGACATGTGGAAGAGGGAGATGAAATGCTATCGCAGTTGAGAATGAGAAAAGAGAAGTCTCGAATTAGGAAGTTAATGATAAAGCCCAAAATGAGCATCAGGGGGGATCACATAAAAAGCCCCTAGATGATAGTAGCAAAGGGATAGATAAAGATGATGATAATAAAGCAATCACAGAGGATGCAAATTATGAACCTAATTCTGGATTAGGAAGTTGTGAGACAAAGTTTAAGGAGTCAGATAATAACATTGGGTAGGAAGATGATGACCTACGTTTGAAGGTAAACATAAAGGCAATAGGTGTCAAGAGGAAATGTTGTGAGGACCAAAGTTACAATATTCCATGAAGTAGGGTTGAATTAGATAAAAGGAAAAAATCATGTATAGGCTTTACATATGAAATAGGGTCTGAGGAAGAAGTTGACTTTGATGATTTACAAAGTATACATTCAGATAGTGATGAGGGTCCTAGATACCCAAGTGTCAGTGAGAAAATAGACATTTATGACCTTAAGTTCCTGGTGAGTGCAAAAAGCAGTTATGTGGCAAAGTTCAATAGGTATATAGAGAGAATTAAGGTAGCAGATGAGAGTGCTTGGAAATGGTTGAGTGTTGTTCCTCCAACACACTGGTCAATGTCACATTTCAAATAGTGTTGTAAGTGTGATGTCCTCCTAAATAATAGTTGTGAATGTTTTAATAGATTTATCTTAGAAGCTAAGGACAAACCAATTTTAACCATGCTTAAGATTATTAGATCCAAATTTATGATGAGGATTACAAATAGAAGGAAGGCACTAAAAAGTTATACAAGGGTTTTGTGTCAAAAAATTGAAACTAAGTTAAATAAGTCAATGGAACTTGCTACCTGGTGCATTTCTATGGGTTCTAGAGGGTTATCGTACTAGGTCAGCACCTCTAATGACTAGTTTGTGGTTGACTTGTCAACTTACAGTTACAGCTGCAAAAGGTGGCAGTTGCATGGGATTCCATGCCCATATACTTGCTCTGCCATAGCACACAACAAAAGGAGGATAAAGGAGTATGCTCATTCATGCTATAAGACAAAAACATGGGCAATGACTTATCCGCATGTAATAAATCTTATAACTAGTATGCAATAGTTAGAAAATAAACACCATAACCCTATCTAACCCCCTCAATTGGAAAAGATAAACAGAGGCAGAAAGCAAAAAAATAGGAGTAGGAAAATGGAGGAAAGTAAAAATCCAACTAAGATAAGGAGATTTGGTATAAAAATGAGTTTTAGTGTTTGTAAGGAGGAGGGTCATACAAAACCAACTTCCAAAAAAAGAGACAAATCTCAGATGACAGCACAAGAGCAAGTAGGAACCACAGGTTATATAAGGTAGAAACTTCAAGTAAAATCTCATTCTATAAATTATTTTAGCCTCAAAACCCAAACATGCCATAACATAAAATGCGAATGCATTATAGGTTCATAGGAACACATTAAGTCAACCATCAAAGACAAGGAACACTAGGGTTATTAAGGACTAGAATGAACCTAGAGCATAATCCCAGCCAATTGGTGACTCTACTTGTTCTGCATTTTTTTGAACCAACATCAATGTTAGGGCTTAACTCAGACCAAGAATGGGTCATCCAAGGAAAAAGGTAGTAGGCAAGGGGAGGGGTTAATGTATTTAGTTATGTGATATTTAGGAGATGTGTTTTTGAGTGAAGAAGCAAAGTTGATGTTTTTTTTAGTACTATTAAAAGATCAAAGTTGATATTTTTTTAGTACAGATCAAAGTTGATGTTTTTTAGGTTATGGGATGATGCAGTAGTGGACAAATAGGTTATAGTGGTTATTTTTTATGACATCCAAGAAGGAATTGGGTAACAAACACTTGTTGTATCTATATTCATTTCAAGTAAAATGTTATTATGAACTAACCTTTTAACTTGAACATTCATCATCACAACTCACCAATAATAATAAAGTAGTAGGATACTCATTCCCGGTGACTTTGGGTGTAATGGGAACGTTGCACAGGCATGTTGAAAATAAAAAAAAATTGTGCTAAAGTCCAAGGTTCAAATTGAATTATTTATAAAAAGTTGTTGTTAAGTTTGAAACCACTTAAATAAAAAAGGGTTTGAAATGGAACACATAAAAAGGTTAGGTCCAATTTATGAACACTTTAAAATGAACATTGATATATTACAAAAACACAATACAAAAGCTTAGGGCCCATAATGGAACGAAAAATCCCAATTTATTCAGAGCCAAAACTTGGCTCCACTCATCCTATACCATAATTCCTACCCATCAAAACACCATAAACATACCTTACACCTACATATAGAACCTCACAACCAACAAAATAAAACCCATCACAACCCTAACAACCAACAAAATAAGACCCACCATAACCCCAATAGACGAACATCACTAAAGTGCCTTAAACCAAATGAATGACCCCATGACAAGCACCCTAACAAGCACTACTAACCATAGCTTTAATTGTCTCGTTAGGGTCTTTTTCTCTTTTGGTTGTTCTTTGGTCCTTCAAACCGCCTTTGCAATTTGCCAACAACATCCATTATCCTGCTTGAGACAGGTGGATCGTACCAATAAAAAACCCTATAATTCTTGAGTCCTTTTCCAACAAAAATAAAAAAGAAAAACAAGATGAAGGCTATCAAAACCTCTTTTCCATGTAAGAATGCTGTATGAGAATAATTTTTTTGGAAATCATTCTTACCCTATTATTGTTGCATCTTAGGAACCTTCGTCCTAAGTTAGTTTTTATCCACGTTGTTAGTCAAGTTGCAGAAGTCCCAAACAGATCCTTGGCATTGCTCCATCTATTTATGCATGATTAGGAACAAAACAACTCCAACAATACAAAGGTTAGTAAATCCCTAGATCCCCAGTGTCCTTAATTTCTTTCTAATTTATGGCCTTTTACGACTTGATATCTATGGTAGATAAGGATGGATGGTTATAATTACATTGTTTTAGACACGAACAAAATGTCAAAACCATTTTTGGAGAGAAAAGTTTGCACCACAACAACCACGTGTGCGTTGTTCATTTATTTTGGTGCTAACATGGCTAATCCGGACGAACAAAGTGCCACCTAGGTATTACTATGGCGTTTCCCGTCAATTTTAACGAGTTTCATCTAAACAGGGATCAAAATAAAACGTTTTAATGGGATTAGGGAAGTGCAACGAGAAAAGTGAATGTGAAGGTTAAAATCGGAACAATAATTAAAGGTTGGAGGCAGTACATGCTATTTACCCTTCATAACCACTAATAGAAGTAGAATATTTCAAATCCATTTTGACATAAACAAATACTATTGTACTAGAAACGACTATACCATATAGTAAAATACCTTGTAGCAACTAATCTCACCCATTATTCATCCCAAATAAAAAGGTTTAAAGGTGTCATGAGATCCTTAATTTGACCAAAGACTTCTAGCTTTATATTTTCCAAACACCTAACCCCATCATTTAGACCATGAATGGGCAATTGAAGAAGATCTAAAAGCCATCAATATCAAGCTGAGTAAATGGTGTATACCCTGCCTTGGCATAAGTAACCATGAAACTTTTGAAATTGCATTTGACTATGTAATTCTTTTTTGTAAGTTATACATAAACATATAAATTTAGATGCAAGTGATGGAAAAAATTTTATAGTTTCAAAATAATAATTTTACATTTCTATAACAATAGTTAATAAAAAGAAAAATATGCCAAACTCAATTTAAAAAATTCAAAGAGTGACAAAAAAACTATGACGCAAGAGAGTTATATTGTCATGACTACGATTGAACAAATCCCATCAAGTTAGAAGTCAGCTCTTATAAACATTTGTGAAGAAGTTTCTTAAAAAATAGTAGGCAGGCCTGAACCATCTTATACAGACTTCCAATGCTGAACAAGTGAAAGCCATTTAAATTTGATACTTGATTCCCACACAGGTCTAACTCCATCTTCAATCTCAAGCGTCAATCACTCTAAGCTTGTAAAGTTCGGTGAGGAAATAAAGTTTTAAAGTATTGTATGACTATTTATTATAAGCTTTTATATTATAAATTTACACAAAGGAGGCAAATTACTTATTATAGTTTTCACCATTAGTAGATTGATTATTATAGTTTTTTTTACAGTTAGATCAATTACTAATGTTTTCATATGAGTGGATATCTACCACTACCATTGGAAATTTTCCAGCTATTTTATGACATGGAACCTTTTAATGACATGACAATAGAGGTGGCGAGCTTGTGCTCATAAAAGATAGAACAACTAAGTTAGCCACTAAACTCGTCCAACATTATAATGCCCTCATAAATTTTTCATTTGATAATTTAGCTACCCTCTACCTCTTGCCAAACTCGTGAGGGCTGATGATTTTTGAGATCCCACTACTAAAAGCCTCACCTTGCTGCCTCAACATCAACTTGCCTTATGCTAATTTGATTACAGCAAAAGAATCACAGTCACATGAAAAGATTAAGAAAGATTACTTGGCAGTTGTGGTCATCGATGAGAGGGAAACATCAACGAGTTTTATTATTTTTAGTTAAAGAACCTATGTGCATAAGAGGGTATAATTTATGTAATTTACCTAGGAAGATGGTAATATTAGGTGGCATGGAATTTTTCATAACAAAACAGAATATTTTATCTGTTAGTTAAGTATGCACTAATTTGTCCGCATTCAACACAACAATGGAAGATTTCACTCAAATAAAAATATTAGTAATAAATTTAACAACTATAAATTACATAAAGTGTCCTAAAAGCAGAAGCGAGAGCAATAAAGAAAAGTCAATTTTTAAAATTTAAGTAAATAAAAAAATTTTATAAATAAAAGTTGGAGTGATGATACAAGGTAAGAGACTTATGTGAGTTATCCAACATCGAGAAGAGAGGTTTTGTGTTTGTGAAGAAATTTATAGCCAATTTGTTTTAATTTAACTCAACTAATTTATTTTTAATTTTATATTTTTTTTACCTAGAACCAATATTATATGGATGTAATAATTTATTTGAAAGTAAATTTTTTTAATATTATTAAATTTTTATAAATTTTTTTAAAATACCTTAAACTAAAAAAATCATAAAAATTTAATAAAATTAAAATAGTTATATTTTTAATAAATTATTATAACTACATAATATAAATTTTTAATTAAAATTAATTAAAAATAAAAATAAGTCAATTTAAACTCAATTAAGCGAAGATACTCTCCACGGAGGCACATGCCATATTCCTGGTTTGGCGGCTTCTTGATCGGTAACGATTGGATCCAAGTCATATACACGACTGAATGGTCAAAATCTCTAACACACATACATATAAAAGAAAACCCATCTGCTTCGGCCTCTCTGTTCTTTATTTCTCTGCGGTTTGTTTAGCATTAATTAGCCTACCAAAAATGAGGAAATCGTAGCACGATTTTAGTCTGTGTTTTTACGGTTGACCTCTTCTGTAGCTGGGTTTTTCTCCACCCCGAGATCATCGCTCTATCTCATCTGCTTCTTCGCATTCTGGTGTCCTCCATTGATTTCGTCCGGGTTAGTTGATCTTCTTTTCTTCCTATTATCCATTTACACTGCTTTAATTTTTATTCCTTTTTTTTTTTTTGTGGTGTTCGTGACCTTGAGCCGCAAATCGAGCGTCGATATTCTTGTTTTTTTCTTTTTGGTTTGCTAGAATTAATGAGCTCAAATTTCGGGTGGCTGATGATTTTCAGATTCTAAGACTTTCTGCTTGTAAATTGATCTTCTACTGAAAGCTGATCTTCAGCACTTACCTCTAACACTAACCTGTGTCTTGCGGTTGGAATTATTTCATGGTTTTCCCTAATTTCATGCCACACTAACAATTTCTCAATAATTTCGTTCCTAGTTGGTGAATTGGCTAGAGAATCTGGAGGTAGAATAGTTTGAGATTTATTGGTTCTCATCTGAATCCCCTTGTATTTATTAGCTGCTTCTAACTACGTAATCAGTTAATACAGGATTCAAGATTTGGTTCTAGCTTGTTGAATCAAGCAGCTGATGCACCAGGCTTACTTATTTCATAGAATGCGAAGTAGCATTACCACATTTAACTGCGAAAAGGAGACACAATGAACGGAACTTGAAAGAAAATGAACCCCCAGGGAGGGGGGGCTGTTAGGGTTGTTTGAAGGAAAAGCTGTCATTTTGTGTATATCTGGAGGAATGTAATTTGATGGATAAGTAATAAAATAGTATCAGTTCTTTGAATTATGCTTGAAACTCTAGGTTCTTGCAGGTTTTCTGATATAAATTTGCAGTCTCTTTAAAGTCCAGATAAGGGTTTGAGAGTAAAGAGCAGCTCAGATCAAAACATATCAGCTCCAACAAGAATAGCAACTTTTGAAAACCTTATTTCATTCCCAGTGATTGTTTAACAAGTGGATGTCCTAATCATAATTCCAAATGAGTCCCTCTATAGTTCAATTACTTATCACACTAGAGATGCTCATGAAGATGTGCAACTTAAAATGTCATTCGAAGTAAAACTTGCATCAACTGTTATATTTAATATACTAATGTGCAGTCTCTAACCTTCAAGCCTTCAAAGTGTAAGGTAGCACTATGAGTACACACAAAAACATACCCCTATTGACCAGTCTTTATAGTCACTCAATGTGATTTGCTTTATCTAATATCTTCTAGTCTCGATGGTTACAATTACTATGCACCTCTCTTTACATTCCATCTTCATCAAGGAGAAGAAGAAAATATAGACGAATTATAAATCAGATTTTCTTTATTTGAACTTTATGTTACTTAGTACCTTTTTTGCAAGACTGCAACTAAAAAAGGATTGCCTAGATTTACTTTTAAATTGTCGATAGACTTTCTTGTCTTTTAGTTTTCTGAAGATCAGTAACTGTGAAAAGGTTTCCACTTGTGGAAATGATATGGCCTGGCTTAAAATTTTTTCTTTTTTGTTACTCACGCATGCATTAGAAAATGCCAAAATGGAGAAGGAGTGAGATATTGAACCTGAGGCTAAGTCCTGACGTCTTCACTGTTTGCACACAGGTAGATCTTTAAGCTATGAGTTCAAATTTAAAGAAATCCTCTTCCAACGGCAATGAGAAAACTTTGACATCAGAAGAACAACAGGGCAAGGTATATAAGACTGAGTGGCTCCTTTATAAGTGATGATCTTTGATTTTGATTCCATAAATTTGGGAGTTGGAGTGAAAATTGCTTTTGAAAATTTGAAATATTTCATATGCAGATTAATGAGCTGAGGAGGTCACTAGGGCCACTTCCTGAAAAGTTGGCCATTTATTGCTCTGATGCATCCATTTCAAGATACCTACGGGCACGTAACTGGAGTGTCAAGAAAGCTACTAAAATGTTGAAAGAAACGTTGAAATGGAGAGCAGAGTACAAACCAGAAGAGATTCGCTGGGTACAATTCTATCCATTTCAATTCTGTAGCCTTTCAATCTAAATGTGTTCACAAATAATACAGATTGACTGTTTTCTTTCCAAAATTTTGGTGTTTCTGGGGTCAAACTATGCTCTCATACATCAAAAAACATGCCAAAAATGGATTTGAGAAGACAAGATAACTTATGTTCGTAAATTTAATATACTCCAGCATGTTGTAGCTGAGTGAAGTCTGTTCGCCTATTTAAAGTGCTGGTTCTGGTTGAATTCTTAAGGAAGTTTGTGCATGAGAATGCCAATTATCTTTTCTGTCTAGGAAGAGGTTGCACATGAAGCAGAGACAGGGAAGATCTACAGGACAAATTATACTGACAAGCATGGAAGAACTGTTCTTGTAATGAGACCCAGTCAACAGGTTTTTCCCTCAATCTTCTAACTTCTCATCTCTGAATTTGATACCATATTAAATTGCTATTTCATAAAGTTGAACATTGATTGCTTTCACACACACCTGCACCATATTGTTCAGTGTCAAAAGTATTGAAGAGGCACCTAGCTTACTCTAATTGGTTGACACTGGTCAAGTTGATCGCTTATCATTTCCCAAGGCTATTGAAGTTTTTTATGAAAGTTAATTCCCTTATAATCCCTCCTATTCTGCAGATATAAAAGAAATCCTTTTATTTCATAAGGAGAGAACAGAGCAACAATAAACTTGGGGCAGTTTCCTTGGTTCAAAATGAATTAACAAGGAATCTTATTCAATGAATTGCAATGCAATGCAATCAAGTAAACATTCCCATATTGATTTCAATGTTTGGAGTAATTTAGAGTAGCACAATACAAGCTTCTGTCCGATAAAGTAAACAGTCCCGTAATGATTTCAATGTTTGGAATAATTTTGAGTAGCACAGCACAAGCTTCTGTGCAGTAGTTACCTGTAAATGATTTACTTTATCAGGCTAATACAAAAGACTGCAAAATATTTATGGTGTCCCTTTGCTTCTGCATGAATTTATAGTGAAAATATGACTTTCAAGAGTTAATTAACATTATGAACTTCATGGACCAATAGCAACAGGCAATGTAATTGTGATTAAGTTGTAACATGCTGGTGATGGTAATGATGATGACGGTGAATATATGAGAGTGCAAAATCTAACATATGGTTAAGGAATCGGCAAGTGAATGGTGTTTGGACATTTTCTAAGGGGTTATCTGAGGAGGGCCTAGACCATGATACAGTCCTCCTTAATTTTACCTTGAAATATATTTAGGACCATGGTTACTTGCCATAATGAATTGCAGACACATTGGGGTTCAACAGTTTCTAGTTACTCATCCTTGAATTGCTTTGCCTTGATGGCTTACTAAAAATTTGTTTTGACACAGAATTCGAAGTCTATAAAAGGACAAATTAGGTACTTGGTTTATTGCATGGAGAATGCAATATTAAACCTGCCATCAGACCAGGAGCAAATGGTTTGGTTGATTGATTTTGATGGCTTCAATTTATCACACATATCAGTCAAAGTAACACAGGAAACGGCACATGTTCTGCAAGACTGTTATCCTGAACGTCTGGGCCTTGCAATACTGTACAATCCTCCCAAATTTTTCGAACCATTCTGGACGGTAACTGCATGTCGCTTTGTACCTTGTGTCTCCTGCTTAATTTCCCTTCCATTCCATTGCTTGCACATGATCAATGAGCAGCTATTTACCTGTGTATATGAGATATTGAGTGGTCTCTAAGATGGCTTTGTCTAGGATAGTCAAGTTGCTCTTCTATAGTTTGCACTGAGAGGAAATGTAGATAAAAATAACTTTTAAAACTTTGATATGCTTTTGTGGTCACATGTTTCATCGCATTTTTCAAATGTTCTTGATTTCAGTGATAGTGGCTCTCCTTAATTATGTTAGGAGCAGAATTGAGATATTGAATTTAGAAAGTTGAAGAATCCGAACAACAACCAAACTGATCCAGAGGGAAAATTTTTTTGGCTCAGTTGCCCTCACATAATTTATTTGGTTGGTTAATTAATTAATTAATTATTATCACTATTGTTGTTGTTGTTGTTGTTATTGTTATTATTATTATTATCATGTTTTATTTTTCCCTTTTCAGCTGTCCTAATAAAGGCTAGGCTTTAGGACTTACTGATATAAATGTTAATTCATTTCTTCTTCAGCTTTATTGAATAATTTTAGTTATCACCACATCACAATGCTGCTCTGTTGCAGGTGGTAAAACCATTTCTAGAGCCTAAGACTCGCAACAAAGTGAAATTTGTCTACTCTGATGATCTCAACACAAGGAAAATAATGGAGGACCTCTTTGACATGGATAAGCTAGAGTCTGCATTTGGTGGAAAAAATGAATCAGGTTTCAACATTGATAAGTATGCTGAAAGAATGAGGGAAGATGACCAGAGAATTCCATTATTTTGGACCAAGGAGAATTCCAAATCAGTAGTATCACAATCCACAGCTCCATCTCCAGCAATTTTGGAGACTGTCAGCTCAGACTCAGATTCAGATGTGCCTGAAAATGAAAAGGCAGATGAGCTTCTGAGTCCTGGAATTGAATCAAAAGCTCTGTCTCCCGATACAAGCATCTCAGCTGCTGAAGGTGCGGTGAATGGCTCCTAGTCGGTTCATTAGGATGAAACAACAGCGAAATTTGAGTATAATGTGTTACTCTGGAATGCATGTAGCACTACTGATAATTTAACTGTTACAAATAAGTTGTGAATTCGATATGAGCTCTAGCCTAGGACCTGTACTTCATTAACGAGATCTGAGTTTGACTGCTAGTGCTTCTTGTCTACTTCAACTACACTTGAAGTAGTTATGCGTCTTGCGTAGTTTATTTCCAGCATTGACTTTTGGAAGCTGGACTTAACTAGTTTCATCAGCATGCATTTGTGTTGTAGTAGCTGATTGTTATCGATTAGTGCATCATCGGTGTCTCACCGGTCATCAGATAGCATGTTGGCTTCAGTGATTCCCATGTTGTATTGACTGCTAATGCCGTCCAGGTTAAAGCAACTTTGACTTGTTTCATTTCCAAACATTTGTGTTGTACCAACCGATAGCAATTGGCATTGCTCCGCGCACCACCAGTGCCTAGGTGCTTGCCCCTCTAATGCTATATTGGCTTGAGTGATTACCAAGCTGTGTTTTGTTCCATTTCCTCATCATGCTACTTAAAAGATTTTAGCTTTTCTTTTTCCCTATTTCAGGATGTGTATTGCATGGTGCTCCATCCGTCTTAAAAAAGATGTAACATATTCTATTTTGAGCCATCCCAAAATCTTGTAATATTTTCATGTTTAATAAATTATTTTATCATATTGCTCTGTAACTTATTATTTTAATGTTAATTTTTTTTTTCATTTTTCTTAATTTATGTACAAAAATTGAATGGTAAAAGTCAAAATAATACACAATTTTTTTTTCATCATCCTTAATTTTTATGTTAAGCCCAAACATTTTTACCCAAACTAGGAAAGATGGAGTAATAAATAATTAACAAATTAGACTGTCTCAATTCATGGATCTACTTCAGCAGCACATCTGTCAAAGTTGAGCCTGATGAAGTAGCTTTTATTGAACAGATCGAATTACTGTGTATAGGAGTAGAACTCAGTCTAATTGATTCGAGACTCTGTCCCCACTCCTCTCCCAGTCCAAACGGGTAGGAGTTTAACACGAAAACGACAAGACAAAATTAGTGGTCGATCAAATTTTGAAGTGGCAACAAACATTGCCAAAGTGTTTTTGGAGCAGTTTGGTTGGCCTGGGCCCCCGCCTGGCCCATTACCACACAACAAAAATTATTCGGCTTTATTTGGATTCATCTTTCAATTATTTCGTTTTTGGGGGGCCGACCTAGTTTTTGACACGCACGAGACCAATACTTGAGGTTTTGTTAAATTTTACTAAGGGATAAAAGTAGATGGCGCCCCTGGTTTTGAGTCCTCTCTCGTTGTTGATCAAGCAATATCTTGAATTACAATGGGTTCTATGTCAATTGTGAATTGTGTGTAACAAATGAATTAAAAATTTACTTGGTAGGATATGATTGGGTGAAGGAAATTTAATTGACTTTATTAGCATTTTCAAAAACCAGTTAGTTCGTGATGGGGCAGAATTAATTTAGTACATAAATAGGGCACAGCCAGAAAAAATGATTAACAAGGGATATAGTTAATTTTTCTATCATATACAGCTGTAAATTTTAAAATTTATGTTCAATGTTGTAAATATTGTGAAATATATAATATTATAAATGTGGTCTTATAAAAATTCAATGAGGACAATCAACTTCATGTGGGTTTGCCACTACATAATATAACATCATTCAAATGTGTTATAAGTTGTGTACACTATAAGATAACAGTAGAAAAATGACTAAGCTTTCGGTTGTTGTTAGTTGCTTGGAGCAACTTAGAGGAGATTGAAAAGCTTAATTACACAAAACCTTAATCGATAGGTGAGAGCGACTAATGGGTGACTACAATTAGCAACTGAATAGCTCAGTCACTCTAATTATAAGGACCTCTTTACATGAGCAACTGACTCACGTAGAGGATTGATAGTCAGTTACTACCTTGTTTTGAGTGTTTTTTTTTAATTTTAATTGATTCGTATAAAATTAAAAATAAAATTAATTATTGTAATTATTTAAATTGGTTTGATAATCTAATGAAGCTAAAAATTAAAATGTAAATAATTTATTATTAAACTAAAAATCAATTTAATACAATGTAATTACATAAAAAAAATACGCAAAGACTTACATAAATGCTTGGAAGTGGACATAGGTATCAGCATCCTAATCGGCTTGAGCTCCATTTTAATCGGCTAGAGGATTTTGAGTTTGCTGCTCATCCTCAACTCTACAATCACTGTTTCTTTGAGAAAAAAAAATCACAAGTTTGGCTTTTGCAGAACGAAGTTTAATACAATTGAAATTTATTAACTATTAAGATATATCACAAATAGTAAAGTACAACCCATATTATTTCATTTTTGCTATCTAACTTAGACAATCAATAATTTTCAAATAGGGACATATTATGAATATACAATAACTGTAATGCAGTTACTCTATATACATACTATTTTTCACCAAATCGAAAATCATTGACAAACACTATACACTTTAACTATATGCATATGTACATAAATTGACCTATATTAAAATAAGATAATTATTATTTAATACAAAAAAATGAACTCTAATAAAATTTACCTCTTGTCAGATTAAAAGATGCTCCTACATGGGCTTTGCTAGGGTTTTTCCCTCTTGTTGAGTTTCACTTTCCTTGTGTACAAAGGACTCATTTGTCATCACGTTACCTTCGTTGTTTGGTCATCTGTAAATGTGCTTTGTGTGATCTGGCTTCTGGTGTCTACTTGGTTGTTCGAGCTTTGTTCGAGTGACTTTCTGGCTTGATTTGCGTTTTGTAGGCATGGATTCTCTTAATAAATATTTCATTTTCATGAGTCTTACAAAGGAGAAGAGGCAATCATGTCTTATGGATTTCAAGGATGTGGAGTGCAATGGCTTCACAAATTTATTGGTGGTTTTGAAAGTTCTGTTGAATAGGGTGGTGAGGCCATAACATTTGAGGGAGGCACTTCGTAAGGCCTGGCGCTATTAGATTTCATTTTCTCTTTAGCTGGTAAGTCCAACTGCAGGGGATAAGTTGTTTATTGCTCTTTTTGAAAAAGAAAAGGATCATGTGATAGTCTTTGGGGTGGTCCATGGTATTTCAACAACAGGATCATCTTTATGAGGCAACTTCAGAAGGGGACAAGCCTTCATCTTTGCAGTTTGATAGCTACCTCCTGGATGCATATATTAGACGCCCCGTAGGAAGTTGTTTGGGAAGCGTTGGTTTTACTTGAAATTCGAAAGGCTCCCAAACTTTTGTTACAAGTGTGGAAAAGTGGATCATCTAAAATGGGAGTGCCTCAAAGGTTCCAATAGTATGGAGGGTGGTGTGGATTAATATAGGGTTAGGCTCCGGTTTGTAGTGACTCAGAGAGGTAGGTCTAGTTCTATGGAACATGGACATCATTGCCACAAATTGGACTTACAGGTTTTTACGGGGAGATCTTTGAAGGAGGTGTGTGTCTTGGAAATTAATATGAAGTTGTTGACTGTATTCAATCCATCCCCTATCATGCCGGTTATAGATGGTGGAATTTATCTCTGTTAGAGAAGGTGGAAGTCCAAGGGATCATCATATCCTCTCGTCAGGGTGGTTTAGAATGTGCCGAACGCTGTAGGCACTTTGGTCTGAATGGATTTGTCTTATCTAAAAGATAGAGTTGGTTTTTCGGTGGGTAGAAACTTTGTGTTCTCATCCATGTAGGAGGTGTGTTCTGGTCTGTTAAGAAATATACCAATTATGCATGTATGCATAGCAAGGATGTTGGCTCGGGTAGGTGGTGCGTGTGGTACTTGTTCGGATGAAGGTGTTTGTTGTCGATTAGGCATTGAGGGGGAGGCAAAGAATAGCTCCTTGACATCCTCTAAGTACAAAGAAGTGATGAGGTTAATGATAGTCATGTAGTGAAGGCAAGAATGAGTGCTGTTGATCTTTTTTAGACAGGGTTGAGCGATGAATCACCCTGTCGGTCCCTATGCGCTTATTTAGTTTGAATAGTTAGGGGTTGGGGCCTCTATGGATAGTTTAAGTCTGGCAAAGAGTGATCAGGAAATGGTCCCCTGATGTAGTTTTTCTCCTAAAAACTAGGAAAATTGTGTCTAAAATGAAAAGGACAAGGCAGTTTGTTAGGTTTCCAGTATTGCGTTGTTATGTTATGTAAAGGAAAAAAGATGGGTCTAGCTCTTTTGTGGAGAGATGGTTGGCAGGTGGACTTGCTGTCATCCTTTCAGCTTCATATTGATGTCAAAGTTTCTGTTATGGGTCTCACTAGGAGGTTAACAAGTTTTTACAAGAATCTGGTTAGAGGTTTTCGGCATTAATCATGGTCCCTGTTGTGTTCATTAGCTACCTAATATAGTCTCCCTTGGCTAGTCATTGGTGATTTCAATGAGTTATTATGGTCTTTAGAGAAGGAAGGAGGTAAGGATTGTTATCCTCGACAGATGGATAAATTTAGGGAAATAATGGTAGATGCACAACTATGAGATTTGGGGTTCCATGGTTCTGACTTCACGTAGAGCCAAGTGTGTGCAGGTGTTGTTCTTGTTCATGAAAGTCTGGATAGGGGTTTTGCAACCTTGAACTTTAAGTCTTTCTTCCCGAAGGTGTATGTGGAGCATTTCCCCTCTGCCTGTTTAGACCATTATGGCATTCATATCCATTTTTTGGGTAGAAAGGAGCATAGAGAGCATTGTATTTGGTGGTTTGAATAAGCATGAACCCTGGAAGAGCAGTTCGAGGTGGTCTTTTGAGTGAAGCTTAATGATATTAGAGGAGTTCATTTTCTTGATAAGTTGAAAGAGTATTGTCGAGGCTTGATATAGTGGACTTCAAATTTAGAATCTTTTCTTAGAAAATTAAAAAAGCCGAGAAGGAGCTCAAAATGATTGTATGTCGAGGCTTGTCTGAAGCATCGGTTAAGCATTAGGAAATATTGGAGAAAAAAACTTATTTTGCTATATGAAATGGAGGAAAAGTACTGAAGCCAATGGGCTAAAATGATTTGGTTATAAGAAGGGAACCGTAATACTCAGTTCTTCCATCAAACAACTTTAGGCAAAAGGCGTAGGGACTATATCATAGCTTGTGGACCTGTGATCATAAGGAGCTTATTGATTTAACACTCTATAAGATGGGATTGTTCATTACTTTAAGTCTTTGTTCATTTCTTTGAACCCATCATATTTTGGAGAGGTTATTCCTTTGATTAGGAGATGTGTAATTGATAGTATGAATCATGACTTGGAGCAACTTTTTTTAGTTAAGGAGATTAGACAGGCATTCTTTCAAATGCACTTGATGAAGGCCCTAAGCCCAGATGGTTTGTCATTATTGTTTTTCCAAAAGTATTGGCATCTTTTACGGGGTGGGGTTACTGACTTAGTATTGGGCATTTTAGATTTTGGTATGCTCTTTGAAGACCTAAATTCAACTTTTTTTGTTTTGATTCCTAAGGTTGGTAACCCGAAGGTTGTCTCTGATTTCAGGCCGATTAGCCTATGCAATTTTTTTAATATAAAATCATTACCAAGGTCTTGGCAAATTGGCTGAAAGCCCATTTGTTGGCAATTATATTGGATAATTAGTCTGCTTTTGTTCCTGGAAGATTGTTGTTGGATAATGCCTTGGTTGCTTTAGGGACATGCTATTTTATTAATAGTAGATATGGTCAGGGAACTAGGTTGATGACGGTTAAACTTGATATGTCCAAGGCATTTGACTAAGTGGAATGGCATTTCTTGGGAGCGATAATGGGTCAGAAGTGTTTTTCTCATAGGTGGATCGAGCTTATTATGTGTTGTGTGGAGTCTTTATCGTTTTTGGTTTTGGTTGATGACCAGGCTGCTAGGACGTTTAAAGCTTCTATGGGGCTTAGACAACATGACCCTCTATCCCTATTTCTATTCTTGTTTTGTGTGAAAGGTTTATCTACATTGTTTAAAGATACTGAAGTGAGCAATAGGATCAATGGTGTAGCTATAAATTGTTATAGCCTAGCTATCTCGCACTTGCTTTTTGCAGACAATAGTATCTTATTTTTACAAGCTAGAGAATATAGCATAAGACACCTGATGGCTTTATTATGACTATGAATGTGTCTCAGGACAAATTGTGAATATGTAAAAATTTTTTTGTTTTCTTTAGCCCTAGTTGTTATTCGCGAGCGAGAAGGAAACTATTTCATTTGCTGGGTACAGAGAATTGTTTAAAGACAGATAAGTACCTTGGCTTCCCTTAGCTTTTGGAGTGAAAGAAGAGAATAGAATTCGAGTATCTCATAAAAAGAGTTAAGAGGAAGCTTTCAAGGTGGAAAACATCTTTGCTCTCACAAGCTAGTAGATGTGTGCTTATTAAAGCCGTTGTCCAAGCAATGTCGACTTATATGATGAATGATATCCTTCTCCCTATCAAGGTTTATGGTAAGCCGTAGTCTTTAGCTTCTCATTTTTTTTTTTTCCTTCTGATACTGAGGAAAGAAAAATAGCTTGATGAACTTGGGATAGCATATGTATACGTAAAAGAGTTGAGGACTTAGGGTTTAGGGATGTAGAGAGTTTTAATAGGGCCATGTTGGCAAAGCAAGCTTGGAGGATAGCAAGCTTGGAGGATAGCAAGTAATTCGGATGGCTTGGTGTCCAAGGTTTTTAGGGGGCAGTATTACCCATATTCAATGTTTTTTAGAGTGGACAAACCGAAGAGCATGTTGATAATTTATAAGGGGCTCTTAGCTGGGCACGAGGTTTTTTAGGCAGGTGTGTTTTGGAGGGTTGGTGAAGGAACAAGTATCTCTATTTGGTATAATAGATGGGTTCCAAGTGCTTTGCTTAACACTAAGTTTGTTTTAACTTAAGTTAATTGATTCCAAAATGACTTATTTTTATTCTTTCGTCTTTTTTACCCGTAACTAATTTTAATTGAAAGCTTATATTATATAGCTGTAATAATCCATTGAAAATACAATTTTTATAATCTTACTAAATTTTTATGAATTTTTTTTATTTTAAGGTGTTAAAAAATAAAAATTTATAAAAATTTAACAATATCATGAAAATTTACTTTTAAATAGATTATTGCATCTATATAATATTGGTTTTCAAATGAAATTGGTTTCATATAAAAAAAATGTAAAAGTAAAAATAAGTCGGTCATAAGTTATAACAAATTGACTTTAAATTAGTCACCTGCCCGATGCCAAGCACTAAGCGTTGGATGGTGGGGAACTTGATTAATCATAACACATGGGAATGGAACAATAATTTAATTGATGCCCTTCTTCATCCTTCTAATGCAACTGTAGTAAAATCAATTTTGTTATTCCCAAGATATAGGGAGAATGTGCTTTACTTGAGTTATGACTGACTAAACGATGAGAGGATGAAGGTGGAGAGAGGTGAGGGTTTGGTGAAGGTGATCAGTGGTGGTGAAGAGCTCATATGAGAGAACTAGAAGACCATAATTGGAAACGGGTGATGATTGTCCGCAGGGATGATGGGGTTTTTGTTCAACACTTCAATTTGTGTTTATGTGTTATACTTGTAAATTTTAAAGTTAGAATTAGTGATTGGAAAAATTTGAGGTCTCAAGTTGTTATTTTAAATTTATTTTATTATTATTTAATGTCACATTAGCATTTTTCGTCTAAGTTAATAGTAAAATTGATGGAGAATACAAAATTAAGACGTGCTATATGAGTTTATGTAATTTGATAGGACAAATATAAATGTTAGGTATTATTTTAGGACACAAAAATAAATTAGGTCCTGGTGGACTTTCCCCTTTTTAATTATGTAGCCAAGTTGCTCTAAAGATTTTGCGTGCATTATTCTAAAAGATGGAGGGTTACTCTTGTTTTCTTTTGTTTCTTCACCCTTGGAATTGCTAAATTTATTTAAATAATTGCCAAAAAAATTTCTAAAGTCTTGGCCGCTTTCTAATTGGTTGTAGGAAAGGAAAATGGATCTATTCATTCTTCTGAATCCAATCCAAATAAAAAAGGGAAACTTACTAGAAACCCCCTGAGGTTAGGTCGAACCTACACTTGTGCCCCTCATTTTTGAAATACGTACAGTTACCCCCTGAAAATCTAACTCGTTAATCACCGTTACCCGAAAAAAGGAAACTACCTGACTTTCCCCACTTAACCTTCAATGATAGACACTTTACCCCTCAACTTAAGAAAAACAAAACTTATAATAAAAAAAAACGAAATCTGATAGATAAAAAGAACAATAACTAAAACCCAAATCCAGCGAACCATAAACCCTAGGTTTTATCAATACCCATAAATCCAAAAATTAGGATGTGTTTTTTCTGTATTCAATCCTCCCCCAGAAAATCCTCCATCGCCGTCTGCTCCTCTCTTCGATCTGCTCATCCTTCATCTCCTCTCTCTCCGACCTTCGATCGAAGAGGGACCGACCTCCGACGATGCCTCGATCTCGCCGATGTTCCATCACTCGACGTCTCGACCGGAGCACAGATGGGCGGCTACGCCTCTAAGTCGTTCTTTTCCTGGGTTTGGTCGACTGACTTACGGTTGAAATCAAACTCGCAAGAAGTTAGTGAATCAGAATCGAAATCTGGGTTTAGGGTTCCGGCCAAAACCTAAAGGCGAATCGTGCACCAGACCACCAGCCCTTCCAGACCCTCTCAATCGCTTCCCTCCGATGATGCTGAAATGATGAGGAGCGAACAATCGAAGCTTCGCGAGCAGCCGGTCATCTTCCATCTGCGTCGGGTGCCATCAAGGGCAAGCTTCAGTCGCTCCTATCATTCCTCCAATTCCCCATCATGAAGCTTGAGGATGACCTCCCCTTCCTGCTCAAATCCCTCACTCAATTCCGCAGTCGGTCGCTGCTGCCATTAAGGGCAAGCCATCTTGAAGAATCAAGCCAAAAGCCTGGTAATCTGATTTGTAATTTGAGTTTTTCTAGGAGCGATTTTCCTAGGAGAGCGTCGAGAGAGGATGGTACTGGAAAAAAAAAAAACTATAGAGGATGGTTAGATGTAAAAGTTTGGAGAGTAAAGTGATCGAATGTTGCTTCGCTGCTTCGCTGTTTCTACTTTCCTCTCGATTTCGAGAGCTTTCTGGTATGGACTCTGAGACGTTTGAAGTAAAGCCGGGACGTCGGAATGCAAATAGATCTGAGGAAGAGTACTGAGAGGAAGATTGTTAGATGTACAAGTTGGTGGGGCAAAAGTTTTAGGGAAGAAAGTTAGGGGGCAAAAGTAGATATTTTCTCTCTTTTTTGTTCATAACTGTGATTAACGGAGTTACATTTTCACTTTTCAGGGAGGTAACTGTAGGTATTTCAAAATAGGGGACACAAGTGTAGGTTCGACCTAACCTCAGGAGGAGTCATGGTAATTTTCCCAATAAAAAAACTCACGTTTTTTGGCTTTTGTGGAACGTCTTTTGGGTTATAAGGCTCATGATGACCCCACAATTCTAGAAAAGCGGTAAAGAGATACCTTGTTAATTAAAAAATGAAAGGTATTGTTAGGAGTATATACAATTACAGGAAAATCAGTATAAAATTAGCAGTAGCATAATGATGAAAGCGAACCATGAAATTATTATATCAATATCCACACAAACATACGGGTAGGAGTATATCATAGCTATAAATAGTACTCCTATGTAGGGGCAAATAAATACACGTCGTAATGACATGGATTAAGCTAATGACATGCATGGGCTGAGAGGTATCAGGTAATAATCTAATAATGTTATCGGTGAACCTCCATAAAACGTCAGAGATTGGTTGGCTGGAACTCGGCCCCACTAACAAATAATCGAAAGCAACTGAATCAACCTCGATTACTCCTCCCAAAAAATTAAAAAAAAGGAAAATATCCAAATTTGCCACTATAATTTAGCTCATGGACCGGATTGCCCACAGCAGTTTTATTTGCTTCCGAAATAGCTACTAAAGTTTTAGTTTGGGACCGGATTGACTTCTGATGTTACAATTTGGAATCGAATATGTTATCAGCTGTAAAAAACTTAATAATAAACATAGTCAGTTGTTGGTTTTGAAATCTTGCGGTACCTATGTAGCTTTTAACAAATTTTAGAAAAATTTTATAATTTACCGTAAATAACCTAATTTCCAATAAAATGAAACTCATTATTCCAATACCGAAGTGTTTCTAATCACTGAATTCTAGGTATAGCAGTTGTTCTATTATAAATGGTTATATTCAACACTACCTCCTTCGGCCTCACCTCCTTCACCCAGTGATGGATCCGGCAATGATTGATATAGTAGCTTGTTAAAAAATAAACAGAAATGGTAAGTTATACAAAGTTTTCGATAAAGTTTATTAAAGGTTGCATTAGTACCCTAAAACATCAAAAGCAATAACTTCCTGCACACATTTGCTATTACATTTTTAATAGTTGTAGCCAATCTTGTCCCAAACTATAACATTAGAATCCATATCAGAACCAAGAAAAACTATAGTGGGTAATCCAATTCAAGAGCCCAACTATAGTTGGAAATTTGGTACTTTTTCCTAAAAAAAAAAATAAAGGGTTAATTATCTCGTTTTTATGTCACAAGGAAAAGTTGCTCCTGTTTATCCAAAAAAAAAAAGGAGTGAGGCGAGGGAAGAAATTTCTTCTCTTAACCGAATTACTAGTAACAGAGAGGTTACCAATTTAATAAAGAAATATATTACTCCTAAGTCTCATATGTATTAAATCATTTGGTTTAATATGACAATTAACAAAAGTAGAGAAAATTTATGTGTTATTTCACTTTTTTTCATTAAATTTTTACATATAAATTGAGAAAATTAAAAAAGTAAATATTAAAATAATAGTTTAAAGGATAGTATGGTAAAGTAATTTCTTAGATATAAAAATATTACAAATAAAACCTATTAAAGTAGAATATGTTGTAATGGTTTTAGAAAAAGGGAGTTATGTCATATTCCACCATACCTAAACTCATCTTTTACACTAAAAGATAAAGACTTTTAAATACAAGTCAGGGTTCGGAATTCGAATCTTTCACAAAAGAATCAACATGCCATGGACACGGGCGAGCATTGGCATTGGGCATAATGTTCTAATGGTTAAACTAGGCAACAGATGCAGTTAGGAGAGGTTAATGCACCAAATAATTATGCGCATTAATGGGATTGAATTAGGGGTAATTTTTGATGCAGACACATGCCCACTTGCGCAAGTGGCGTTAGCTTAATCGACCAAGTAATTGAGCATGCATAAAGCAACTTTCACTGAACGTTTCTGTGCCAACCCCGACCCCTCGCATAAAAAAAAAAGAGAAAAAGATAGGTTTAAGTACCAAATTTACCACCCAAAAGTATTAAAAAGATCAAATTTACTATCAAACTTTTAAAAATACCAATTTTAATACTAACATTTACTTTTTAGACTAAATCCACACACCGCAATTAATTGACCGTCAAATGAACAAGAAAATAATAGTTTTGGTTCTTCATTTTTTTTATGTTTCTTCTACTATTGCCCTAACCTTACCTATTTGACAATTATGTTATTTTCTTCAACCAATTGCTCGATGATCTCTTTGTCTCTATCCTCTACATGCTCAACTCTTCCACCACTTCCCCTTCCCATTTCCTCATCATCTTCCTCATGTGATTGAAGTTGATTTGAATTATCTTGAAAAGCCATTTTGCATATGCTTACTCCATAGTTGGTCTAATTACTCCATTTTGCTTCTTGGCCAAAGATGTTCATTAAGAAGAAATTAAGGACATATATACAAAGTCTCATAGCAGCAGCTTGAACACTGGAAAATTAATATTGCTTTGAATTGAATCTTAATTGATGGAGGATTGGTAAATCGAGGGTCTGTTTAGTAGATTGAATTAAGAATCTTGCAATTTCTTATTGTAGTAGTTGCAGGGAAAACAAGAAATAGTAATGATTTTGTGCAATTCCTCTTCCTACTTTAAAAAGTCTTTTTAAGAAAAGTCATCAGTTGCCACTTTGAACTTGTGATGATAATATTTTTTACATATAATATGTAAATACTATTTTAGTATATTGTTTGACACTCTTCATTGAAAGTAGATGATCTATTTGCAATAAGTGAACCAATTTTTTCAAGGAGTGTTTCGAGTCAGGTATGGGTGAGTTAAGTCCAAAGCTCTTGACGAGGGCTCAAAAGTTTAGGAGTGTACCCCAGCAGAGCAGTGGCTGAATGACATTGTCGGCAGCGGAGTGGTCTTTCTTCTCTTGAAGAAGATGGTATGAATTATAAGATAGGACAAATTAGGGCACCAGTAGAAGAAATATAAAGAACCAAGGACCAAAACTGTTATTTTTCACTTTCAATTTGACGACCACTTAATGGAGGAGTGGCAAATATGCTACTTTTTGTAACGTCAGTGGTAAATTTGGTCTTGAAAGTAAAGTTCAGTATAGAATTTGGTATTTTTGAAAGTTTGATGATGAATTTGGTTCTTTCAATACTTTTAAATGGTAAATTTGATATTTAATCCAACAAAATAAAAGGTAATTTTTTATTCCTATAAAGTTCAGTATGGAATTTGGTACTTCTGAAAGTTTGATGGTGAATTTGATTTTTTTGATATCTTTAAATGATAAATTTGGTATTTAATCCCACAAAATAAAAAGTGAATTTTTATTCCCATTCTCACCTGCATCATTAACTCAAGATAGTGCAGTCTGCTGCCCAATGAAATCATGTAAACCGGAATTTGTGCTTATCAAGTTTATCACAAAAGAAAGATGACGAGAGCTTTAATTTAGTTTTTTTGGCTTTTTTTTTGGTTCAAAAATCTTCTGGTATTCGGTAATCATATTGGGCTCCGACTAGTCCTAATACTTCTTAATGGAGTTATGTCAGGCCCTATTTAGAGGAAAAGCACTCTTAAAGCCTCATTCTCCATTTACAAGACTCAAACTTGATATCTTACTCAAAGAAGGATGTGCTCCTTTTTGCTACTTTACCTCACAAGTGTTTGATTTTTTTTTTTTTTTAGATTTTTGAACTGACTTATTATTTATTTTGGATGGTCATTTAGTTTGCAATATTTACGCGCGCGAATTAGTAATATTTACTTGTGCTTGGTCTAGAAAGGCTGTGATGAACACTAATTTGCTTTTCCACCTTAATTTCTAATGTTATAATTTATGTAGCAATGTTTCTAATATAACAGTTGCTGATTTAAATGCTTGGATTATCATGTTAATGATCAATTGCAATAGACAAAAATTCTTGTTCCTTATTAACCATTCAACCAAAAGTCTATTTACTCTTAACCTAGCCGTAACCTATCTTCTTCCTCCTCATCGTTTCTTCTTCTTTGTTCTTATATATTTGATTAGATTTGGATATTAATCTAGATTTGGTTGATTGATATTTCATCATTACTTCATTTGATTACATTTTCAATCACTTTTGACCGTTTCTTCATTCTCCACAAAATTCCTTTGCCACCGTCAATAGGAGCACCATCTAGTTCATTTGACACTTTATGACGGCAAATCTGAGTGGCCCCTTTTTGACTTGGTAGCTGCGAGAAGAAAAGTAATTGAGCAGGGTGCGGAAAGTGGTTGAGATTTAGATGATGAAGCATTTAAGAATAATAGATTAGGATGATCATATCTTGTTTTTTTTATTTATCTTATCCTTTATCTGGTATTTTTTTCAATTACTTATAAATTATTTCTTTAGTATTATCCTGGTTTACTTGAAAGGTTTTGGCTCAATCCAATTATCTTTCATTCAATCGGTGTCATGGGGATGCATAGCCTTTTATTGGTTAGTTTATTTGCCTTTATTATTTTTTAGTATTCTATATCATTGATTTGTAAGATGTCATTTAGCTTACCGGTAATGGAATCAAGTACCCTTTTATTAAAAAAAAACATTCAACCATTATAATGTGAACTATACTCATACCGGCACAAATACACACTCCATGTAACCGATGATTCGATTTAACTGCAGTTTTAATCAAACATGATATGAGAAGTGTAAAATAGAAGTATCCACCTTTTCAAAATTTATAAAGCCAACAAAGAACTTTTAACATGCATGTCTGTGTTGGGTTTGGGGGGAGGGAAGTATAACAATATCCATGGGCATACTCACATTTTTGCATGTATATCAGATACATGCACATTATTTATATATTCTAAAACACAAACTATAAGTTGCTGTTAATTGAACGGAGACTTAGCTTAGGCAAAAAAGAAAAAGAAAACTAACCTTGTGTATATTATGTATGTGCTTGAACAGAAAAGAAAAGAAAAGAAAAGAAAAAGAGCTCATATCATAGATGATACTGCGTACAGATTAGTGGATGCAGAAACTGGTTGGTGGTCTCTTCGTGCAGGGAGAAGACCCGCTGGTCCCCGTTTGTTGATTTGTCTGGAAGAAATGGTGAAGGTCCCATTGAGGCACGAGATCCGTTAATGTCACTATTTCTCACTAACTTATTCATTAGCCTAATATTCGTTCACCATAAATAATTAGTACTCTTTGTTTCCCCTTGTCTTTTTAGTTCTGGTAATACCACAAATATGTGCCAACGTTTAGCTAGCTCTTGATCCCCGTCCTAAAAGTTTCATCACTCAGCCTGAAACGTACGGGATCGTAAACGTTTAGGAGAGATCCAATGTAAATAGCATTATAGAGCTCCTACTACTAAATGGGATGAGTCTAGAGTCTCATTGACCTAAAGTTAGGCTGGAAATGCTTTGCTTTTTAGTTTTTTCTAAATGAATTTAGGGTGAACCAGGGACTGAGGATTGTAAAGAGGTAGAAATTCACATTGTTTGGGTGATCAATCAGTTAATTTACAAGTACTATGTGTTATAGAAAAATTAACTAGATTACTCCCGATAATCAATCCATGTCTCTAGCTCGAACTCTAGCTACCTCCGGATAACTAACTGGAGCATATAGACATTTCTGCAGGTTCTCTAACCTCTCACATTAGCTTATTAGGTCTCATTTGTCAATGCTTAGGACCTCCGAGACCAGCTTTCAGCTGGTGCACGAGCTCCCCCAGCCTCTTTAATTAGCTTTCTAGGCTAGCGTTTATTTGCCCGGCATCATCAAGTCTTATGGAAACTAAAATCAAGAAACAATAATGTTGACTCATTAGCGAAGTTGTGGATCTACCGGATGGGAAAATGCATGTAAAACTCTGGAGGTAGTTTGGCCGAATGAACTGGGACACTATTCATATGATCGAGAAAGAAAAAACAAATTAACAGATTCCCGTTTAATTGAAGCCTCGAATATGTCGGCGATAGAACTGTTACATGGGAAATCAAAGTTGGACTCCAGTTTCAAATCTACTGAATGAAACGAGGTCTTTGAAGACCTGGGTCTACCTAAGAAACTACCGAATGAAACGCATCAAAAACAACCTAACCCTTCGGTATTAGGTAACTTGCTCTGTTTTGTTCCCTGGACGTCCTTTGCTCAATTGTAGTAAAAAGTTTGACATCAATTAGTAGATAACATTACCGCTAATAATCAAATATTAATTACCGAATTATTTAATGTATTGTTATTATTTTTGTTAATTCTTCACTTAACTTGTATACTATTGAAACTTTATAATTTAAAAAAATTTCAAAAAATATTTTTAGAAAAAAAATAAAAAAATAAACTTTTTAATGAGTTTTTAAATTGGAAAGAATAAAACCTAAAATTTTTTTTTTTGGTACTCAAAACGTAAATGTTATACTTAGAAAAAAATGCTTTAGTCAGTAACTTCACCTCCTTTTTTCTTTTTTGGTAATCAATAAGTTCATCCTCATCCGTTAGACATTACTGGTTTTTCGCTTAGGCATATATTATAAATGTCAAAAAGGTTACCAAACTTTTCGTTTCTGTCAATTAAGCTAGTAAATACTTATTTGTTTCCAATTGGTTGTCAAACTTTTTCAACTATGCCTAGTAACCCTACTAGTTCAAGACTTCAAGTCAGTAAAATTGGAATTTTTTACAAGTTTCACTTTTGTAACAAAAGTTGCTTTAGAAGAAGAGCAGGAAAGTGAAAGGCATTCAACTTGACTAGCTATGTGTGGTAGAAAATGTTCAATGGCCTAGTTGGAATAAATAAGAGTTTAGAGGCCCAACGTAAAAGTTTGATGGCCTTCAAGAGCTTGATCATTATATTAGTAGATTGGTTTAAGACTTTTAAGAAATGGTAGAAGCCTCCAATTTGCCATTAATGTTTAGGTCAGGGTGCGGATCTGACACTATAGTTTTTTTTAGACCAATCTACTACTAATGTTTCAAAATAGACTAAAATATGTCATTGCCCGTTTGAAAAAATAACAAAAAACATAAAAATAATAAGTTTTGAAATTTTAAGATGATAATGTAGCTTTTAAAAAACTTCAGGAGTTATAAATAATTAGACCAATCTCATATAAGAGAAAAACAGATTAGCGATTGAAGAAATAGTCACTATCAGTCTCTAATTGCAACTAACTAGGGACTGAATCGTTCAATAGCAAAATCATTAGTTGTTAGTTATTAGTGACTGACTAGCAACTAAAATTAGCAATTCAATACATCAGTCGCTAGAATTTTGAATTTTATTCAAATAGCAATTGAAAGTTTAGTCGCTAGCCATTTTTAAATTCAGTTGCTAAGCCTATCATTTCAGTAATTAATTATTAGACTAAATTCAAGTTTAAGTTCTGCTTTTCAAATTAATGATATATTTTATATAACATTATGTATATTTTAAGTATATATATAAGTATAAATATATTATTACAACCAAAACATCTCCAACATCTTCATCCTCTGAATTTTTGACTTTACCCATGGTATAAACTACTAAAAAAGAAGTACGATCTTGTTGTGTAACTACCTCACTGACTACGTTAAGATCAACCACAGCTTCAATTCTCTCAACGACGGTGCTTTCGGGACAACTAGGCAGCAGTTCTTGGCGGCGAGGATAGCAGCAATTCTTGGAGGTGTAGACGGAATGTAATAGTGGCGCATGGAGGTTGATCGAAACAATGAGAGGATCAGAGAAGGAAGAAGGAGAAACAATGAGAAAAATAGAGAAGAAAGAAGGACAAACAAGAAGGATAAATAGGGGAAGAAGAAACCGAAGTTGAACGTTTTAATTTGATTTAGTGATCGAAAATAGCGATTAAAGCAAACTAGCAACTGATTTTTAAAAATATTATAAAATGTGCAACTGACTAGTGACTGAAATTTAAAACTAGCGAATAAAACTAGCGATTGAATATTTCAGACGCTAGTTAGTCACAATAATTTCCATAGCCCACAAGCTAGCGATTGAACTGACTACCGACTAAAATTCAGTCGCTCCATCACTTCCATTTGGTAGTGCCTCCAATATCATAGATTTCTCCGGCATGTCATGCATCGATTTGGCCATGTTTGGACCGCTACCATCACATGCTCTTCTTTAACCATCGTGGGAAACTCTTCCACGACTGCGACAGAGGGTTGAGCAATTACAGAAGCCGATGTTGCTCGGGGAACGGACAGCAGCTGTGTTGTTTGGCTAAGGGCTTGTTTGGTAGAGGAGGATTATTATTCCTTGAGCTAGAGATCTTGATAACACTTGAAGTAGAAAATTGCATTGTGGGGCTCCCAAAGAAGCCACAGTTGTTGTTGTATAGCTTTGGAGCCTTGCATCTATGTTTTTTTGCCATGGCTGATTTGATTGATTTTTTGAAATTTGGAAAATTTTTAATGAAATTAAAGCCACAGTTGTTGGCGCAAATTACTTTCAGGTCTTTGATTGAAGGGAATCAAATGGAGGAGAACTAGTGGTTATGGGAGGAAAAAAAGCTGAAAATTTTTATCATTGGCTACTGTTGACGGTGGTCAAATAAGCTCCAAAAGACAGCAACATTGTTACTTTTAATATTTTATGTTAGCTTTTTAACGAACAGTGATATAACCACTCAAAATATAAAACTTTAGTGGTATATTTGAGCCCATTTTATAATATTAGTAAGACATTGAAGAAAAAATTGTAACAGATCCACTACCTAGGCTAAACATTATTAACAAATTTGAGAATTCTTCCTTTAACAAACTATATATCTTAGAAACTTGGGAAAATGAAATTCTCTTAAGATAGCAAAAAAAATGAATGTAGTTTATTAAAAATTAAAAATAAAAAGGTGAAGGCAACAATTTGTTGACATCATTGTATTGTACTACATTCGTCCCAAATTTTTTGTAATTTTTAATTTTTGACTTAAGTTTGATTTAAATTTATTTATATAAATATTTGATAATTTTTTTAAAAAATCATATTTAAAATCGATAAGTTTTATAGTTTCTAAATATAAATATTTTAATTTTTTTTAGCAAATATTAATATAAATAATTTTAAGTTAGATTTAAGCCAAAAGTTGAAATGGTGCAAATAACAGAGTGAGTATTATATAATATTTGATCTTGAAATAAACTATCTTAAATTAAAATGTTGTAAAATGCAACTAAGTAAATTTTATTTCATGATTATAGGCATAGATAGCTTCCATTAATTTTTTGAAAATCTCAATTTACTATAGGATTAATTACAATTTGCCTCCTATGATTTAGATAAAATTACACTTTGAATCTCTTATTTTAGAAATATACATTTCTCCGGTTTTTTTAATGTAATTCAACAGTAACTTTTGAAATCTTGATTTAAATATTATGGTAGTCATTTTCCAATAATTTCAATCTCTAAAGTATTTTTTACAGGTAAGAGACATTTTATATTATCAATTTTTCTTTCTATAAATGAAAATAATATTTTTTAAATGTCAATTAATTATAAAAAATATATATAGATTAAAATTATTTGAAGATGAATATTGTATATTTGAAATTAGGATTTTAGATGTTACTATTAGTATATATTAAAAAGATAAGGACAAAGTGTATGTTTCTGAAACAAAAAAGGTAAAGTGTAATTTCACTTAAATTCAGGAGGTAAATTTTAATTATCCCTTTACTATATTATACATCCATGAAATTTGTTGATTTTCTTTTTTGTGCTAATGAAGTTTATGGATATTAGTGACAGAGTCATAACTCTGTGAAATCACAGCATAAAAGTTTTTATATTTCTGAAATTAAATGCGGTGCATGATTGACAGTGAAATATGCCTCACAAGACAAATTTCTTTTTCTTGAGTGGCCACCAAATGAATCGCACACGTCAAGAGGTTGTACTAGTTGACAGAAGTGAGAATCTCTCCATAGCCAATCACATCCCTTAGCTAGCTTCCACACCAAATTAAAGGCAATTTTCTTCTGAAAATAAGATCCAAAAAATGACCAATAAAAGGGAAATTCAGTGGAGGAAAAAAGCCCTATGCATCTTCAATTTTCTGCTTTCATTTAGGAAAGGGGAAAACAAAAAGAGATGAGTAGAGCAAGGAAAAGAGGCATCATCTTTGTGTACATTTCTTTTCTGATGCCCACAAAACAGAGTAATTAAACATGTTCAAAACTCATGCCCCCTTCATTAGCATATAAAGCTGAATGATTAAGACCTCCACAATCCACAGTCATAATTGCTTCAATAATACTAACATATTAAAATTCTTGACGGCGATTCTAAACGGCGGCGACAGTCTCCCCCTTTCCGGTGGAGGTTTTTGCTGCGGCCTGTTTCTTGGACGATGCCGAGCACTTCTCCTTCCTCTCGTCTTGGTTCATCTGCTTTTGCCTGCACTCTTGGCTGCAAAATGCTGTATCGCCCCTGCAAACCAAATCGACGCATATCAGTTTATCAGACAAGAAAACTGTTCAAAATTTCGTAGTAAATTCCTAAGTCGTAAGATTGAAATAGAGAATTTCAATTTCATGTCAAGCCTCGAGTAATTATTCAGCTCCTCAAAAAATGGATCTTTAAAACTCTTTAAGTATATGAAAAGAAGGGAACTTAAAAAGCAAAAAAGAGAAAGAAATCAACTTGCGAGAACAAAATTAAGTTTGGAAACAGAGAGCCTACTTATACATGTAGATATCGCGGCTTGGGACGAGGCGGCGGCGGCAGAGGCCACAGCTCTTCAAGAAATTGTGAGTTTCCCAAAATTCAGCAGATTGTCTCTGGTGAGGTCTAGGTGAGATCGCCGCCGCCGCCAAGAAACGTTGATCTGGATCATCAAGGCTTCCGGCGGGCCTCTGGTAGAGGTCGAAGGTGTTCCGGTGGTAGGACGAAGCAGTCTCCTCCACTCCGTGGTTTAGATCGAAAATGATTTCGGACATGCTAGTGGTTCGCTTCATCGGAAATCTTGGCCTTTTTCCGAGCAACATGTCCCTCTGGGTTGTTTTTATGATGTCAGGGGAGGCAGAGAACAGCGTGAAGAGGCAAAGGGAAGAGAAAAGTAACGACTGGGAACATAAAAAGGGAGCCGGGAACACAGGAATCAATCTTGACCGTCCATTCTGCTTGCTTAGATGCTGGGGCTTTTGATATTAAATTAGAATCTGACGGCACAACCAAGTTTTTGTTTTCACAACTCAATCAATCAATATGTTCCCTTATTTGTTTAAATTTTTTTTTTATCTTCTTGCTTGTTGAAAAAGATCGTATAAAGTTCATTTTAATACAATAAATACTAAAATTTTATATGTCAATTTATCTTACTCATTATTGGTCTTCTAATAGTATTTTGTCCTCTTTGTATATATCCTGATGAGTAATTGATATTAGGAGTGAAAAATAAAGAAACCGAAGAAAATTATTTCTTGGTTATATTTATATTCTCCTTTTATTCTATATTCTTTGTACCATTCATTTTTCAACACTTAATTTAAGATTTTTTACTTTTAGCATTTTAGTATATAAATAAAAAACCTTTATATATGAATGACAAATCAAGACTTATATAGTTTATAAATATATTATTTTAAAATTTTTTTAAACAAATAATAATATGAATAAATTCAAATCAAACTAGTTAAAAAATTTAAATGTAACAAAGAAAGTAGGACGGAGGGAGTATTTTTTATTACGATAAGTATTTAGAATTCATGGATTTTCAAAACTAAAAAGTATTGTAACAAAGTTCTAAAAAATGCTATAAATATATGTGATGACGAGGTTAATTTAAAAAAAATTAAATGCAATGTATGAACTATAAAGTACTAAAAACTTGAAAGTTTTTTTATCTTCCTCCTGAAAGTAAAGAAAGTTTTTTAGCTCAGTGGTCTGATTTTTGCAGGATCACTCTTTCGTCTTTACAATGTTTCATGATTGGACTTTTTTCAACCGGTTAAAAACGTCGCTCACCTCCACCCTTCTTGCAACTTCCGATGATCCCTACCCTCGCATCTGATTGCCATCGTTCCCACTCAAGCAGCTTCCACCATTTAATATCAATTAAGTTCCTTTTTTCCTTTATTGATTCTCTGCTACTTGCTCTTGTCTTGTTTGTGTTTTCCCAATTCTAGGGTTTTGTTGTTCTAATCTCATATTGGATCGGTTACTCTTTGATTTCTAGTTCCCTTTTATTTGTCTCATTTTCGTGTCTAATCAGCCTTGTGTATTCATCTGGTAGCATTCTCCAACAGACCTCGATCGGGTGCAAATCTGGAATTGTTCCTGTTCTCGAGCTAATGGTAATTGGCTCATTCCAAGTTAATTCTGGCTTGTCCTGCTGAAATTGGGGTCTTGACAACTTCTCAAGGGCTGGTTTTCTCTGTACTTAGCTGTTATCATGTGTCAGTCAGTTGGATAATTCATTCGTCTCGATGGCACAGTTTGGCCTGCAGCTCTATATATGTTGGTTGTTTCGGATATTGAAAGTGTGCATAAATCCTAGTGAAGCCGGTTCGATGATTGTTCTCCCATTTCTTATTTTTTTCTTTTGCGGTGTTTGTTTGTGGCTGACTGTTGGTCTGTCTTTTGAGCCATGGCAAGGCTTAAGAAAAAGTTTACTCTTCAAAATTATAACGCTACAGCCTTTTAGAGCCAGTTCATTTTAATTTAAGTTAATTGACTTTAAAATGACTTATTTTAATTTTTATGTATTTTTTATCTGAAACTAATTTTAATTAAAAGCTAATATTATATAGCTATAATAATCTATTGAAAAAAATAATTTTTATGAAATTTTCTAGTTTAAGGTATTCACAAATAAAAATTTATAAAAATTTAACAATATTATGAAAATTTACTTTCAAATTGATTATTGTATCTATATAATATTGAATTTCAAATAAAATTAGTTTCAAGAAAAAAAATATAAAAATAAAAATAAGTCAGTGTACTTAAGTTAAAACGAATTGGCCATAACATCTACTAAAATTCTTGACAAAGTAAAAACATCATTGGGGAAGATCCATTTGCATCACCTTAGTTATCTATAGATGCTCTTTGTTGTGTTTGAGTTTATTGGAAAGAGATGAGATTGAGGGTAAGATTTTTCATAGGTTTATGGTTGAAATAAATAAATTTGAAGTAGCTTTGTTTGGAGGAGTAAGATCGTCTACTTTGACCAAATATACGAAGGTCCAGTTATATTCCATTTTAGGAAGTGCTTGTAGTCGTCCTCTCAAAGAGCTACCCAAATGCATTTGGATGGAGCATGTCTCAAAATGCTCTAAGATATCATAGCTTGGAAAGGAAATCTCAACTCTCAAGTTTGTGTCTGATAAATATAAATTGAATCATGAGATAAAAGTTCAAAAAGCTCAAGATCTATTGAAAGCATTAGAAGCCAAAAACTCTTCTCTAGCCTGAGATATATCCAAGACTTGGGACAAACTCTAATACACAATTTTTACATCTCAAGTGAACCTTATGAATTTAGAAAGTAAGAACCATCTCCTCCAAAATGAATTAGCCTCATTGAAGGAAATGAATAGTCCAAAATCAAGCTCTATAGAGTCTTTTAACATCCTAAGGCTTCTTTCATTGCTTCTAAGTTAGGAGCAATGGTTCCTTCTTTGGCTTCAAAAAGGAAGATGGAATTGTTTTCAAGCAAGAGTGACTTACAATATGAGTCTAAATTATGGGCTTAAAAAATACTCAGGTTTTTGCCTTAAGCCAAAATCTTGTACAGACATTCACCCTAGTCATTGGTATTTTCAAGAGGGCGCTTCTTCATCCTCCATAATTCATGCTCATCATCCATCCCTAGTAGTTCAGTCCTTTTAAGGCAGCCATGTTTCATCACTAAAAGTTCCAACAATAGATCAAGCCCATGACCAATGCAGTCTTTCTTTATCTGTGGAAGGCTTGTAACGGGATCAAGAGAAGGTCCCCTATTGTTTTCAAGCTAAAAAATCAACTCATCAAGAAATTATAAAGAAGAATAAGAAGAGGAAGAACAAGGGGGGTGAAGTGTAATCAACAAAAGAAAATAATTTCATGAAAAGCATATGGAGACTTTCCCTCTTCAAGTGGGGCACACTTCTATTGAGAAAACTAGTGTTGAAGACTATTTTCTTGGCCTTACTAAATTCTCCATTGAACATATGAATGTCGTTGATAATGGTCAGTATGGTAGTGATGAATGCCAAGAGCCTAAATCTATCGTTTCAAGTCTTGGGAATAAGCATAGGTACATTGGAAGGATATGTCTTCTTGCAAAGTGATAGAAGTCATTAGCTTTGAATGAGGTTTTCAAGGACATTATGGTAACATCATGTCACTTTAGTCATATTTCTCAAATAGTTCAGTGGCAACAGCAGGTTTTTCTTTTGATCATGACTCTTCATTGGAGCTTGCTACAACATTTCAAAATTATGGCATGCAGCCCCATGGGCATCTTCTATTTTGTTTCAACCTCATTCTCTTTTATATTTCCTTCTAAATAGAAAAAAAGATTTAAAACAATATATGTGAGTTTCAATAAGAAAAATTTACAATAACTCAAGCTAACATAAAATTTGCTTTTTGTTTTTAAAAATCTAAACATTACCTTTTGTTTCCTTTACATTATTCAACAATAATTTCTAAAATCTTAGTTTCAACTGTAAGATAGTCATCTTTAAGTAACTTCAATATCTCTAATATTCTTTTTACAGTTAACAAACATTCTAAGTTATCAACTTTTCCTCTCTCTAAATGAATTTTTCTCCTTATAATAAGTATTTTTTAAAATGTTAATTAACTGTGAAAAAATTAAAAAAATTGAAATTACCATAACATAATTGCCAAACAGCTTAAATTAAAATTTCAGAAGTTGTTATCGGATAAAGTAAAAAAAAGGTAGAGACAAAGTGTATGTTATGTCAAATCATAAAGGAGTTTTTGTAATTTTTCCTTTCATTAAATAAAAATTTGGAAAGTATTCCGTAAAAAAAAAATCACGATTTCTTGGCTTGCTTCTTAAAATTTTAATTGTTTTAACCTAAATGTCATTATGTTATTGGATGAAAATTCAACGTATTATTGTAGAAGATGTTTTAAAATTTTTGCATGAAAGGTTTTCTTATAGCCTAAATGTCTATTACTCCCTTGAACTATTATAACTCGAACACTTTGCACCCTGAACTATGGAATGGATAATTTCAAATCCTCAAATTTGGAAAATCAAACAGCTAAGTCCTTTAACTCAGAAAGGTAATCAAGTGACCTCATGTGCAACAGACATTGTTAAGTCCTTTAACAAGTATGAAGGCATGGCGGGAAGGGGGCGGACATTTGGTGCGTTGAATCGGTGAAAAGAAGAAGAAAACCTAAGCAAACCAATTGTTTTTGTTCTTTGTCCATTAAGTATTTCGATAAAGGGAATTGAAAAACAAAAACCCTATATTTATCGGGATTCCACGCAAGATTACAGACAAGTGAGGGGACCATTGAAGATTTTGATGCATTTTTAAAAGTGAGTGAAATCAATTTTGTTCTTGTAGATTTGTTGACTAACAAAAATTTGTGTGGGCTACATGTTTGGTTGGCGAAGAGGAATAGTAATAAAACAATTGGTTTTATCAATTTTTTCAATTATAGGTGATTCTGACTTGGATAACAGAAGTTAATAAAGCTGATGCACGCATTAGGATGCATCTGCCAATGTACTTGATGAGAATAGGCTTTTATGCCCTTGCCAATTTACTCCACCAAATTTGGCTGTTATTTGATTGGACATATATTCATTAGGTGTTTAATAAGTAAATGGCTGAGTATGTTTACTATTATTTGTTGCCTCTTTTGCAAATGCCCAACTATGTGGTTATCAAAATTTGTCATGGTGATGTACTAATTAAAGAGCTTATAATGAAATATTTGGAATTTGACATCAATGTAGGCAAGGTTGAGAAAGAAAAATTTTCCTATTATCAGTTGGTGGTATGTTGCAAGAGTTGGGATATAGAGATGAAGATATAAAATCAACCTACTTCAAAAATTAATTGCAACCCCTAAATGTAAGGTTAAGGTGTATAAGTGACAATGGTTATTTGTTGGAAATGTTATCTTGTGGCTTGAGGGAAAGTAATGTGGAATTTTATATTGAACATAGTGATTCTTGGCTATGTAATAATAACAAGGTGTTGGCTGACCCTTTTGAGGGAGGCACTAGTAAGGCAAATCAAGATGATTTAGGAGTAGGCAATGTGCCCAACCAGGAAGTTCTAACCAGGTATGTGACATGGAGTAATGAGAATGAGGGGGTAGCAATGATAGTGATGACAGTGAAGGCTTAGATGACGATAGGGGTGAAGATTTTGTGAGAGAGTGTGAGTTTGAGTTAAACAGGATTCATAATGCACTCTGTGGAAGTGAAGATGAAGAGATAAGGTTGGGAATACAAGGAGTAGATAATTTTTTCACCACACTGCCTGGCTTGGATAAGTTTTGAAACCATGATTTTGAAGAAGCTGATGATGGAAAGGGCGGTGATATAGTAGATGGGCTGGACAAGTTAGATGATGAGAGTTTATTTTCATCAAACGAATATGGTGAAACAGTTTTGGGAAGAACAAGATGTCGATTCCCAAGGTTTGATGAGAAATGTAAGGAGGGGAAATTCTTTGTAGGATTGGTTTTTATTGATCATGGGTAGGTGAAAACAGCTCTAAAGAGGTATTGCATCAATGAAAAGATAGACATTTTATTCCTAAAAAATGAGTCAAATCGGGTAAGGGTTTGTTGTAAGGATACAAACTGCCGATGGTTACTATTTGTCTTTTATGAGGAACATCATAACAAGTAGTACTTCATGGTGAAAAAGTATATTGATCAACATGATTGCAGCAAAGCATTCAAAAATTTTGGTGTCAATCAGTCATGGATTGTAGAACAATATAAAGATTTGATATCTGCTCACCCAGGAGTAAAACCCAGTTTTATCCAAAACACAATTAGAAGTGAGTTGCAGATTGATGTGTCAAGGAATTAGTGCAAAAGAGCCAAAACCATGGTGATCAAGAAGCTGCAAAGACATGTGGGGGCAGATTATGAAAAGCTGCATGACTATGCCAAAGCACTGGTTGCATATAATTCAGGTACTAATGTTGATATCTAAGTTGATAATAGGGGTGATTGAGGTCTACCAGTGTTTAAAAGAATTTACATCTGTTTTGATGCATTGAAGAAAACACTAGCTTAGGCTGTTGTGGAGGTGGAGTCAACCAGATCTTGGACTTGGTTCCTAAAGCATTTGAAAGTTGATATTGGTGGTACTAATGGTGAAAATTAGTGCTTCATGTCTAACTAGTAGAAGGTAAGTTAATGGCTGTGATTTTGTTTTAATTTTTAAAAACAATGCTTTGTGGCAGCCCGAAACCCAACTCGAACCACCCCCATTAGGTTAGATTGGATTGGGTAAAAATGGACTATGGTTCGTTGGTTGGTTCCACAGATAGGAGAGCTGATGGTTTTTGGGTTGGTTCTGGTTCAAAGTGAAACCGACTTGAGGCAGAACCGAACACGAGGAATATATATATTTATATAATAAAAAATTATAGTTTTATGAATATATCCATATATATATGTATTTTTTTTTGAAGAATTATGATGTTCATCTTATGTTTTTATATTAGACCCTTAAACTGATATCCCAAATTAAAACAATTTGGAAGTTGTGAGATCATTCATAAAATTTTTTCATATTCACTTGAATCACTTTGTTTCCTAGACCGATTACTCTTGGGTCATTTTGCTTTTGATTTCTCAACTCTAGATGGTCTTAGAGGCTTAATTTTCCATGTTGAATATCATGCCAATGTTGGAATTACTGAAGGGCAATAAATTGGTTGAGATGGAAGATAATACACGAACAACTCTTTTGAATTATTTTGGTAATAACATGTTAAACTCTTTTAAATATGTCTAAGTACATGTATTTAAATGTTGATTTAATTGTATAATATGTTAAATATTTCATAAATTGGTTATGGATGCGATTTTATTGAATTTTTGTGTTGTTATAGATATATGGTATAAACTGAAAAACTTGAGAACCAGAATAAAAAAGCCCAAAACCATGATTCTGGTTCTGTTCGATTCTCAGTTTTTTAGTTGGGTAGAAAAATTTTGGAATCGAGACGGTTTTCAGGTTGGTTTGATTTTACCATAAAATCAAACCAGCCTGAACCATTTTCATCCATACTTTGTTGTATTTAATTGTTAGGTTTCAGTAATAAAGTGCTTACTTTTTTTATGTTTAGAAACATGCACAAACATACCTAGAATATTTTTATATGTTTTTGGTATTTATGCCTTTGATTTTGGTATTTATAAAAGTATGGTTTTGTGGTTTCAATAACAACCAGGCTGCATGTTTCAGATTTTTAGCTTTAACATGTTTTGCTGTTGGTTTCCAAGCGGGGGTTATTGAATGCAGTTGCTGAAGTCTTCCTAAGGGCAAAACATAGATTATGTGCCCGTCATATATATTTTAATTGGTATCCAAAATTCAAAGGGGATCATTTAAAGATTGCATTTTACGCAGTTGCAAAGCACCAAATGAACCTACTTTGGTAAGAAAACTGGAGGAGTTGGAAAAGTTGAAGCCTAGTGCTACAAAAGTAGCTACTTGTGTGGATCCAAGCGCATGGTGCAAGGAATACTTTAACAGCGTGATAAAGTGTGATTTTATTGATAATAATGGTGTAGAGGCTTTCAATTTCATCCTTATTAGTGCTAGGAGTAAGCCCATCATATCAATGCTAGAAGAAATGAGGGAGTTTGTGCTAGAGAAGACTATACAAAAAAGGACATTTTTCTCCAAATGGAGAGGTGATTTTGGTAAAAATATATTGGACATACTAAATGACAACACATCTGAAAGCTACAAGTGGTGAGTGAAGTGGAATGGTGAGGATGGGTACGAGGTAAGCTTTGATAGAACAACACATGCAGTTAAGATTGATAAAATTTTTTGTAGCTGCCATGAGTGGGAACTTTTTGGAATACCTTTTGCCCATTCAATTAGGGCAATTATGTTCAAGAAAGATGATCCCAAGAATTATATAGGCCATTGGTGCAAGAAAGAAAAGTTTGAGGCAACATAAAGTTATGCTATTCAACCAATGCTTGGAAAGAACTTTTGGCATAACTGTGGGCTAGGTAAGTTGCTACCATAAGTTCAAAAGGCAATGCCAGGTAGGCCGAGGATGAATAGAAGGAAATCTAGAAATGAGCAAAAAAAAAGGGAAGACAAAGTTATTGAGACATAGTTGTATTATGCATTGCACAATATGCAAGAGTGATGATCACAAGAAATGGAGGTGCCTCTTGAAAGATGTAAGCATGTTTTAAGCTTTTAAGTATCTAACTACTTGGTTTCATGGCTTTTAGCTAACTCATTTTAACAACAGGCAAATCCCACACAAGAGTATGTTCTTGATGCTTTACAAGTATCTGAGGTGCATATAATGTTGCTTTTAAATGCTGCATTTATAATTTTTTCATTGCTGTGTTAATATGCTTTTCATTTCTTTTCATTGTTTTTCATTACTACTATTGTTGCTGTAGTCCCAACTGACTGAACAGGCAAGTCAATAAATTAGTAGTCAAAAGAAAAGAAGATTGTGTGAACAAAATGGATATAATGCTAGTGGCACTGACAGGCCAGCCTTTTTGTAGTAAAAAAGCAAGAAAAAAACAGGGCAAACAAGTGAAGAAGCAAGAAAAAAGAACCAAATAATTGTTGTTCATTGAAATAGGACTAATTCTGTTTTGATGTTAAAGCGTCATTTTTTGGTTTATTGTGTATGCAACAAATGCTAGCATTCTGTGGGATAGTTTTGTTGTATAAGCAACAAACGTACTAGGAAAAATGTGAACAAATGCCTTTTTTTGGCTGTTACATGCAAACAGGTTTGTTGCCCACATAGTGATTGCTTTATGTTTGCTTTACTACAACATATAGGAAGGAATAAGAGCAAATGAAGTCCAGTTACAATTTCAGGCACTAACAATGAAATTGCAAGCAACAAAAAATGATCATATTCATCTGTTCAGGAGCATCGTTTACAACAAACATAACACAATTCCATTTAAACCTACAATTACAGCCACACACCCCAGTTTTAAGTCCTACCAACCAAAACCACATCCCTTTTACTGTCACTCAATTCACTTCACAATAAACCCCTAACCAACAACTCATTTCACCATTATACATACCAGATTCTATTCAATATCTCAACCACCAAAACAACAACCAACACCCAAACAATTCTTTTTAGTTGCTTAACATCTCTCTTAATTCTCACCAACTCTTCTTTCTTGCTCAACCTAATGTTCCTGTTCATTTCACAATCTAAGTCTTCCTTCCCCTTGTTCTTTTTCGATATCTCTGCTTCTAGCAATCTCTCCCTTCCTCTTCTTCACGTGTCGCATCTTCGCATGTTGAGAAAACTTTTCATTAATCCATTAGAAAAAGCACTTTGGATTTTGTTGCAAAATTAAACCATGAGTTAAGTTACCAGCAGGAGCAGTAAAGCACACATTACTCAGTAAAATTCTAATTTTCAACTGAATCGCATGTCTACATTACCTTGTAATTCTTGTACCTATAGAACTTATTGCCCTAATTCTCATTCTCTCGCCTAGCCACGAATTGAATTGTCTTATCTCCACAAGTGCATACAAGTCGCCCATCATCTTCCTTATCTTCTTCTTCCCTTACACTTTTGGCTGATGAAGACTCGTAGCACGACATCGTCTCCCCAGTTGTTGATTTTGCGAAAATCATATGAAGAAGATGGATTAGGAACAATCGGCAATTTAGGGTTCTATGCAAATTGGGTTTTTCACATCTTCAACTGCTCTGCCCATCATTAAATAGCCAGTTCTTGACCTTCCATTAATTCCTATATGTCGTATATAACATATGAGGTCACGTGATCGACTCTTTGAGTTAAAGGACTTAACTATTTGATTTTTCAAAGTTGTAGGTTTGAAATGATGCGTTCGGTAGTTTAGGGTGCAAAGTGTCTGAGTTACAATAGTCTGGGAGAAAAAAATAAGCATTTAGGCCTTTTCTAATTAACCTTGTGAATGGTATTTTCAAATGCCTGTCGTTGTCGCTGACAGCAGTCAATTTGAGGGAGTGGCATTGGCCAACAAGATGGTAGTAGTAGTAGGTCGAGTTTGACATTTCTCTAATTAATGTTCTTTTGTTTTCCTTTTTTCTTTGTTGGGAGGAAAGGTTTTTCTCTTTCTAGCAAATCTTGATCTTGTCAAGTTCACTCTTAGCTGAAATTATATTAATTTACTCATTCCACGAATTGCAAACAGGATTACAAAATAGCAAAATGAGCTAACACAAACAAATATAAAAATGAAAATGAATAGTAAATTAGCATATTCTTTTTGTTTGTATTCGTTCATTTACAAATGGATATATTCGTGTTCGCTTGTGTTCATTTGTTAATAATAGTATTTATCGTGAATCAAATAAATTGAACAAACAAATGTGTTCATGAACCTGTTAAATGAACATATTATTGAACAATATGAATCAATGCGTTTGTGAATAACCTAATTAAACATGAACAAACAAATGGAATCACGAACAAAAGAAAATATTAGGACAAAAAATAAATAAATGAGTAACCAAATAAACAAAAATAACAAACGGACAAACATAAATGAATTGAAAACAAACTGTTAATGAATATAATCGAGTTAACAAACATCTGCCAAAAGATTCACCCAATTTAGTATTCGTTTACGCCCTAATTGCAAAGACGAAAAAAGAAGAAAAATTATAGTAGTATGGTATAGAACGGGGAAATCCAGAAAAAAAAAACCTTTTCCAAATTGAAGCAAATTAATTACAATTTCATCTCCAAAACTTCACGGACTTTCTATACGCGCCCCTCAAGTTTCATTGGCACGACTTGATCGAGGTACTCACTGCAATTTACAAGTGAGAAGTGATCTTGTACAAGTTATGTGATTTGATTGGCGTGACATGTATAATAGGAAAGGCAAATTAAAATATGTTAAACAACAACTTTTGTTTTTGAAAAGGATTAATACATGGATTCAAGTATAGAGTTAGGTTCCTTATATTAACTGGTCAAGAATTGAGAAAAAATAGATGTTACAATATCTCATTTTCGGTACATTTATGTAGATGATTCTATGTATAAAAAAAAAAAAAGTAGAGTTTGGGAGGGCACCACATTCCCTTTCTAGCTTTGCTCTTAGTCATAATGCATGGTCATATAAAATCATACAGATTTTATTGTAGTGGCAGCCTATAACCTCCAAGATACGTTATGGATTGTCCGATTCTTGTACATGATTTTACGTGCTCCATAATTACATAGCTCGTGATGTGTCTGTGACAGTCTATGACCAACATAATACAATTTTCCAAAACCTGATACAATCACAGCCAAAACTATCCTTAAACAGTGGATAAATTAGTGCCTACTTCAAATTTTGCAGGAAGACCAATTTTGTTCTAGTAAGTTTACTTATTATTTTACTTCAGTTCTATAACTTATGGAGTTTCTAATTAAGTCTTATAACAAATTTTATGTGCTGTTTAAGGACAATTTGAGCAGATTAATGAACAAAACTTCAATCGAGAAAAGTAATCAAGTTTGAACTGTCTAGCGACTTGGTCGCTTGTGTGAGATCCACCCTAATTTGCCTTGGCCACAAGACTACCAAGGTTTGAGGCGCGCAATGGTTCATGTTCCTCTTATCGCCAAACCATTTTCAACTGTTTATTTTTTTTCTTCTAAAAAAATTTCCATATTATTTCCGATTTCTTAATAATGAGTACTTATTCAGCAAAAAAGAAAAACAGGAATTATTTGGATGTCTTCCCTGTATTTTAGGAATTGAGTGGGGAGAATTTGTAAAAAAAAAAAAATGATTGGAGAGGAAAATTTTAATAGGATGAAGAAAAAGAAAGAAAAGAATCTTGATGCAAAAACATGGAGGAGAGTAGACATGAGTGATCGGATCTCCTCCGCGGGTGAGTCAATGTCTACAGCATTGTCTCCTATGAGCACCTTGCAAGTGCATGCAATTACTTTGGAGCTGCTTGCCTGGAACCATGTTTGTCCTTCCAGTGCCAAAAAACTTGAAACAAAAAAAACCAGTATCAATCACAGACAGAAGAAAAGAAATTAGTGCCTAGTTCTTAATTATGCTAGCTTGGAGAAACTCTTGTGCACGGGTGCAAATGAGTTAGAACCGCTTATTTAACAGTTCGAGCTCAAACTTAATTTTTTTTTATTATTGAGCTGAATTTAATGAGTTTCGAGCTGTAAGTTATGTTTGAATCCTTAAGCATATGTTCAGCTAGAATCCTTAATAAGCCCAACGAGCTTAATTAAAAATTAATACAATATACTATATCTGTCTTAAAATTTTTGTACTATTTTATTTTTTTGCTTAAGTTTGACTTAAATTTATTTACATTAATATTTACTAATTTTTTTAAAAAAAATGTTATAAAACTATAAATCCTATAGTTTTAAAATATAATTTTTTAAAAAATTTTACCAAATATTAATATAAATAAATTTAAGTCAAATTTAAGTAAAGAAAGTTGAAATGGTGTAAAGAATATGAGACGGATAGAGTAATTAATCTAACCCTAAAAATCTTGCACCTCCTACGGTTTTACTTCTCGTTCTCTCCAGACTTCCCTTACTTCACTTGATTGATAGTATCAACAAAACCCAGCCTGACGCCACACTCGCCACTGTCACTCCCACTGGCTGGCAGCCACCCATATTCTAAAGCCATCGATCACCCATATCTGCCACCGTCTCATACCTCATCATCTCATCATCTCATCATCTCGCACCGATACTCACCGAGCCCCTTAAATCACCATTGTAATTGTCGGGCACCTTCAATCTCTGATAGCCATTGAAGCCAGGTACAATGCAACTTTTGTTTGATCCCAAAATGGAGATCAAAGAAATTTGGGAGATTGTGAAGTGCTCTTAGTTACCAAAAGTTGGAACAATACTTTCATAAAATCGTCTTGGGAACCACAGGTTTAGATTTTATATATACCGTCTAATTTTTGCGCTTTATTTCTTCTGATGCTTAAGCCATTTTAGGACTATGTAATGAACTTCTGGCTTCTGTTTGCAAGTCTTTTGTTTACTCCCCATAAAAGCAACTACCACTAAACTACAAGCATCTTCTTTCATTTTGCTTCCCCAGAGGTTTAGAGGTTGGTTATGCTTTCACTCCATATTTCTCTCTTGCACAAACACAAAAAGAGAGATGCACACACGAACATATCTTTAATTGATGTTTAATTGATTGTTGTCATTTATGTACTAAGCTTTGCGTTAATAGTTGCACATGCAGTAACTATGAAAATGATTCTAAAGTTCTGAAATGTTGTAGTTACCCTTTTCACTACTTTCCTTGGCTGAATAAGTAGAATAACATGCTCAAATTTGGTCATTTGTCAATGTTGGATGATAATTATTCGCATGTATTATTACAAGCAAACGAACAAAATATGATATTTTGATATGAATATTTTCTTTAGTTTTTAAATATTGTTTTTCATTTGATCTGACTTTTCAATTTATTGAATGAAACCATAATTTTTCACTGAACTCCTAAATGTTCATGGTATTGTAATCGTTGATTAGCTAGTCTAAAGCTTCGAGCCTTAAATTGAATTCGAGCCTATAGCGTCACCAAGTTGAACCCGAACTTTTTTCGAGCTGAGCTTTGAGCACTGTTTTCTGAGTTCATTGAGCTCAAGCCTGAACTCAAGCTGAGTAAATTATTAATGAGCCAATCTTTGAGCTTGGGACGTTCAGGTTTAGCTCAACTCATTTCCACCTCTACTGTAGTCCATTTTTATCCAAACAAATAGTACCAATGCTTAATTAGCTCACTATAAGCTAGATGATGCGGTGATGCGTTTTTACATGTTACAGGATTAAAATGTCTGCTTGGTTGTAAGGGTAGTTTTTAATTGAAGGTCTTTGATCTTTGTCCAACTAGTTCCAATTTCTTCAAAATTCATTCACCATCATCCTCACAATTATTATTATTATTATTATTATTATTATTATTATTATTATTTGTTACAATCAAGGTAGCAGGAGTGTGTAAAAATAAATAAAAGTTAGAAATTGAAGCACACAATTTACTTGGTTTGGCTTTTCAGCTAGCTTACTTCCACGAGAGAGAAATAACCTCTAACATTGACAAAATAATAACAATTAAAAAAGACTTCAATCATAGTCATTCACTTTTGGCATATGACCTTCTATTATCTTTTTTTTTTTTTATAACCCTCATATTTTGTCATTCATATATTTGATTTTCTCTCACAAACACGCACCTATCATTACACGGAAAAGGTAGATTTTTTAGAACCATTTTTTATAGCTTGCCAATGGAAACATCCCAATTTTGACAGCCTATAGTTAGGAAACAAGAATTTTGATTGTTAGTAGTTGGAACTTTGGATGGAGCCTTCGAGAAAATTATCATCAGAAAAGGTTCAACCATGCTAGCTAGAATGGCAACAGACCAACAGCCAGTTGTCGGAAAAGTCATTAGTAGTGTACTAATAGTAGGAAAAGTAGCCAAACACCTTCTGACGACATGCCACTAGAAAGGTCACTAGAAAACTTCCGATAGCACGTTGTTAGAATGGTGGCTAGCTGACTTCTAAAGGCATGTCACTGAAATATTTTCTAGCCTTTTTTCGATGGTAGACCGATGGCGATCTCTTTGTTTTAAAAAAATTTAACTAAATTAGAATGAAAAAAAAAGAAAGAAAAGGGTTGTGCGGGAGGGAAAAAGGATAAAGATTGTGGCGTGAAAAAAATAGAGGCGGTGGATGAGGAGAAAAAGTAAAAAGAAGAAGAAAAAGAAAATGAAAAGTTATAGAAGGAGGAAGAAGACAAAAGAGAATGACCTAGCGCTCCGTCGTCCATTCCACATCCTTTCTCATCTATCATCTCCCCTACCTTCATTTGTTGTTCCTAAGCCAGATTCGTACTTTGGTCCAGATTTGGTTGATTTTCTTTCATTTCTTTTATTACTTGATTGACATTATCTGACATCATTTATCAAATTTTATAGTTGATACAATCTATTTCAAATCATCATGTTCAAGAGCAATCTGAGACTCTCACAAGACAAATCTTTAATTGGAGACAAACATCAATGGATCTAGTTTTGACTTAGGTTCACTAAAATCTCAGCTCTATTGGGTGTTGTGACTCTTGGAAATAAATATAGAGAAAATGGTATAGAATAAAGTCAGTCTTTATTTTTTTTTTATGTTTTATAGGTAGTTTTTTTATAGACATTTTTTCAGGACTTTGATGCCTTTTTGGTTCCAATATTTTCTTGTTATTGTCAATTTGTTTTGGGCTTTATTCTAATGATTTATGAGTTCTCTATTCCAGATCCATTTTAGTTTATATGAAAGGTTCTGCTTGATCTAATTTTCTATTTTTTTTTTCATTGGGTGTTATAGGAATGACTAATTTTTTAGTGGCCAGTTTTATGTTTCTGTTGCCTTTAGAGTCTTTTGCCGTTATTGGCTTATAAGATGTCCATTTGGCTCACTTTTAATTGGAATAAAGTATCTCTTGTCAAAATAAAGAAGAAGAAAATGAAGTAATAGAAGTAAAAGAGAAATAAGAAAAAAAATAAAAAGAAAAGACACTTATAAAAGTAAAAGAATAAGAAGAAGAAGATGGAAAAGGTAAAGGATTAAGGATACTAGAAAGAAAATGTATTAAGGATAATAGAAAGAAAATGTATTGAGGGAGAGAGAGAATTTTGTGTGAAAAATAGATGTGTGGAGAATGAGAGTGAAATAAAATTTTGGTGGAGAAATAAGGGTTTTATAATGATATAAGGATTTTAACTTTTTTGGTTAAAAAAAGTGGAAGGAATTTTTTTTTTTATTTTTCAACGATGAGTCATTAGAACATTTAAAATTCAAGTTGTTTTTTTTCACATCGGGAAAAAGTGTAGAATGACTACAGAAAATGTTTTGCATGAGGTTTAAATTTTTTGAGTTGGGAAAAATAGAGGGAAAAAGTGGAGAAGATTACTCAAGGCAAACCATCAGTAACATGATTGGATGTTTTTTATCATGAAGCCAATCATGAAATGATTATATTTTTTGCATATTGAGTCATGATATTTTATTAAGACATTAATCCAATAGTTATGTTTGTTGTTTTGTTTCTACGTAACGTAATAAACATAATTATAACCCTAGAATAATGATAATCTTAAATGTCCATAGTCTAATATTATTATGGAGCGGGTTACAATAATATATAACGACTAGCATATGTGGAGACTAATATGAGATATGTAGTTTATATATTGGTATAAGTTAGAGAACTTGTGTACTTGACCAACCTACCATGAGAACGCTACATGGATCGTTATATGAGTTTCAAAAGTGATTCTCATAGTGATTATGGTATATATAGTCCTTTGACCTAAGGTCATCAAGGTTCCCTACATGTGAGTTACATACTTTAATACTTCCATTTGTTGCTCGTAACTAAGTGAAATTAAATGAGGTTATTGGGTATGTGACATATCATACGGAGGGTTTTGTATGATCAAGATGAGATTTGTCCCTCCTATGTAACAAGAGTGATATCTTCGGGCCCCTTAATAGAGTGAGACTAAGAAAATACATGGTCATGTTCGGATGAGTTGATATACGATATCAATGTCATCAATTTAAATTAGTCTACTTGGTAATCAAGAAACTAAAGATTGGGCTATACGAGAGTGACACATTTCCATGTCTTGTGTTTAGTCTTGATATCTTGGACAAAGAGACAATGGCATATGCGGATAATGATTATAAAAGTTTAATCGAATCATTGACAATCTTGTCACTTAAGTAGCAATTATGTGTTGCTAGACACCGCTCATTGTGTATAATTAGAAATGTGATTTATGATCGTTGCCAATGTGGTAAAAGCCTATTGAGTCACTCACATAAAGCCTATTTAGATAATTTCGTGTATGATTATAAATGTGATTCATGATATTTCGTGTTAATAATTAGCCAAAAAGTTAAGCCATTATTAAGCCCTAAATTAAAGCCTAAAAGCCTAATTGGATTAAGCTTTTGAAACCCATTAGGCCTGGAAGTTAAGTCTCACTATAAATACAACATATAGTGAGAAATTCGCAGCTTTGCCTTAGCCTCCAAAAAAGTGATAGCTGCACTCTTCTCTTGCTATTCCTTGGAGGACGCAAGTTAGCACTACAAGTGCAAGAGAAACACATCTACTGGGACGTGGTGGAGATGTGGTGATCCTGAAAGATTCGTATGGATACCGTAGAGAGCTTGAACACGTTAACTGTTCAAGTTTTGTGATTCGACTCTACAGTTGGGTGAAAGATCTCAACCGAATTAGGTATGAAAATTTTGAACACCCAGTTTACTCCCTTTCATTTGGATACTGGAGAGTTTTGATTATATTCCACTGCGCTTGTTTAGCTCTTGAAACCCTACAAATTTTTTGCGTGAAGTTTAAATTTTTTGAGTTGGGAAAAATAGAGGGAAAAAGTGGAGAAGATTACTCAAGGCAAACCATTAACAACATGGTTAGATGTTTTCATCATGGAGCCATTGGGAATTTATTGAGGCCATACTGTCGGTAACATGGCAAATGAGGTGTACCAATGGTGTGCCTTTCGGTAGCCTAATGATGGCTCACCATAAAAAAAGTAGCCAAAGGCTTACCACCATTTTTTTGATGGCATGCCACTATAACTTTTCTAAAAGTAGTCCTCTTGGTAATCATTGTCAATCATTGGAAAGTGTTGATTGTAGAAGTTTTGACAGCTAGCCCTTAGTAAATTTTGATGGCGTTTAGTAGTCAGAAATTTTGCTGTAAAAAAATGGGTATTTTCTTGTAGTGTATCACATATATCTTACACATACAAACCACATACAACCTAGGTGCTTAATGTACCTTATTACATAGTACACAACAAGTACCTTCTTCATCACATGGTACCTAAAAGCTCCATACTACATAATGCACATTCTTAACATAATGCAGATATATTTGTTCTTGGTGATTCCCAAAACAAATATATTACATGATGCATAAAGCATCCTCCCCATCACTTAGTGCTTGAAGGAGTCCTTTTACTTGGCACACACTTTCAAACAATGCACATATCTTCTTTACTTGTTGATAACAAGGGTACATGCACCTTGGTCTTCTGCAATGAACTCATTTATACACTCCATTCTTGACCAACACATCAAGTGAAACCACTTTGGCTTTCAAAATGAATACTACATCAAGTTTTTTTTTTAACTTTTAATTCTCTTCTTCATGTAAATATAAGAGCCCATTTTAACTTTCCATATGCAACTATTAGTCAACTTATACAAAAGTAACCCAAAATTAATGAATTGAAGCTTTGTCAAGTTTTCCCATTCCTAGCTATATAAGTCAATAATTCACAATTTTATTAACCAACCAATTACCATGTATTCGAAAAAACCTATAGCTGGACTATATGAAAAAAATTAGCCATATTTTACCAAACTGTAATTATTTAAAAAGTCTCTTTGTTAGTTTTAGAATTCAAGGCAAGTTATTCAATATTTCTCCACCTTGACTTGAATTCTTCACTTTAGTAAAATTGAAGACAACTCTCCACATTGTTAGAAAACCATTCATCAGCTCCATTTTGTTGAGATGAACCGTTTTCCAATTTTAGAATCAAGGAAAATTGTTCACCATTTATCCACTTTCACTTGAGTTCTCCACTTTAGCAAAATTAAAGATAACTCTCCACATTGCTTGAAAACCATTTATCAGCACCATCTTGTTGGGATGAACCATTCTTCAATTTTAGAATCAAGGTAAATTGTTCAACATTTCTCTACCTTGACTTGATTTCTCTACCTTAGCAAAATGAGTAAAATTCATTTGTGGAACCTATTCTTTTTGCATTGACCTAAATGGGTCCCTAACTTTTATTTTTTCATCTTAAAGTCTTTAACCTCCTTATTTTTATCCCAAGCGTGGTCTTTCCACCAAGCTTACAGTTAAAGTTAATGGAATCTTAGGAAAACTGCCAATTTTGGTTCTTAAATTTTCCTCCTCCCACTTAAAGTACCATCAAGCCTTTAAATTTAACATTTCCTCATAACCTCACTCTAAATCTTTCATAAATTTTCTCTAAACCCTTCGTTCTTTCTTACAGCTCTTCAATGGCATTTTCTTAAGCAATTCCATTCTATTTGAATTAATCCATAACCCCTCGGAAAACCTACGAACATGTATTGCTTTAGAGCTATCCTCAAAACCTAAAAGCCTCTCCATCTTCTCTTAGTATCTTTACTCTTTGGTAAAACCTGTAGTTCCACTCTAGCCCTCTTATCAAATTTCCTCTTCTCTACCTCATTTCGAACCTTTCTCTTCCTTTCCCATATTCTTTCCCAAAAGAGCCATCGTTATCGATACCTTTCTAATTTTTATTTAATTGTTTTCTTGATCAAATGTGAGCTTCAAGTTGCTGTCTCAAATGTCTTTGACAAGGAGACCCAATTGCATACTTTGATTAGTTGGCTTTAAAGGTTGCTATTGTTGTACATTCTAGATAGAATTTTGTTAGCGTTGGTGAGGCAGCATCCTCCTTTGACCTTGCTACCTCCTCTGGATCCCTCAAAATTAGATCTCACCACCTTCCATCTTCCTCCAATCTCACCTCTTCCTCCCAATTCTTATTCACTCAAAAACCATCTAAATCAACTAGAGAATTGTGGACGAAACCGTCTTCCCTTGACCTTTTATTCTTTATGCCACTATTTGATCATGATTTTTTTCTAGGTAGCAAAAGATTTGAGATTTTCTCTCTTTTCCTTGCAATTTCAATAGATTTTTGATTTATTGCTTTCTGCAAATGGCAGAGGTTGGTGGAAGTAGTGATGGCAGGGGAAGCCCAAACAGCACGAGACATTCGTCGATGATGATGACATCTACCAACAGTACAAGACATTTGTCAACGATGGCAGCGCTGTTGGTTCGCTTGATCCATCCCCGTCGAGGCCCGCCTAGAGTGATTTTTTGTATTTTTATGATTTTTCTATTCGTGCTAGTCTTCACCGTATTCTATTTCTACCCAATCCTCATTTTTTTATGATTTCTCGATTCTTGCTAGTCTGAATTTAGGTTTATCCTTTCATTATTGGGTAAGTGAAAAAACTAAATTTTATTACCTCTGATTGGAAGTGTTTTTGGCTTAGTAGTCTCCGGTGATGTTGAACGGAAGTAATCTTTGTGATGGGCTAATCTCATGTTATTCTTCCCTGTTCACTGTCATTCTTCTTTAACCAATTGTTACCTCTTAGGCGGCCAACGAGGCAAGGATGGTGCAGTTGGGCATGGGGAGGGAGGGAGAAAGGTGGAAATGGTGGTTGAAGCGGTCAATTTATTAGCTTTGAGTGTAATTTAAGTAGGAGTAAAAATATGTTGGGCCAATGTTAACATTTTTCATATAAATTATGTGAAAGTTAGCTATAAAAGTGATGGAAGGACCATACTATAAAAGTGATGGAAGGACCACACTTGGGATAAAAATAAGAATGTTAGGAACTTTAATAAGACAAAATGAAGGTTAAGGACCCGTTTAGAGACCACAAATGAATTTTATGCTTAGTAAAATTGAAGACAATTCTCTACATTGCCAGAAAAACATTCATCCGATCCATATTGTTGGGATGAATTTTTTATTCTTTTTTGCCACATTGCCTAGGAGCTGTCTCTAGCTCCAACACACTATGATTGAACCACACTTTTTGATATTTTCACAACTTGTGTAGCAAAAGCATTAAAAAATAAATAAAAGTATGAGACACATGTTTTATGTGGTTCGGTTCTTGAAATAGTCTATGTCCATGGGAGAGAAAAAACCATTAGTATCAACAAAATAATAAGAACTACTAAAGGTTTTTACCATATCCCTTCATTTTTAGCATTTGACCTTTTCCTCTATCTATTTCTTTTGATAACCTTCATATTTTTTTATTCATACATTTGAATTTTCTCTTGCACACATACATCACTCATATACAACTTACAAATATATAAACCACACACAACTTAGGTGCTTAACATACTTTATTATACAGTACAACATAAGCAACCCTTTGATCATATGGTATTTAAAAGTACCTCACTACATAATGCACATTCTTGACATAATACACACCTTTCTTTTCTAGTTGTGTACAAGGCAAACACATCTACATTATGCACAACACATTATCTCTACCACTTGGTGCCTGAAATCGCCCTTTTACTTGGTGCACATGCTCACACAATGTAACAATTTGTGCTTGGTGATGCTTGAGACAAACACACTTTAGTTTTCTTTAGTAAGCCTATTTATAGACTCTATTCTTGACTAAAGCCTATTTACAGACTTCATTCTTGACTAACTTATCATGTGAAATCTCCTTAAAGTCCAAATGGATAGTACATCAATATTTGAATTTGAATTCTTTTCTTCATGTGAATACTATTATAACCTAGTTTCAACTTTTTACATGCAACTTTTGGCTAACTTATGGAAAAGTCACCATGTATTAATGACATGTGAAGTTTTCCCAAGTTTTTTCACTTCCTAGTCATAAAAATTAATAATTCACTAGTTTGCTAGCCAACCAATTACCATATATATTTTTCCCATCATATATGTAGAAATTAGTTATCTCTTTCACCAAACAATAATTATTTGTCAAACAACTTCATCAATTTTACAATTCAAAGGAAATTATTCAACAAAAACATTGTCATCATCATCATCATCCAAAGCTAATCATGATTAATTTGCATTATATAATTTAGATGTTTTTTTTTGTGTGAATTGATGGTGGAATTATTCTTGTAGCATACTAAATAGTGATTGGGAATATGTCGTGTGTTTTAAAACCACTAACTGCAAGCATACATGATGTGTGTAGGGAGGGCGAGTGGATATAATTCTCATGAGGATTGTTTGTATTGATTCACAATTACCTTTACCTTAAAATCTATTTTAGCTAAACAATTAAGAATGTAGATAAATTGCTTGTCAAAGAATTAATTGAACTAAGTAAAATTTAAAATTTCACTAAACAAAAAGCAAGCAATGCAATGTGAATGTTGGGTTTTTATCAAATTAATGAAACACACTTCGTATGGCTTTTCACTACTTGACATTGGTTAGCTAGATAATTAAGGCTAATGGTTTAGTTTTCCTACTTGTTAGTGCAGTTAATTTATTGGACCCTTCATCTCCTAAGTGAATAGTCACTCTCCCTAATTTAAACATAACAAGGACTCTCATATGATTTCAAGCTTAGTTAAAGGCATTAACAAGCTCAATTTACCTTTACCTAATGACCTAGACTAATCTTCCAACAAGCCTATGGCCACCACACTCTTCTTCTAATTCCAATCACTTTTAATCTTTTCCAAGAGTTTAAAAGCAATCCTCAGTACAATTAATTGTGGCCATTAATTAATTAACACAACAATAAGCTTAAGAGAAAGGTAAACAAGTATTTAAATGAAAATCAAAGTCAAATAACCATTCATTCAACCATCAAAATTGTATCAAGTAGCTACAACTATAGAAAATGTGGAGGAAACTACTCCAAAATCAAACTTGGAGGAAACTACTCCAAAATCAAATTAAACATAATCATAAAAATAAACAACATAACATTCATGTCTAGTTACAAAAAAAAAAAAAGGAAAAAACCTAAGTGGACTAAGTGATGGTTTATTCCTCAAGTTTTCAAGAAATCCTCCAAAGCTCTTAGCCTCCCTCAAGCAACTCTCTAAGATGTCACCATAGGATGATGAAAAATGAAAAAAATGATGAAGCTGAAAATCTAGCTCCTAGCATGGAATATGAATATCTTTCCCAATTCTGGATCTTTCCAAGTGCAAAGGTCCTCTTGTGTCACCAACTACCAATGGGATAAAATCCCTCTACCAATTGTAAGCTTGGATTCAAATTTGAGAGTAGTAGATCACAAAATTCATGTGCAGGGGCACCACAGTGCTAGAAATGGGCAGAATTGGCACTAATGCATCCAGCTCATGAGCACTTAGCACCGTAGCACCTAGGGCTCGACAAGGGGACCTAAAAAGAATTTTCTTGTGGTGCCACAGCACCGGTGAATGTTGCCAATTGCAACTTTGTTTCTTTGTTACGTCAGCTCTAGCTCTGATCTGACGCTTCTGTCCTCTTTTTCCAACCTAAAAGATGAGAGAACAAAGCAAGAATTGGTACAAAATTGTAAGGTATAAAAAAAAGAAAAGACGGTCAAAGTTGACAAAAAAATCAACAAATTTGACTGTAAAAATTATCAAAATACATCAATGGTGTGAAAAGTAAGCCATGGATGATGAAATCATAAAGCAGCATTTTTGTGCGAGATTTTTTTAACAAAAAAGAGGCACAAAGTAATAGTCTTGATTCCTGAGATATATTTGTTTTTTCAATTAATTCGGATTTATTTATCGACAAAAAAGATTGTCTTGCAAAGGCATATGGTTCCATCAACTATACATGAACATGAAGAATATGCTACGAATAAAAAAGAGAAAAAAAATGCATATTCTTGAAGAAAGACAACTTTACGAAGGAGCAGGTGGTAATTTCGCCACACATTTCTTCCAAAAGAAGTTTCCCACCACTTGAATGTTTTTCTTTTTCTTTTTTAGTTCTGTTTGTTTTTTGAAAGTAACCACCACTTGAACTAATTTGAAGCACTAAATCACATGAAGAAGAATATGGACTTATCTGTCGGAGATTATGGAAAGATTTTGCCTTCACTGTCCAGTTAAAAAGCTTGGGAAATACTTTATTCAGATTACCTCCAATCCAAATCTCATAAAAAGTTTGTACTATAACACTGTAGCCACAGTGTTCCACATTCTCATCACTCTGTGTTTCCCACTTAAAATGATTCCGTCACAGTCCAATAATTTTATTTCTAAAATAAAAACTTAATTGATATTGTACGTGTTCTAATGAGTTTCTCAAGACGGATAAAGTAGATATCGGAGTCAGTTTTTCACGCACCCATCAAAATAAATTCACCGGTTGGTAAATGTAGTATATAGGGGTGATCAGTATTCGGTTGAAATCGAAAAAACCAAAAAACTAAAAAAATTTTAAAATTTGGTTCGGTTTCGGTTGAAATTGAATAACAAAAATTTTGGTTTCGGTTCAGTTTCGGTTTTAGAATTTGGTTAATTCGGTAACCGAAATAACCGAAATTTTTTATACCAATTTTTTTATTTGTTTCATGAACAATAATGCTACCAAGTAACCCAAATTAGCTTAAATTCATAATTTTTTTCTTTCCATGGACAATGAATCTTCTATATTGAATGGAATTTGAAAAGAAAAACAATATTTTTATCTCATTTCATTTTTTTTATAGAATTTAATTACCATTTTTTTCGGTTAATTCGGTTTAAACCGAACCGAACCGAAATATTTCGGTTCGGTTTGAATTTGGTTTTATGGACTAATTCGGTTATTTCGGTTTCTTAGTATCCAAAAACGAAAACCGAATAAACTGAAAAATTCAGTTCAGTTTGAACCGAACAAACCAAATAATCACCCCTAGTAGTATATAACTACATTATTTCAATGAGTAAATTTAATGAATAGCCCATAATATTTAGTTATTATTTTCTTTTAGTCCCTATTCTATTGAATATTCTGTTTTAGTCTTAAACATGTTAAAACATTTCGTTTTAGTCCTAGATATATTGAAAATATTTTATTTTGGTTACAATTTGATAAAATTTATTAACTTAAAGTATTTTTTTGATAACAGTTGTTTAGATAATAATTTACACTATCCGGTAACTGTTTTACAATAAATTTAATCTGTATAATAATTTTTTTTTTGTTAATGAAAAATTTAAATTACTTTTTTTTTCTCTGTAAATTAAACTTATTTCATTTAGAAAGAAAAAACTATTAACTTAAATTATCTATTTACTGTCAAACAATATTAAATTATTTAAATTTATTGGAAAGCAGTTGTCGAATATTTAAATTAGAATTTTAAAAATTTCTATCAGACAGTTATTCTGAGTTAATGAATTTTATTTAGTGAGAGACCATAGTGAAACAATTTTAATAGGTTTAGGACAAAAACAGAATGTTCAATAGGTTAAGGACTAAAAGGAAATAATGACTAAAGGTTAGGGACCATTTATTCAAGTTACTCTTACTTCAATTAGGGGTGATCACTATTTGTTAAAAACCGAAAAAAATGAAAAACCAAAATAATTTAAAATTTTGATTCAGTTAAATCTATTTTTTTTGGTTCAGTTTCAGTTGAAATTAAATAAAAAAGTATCGGTTTTGGCTTAGTTTCGGCTTGGACTATCAGTTATTTCAGTAACTGAAAAAACTGAAAATTTTTCATGTCATATTTGTGGTTTCAGTGGGTCATCTGACATATTTTAAAGGTTAGAGGCTGACTTGAATAGAAATAGAAGACTGGTGGCTTCTATTGTTGATTGGCCATCACCAGATAAAAAACACAAGCGTCTGACGCCTCGGCCCACCACTCGCCCCCGTCCTCCGGCGTCGCCTTCTACTCGTCTCCACCTTCGCCCTCCAGTCGCCTCTACCCTCTAACCTCACCCTTTGCTCGCCTCTGCTCTAATGCCTATCTTAGGCATAAGCTTCTCCGATTGCCGCAGAATTGCCGCCGGGAACGATGCTCCCAGCTCTAATTCGGCAGCGCGAACAACTATGCCACCGGACCCAGAAGATCGTCCTCATCATTGGTAATTACCGGCCTCCAATCCTGTTTGCTTCTGTGTTTGATCTAAGGGAGGAGGAGTTGAAATCACCATGCTTGCTTCTGCATTTCGTCCGACGGAGATAAGCACAAACCCAGGCCAACTATTTCTTTTTATATAATTTTTTAAGTCACCTATGCTTTTTAGTGTTATAGGTTTGGATTTTATTTTATTTCAGTTATTTGGGTTTTAAACCAAATTGAATAGAAAATTTTTGTTGGATTTTACCTCAGTCTATAAGCTTAGTTTGGTTATTTTAATTTCTAATTATAAAAAATTAAAAATTTGAATGAATAGTTCAGTTCTGTTTAAACCGAATAAATCAAATAATCAGCCATAACTTCAATGGTTATTAAAGGTGGAATTGAGTTTCATGGTATTTCTAATTAACCAACTTGTCTGAAATTAGAAGGCTTACACAATGTAAATAAATATCAAATATAACCCAACATTTTTTAAGTTTTAAGAAATATGTAAATGACTCAATATCTTTCATATGTATTATCTCTTAAATTATATTTGTAATATTCCTCCAAGTACAATATATATATATATATTAATAAGAGCGCAGCTAAGCTAGCGTATGCATTGGCATTGTTGTGCTTTAAAGTTTGGCCACTTTTCTTCTAAGCTGAGCTAAGCAATTAAAAAAATACTAGCATGTAGTTGTAGGGCAGACACATAAGGACTTGAAAAAGTAATGCTTCTTGGTTGTCTTTTAAGCAGCTGAAAGCTAGGTATGTGTACGTGCAAATAGCAAATAATACCCACCTTCCCTGATTGCAAATCTACCAACTTGAAATTGTTTTGACAAGCAACTCGATCTAGAGTCATATTTTTATTTTTCTGAAAACCAAAGTTTCAAGCTATCAGCCACCCACGAGGGAGCTTGCTGCTCTCCAGGTCAGGTTGCATATAATTACTCTTAATTAACTACCTGCTAACTATCATCTAATTAAATATTTCATCCGGCCAAAGTTACAGGTAGAGGATGATTGGTACGAGTAGGACTGACCCTACGCAGTATGCACTGCACTATATTGTGTTTTATGAGCATAAAATAATTTCCCTTTTCCTATCTATACACTAATACAACTTGCTCATTTGGTGGTCAAATTACATACTTGATTATCAAAATTCAAATCATTTTTAATTGGGTCACCATTGTTTCATTTGTTTAATTTTGTCCCTAAATTGTTTTCCTTGCAGTTTAATTTTGTCAATATTCCACAATGTTTTTTTTAACAAAATATGCTTCAATATTCCACAATGTTTTGATCTTGTACAGGTTAAGAAGATTATAAAAATAGGGCACGAGATATACACATAGGAGCAGTTCATTTAAAAATAAAGAGATTAATTGGCCACTGGTTTGGGTGGTCAAAAGAGAGAAAATGGGATGGGTATGAAAAGGAGGTTAGACTTGGCTAAACTTATAGACCTATGCCACTCATTACTCATTAGAGATGTGTAAATACACTTAGTTAAAATCTATATTTAGTCCCTTCACTTTAAGAGTGGTCCTAATGTGGTCCCTTACCTCTAAAAGTGGCTATTAAAGTCTTCTAACTCAACCAAGATATCCTATTTTAGTCCATACTGTCAGTTTTGCCGTTATTTTATATGGAAACTACTTACGTGGTACCATATTGCCATGTGTCCATCCTTTTCACGACAGTAAATGACTAAATTGAAAGAACAAAAAATTTCAGACTAAAATAATGCAAACGCATAATCACAAAGCCCTAAAACATAGTTTCACCTATAATCTTCGTCCCTAAATCTTCTCCGATTTCAACTGTCCGCCCATTCCACCATCCACGCTACCGCACACCCTTGCTTCTTCGCTGCTCCGTCTCCACGTTTATCTGTCCGCCCATCTACCTGTCTCCGTCTACTTAATCGCAGCCATTCCCGTCATCTTTCTTTGCGAAGTGTAGTTCTCTCTTGCCACCATCCCTTGCCGATTACACCCGCCGCCAACCATGCCGATTATTGCTGCTTCTTCCGCCTCACTGGCTTCGGCCTCTCGACCTTCGCCGCTCTCGAGTTTGTGATGAAAACCATTCAAGCTCATTTTAGAATTAGACAAATTCGATGCCTTTGTCTTTTAGGTTCTAGCTCGATTATAATTTGGGAAAAAAATTTGGTAGGTGTGTTTGATTTTAATGGCAACAATCGAAACAATAACGATAAGGGGTGGCAATGATCGAATCGAAGAGGGGCGGTAGCGTGATTGGGGAAGATTGGGCTAACTAACCTTTTAGGTCACTAAAATTACTTTGTATGTCAATTTTAGCTTGAACTTTATTGTTCTCCCAATCTAGTCACTTCTTATTATAAAAGAGGCTGCCACGTAACAATATGCATGCCATTTAGGTAATTTCCATTTGAAATAACAATAGAACTGATGGAAGGGACAAAAATAGAACATGTTAGTTGAGTTACGAAACTTTAATAGTCAATTTTAGAGGCAAAAAACAACATTAGGATGACTATTATAGTTAGGGGACTAAATATGGAGTTTACCCAAAGATACTTTCTTCATTATTCTTTCCTTTTTAGGTGGCGAGAATAGATGAGCTGGGTGTTGCGTGGGCTTCTTCTGCCAACAACAAAGCACCTCCTTACCGTGTAAGCTCTTCCTGCGACAACCTAAAGCCTTGGATCTAGGTCCATTTAGCCCATTTTAGTTTTTCCCAGCTCCTGCAGATGACATTAGCAGTGGAATTTCTAAGAACAACGTCAATTTTATGAACCTTCCATCGTTTGCTATCACACAGTAGCATTTGAGGTAATGGAATCGAGAAAGGGGATTAGGGAAGACAATGCAGACGTTGGACAAGGTGAAGTTGGCTTGAATTATGAAATAGAATACTCACACCTAAGGCATTCACGATGGTGGAAATTTCAGTCAACAATGATGCTAGAGGAATCGAGAAAGAATAAAAAGTGAAAGGAAATTGGGGAAGATGATGGGAGGAAGGCCAAGCTAGCTTGAATTTTGAAGTAGGAATACAAACACATAGGGTACTTATGGTGGTGGAAGGTTCTGGTAACACCGATGCTAAGCGTAATTCCTTGAATAGTTTTGACCTTTCAATTCCATTCTCAAACATTTTTGGCATATCGACACATTAAGTTTCCTTTTTTTATTCTATCTTTTATCTTATAGAATCTATGGTTGTGTGTCTCTTTGGTTCTTGTCACGAAAAACAATGAATCATGTAAAATCAATGAATATGGAATTAAGATCAATCAACAATAATGGTTCTGCTTCCAATCAAGAGTCTACAGCTAGAATGGGGCTCGAGATAGAGGAAGACTTACAAATAACAGAAGCTTTGAGAAAAGGAATAGAAGGAGAGAGCAAAATGGAAAAATCTTAGTTTGATAAGCTCTGAGCTACAGCCCAGCTCAAATAGGTCTATGTAACCAAATTTGAAATTAGAAAATAAAAGAAATGATAAATGAACATAACCACGTCAGCAGTAATCGCCTTATGTGAGAAACCTCTTATGTTTTCCTACCTGAGTCCAACACACTATTTTATGTCATGAATGCACTGTTTTATGACAATCTTTCTCTTTAATTAAAAAGGCTATTGCCCCTAAGAGCTGCTAACTGAGGAAAATTATTTCTTTGCATATATATCATCATATTTCTTAGCTCAAAGTAGACTTCCCAAGTTGCATCTCATCAGGCGTAGAATTCGTCTACTGCACTAATAACTTTATCACAACTGTGTGCCCCATTTTTCTCAATTTTTTGATTAAGTATTACCAATAGCTGACGAATGACAATGTCTTCATTATCTAGCAAGGTAGGTTGTATAATGGCATTGCCATATTTTTTCTTAAGAAGGGACACATGAAAGATGTCATGGATTCGAGTAGCGGGTGGTAGCGTTAGTCGGTATGCCATTGCCCCAATAGGTTCTACAATCTCAAATGGTCCACAATACCTTGGCCTAATTTGTGTCTCCTCGAAGGTTTCATCGAGTTTTGCCTATAGGGGTGTAGTTTAAGATAAACCCAATCTCTTTTGTCAAAGTTCCTTTTAGACCTCTTTCTATCTGCCATTTTTTTCATATGATGTTGAGCTCTTTCTAGCTAACCCTTAAGGATTTTGATAAAAGTTTCTCTTGCAACCAAACTTCTATCAACGAATTCCATCTTGGAGTCCTTAGCAATATAAGGTACATGAATGGCAGGAGCCTGCGCATGTAAGACTTCAAAAAGTGTGAGATGGTTAAGGCATGATAGTTAGTGTTATACCACGACTCCACCAAAGGAAGCCACGTTGACCACTCTTGAGGCTTTTCACCAATCATGCAGTGTAGGTATATCTCCAAGCATTGGTTTACTTTTTTTGTTCAACCATTTTTTTGTGGATGGTAAGTTGTCAAAAATTGTAGCTGGTCTTCTTACAACAACATTATCTCTTACTAGAAGGTGCTCATAAAGACAGGATTTCTATTCAAAGTGATTGTGGTTGGCATACCATGAAGCTTATAAAGATGGTCCCTGAAAGCTATGGCCACCACTACTGTTGTATATGGGAAGGCCAAGGGAACAAAATGCACATATTTGCTTAGGCGATCAACAACAACAAAGATGGTTTCATAGCCATCAGATTTTGGAAGGGCGTTAATGAAATCTATAATATCATACTCCTACACATTTTCGAGTACAAGCAGGGGTTGAAGTAAACCTGGCTACTCTATGTTCTCGTGTTTAAATCACTAGCACACATGGCATTGCTGCACGTAATTCCTCACATCCTTGGACATACCCTTCTAGCAATAGAAGCTTAGTAACTTGAGCTCCAGAATGTTTGCGAACAGCTCTGTAATGAATCATTTTAATGGGCTTGTTGTGTAAGTTAGCATTAGTCTTTACCACTAGCTTTCTCTATTTTTTGAGACCTTGAGTATCTATCTAGTAGTGAGGATAGGCTCAAAGTTTTTTTTCTATGTTTCTAATAAGAGATTGTAGGTTAGGATCCTTTTGATTTCAAAAAGTAATGGCATAGTGAAGGTAGTAATGGCCATGAAAAATATCTCAGAGCTTCTGACCCTCAACAAGGCATTTGTGGTTATATTTTTCCTACTTTTTTTACATTGAACCTTGAAATCATATGGTATTAACTTGATGATTAACCACTGTTGTAAAAGGGTGATGATCTATTACTCAAACAAATGCTTGAGGCTCTTCTGATTCATCTTAATGACAAAATGACTGTTAAAAAGGCAGGGTCACCACATTTCTATTGCAAGATCAATGGCCAAGACCTCTTTTTTGTAAGTCAAGGAAGTAACATGCTTAGGAGACCAAGCCTTACTAATATAAACAATATGATGACCCTCCTGTTGTAGTACCGTACGCATTAATTTCCACCACAAAAAGGAACTTGAAAATTTAATAAGGCTAGTACCGAGGCGAAGGACATAGCTTCCTTAAGTCTGATAAAAGCATCTCAGGCACCTTTATTCCATATGAATTGATTCTTCTTAAGTAGCTGTGTTAAAGGTCGACTGATTAACCCATAGCCTTTAATGAAATAATGGTACTATCCTGTGAACCTAAAAAAGCCTCTGAGTTACTTGATCATATCGGGTTCCGACTAGTTCTTCAATGTTTCCACCTTGGTTGGATATATGGCAACTCTTTGGTGAGTGATAATGTGCCCTAGATATTCCACTTGGGTGACTTTGAAGGAACATAAACTTTTTTTCACGTAGAGAGAATGTTGCTTCAAAACATCAAACACCAGCTAAAGGTAGCTTAAATGCTCATCTGATGAGGCGTTATAGATAAGAATATGGTAGAAAACACAAGTACAAAATTTTTTAGATACTTTTAGAAAATTGAGTTCATAAGGCTTTGGAAGGTTGATGGAGCGTTGGTTAACCCGAAGGGCATAATCAAGAATTCAAAATGCCCATGGTTTTCCCTAAATGCCATCTTGGAAATATCTTCCTCACACATCCTTATTTGGTTGTATCCCGGCCATAGATCTAACTTCAAAAAGAACTTGGATCCATCAATTCGTCCAATGACTTTTCAATGACTGGTATAGGGAACTTGCCTTTGATTGTAATCTTGTTGAGCTCATAATAGTCGACACAAAGCCTCCAACTGTTGGCTTTTTTTTTTTCACCAATATAATAGGTGAAGAAAAAGGGCTTTGGCTTGGCATAATAATGCTTACCTACAGCATTTCTTCAATAATACCTTTAATGATGTCCTTCTACACTAAGGGATAACAATAAGAACATGAGTTGACTAGTAAAGCTCTTAGGAATAGGGGAATACAATGGTCGTGGCTTTGATGAATTAGAAGTTCAGTGGGATCTCTAAATAGCTACTCGTATTGGTTCAAGAGTTAAAAAGAAGCCTTTCAGCCTGAATAATAACCTCCATTTTGTTACAACTAACATGTGTGAGAGCGTAGCCTATCATCTATATCATAAAAACTTGCCCTTTTCAGAGTGCATGACGTGTTGATAGGCTTTATCTGTCTGCTTAACACTACTAAGGGCCAGGTTAGGTTTGGTTGACCCCTTCAAGTGTATCTTCTGAACTTGATATTTGAAAGACATTGTTAATGCCTCAAAGTTCCATTTAATGTCATTGTTAGTGCCTCAAAGTTCCATTTAATGTCTTCTAACTACCTCAACCCTTGCACTCCTAGAATCATTTCACAACACCTAAGGGCAATAATAACATGTCTACTGAGAATTCCACTATTTGAAGTTTATACTTTAGCCCTCTACTTATCCCTCAAGATGAAATCACGTTACCATTTGCAATCGAAACCCTTAATGGATTTGTTTGCTCTGCTGGACAACCCAAACGTTTGGCCAAGGCAACATCCAAAAAGATATGAGTGCTTCCAGAATCAATGAGCATACTCATAGGCTTCTTTCAGTGTATCCTATTACCTTCATGGTAGTATAATTAAGCAACACAATCAAGGCATGAAGAGACAAACAAAGAGAATCATTTGCATTCACCACTTCCTCTGTGTGCTCGATCTCATCATCCTTGATATCCACTTTAGGTTCAGAATCTCCTAATACCTCAATTTTATTTACTTGTCCACTTTTGTATTTATGACCAGGGACATACTTTTCTTCGCACCAAAAGCATTGGTTATGGGCTCGCTTCTTGTTAAACTCTTTCTCGGTCAATCACTTCGTGTTCTTGGCAAGGTTAGTTTGAACAGGGGTGGCTGGATTAAGATTCTTGGGGTCAGTAATAATTCTTTATTCTTTTTGTCCCAAGTCTTCGTACCTCTTCAATTCATGATATTGGCAGATTCTTACAACTTAGCTAAATATTTTGCCACCGATTCATGCCTTGTATCCCTTCCTACAGTCCACCCAGGGCATTGGCCAGTAAGAAATCCTTGGGAAGAGGTCTTACCTGATTCTATAGGTCATCGAAACAATTTTGGTAATCACGCACTGTCTCCATCTATTTTAAGTTATTGAGCTCAGTAGACGGATCATGATATCCTTCCCTAAATCTTTCCCGAATCACAGCAGAGTACTGATTCCAAGTGACCCATAATGCTGGTGGCCAATTTCGAATGAATCGTTGATGCCATTGAAAAGTTGGTCCTTCCATATGTATAGAAGCCATCTGAATCTAATGATCTTCAGTAATGCCGTCCATTTCAAAGATCTAATAACATTGAAATAACCATCCTTTGACATCTTCTTCCTAAAAATGAGGGAAGTCAATTTGACCAACCCGAGCTAAACCCATACCTCCACCACAACTAGATGTGCTAGATCCCCCATGGTTAGTGCTCGCCTCTTGATCAAAACTGCTAGTCTCCTCAGCTCATTGCAGATTAGTAAGGAACTACCACAGCATATTGAATAGTTGCTCTTGCCAAGAAACCAGATCACCTTGCCTTTGTTTCAAACATGTGAGCTCCTTCTTGTGTCTACTAGCTTGCTCCTGGAGGCTTTTCAAAATCTGTCATGATCGTGCCATAATCGAGCTTTGATACCACTTTCATAACAAACAACGAATCAAGTAAAATCAATAAATCTATAATTAATATCAATCAGGAATAATGGTTTTGCTTCAAATCAGGAGTTCGCAGCTAGAATGGAGCTCAAGATGGAGGAAGACTTACAACAATGAAGGCTTCGAGCAAAGGAATAGAAGGAGAAAGGAAAATGGCAAAATCTTAGTCTGACGAGCTCTAACCTATAACCCAGTTCAAATAGGCCTACGTAACCGAATTTGAAAATAGAAAAAGAAATAAAATGATAAATGAACATAACCACATAAGTAGTAACTGCCTTACATGAGAAACCTCTAATGCCTTCCTGTTTGAGTCCAATGCACCGTTTTCAGTCACAACACGCCATTTTATGATAGTTCTTTAGTCTATTTTCATTAATTTACCTTTTTATTCCTTTTTTTTTTCCCTCTATTTTCTCAAGTTGATTTAGAAGCCTGAGTTCTCTTTTAGTTTATTTTGTTGCTTCCTTATTCGAATTCTATTTTGGCTTATTTTTTGAATTCTTTTAGTTTGGTCTGTCGTTGTTTGCTTGTTCGTTATGGTTTACCGGGTTATTATTTGTCCATTTGTGGCTTTTATTTTTTTAGGTATGCTTTGCCATCAATAAATCCTTTCGTCACTGTATTGCTGGTTTTCTCCACTGCAGTTTGTCTTCATTATATGTGCTTGTCATTAAGGCTCTTGTTCCTTCTCTAGGTGTTTTCTTGCTTATAGTATATCTTATGTTTCTCACTGGGTTGAAAAGCTTCTGGGTTTAGATTATTTAGGCAATTGCATGACTTAAGAAAGGATTTCTTGATGAAGGAATCTCAGCAGACTCAACTTCCTTGCATGCCTTTTATAATGGCAAGGATTTCTTGATCAATAGTATGTTTGAGGTATTTGAGGATTGGTTTATTCAGGATGGAGAAGAGCCTGAGGGAGAGTTGTGGCTTTTATTCATGTCCATACTAGATGCTTTTAAATTGGTCTCCTGGAAGAACTAAATCATTTAAGATACCCAAATGGTAATAAGTCAGATAATATTCCATTTGTCTGTTAGGTCAGATTATTTTTCATGAATTTGTATGTTATTTTGCCTTATTATTTTTTTTCCTCAAATGTTAGTAGAGTGCGGGGCAGAACTAGATGAGGCTAGCAGGGGCCTTCACTCTCCCTAAAATTGTAAAATATTTTTAATTTCCTTTAAAATTTAAAGGAAAATGTATTCTCACGCCTCCTTAAAATTGGTCGAATTCCCTTATAAAAATTATAGTTTAAGGTAAAAATTATTTTGCCACCTCCTTTATTAAAAACCTGGGTCTTCCTAGAGGAGTGAACTTTCTTTAACCTTGTATTGTTAAGTATTATGGCTGATGCCCTTGTATTTGCCCTTTTGAAGTTAGTTTATATATCTATTGTTTCATGCATTTAATTTTACCAAGAGTTTCTTGTTCAAATTTTACATTTTATCAATATTAAACTAGAGATATGATTTCATTTGTTTGTCATTCATGTTCCGGAAAAATACCATATTTGAAAGTGTAGGTTGTATTCTACCTAACCATTTAGAGGCAAAAGATCATGAGATTGTGGTTGAGAAGTAAGCTAATTTGGGTTTGGGCAAACCATTCATGATTTTAAAGTTTCCTTCACCTAATTTCAAATGCCTGGATTTAAGCTTGATGGATCATATTCAAGGGCCTAATGAAAACAAGCTCCTTATATTTAATAAGGAGATGATCATTTAAAGAGTCTGTTAGTGCCTTCTATCGCTAGGGTTGAAAATGGGCCAGGCTTTTTTAGGTAGCTCGAGCTTGAGCTCGAGTTGAGGCATTTCGAGTCTGGCTTATTTGAGCTTAAGCTCGAGCTCAAGCCAAAAAATAAACTCGAATGTTTTTAGGGCTTAAGCTTGAGCCTAAGCAAACTCGGCCCCAAAGGCTCATTGGCCTAACAGGCCCCTTATCTCTTTTTCCATCAAGCCCTAAACACTTCCCTTATTCCCTTAGTTTCGCAAGCCTCGCTTAATTAGTGCCATTCCTACCCTTATTGGCAGCCACCATAGCCACCACAACATTGGCCACCATCGACGACAAGAGCAGAAGATCAACGCCGCCACCGCCGTCGCCAACAACAGCCTGACCCGACGAGATCGTGTTGCTGGATGTCCACTGTTTGCACTCCCACTGATTGATTGCACAATTTATCTAGCTATACTCTTAAGTTTTCACTGGTGCTCGATTGCTCTCGCCCAATCGGCTGTTGGCTAGTCCCACCAGACCATGATGATGTTCGACGCCAACAATAATTGCCGACGATGTTTGATGACGACAATCACCGCCGATTGATTACTCGCATCACTACCAACGATAGCCCCACCCAAGATAGACATTGTCGCAAATCTACGCTCAAAACAGATGCTGGAGACCCACATCTACAGCTCGAGGATAGACTAAGGTGGCTCCACTGTCGAATTGAGGGAGATCATGCCTCATTTGTGAAGTTCACAAAATTAGGGTAAAACCACAAACAACTATAAAGTTTGGGATAAGTTCTCCATTTTTTGTTATCTGGTTACCAATGTAAGAAAAGTTACAGATTTAGTCCTCATCTTTTATCTAAGTTGTAGTTTGGGCACTAAAAATTTATATATCATTCAAGCTTTGTGGGCTTTCGAGCAAAGCTCAAGCCTAAAAAATTGGGCTCGAACAATTCAAGGTCAAACCAAGTAGTACTAAATGGTGAAAGGGTGGAGCTTGAGCTTAGTGGGCTCGAGCTCGGCCTGGCCCATTTTCACCCCTATCTATCACACGGTCAAAATAGTTTGAAACCTATAACTATGGCTTACATTTTTCCTGACAAGTATTATTTGGTTCATTCAAGGGAAGAAAATGTTAAAAGCACATGATAATATGATTGATTTAATTGATACAATAAATTATTTACATGATAATTTGTTTATTTTTTATGTGATTGAAGCAATGAAGTGGTCTAATTATCTTGCATTCTGTGTAAATTTATAATTAGGCATCTTGGGGATTAGTCGTAAGGCCACTCATGGGGCTTGTTCGTTTTGTCACGACATGGTGGTTTTGTCGATTGAAAAAAGAGATAATTTGAGTGAATTAAAAAAAAAAAGGGGAAAAATAACAAGAAAGAGAGCAAAGAAACAGAGAGCAATTCGGAGTGCACAAAAATAGAGAGCAGTTTGGGAAAGTGTAACCGAGCGGATTGTGAGCGAGAACAGAGGTCAAATGTAAGAACAAACTGGAATCTTGGACAGGTTAATGCCTTTTTTAGTGAGAACAGAAAAGAAAAAAAATTGAAATATGAAGCTGAACTGATGCAGGCTGGTTGAGTTTTGCTAGATGTTTGAGTTTGGATCTTCAGTTTCTCATAAGTTTATGCTTGTTTTAATTCCAATATCTCATCGGCCTCTTCTTTGAAGTGTCTTTAATTCTTTAATTTTCTTTTTGGGTTTCCTAGTCCTCGTGAGCCTAGATTCTTGGATTGTAATTAGTTGAATTTATCTATTAATTTGCATGGCATTTGTAAAGGTTTATTTGGGGTTAGCTTTTGAAAGATTATTCTTAGAGGAAAGTAGAGAGGTGATATTTTTTCCATTTGCCCCAAAACCATAAAAGCAATATTGTCATACACCATTCACCCTAGGAGAATATAAATTTTTCTTGTATTATCTAATGTGAGTGTACTACATTCTTAAACATCATATTTACTTTCTTGATGCTAAACGCTTTCTTTAACTTTTAATGTTTAAGATCAAGAAGAAAAAGTTTTTTTCATGGGATGAAGCTTGAGATAGTAACTTTAAGGCACTGCCAATAGTTTATAAGATTTTGGTATATATATATATATATTGACCTTGGAATATTTGTATTAAAGGATTGCTAATTTTGTAATAAATCATGAAGGATTGATATTCTTGACGTACAAGTTTAAGTATTTTTTTTTAATTAAATGTGATGAATGTGCTAATGCAAAGTTTTATAGTGCCAAATGGGCTAGATGTATTAGTTGATTCACTCTTAGTAGAGATAAAAGTTAGAGCTTTTCAAAACCAACAGTACAGGCGAGGGAATGGTAACCATTCTTTTTAATATTGCTAATGATATGTTAGTATAGGTAAATAGTCACGCTTACTGACCTTAGCGATAGATATATGAGTTTGTACCACAGGAACAATAGTCTTAGGATGCAGACTTTAAGCGTGGTATAGGCTATAGGGATGAAATTACTGACTGTAGCTACGGACTTCGGTTGTCACTATATGTCATTTTTCTTATAGTAGACCTAATTGGCTGCTTTTCTCGTGACCAACATATGCATAAGTGTTAAAACGACGGGATAAACAATAATTTCAGCAATATGATGAAAGTAAGTGCAATTTTCAATCAAGAAAGAAATTTTTTTTTTGTGTGTATATTATGAGTAAAAAGGTCTTGTCTAATAACTGGGAGGATTATGTTGTCATTTTAATGATACGGGAAACAATAACACAGTAGATCCATTAATTTAATAGAAACATTATTATTGAATTGTATAGCTGAAGAATGAAAATATTCCATATACTATTAGAAACCCAATTAAAAACAAATCCAAGTTTCTGAGACTAATAATACACTTTTAGCCCCCAAAAGATGGTACTAAAATAAAAAAAAATGGGTTGTTTCTGTTAGGGGCAAAATAACATCAAACTGTCACAGGTAAAAGAATTTTAATTTTGTCAAGTATACTAGAATCATGTACAAGACCTTATACAAAAGCCCATATGGTAAAAATTGATTGGATGCAGAAATCTTTATATCCAAAAAACGTTTCCAACTGTCAATCAAATTATGCCATTTAAATTTCATATAGTTTTAGTACATAACTTATATTATATACACGTACCACTACTCAAATATTTTTAATACACGTTAAAGAATTAAAAAAAAAGAATCATTTAAAGTAGTAGTACATAGTACCCTTTATCCCAAGTCTTTTGCGTTACTTTAGTTTTTTGGCATAAATTTGACCTGAATTTATTTATATTAATATTTATTAAAAAAATTTTAAAAACTTATATTTGGAAACTGAAAGGCTAATGGTTTTTAAGTAAATATTAATATAAGTAAATTTAAATAAAAAAATTGAAATTGTGCAAAGAAATTAGGATGATGATTGTACTATCTGTTAAGAAATGATGAAGGATTACAATTTTTTTATTTGTTATTATCAAATATATGAGAATTATGATGAACGGTCAGAATTTGATATAATGTTGGGGGACAATTAATATAGTAAATATACTAGGTGAATATGCCGCACTTTGTTGTAACAACTCGCTACTTGAAAGACCAATCGTAAGAAAGTCAAATTTGAAGCAAGGAGGACAAAAAATAATAACCCAGAGACTTAATATAATGAAGTTAAAACTTGAGATAACACTTCCCTTCCTTCCTCACTTTCTTGATATATGGTAAAGTTGAGATTCCTTTTCAGTACTTTTGATTCAAAATACAAAATTTTCATCGACTAAGCTGCTTTTCATAATATATTTATAATTCGGATAACTATCCTGTACACTAGTAATGTAGTCCTTTATCTTAACGAACACCATATGATAAGAATCCACTGCTAGTAGTGATTTATCTTATTCCTTATCATAAAAAGTCAAAATCAGAGGCAATGTAGCAAAGAAACGGATAGACCGATAGAGAAGATAAAAAGGCAAGCAGACGGAGCACTGAACGATCAACAGGAGCTGACCAAAACCAAACTCGTACTAATGTCAAACCAAGTCCCCCAATCTCTTTTAATTTTGAACAACAAGTCACTAACATCATCATCATCACCATTATTATTATTGTTGTTATTCTACTTTGTCTATTGTAGACATTTATCCTTGAGAATGCCAAATTGCTAAGTTTCTCACAACTCACATAAAAAAGAGGACACACCTCTTGTGTGGTGCATTCCACTGGAAGCAAGCAAACTTTGCAAGCCAGTGAGGAAAGAAAAGGAAAATCTTTTATTTATTTATTTTTTTTCTGGGTTACGCCTACTTCTTGAATAGATACTCAGCATTTTTCATTTAGAGCTCAAAGAGGAAAACAACACCAATTTTTTATGAGGCAAGCCGAGTTCTAAGTCAAATTCGATGGCACTGTTTATTATTGCAGATGAACAATAATTCATAGCTCCTTAGTATATAGGTACAATTTTTTTGGTAAAGTAATATAGTAAAGCTATATTTTGAGAAATCTTATAGCTAAAGTTAAACAGGAAAATGCAAATATCAAATGAGAATGATTGGCTGATAGATACTAATGAAAATAATAAATTATTTTTAATGTAAAAAATTAATCCATTTTCCGGGACTTCTCTTTGGTTTGGTCGGACCCACGTTGTGGTCCACCCAAGACTTGATGCAGAAACCAGAACACGTGTACAGCTCAGTCGAAGTTGAGACTTGAGACGATCATGTGGCTACAATATGGCTACAATACAAATTGTTTTCCAAAAGAAAAAAAATAATTAAAAACATGAAATAAATTAGGAGATTTCTTATATTATAGCTGAGTTTTGTAAAAGGGAAAGGTTTGCTTTATGCACGAAATGATGAGAAAATTTAGGCACCCACATTGCTAAAGCACACTTACACTATTGCAATATGACCCCTACAACTACAAGAGTAAGAAAAAGCATTTTCATGGAAAAAGACGAATGCTTTTAATGGAAAAAGTCTGTGATTCAATTAGTTTTAATTTAAGTCAACTAATTCAAAATAATTAATTTTTTCTTTTACATTTTTTTTTACCTAAAATCAATTTCATTTGAAATCAATATTATATAGGTTTAATAATTCATTTAAAAGTAAAATTTTAATATGTTATTAAATATTTAAAAATTCTTTAGGCATAAAAGAAAGAAAGAAAAAATTATAGAAATTTAATGCGGTAAATTTAAATTAAAAATTCATAAAAAATTAATACATTATAAAAATTTACTTTCTCAAATGGATTACTATACCTACATAACATTGATTTTCAAGTGAAATTAATTTTGGGTATAAAAGATGTAAAAGCCATTTTGGATTAAGTTGAGTTACAATAAAATGAATTGGGTGAAAGTAAGCAATAAATATTTTGATCTCTTTTTACAATAATTCATGTATCCAACATATGAAAAATGAAAACTTGCAAGCTGCAAATAAGACTTGATCTTGTGATCAATATTGATCAAGGTTTGAAGCAGTTGTTTAAAATCTAAGATTATAGTATAATCCACTTTTACACAAATACACCTTTACAAGTATATAAAATAGGGTACTATATAATATAGGAGATGAAATAATAGCTCCTTTTTCGCGACCTAAGCACACTCAAACTAGCTAGCATCGGTTAGCATTATATAAAAAAGTGGCTTAAATAGAAGTCAAACTCTAGATTTTCACTGGTATCCCATAGCTACTTTCCAAAGGGCTAAAGATTGATTAACAGGAGGAGTTAAATTTGAACCCAAAAACATCTATTGGGCTTTTACTCTGCGATTCCACTATAGAAAATAAACCAATTACAAGTTTATGAAGCCCCTAGGAGGGCGTGCATAAACTTGGGCCAAATAAGCCTATACTCCAACTAAAAAAAAAAAAGTTACAAAATGAGACAACACAAGCTTGTGGTCTGAAGTAAGCAATTTGCCATCCGTTTTAGCTGGAAATTAATATAGCTAGCTGGATTGTTTGCACTATACTGCGGGTCAGGGCTTTGGTATTGTTTGATTGGATGCATATGGTGGTTTTGTCTCCAAGTTGTTGTAGGGAAGGGGAAAAAGAGAAGAAGAGTTGAGACAACCACAGCTAGGCATAAAGATATCTTCGAATATCTATATAGTATTACGTAAAGTGCGTGAGGGGAAAGGAAAGGGCACCATCTGTACATGTAGACGAAATAGACAAGATGATGGCGTTTGCATTTGAGACGAGACGAAATGGATGTCTATTGTCTACTAGTACTATGCTGCTAGTACGGTGTCGTTTTGTGGCGTTGATCGAGTAAGCACATAATCGAGGCAATGACGTATTGTTGAATGATGTTTTGTCTCCGCATCTGAGGTTGTCCAGGTGGTGTTTGGTGGCTAACAAGTGGTGCTGCAGGGGTGTGATGGAGCTGCATGTGCCATTCGTGAGTGCTGTGTCGGTGGGGTAACGGCCATTATTATTTATTGGAAACCATGCCAATTATTTTGTAGTTAGGAGTTGTGTTAGTCGGTTAAAGAGGGAAGGCGACGCCGTGGCATTTTCGCAATGGCCATTCGGCCTATTCCAACACCTAGCCTGTCTATTTGTGATTGCTTGAATGATGGCATTTGTTGTAGAATGTAGGGTAATCATGGTACCCAGCAAATTAAAACCAGAAGCTTAACGTTCCCAGTTCTGCTGACTAATTAGCCAAAACAACCAGCTGCAATAGTAATTTTCCTTGTGTTATATAAATGGGAGTGTAGGAGATGGTGTGGCACCGGAGTTGGGTAGCAGGCAGCGAAGCAAATTTCTAGATTTGCTGCATTTACTGAGAGTTGGTTTCCATATTATTTCACCCATATTTTCTATAAATGAAAAAATATGGAAAACAATTTCAAACCCCTTTCTTTCATCCACCCTATCTGCTCTCTCTCTCTCCCTCTCTCTCTTCTTCCATATTTTCTATAAATGAAAAAATGTGGAAAACAATTTCAAACCCCTTTCCTTCATCCACCCTATCTGCTCTCTCTCTCTCTCTCCCTCTCTCTCTTCTTCATTACCACCAGCACCTGCCACCTCCGTCTGTTTGTTTCTCTCCTACCTCTGCCATGTTCGCGCTTCCTATTTCTCTCACTCTTGGCTTTCTCTGCCTTCGCTGGATTTTGAACAATTAACGGTCGTTCGAAATTGATGCAGACATTTCATTCTTGGCTGCCAAACCCAACGTTGTTGGTGTGCTGGTAATGGCTAGAGCTCAAAATTGCTTTGTTTTTCTTTTTTTTTTTTTGCTCTATTCCACGACTTGCTGTTTTGATTTACAGAATGCAATGGGTCAACGCCATAAGAAGCTATCCAAATCTCTTCTCTTTAAGCTTAAGTCCTTCAGTTCACGTACATGCCAAATGAGGAAGTAGAAGTATCTAATTCTTTCATGCTTATTCTTGATGTGGTGGGTTGCCTATTTTTAACATTTCTGTAATGGCCACGGGTCAACTATGATACAATAATAATAATAATAATAATACATTAGAAACTACTGATCAACGCATTGATCACTATTAACTTGATTATTATAGGAAAGTAATTCAGTCCTCAAACACATCTTCTGCAGACCAGCAACCTGCCTACAAAAATCTCTTGCTGTAAACTGTAAACTCTTAATTTCTTGCTGTTCAAGTTTTATTTAATATTTCTATTTAACACATTTACGTACTCCACAAGTACAGTATATATGCATATATTCTCATTCCCACTATATTATGATTACTCCATTATCATAAACAAAAACTTTAATGACCCATCAACTAAGTGACTGAGATAGCAACACAGTAACAGAGGACGAAAGGACTACATATATGCATGATGAAACATTATGTATATCGATGTATTATATATGTTTATGTACTGTACTATTTTATTTATGTGTTATGTGTGTTTATGCACTATCAGTATGTTTCTCAATTCATTTCCGTTGACAGAAATTTCGGTGACTCTTTAGCAAAATGATCAAGTAGGAAGCACAGTAGCAAAGAAATAAGACTACAACATCTTTGTAGTTTAGAAAACTCTGCCGAATTTCAAATTTTTTTTGCCTATGTATTGTATTTAGGACTCTGCGCTGTAAATGTTTCCATACTATATAGCTGTTTTTAGGCTATAATCCAACAAAACACTTGATTTTATGCTACTATATACTTGTTATTAGAGATCCGTAGCGAAGCATGGGTTGTTTCTAGTATTACCTATAACAATACAAATCAACTTCTATGATTATGACATTTTCGAGGTGCAAAACAAGCACCAGACGCGATGGAGAGTAGAACACATATTCAACTTTTGTTCTTCTAGTAAGAGCAATGCAATCGGTCCTATATATAGACAAATAGATAATTGCACATGTGTAGGGCTGTAGATGAACGGAACATTCGGTGAACTGTTTGTAAACCATTTAGTGGGAGTTCATTCATGTTCGTTTATTAAACTAAACGAACAAATAAACACAAACACAAATTTCTAACAAGCTTATGTTTGTTCGTTTGTGTTCACGAACAGTTCAATTATTATTTGTTTATATTTTTTCATTTATTTGTTTCTTTGTTCATTTATATGTGTGTGTGTGTGTGTGTGTGTGTATTTGTTTATGATCATTTATTTATGTTCGTTTAAATTGTTTATAAACATATTCTATACATTGTTCGTGAACACGTTCGTGTTCGTATATTGCCGTTCATGAATGAGTTCGTTTGTTTGGTTATTTTATTGCTATTCATGAACATAAACAAACAAATACAAATAATCATTTTACATTAAACGAACGAACGAACACGAACAGCTCTCGTTCATGTTTGTTTGGTTTATTTACAACCTTACACATGTCACCTATATTATAATTAAATAATAGCAACTTTCCACATCATTCTTACAAATGCACTTAATGCCTTAACACCTTACTCAAGCAAGATGAAACACAATTTAAAATATTCTCCTACAAGTCTTGCAAGGTAGCACATCTGCTACTCAAGGTTATGCACAAAAACATGTGTATAGGTAACTTGGCAATAGATTCCCTATCCTACAATCACATACCCACATAAGTCTTATTACTAGTAGTAAAATATGAAACAAATATCTCAAATTTGACTAGATTGCTGAAATGTTTACAGTTAGCTTCAGGGCTTAAGATTAATTTTGAGAAAAGTAGGTTATTTGGTATAGGGGTTACCCAAGTGGAGGTGAAAGAGTTGCTAATAGATTGGGATGTAAAGCAGATAAACTCCTTTTACATATCTTGGCCTTCATGTTGGTAGAATTAAAATATGATGAGAAATGAAGCCTGGAAACCTGTGTTGGAAAAATTCCAGCAGAAACTAAACCCTTGGAAATCAAAATTGATTTCTTTTGTTGGCAGACTGACCTTGGTTACGTCAGTTCTGGCCAGCCTACCACTGTATTACTTATCTATGTTTCGAGCCTCAATGAGTGTCATAAAGTCTCTTAAGAGCCTCCATAATAAATTCTTCTGGCGGAGAAAATGGTGAAGGTAAAAAAATCACTTGGGTTGCTTGGGGAAGGGTGCAAGTGGATAAGGAGCTATGGCGTTAAGTGTAGGGCAATTGAATAGTAAAAACATGGCTTTGTTGGGCAAATGGTGGTGGAGATATTTTAGTGAGGATGGAGCTTTATGGAGGAAGGTTATTCTTAGTGTTTATGGGTTAGAAGGGGGTTTGGTTAGTTCACTAGAAAATAGAGGTTATGGGCGGGTTTGGAGCGCTATACTGAAAATAGATAGAGGTATAGAGGATTGTGGGGTTCTGTTTACGAGTGCTTTTTGTTGGAAAATTGGAAATGAGAATAGATGTAGAATGTGGATGGATTTATGGGTAGGTGATGAAAAATTAGAAATAAGGTTCCCTAGATTAGCAAGGTTGGAAGGAAATGGAGAGTGTAAAATAGCTGAGAGGGGAAGGTGGGTGCGTGGGGAGTGGCACTGGCAGTGGGACTGGAGGAGGAGTGTTAGGGGAAGGGAATTAGGTGAATTACAAGAGTTGGAATATATTGTACAAGATGTAGTGTTGAAATCGGAAGTAACAAACTCCCCTGTTTGGTGCGCCAACAGTGATGGAACATACAAAGTTCATGACATGAGTAGAATGTTGGATGATATCTCTTTACAAAATTTCACATCATTAGCCTGTAAGTGGTAAAACAAATGGATTCCGAAGAAGGTGACCTTATTTGTGTGGCGGGCAATCCAAAACCGAATTCCTATGAGATTAAATCTTGTTAACAAAGGAGTGGCTGTTGCAAGCTCCAGCTCTTCGTTGTGCAATGTTGAGTAGGAGGACATAAACCATGTACTACTATACTATAAAAAAGGTTGCCTTAGTTTAGCAACTCATACTTAGATGATGCAACTTGGTGGTAGATGTTGACCTTGACTTGGTGCATTTTTTAGCAATTCGTCCCTTGGAGTGCAGATCACAAGCTCAATACAGAGTCTGGAAGACAATTTTACAGGTATCTATGTGGTTAATATGGAAAGAAAGAAATGAATTAATCTTTAATGGAAAAACTTTTGTAATTTCAACAATATTTTTGAGAATTCAAATGCTATCTTACTTGTGGCTGAAGTGTAGATGGAGTAAATTTGATTGCTCATGGGTAGATTTGTGTTTTCAGCCCCTATTGGTTGTTAACTTGTGCACGTAACGGGAGTCTGGGCACAGGGTGTCTATGTTTTGCTACTGGGTCTGAGTCCAGCTCCTTGTTGGTATGTGGTATGTATAATTCCAGTCTGGATCAATAAAGTTTTTTTGCTTGTTGTTGTTAAAAAAAAATTAAAAAAATACATCATATATAATCATTATGGGAAACTTATAATTATTCCCCTGAGATTTACCCTAACCTACAATTTATCTATTTTTATTTTCTAAAACATACACTTTGCTTTTTATTTCTTTTACACCGTCCAGTAACAACTTTTAAAATTGTAATTTAAACTGTATGATATTTATCTTTCAGTAATTTCAATATTTGAAGTAATTTTTTATAGTTCAGAGACATTTTAAATTAATTTTTCTTTCTCTAAATGCATATTTGTATTTTTTAGAGGTTAGCTACCTGTGTAAAATATAAAAAATCTTGAAATTACTGAAACATAGTTACCAGACAGTTTGAGTTAGGATTTTAGAACGAAGGTGTTAAATACCGTTATTGGTAAGTATACCGCACCCCGAAATTTTTAAGGTATATCACATGGTATACCATACCGCATACCGTTACCGTTTTCACAAAAAAATAAATGTTAGAATATTATTTTAAGATGACATCATTATTTAATAATTTATTTTTATACATTTTATATGTATTTTAATTTTTCTTATCATAATTTTTCAAATATAAATAAAATATATATGATAGAAGAAATTCAGTTGGGGTAGCTTGTACTAGAAATCCAATTGGAGGATATTGTTCAACACCACAGGGACCTTTAAGTTGCTACCATCCATTATATTTTTATATTAATTCAGAAAAGTAACAAAAAAATAAAAATAAATGTTTATTTTATGATATGTGTATTATTTATATTTTAATGTTTTATATATTTATGATACTTTTTATGTAAAATAAAAAAAAACTGTGACAAATAAAATACTGCGGTACGTACTACACAGTATTTGCAGTATACTGTGGTTTTCTGACAAAATATATACAAAATGTAAGCGGTATGTGGTATACTGCTAAATACTGCGGTATACTGTGCGGTAAAATGACAAAACAGGAAAATATTTGTACCGCGTACCATGTACCTGCAGTAAACGGTATATCACGGTATTTAACACCATGTTTAGAACTTGTTGTCGGACATTGTAAAGGAAGCAGAGGTAAAGTGTAGGTTTTGAAAATAAATGGACAAACTGTAGGTTATATCAAACCACAAGGGGGTTTTGTAGTTTTTCCTTTATTATTATGCCATGACAACAGACTCGGACACTCGAGAATAACTGATAACCGAAAGGAAACTGAAACTGTAAGAACATGTAGAGTCTCACAAAAGAATTTCATCCAATCAAAATATACAACCCCTCCAAGCCCCCAACCTTTTACTACCATTCACATAAGCCCATGTCAAGACCCCAATCTAGATAAAACGATTGACGCTACCATCAATAGGGAACTAATAAAGCATATAATAGTTAACACAATTTGAGAAACACCCACAAACATACATCAGAAGCAACATATTGACCGCCGGAAACAATGCTCACAATATAAAATAAAGAGCCCTATCTACAAAGAACTGGAAAATGGAGAACCAATACCATAATTGCGCCAAAAACCCCCACACAAGTGTCATCCATTCAACGTTGTCTTAACTGTATCTCTCAAAACCGCAACAGCCAAAGCGGCAAACCGGCACTATTTGAATAACCTAAGGACTGAAGTCAGCATTCCACGCCACCAGGGGCGGAACTACCTTGGGGAAGGGGGGTGCCAAACAGTTCTAGATCTTTACTTTTCATCACAAAGTTTCACTTAACCTCTGAAACATTGCATATCCATCCCAAAAACTACCACCCTAGACTTTTGTGAGTTTTTAAATATAAGGTACTAGGTTGGCCATTTTGGAAGAAATTAAGGACCAGTTATCTGTTTTATCCCCCCAAACTAGCTGAAGAATATAAAAGGGTAAATAGTGCAAATAGTGCTTAATCTTTACTTTTCATTACAAATTTATACCTAACATCTAAAATATTGCATATTTATCCCAAACCATCCTCTGTCAACATCTCTATGTCTCTCTCTCCCCTCTAGGCTATTTCAGTGATGATTAATAAAAACAAAGTAATTATTTTACTAATTTTTATTTAGAATAGATATTATTTTAATACCATATACACCTAATAATCATTTAAATAACTTTTTATAAAATTTAATTTTTATAAATAATTGTTTAAATAATTTTTTTTCTTAGATTTTAATCATCGCTCATATCACCTCTGCTTTGTCCCTAGCCCTCCAGCCTAAAATCCTAGGTCCGCCACTACACGCCACCTCCTGGGCGGCTTGCCGTTTCATATATAATATACGTATTGATGTATTGATTTATTGCTCTGAGAAACGGGAAATAATCGAGAGCCACCCAAGTCGTGCTATAGGTGCTCCAGTGGAGAATGGAATCAAAATGTTCATCATGACTTAAAAAAATGTTTACCATGATTACAAAAGGCACAACCTTTGTGACAAAAAATGTGTCGTTTATTTTTAAAAATGTGACAGTAAATAAATTTAGTCAGTACTTTTCTGAAAAAAAATGTTTTTGTAGGCTTTTGAAAACTAAAATGTAAACTCCCCCTATCATATAATGGGTGTCTTTCATTATTATTATTATTATTAAAACTAGAAAAAATAAATGTTATAAATAGTTAGTAGACTATTTAAATTATTAGTTTTTTCTATGTAAATTAGATTTTTGTGGCTGCCTAAGACTATGGACAAATGTACAACGAATTATAAAGGTTTGAGACCAATTTACAACAAAGTGAGGGTTGATGACCAATTTACAATGGCAATTAGTGGTTTGGGACCAATGGTGACATTTATCCCCCAAAGAGTTGATGACATGATATATGATGTGACAAAATGTATCCATTTAAGGAAATAAGTTTAGAAACTGCACCATTTTAAGAATAAAGATTCAAACAGAAACATATGCCAGCAAAAAAAAATTTACTAAGAACTGTGCCACTGATCAATATTGCATAACATGATCTGTGGTTTGACTAATTTCTGAAAAAATAAAAAAACTTAACTGACATGTTATAAATACAGTATGTTTAGCAAAATTTATAAATCTCAAGCATAAAGTATGTTAGAGCTTTGGCCATGCGCTTAGGGATGTCAATAGATTGGATATGTGTAGCATGAGAGTAATACCACATCCTACCAGCTATGTTAGACGCCCTACATTTATCTTACCCATCATCCATCGAGTAAATAATTTTGGCATCCATATCCTACCCAATTTTATGCGCATAGGATCAGGTAAAAACACATCCATCCATCACACTTCTACAATTATACACACAAAAAAATATATATCAAGCAAGAAGTTATAAATTACATCAATAAAAGACGTCAAAAACATTATTAGTATATGAAAAAAAATATAAATGACACCACAAGAGAGCACTACACATAAATTCACACTCCAAATATATCAATACATTACAAAAAATGAACTCCAGAATCAGTACATCATAAATATAGTGAAAAATAATACAATAAGCCAACAAGGGAAGACACATAAATGTCTAGGTCTTATACATAAGTTTAACACATTGGTAAATATGTAATAGCATATTTATATATGGGTAGGATATGGAGCGGGTTGACCCTAAACCCGCTTCCTACCCATATCCAATGGGTGAAAAAAAAAACCCATATTCACCCTAAATCTGTTTAATTATAAAAAAAAAATTGACTAGTTAAGTAGGATACAACAAGATTCCCATCGGCCTGGTTATCCGTTGGAATCCCTAAATTGGCTAATATGCTATCCTATTGACTTTGGCACGCAAAGTATTTTAGGCATAAAGTAAGTTAGAATTTCTGTAGCTCATACTAATTACTTTGATGGTTTGAGCGTCTTTGCAGATCCTATGGACTTAAACACTGGCTCGAGAGATCTTCAGCTAATTAGAGCCCAAAACTGCCTATATATGCAATGCCTTGTGCAGTAACCTGTTATAGTAGTTCTGTTGAAGGGCTACCTAGTTCCTGGAGGTCCTGCTTTTGAAATTGAACTTTTGGTTTGTTTGTTTTTTTTTTTTAAAGAACTTAAAGTGGTTGGCTTTGTTACCACAGATTTGCAAAAGCTTTAGTATTTGTGGTACTGTAGTGTTTGTCTGAAGGGTTGAACTTAAATGGAACATATGTACTGGTTCCACAGACTTCCTTTGTAAATTACTGTTTCATTAGAACAAAACTTGGTTTTGTGACTTCAAAGTTAATTCTGATTGTTTTTCTACCTCAGATCCATGTAGACAAGTTTTAATTGGTAATCCAAGGTTTTCAATACAAACAGAAATCAATGGAACTACATATTCACCATTTTGGGTCTTGAACCTTAAATGCCAAGTAGTTAAACATGGCCAGTGATAATGTTTCTAGTGTCTCGGGTTCTCTGATTAGGGACATCTAAGTGCTAGTTGAAAAGACACCCAGTTGGAATCTCTTGGTTCAGGGATTAAGTAGTTAAGATCTATAGGTGTTTTAGATTTGATATATATTAGTATCACATAGTTGATTAGAGCAAAATTAGACTATGATCAATTATTTCTCAACTGTGCGTTGGCCTATACAAGACCTATTCAACACAGACAGCTCCTTAATTACCCCGTACGTTCAACCGACAATTGAGGCATTTAGCAACAAAATTTTCAATTCTACCCATTGAAATTTCACAAGCGGGAAGGACTTGATCAATTTTGGTTCTTATAGTTTTGTTCTAGTGGCTTTCATGGTTTTGCTGTGTGGTTTTTTGATCATTCTGCTGCTGCTTTTCGTGATTGGCGGGTCCTGTATAGCGTGTCCGGTATTTGGCTGAACTCTTATATCCTTGGGCTAGCTTATTTCCATCTTGTGTTGGAGCAAATTATATCCAGTCAGCCTTATGCAAAGGGAAAAGTGAAGGTCTCCTACTCATCCTCTAATATTTTATATCGTCATAAATATGCGCTGCTTTTGAATCCTTTGAAGATCATTACGCAGAAAATGGCAAAATGCTTTAGAAAACGACAATGAATATGTCGAACTGGTTGAATTGGCTTTGGGCTCACTAACTAAAAGCTACGATGTTTAAGCGATAACAACGAAGGCACTTGGTTTGATTCATTTATTTGTTAAAGCAAGGTAATGATTAACTTGTTCATGTGCAAGTACTCATGTTTGTGAGTACGAGTTGTACAATGTTTCATCCATCCTATAAAAGATGTTCTCTTTAATTAGTTTTTCACAAATCTTAAGAAAATTATGTTTTTAGTGGGTTAAGGAAAGAGAGACAGGTATTTGAAATTTTCCAAAAAGGAATAAAAGCCAGGCAAAAGAGACGAGGTTAAAATAATGTGTTTTTAGCTCTACTGTAACATGTTTGGAAAAAAAAAATAAAGCAATTTGTGTTTTTAATAAATTTGTCATGTGACTCATGATCAAATTCATAGAAAATAACAAATAGTTCTTTCTTATTAAGAGATATAATACACAACTTTATCCAACAGATTGATTAACGGAACTGGAAAAAGGAACCAGAACCATCCCAAACTTCTTTTGGGTACGAAACTGCGCAGCTAATTGATCTACCTGGCTAACTAGATATATCCTAAACAAAAAAGAACAACTCACTAATATTTTGTCACCAATTTTTTTTGTTAAAAAAATAAAAGAAAAGAAAAGATCATTTTGGTAGACTCATATAACCTTCATTAACCATCCATTCCATGTTCCAGTACTTGCCATCATCCCCACCGCCAAAAGACTTGAGAGACCAAAAGGCCCAACCAAACGTTGCATTACCCCATACTTCCAGCTGTGCCTCCGCAAATCTGTACCTATCCTCCTTGGTTGTGTTTAGGGTTGAATCCCAGGACAGAGACCATTCACCTGAAGCAATACCCATTGTTTTTGTACATGGTTAAACATTCTAGAAAAGAAAAGTGCTCATATTTTTTTTATCTATAAACAAACAATTAGATATATATACATATATTAACACTTACCAACATAGACGAGAGGCCAGCCAGTAGTAGAAGACATAAGATGGTTGAGGTCCCCAGTCCTGTTAACCCTAATAAAATCAATGTTCTGTTGTGCGGTCATGAAGGGGAAGACCTCAGGCCACCACTTGTTGTAAAAGTGAACATCAATGACGGATCTGTATAATCCGGAAATGTAGGGATAGAGTTCTGTCACTGGAGGGGTGGGCGAGCCATGCCGGCTGCCGAAGATAGCATAGGCCGTGGAAGAGTACTTCCTCAAAGCAGCATAGGCACGAAGATAGTATTTCACTAACATTTGCAGTGTCACTACTGGAGCATTGGGTTCATTCAGCAAGTCAAATCCGAAAAACATTGGGCTTTTTGCATACCTAAAAGAAAGAAAGAAACCGATCCATCCATCATTGATATATATATGTCTACTTAAATGCATTGCATTTTAGCCAGTATATGAGGTGCATGGAGGCCGCGCGTTACGGCCGTTCATATGATCATTATATAAATTCATGGGAATACGTGGATACTTGATATAACAAAAAAAATATATGCTTTCAAGTTTCAGCCATTGCAATTTTGGAGTATAATAATGTTCACATCTTACTAGGTGGAGACTGAAGTAAAAAATGTTATTACTAGAAACATGAGAGAAACAAATCATAGGTATCAATATTTTGCTTTAACAGACAATAAAAAAATAACAAAAAAATTAGAGACCAAGAGAACAAATTAAAAAGTTTGGTGACCCGCACATTGTAGTGGATATTTTTTTATAATAAATTTTAATAATATCAGTACGACACAAAACAGATTACATGCTTCAAAACAATGCATATTTGGTTTATTAATTAAAAACAATCCAATAAAAATTTTAAACTTCTATTAACACAAAATCTAATTTTTAATATCATTGAAAAATTTATCTAAAAAAATTTACTCTCAAATTTAACAATTATGGACCAAATTGCTTTATTAAACTATAGAACTTGAAATAAATAATTGATGCTATAAATCTTAATAATCAATAATGATAGAAATAATGATTAAAGCTTCATTTTAGAAAACAACAATAAAGAAAATCAATAAAAAAAAGTTAGATCAAGACAAAAAAAAAAATGGAAAAGCTTTAGGCATTAAAGATCTAACAATTGACTTAATGTAGATAAAAAATAGCTTAACTAAAAAATAAATAAATTATGGTCATCAGTGTCTTATTTTCGAAGATAGTACATAAAAAAATAAAAAGAAAAACTTAGGGGCCAAGAGAACAAATAGAAGATTTAATTAAATAGTTATAAAATTCAGGGACTAAAATGTAACACAGATGTAACTTAGGTTCCAAAAATAAAAAATTAGAAAGTTAGGGAATGAAACCACATTTTAACTGAAAAAAATGTGGGACAGATGAAAACCACAAAAATGCAACCTAGGCCCTCATAAAGACAACTGCCTTACGAAATGAGATAAAACTAAAAAAAGTGCAAATCATATCCTTAAAAAGTAAAAATAAAAAAAGAAAAAGTCGAGAGCAAAAAAAAAAATCTGCCGAATCATGGCCAAAAACTAATTGGGCTCAAGTAGCCCAAAACTGATTTACTGTTCATTCAACACTACCAATGCTGATATTTAGAAGTATAGTATAATATAAAATAAACATACTTACCTTGCAGTTAGGAAGTCGATAACAGCGACAGTCTCATCTATAGAGTCATTTGTGAGAGCCCACTCTTGGACACTGTCTCTAGTAGCACTGTGCTGCCAACCATTTTGTGATCCTCTTGCAGAATGGAGATCAACTATCACTTTGATTCCATATTTCCTACAGACACACATATATATATAATTCATTTGGTTGCTTAGTAAATACGTATATATATATCATGGGTAACAAGCAGAGAAATCAAAATTAAGATTAATGGACCAGACTCGACAAAACAATTTTTTAATAATGGAATCACATACTCTGCCCATTGGAAAGCTTGGTCCAATTTAGCCAAGGATCCTGCAACAAAAGGCTTGGGAGTGTTTGGATCATAAGCTATCCACCAACCAACCGGTATTCTCACTGCATCAAGCCCATTATCTTTAATCCACTTGAAGTCCTTCTCTGTGATAAACGTATCCCAGTGTTCCTGATGTGCAATACCAAAAATTTAATTCTGCTTCCAAGTTTAACTAATTTTTTTTTCATTATTTAGATTATGATTATAATTAATTAATTCATTACACTTACCTTGATAACTTTTTCAGCTTCTTCGCTACCATACCCATTTAACAATTGATATTCCCCCCACATGTCATCTCCGAGTTCTATCAGAAACACCGAAGGGTCATCATCTTTCCACTCAGTTTCCACATCTGGATAATCTGCCGTCACCAGACGTTCCGATCTCACCTACAATGTAAGACGGAAATACAACATATTCATCCTATTTATATGCGCACTGTACTCCCGTGGTTGCTAAGAATCGAGGCCGGGGGTTATATTTGCCAAGCTAGCTTGTGCTAAATAATTGAATCTATCACCTGCAAGAAATGCCCATTTGATGCTTTGATTCTGACAAGCGTGTTGTTCTCAGGGTTCCTAATAATTTGGAAGGTTTCCGGCTCAGCTGGCGTTAGTGCTTTTGCCACAACCCCCACTTTAGGATGCTTGCCCAAACCGATGAAGGTATTGCTATCCGCCCTGAACTGAAATGTGGTCTCGTTCAACCTCCATATCTGCAACATTAAGCGACATTGTTGTTAACCAGAGGACGAATTGACAAAGTAGTAGTGACTAGTGAGTTAGCAGATAATTAAGTTAGGCGTTTACTTTAAACTTTTCCCAGTCACCTATGACAGGCCTGTTAGCAACGATGATGGTTCCGCCGCCCTCCTCGGCACTGAGATACTTCCCGGTCACCACCGACTTAAACTTAGCTGTACTTCCATCCTGAAACCATCGACGTACGTTTCCAATTTTCTTGTCAGGTAAGATGGAAAACAGAACCACTCGTTTCTACGCAAGAAAATAATTAAAAAAGTAGATGGATGCACGAACCAGCATATCGTTGTTGGGGATGGCATCGTATAGATAAGGCACCATCCAGCCTTCGATGACAAGCCAACCACCTAGGCAGACGCTTTTGATCCGGGGTAAAGTTTCCGGTGGAGGAATCGACTTATTATTCCCATCAGACAAGGATAAGAGAGCCAGCACCAGAAAAAGTGTGATCAGAAGCTTGGTGCTTGATGCATCCATTTTTCTACAAAATCAACTTGAACTAGCGTTTTCTTGTTTTGGCTCTAATGCATGACGGTGGCTTATATAGCGATAAAAAGGCTTCTAGAGAGATTTAACTCAAGATTTTTAGGTTGGATGGTTAGTGAAGATAGAAATGCAGTAGATTTGAGATGATATACGATTTAGTGTTATCTTAAAGGTAAAACTAACAAATAGGCCACTATTGTTTTCATGTTAACTAGAATTGACATTGGCCTTTTTTCTTTTTGCTGAATAAATCATTAGTGTTTTTGAATCAGCTCAAATCAGTCATATACTCTATAAATTAAAGGGAATGTAACATTTGATCTGAGATATTCTTTCAATTTTTTCTTTAATATGGAAGTCAATTGTTGATCACCGAAGGCAGTAGATGGTGAAGCTATGCGAAAGCGAATGTCGCACATTGTAAACATTATGCAGAAGGAAAATATTTATAATATGTGAGAATGACAACTTGGTTCTCTATATTCTTTATGTATTTTATTTGATTCGTAAAATAAGCAAAATGTTTACCAAGTACGCCATCCATTTCATATTAGCCGTCTCTTTTACCTTTTTTAACTAAAGTTTGACTTGAATATATTTATATTAATATGAATTGAAAAAAAATCTCAAAAATGATATTTAAAAACTAGAATCTTTAAAGTTTTATTTTCATGTAAAAAGTTCATATTTTTATGATAAATTTTAAAAGAAATAAAATCATAGATTAATAACTATAAATAGTAAAAAGGGCAGCTTTTGTGAAACAGAAGGAGTATCAGATTTGGGAGATAAGCTGGTACTTAGAAATATTATAAACTTGTACATTATTTTTTCCTTTCTAGAAGCATCAACCATTGGAGAAATATATATAAAAGCGTAAATGTCATCGAGCAAAAATTATTTAGTCTCTGCTGCCGTTTAAATTGTTCCATCAACTTTGACCCCACCGAATGATTCTCTAATTACATAAATTAATTGTTCTCAATTAATCGAAGTTGGAGCGGCAGATTGAAACTTGACTACAGTTTAACTAGCTAGTTCAAGTCACATTAGCGATCGATTTTATGATCTAGTACATAGTTTTCAAAACATGAAATATATATTTTGACATAATTTATCTTTTGGGTTTATTACAATTTAAACTGTGAGGTTTAAGTGAAATTACATTTTAGCCCTCCTGTTTAAAAGATATACATTTTACCCCCTGGCTTTTTAATACAATTCAATAATAACTTTTGAAATATTAATTTAAACTGTATGGTTGTCATCTTTAAGAAATTTCAATCTGTATAGTATTTAATTAATTTATATTTAAAAAATACTATTTTAAAAATTAAAAGAAATATAGAAAGAAAAAACTGATAATTTAAACTATCATTAACTGTAAAAAAATATCATACAGATTGAAAGTACTAAAAGATGACTATTGTAAGATTTTAGAAGTGATTGTTGAAATGTATTAAAAAGGTAAGGGACAAAGTATATATTCCTAAAACAGAAGGAGATAAACTGTAATTTCACATAATCATCCAGGGGCAAATTATAATTATCCCTTATCTTTTTGCAAGCAATCAAGGTACGGATGACTTGCATAGAAAAATGAATAAATGCAGGATAGATTTGATTAGTTGGAGCAAAAAGCATTCGATAGATTTGATTAGTTGGAGCAAAAAGCATTCGCATAATAACAAGAAAGAGCTTGATAAATTGATGATGGTGCAGTTATCAGAAATCCAGAGGGGTAATGATGACAAAGCAACTAAGGAGAAAGTAATTTTGAATCAAATTGAAGAATGTTTGACTAGAGAGAAGTTTTATTGGCATTAAAGGAGCAAGATCTCTTACCTCTAATCTAGAGATAAAAATACTAAATTTTTTTCACAAATCTACTTTACAAAGGTGTGGCCATAACAAAGTTCTCAAGATAAAAAATGGTGATGGTTGCTGAGTTGAAAATGAAGAGGAAATAGAGGGGTTGCTCAAGAAATTCCATGAGTAGTTGTTTTCTTCAGCATGGCATAGGGACATGCAAAATGTTTTTGGAGTTATTCCTTAAACAATTACTGCAGACCTTAATAATCTTTTAATTGGGGATGTTTGTGTAGAGGAAGTTAATGAAGCAGCTTTTTAGTTAGGAGGCTTGAAAGCCCTAGGTCCTGATGGGTTTTCTAATGTGTTCTTTCAAGCTTACTAGGAGGAAGTAGAGGAGAGCATTATACAAGGTCACAGGTTATTCAGGCTTTTTTCCACCAAGGTATTTTCAATCTCTCCTTCAATGCTTCTTCAATTATGTTAATTCCTAAAGTAAATCCTCCTAAAACAGTATCTCAATTTAGTCCCACTAACCTTTGCAATTTTGTTTATAAGATCATTTCTAGGGTTATTGTTAATAGATTAAGGCCTCATCCGAATACCCTTATCTCCCTGTACCAAAATGCTTTTATAAAAAAAAGCTTAATTCAAGATAATATTTTGATGGCTCATGAGGCTTTTCATCACTTGAGAACTAAAAAGACTAGTAAAGTTGGAGAAGTGACCCTAAAAATTGAAATGAATGTATGATAGAGATGAGTGAGACATTCTTTCTGCCACTCTTATAAAATGGAATTTCATGACAAATGGATTAGTTAGGTAATGAGTCTGGTTACTGTAATAACTTATAGAACTTTGATTAATGGCAAGGAATCAGCTCATTTTTTGCCTTCATGAGGCCTGAGGCTGAGGGATCCTTTGTCTTCTTACCTTTTCATTTTGTTACTGACGTTTTGTCTTCAATGCTTGTTCAAGCTGTGAGAGATGGTAGATTAGCTAGTTTGAAGATGAATTGACATTGTTCTATGTTGTCTCATCTACTTTTTGCTAATGATTGTTTTTTTTTTTTTTTAACTGCTACACCTATTAATTGTATAGTTTTGAAGCCTCTTTTGGATAAGTATTGAGGTGCTTCAAGTTAGGCTGTAATCTGGATAAGTCCATTATGTTTTTCAATCAGAACACTCCAAGAAATGTACAAGATCATATCAGTGATATCATGGGGATCCTTAAAGGTAACAATCCTAGAAAATATTTAAGACTTCCTACTCTTTAGGGACACTTTAAAACTGAAGCTTTGGGTTTTGTATGAGACAAGGTGGCCAAGAAACTTCAAAGCTGGAAAGGGCAGTTGTTATCTTTTACTGGTAAGGTGGTTCTGATAAAGTCTGTAGCATTTGCTATCCCTACTTATTCAATTGGGTGCTTTAAATTTCCAGCCAAATAATGTAATTAGATGAATTTCCTGGTTGCCAATTTTTGGTAAGGCTCAACAGATACAGGTCACAAGGTTCATTGGAGAATTTTGAAACTGTGACTATGCCTAAGCAAATGGGAGGCCTTGGTTTTAAGGATCTAGAAAATTTCAACAATACTCTGTCCTACAAAGCTTGCTTGGAGAATTTTTCAAAATCCTAACACATTCTGGGTGCAAATTATTATAGGTCTTTATTTTCCCAAATGCTCTTTTTTAGAAGCAAAAAAAGTCTATAAAGCATCATAGAGGTGGACTGGTATTCTTGAAGAAATGAAGGTGGTAGCTAAAGGCTTTTGTTGGCTAATAAGGGATGGTAAGAATGTTAATATCTAGAGGGATTCTTGGGTTCTAGGATTAATCTATTACAGACTACATCCAGTTAAGATAGTTTCGGAGGCTGATCTGTAGTTAAAGGTTAACAGGCACATTAAGCCTTCTAGGCAATGGGACCTAACTTGTGTGCAGCAGTTTTTCCCCCAAAAGTAATCCAGGTGATTCACCAGATCCCTATCAACTATACTATAGGCCCTGATTCTATTATCTGGCCAACAGAGAAAAATAGGGGAAATAACAGTCAAATCAGCATATTATAGTCAGAAATGCAGGCACATTGACTCTGGCAAAGCATCATCCTCTCATAAACTTGACCCAAAACTATGGAAGGAGATATGGAAGATTAAGTGCCCCCTAAAGTTTAGAACTTTATGTGGAGAGCCTGCCAAAATAGTCTTGCTTCTAAAGGCAACTTGAGGAATAGACATATGTTACAAGATTCTAACTATTCTCTTTGTTCAAAAATAGAAGTTGTTGAACACACTCTCTTATTATGTTAATGGACTCAGATAACATGGTTTGCATGTTTAGATTACATAAATGACAAAGCTGCTATGAGAACTTTTGATGCTTGGTTATGTGATATTATATTGGCCTGGGGAAATAATAACTATGAAGTGAAATAGATTTTCCTGTCCAAAATCAGTTACATTTGCTAGTTTATTTGGTTAGCCAGAAATAAAACAACTTTTTAGAATATAAACCATAATCCAGTAAGCTCTATGAAGTAAAAAAAAAAAAAACAGTCTCTAAGTATTGGGACTACATTACTCCTAAAGAGGTCAGGGCACAACTAGTGAATCATGGTCAACCTGTTTTGTGGTAAAAGCTTGCCAGAGGTGTTTTAAAAGTAAATGTGGATGGAGCTTGGGATAAGTCTTCTCTTTAATAAGGCATTGGCATTGTTATTAGAAATAATGAAGGGCAGTTGGTGCTAGCAGGTGGTCAATGGATTCATGTCAGTTCATCCATTATAACTGAAGTTATTTTTGTCCGAGAATGAATTCACAAAGTTATTTAGCTGCATGTACGATAAATTAAAGTTAAGTCAGATAATGCATAAGTAATCTTAGGGATTAATGGTGATTCTAGTTGCTGGCAAATTAGCATTATCATTACTGATATTAGAAGTTACAACAGGAGGTTTGATTTTTGTAAAATTTTTCATGTTCTTAGGAGTGTGAATATATGTGCTGGTTTTATAGCAAAGCATTGTAAAAGGAGATGAGATCTTTCAATTGGACTGGATGTCCCTTATCTGCCTTGATTTATATTCTTTAGCAAGACTATTTGTACAAACCCCCTTGATAAGTTTAATATGATCATTCTTTTTCAGAAAAAAAAAGCTACCAAGGTATCATTATACAATAACGCTTTTATAAAAGATCATTATATAACTACTGCTTTAATGAATATATTGATCTAGAATTTTTCACGGTTTGATATTACAAATATAAGTTTACACTTGACGCTAATTGCGAAAAGTTAAACCATCCTAGTCCTATACTTGACTAATAATATATATATTGAAATTTTTGTTTAATTGTCGATAGATTGAGTTGGTTTATGGAGGCCCGTAATAAATATATGTAGAATTAGTCACCATTCTTCAGATTTGTTTGAAAATCACTGGTATATAATGTTAAAGGTTAGGATTATAATTTTTTTAAGAAAATCAAAATGCATGAATTTATATCGCAAGATTAAGAAAATGCCTTTGTACAAAAAAAAATAGAGAAAGAAAAACAATTTATAAGATAGTATGCGCCGAAAAGAATAAAATGTGCCTAAAAGTTAAGCAACTTTAACCAAAACATTATGGAAGGCTAATTATGTTTTTAAAACATAATGTCCCTATTTCACTGAAATAAAACCAGAATTGCGTATTTTTATCAAAAAGGAAATATAGATTAGTGGCCTATAAGCTTAAAGTCTATAAACTTACTGGCTTATAAGCCAGCAACAAAGAAAATGTCAAAAAGCTTGGTGTTTGATGCAACCATTTTTCTACAAAATTTAAGTCAACCAACTTGAACTTCTACAAAATAAAAAAGCATTTTTAGTGAGATTTAATATAAGATTTTAGGGTGCATGGTTAGTAAAGATAAAAACATGATGGATTTGAGATTATGAAAGGATATGCTATTATTCAGAAGGTAAAAGTAACAAATAAATCACAGATGTTTTCAGGTTAGCCCAAACTGGAATCGGCCTTTTTCTATTTACAGAATCATTCACTAATATTTTTTAATTGGCTCAAATCACCAATGTTTTCAAATCGGCTTAAATTAATGGATGATACTAGGGTTTGGAGGCCTATAATGTTGTAGACATGGGCTTATTTAACAATTGATTGAGGCTTTGACTTGGGTGCTTACTTTATGATCTGATTAGTTTAGGGCCTTATGCATGTTTCCTTCAGGTCTTAATTAATTATTTGAGATTCCCTACGTATACTTTTGGCTTGAAATAGCACAAGATGTTGAGGATCTCACTGAAAATGAAATTTTTGAATAAAAACTGAGAGACTTGGTGCTTCAAAACATTTGGGCCTTTTTACAAGGGTATTATGAGCAATAACTTAGGTAAAAGGAAATCTTAAAGTCGAAGAAATATTTGATATTACTTCATAATTCCAATTTTGAATAAACTTATTCAGATTCCATGGTGCCATGGTTCATTTTGCATCATCTATAGTTTCTATTTCAAGCCACAGGTTCACCAAGAAGTTGACCACAAAGTTGACTTTGTGAGTCTGAAGACTAAAATCTAAAAGTATGGTTCCCACAAGTTAATTATGATAATTTACGCTTATTTTAGTGATTACCTTACATAAACTTGTTCATGATATTAAATGACCAAAATTGGATCGTAGGGGTATTACTTGAGTTGCAAGCTTACGTCTTTTGCCTAACCTGATAGTTGACTTGCTAATTAAGAAAACTATGGCTTAATTAAGAGGAAACTCTAGACCACCAGTGATTGACTACCTGAAATGAAATGTTTTGAGCTGGTTATTAGGTTTGAATGAAAGTAGGTATTAAGTTTAGTAACATCTAGACTAGTTATTGTTTCCAATATTTAATTAGAATACCCCTAAATTTTTGATGTTATGGTTTAATTTGTTGAGGGCCAGCAAATTATGTTTTGGTTATACATGTTGATCTAGAAGTTGACATGGTAGTTGACTTTTTAAAATTTGGAGCTAAAGATTTAAAGCAATTTACTCGTAACCTATATGGGGTTCACTGGGTTTGCTTAGGTGATTTGTGTACTTTAATTTACTCAAGTTATTGAAGGATCCCTATAAGTATAAAAATTAGGAAAAAAGAAATGGTGAAGAGTGCTAGTAATATGAAGTTTATTAGCTCTTATATCTATTTTTTTTTGTGTAATAAGTCAAAAAACCTTAGGTGTAATGGATTAATTAAGCAATGAGCTTTGATTAGTATGGGATTGACCGGAGAGGGCATTTGGTTTTGCGTACCAAGTTAAGCATATTAGAACCTTTTGGATCATTAAGTTTTACACACTTTGATTCATATTCTATATTTCTGGTAGTCATATTTATGTATTAACCTGTTTTGGCCTAATAAACTATGCTTTTATGAACATACATATATACCTGTTAATTTTCTGCTATCTAAAAGTAAGCAACTTTTTTTTACTTAGAAGTTGACTTTGAGAAATATTGGGTTATTATCCACATGTTATAATAGGTAATTGGAAATTGCTTGAGTAGTTATTTAATTAACTTTAGGTCAAGCTATTGCATACTCCTTGAAATGTTAAGTTCTAGATAGAAGCTAGATACATGGTATATTAATTAGCAGTGCTCCTCCTTTAGTAACATCTAGGCTTGTAGCAGAATTCCAGGTTGGATAACCTTTTGGGTTATGCACTGATTTAGTTCCTATTCATAATTGAAGGGGAGTTTAAATACTAGGTGTGAGTGAAAGTTATTTGCGGAATAGGGCAAAGTGTTTTACACAAAAGAAAAAAAAGTGAGTAGGGATCAACAAGGAGGAGGAGCGAGCAACTCGGCAAACTCAAGGGACTAGCAAGAGGATTGACAGGTGAACTGACCTCAGGCAAAATAAGTGTATAGCAAATGAAACACTAGTAAAGTCAAATTTTAGCCTAAGCGAAATAAAAAATGATAGCCCAAACAAAATAAAATAACTAGGAAAATAAAGTACAAACTTATATCAGATGCTAGCCTGGTGGAAGCAAATACGAGTGGTGGCAAAATAAAAAAGGGTTTTCAATATGATGCAAAAGTTGTAAATGACTTTCAAAAGTCCCTTCAACAAGAAAAGTAGAATAGTTATTTATAAAAGAGTAAGCCAAATAGGAATGAGCCACATGTCTTCAAATCAAAGGTGGTGAAAAGTGTAATTATTTTTTGTTTAGTTTTAAGTCTACAGGGTTAGTTGAAAATTCAAACGGGTCATAATCTAAACTTAATTAGCAAGCCAAAAATCCTTAAAATAATCCATTTATAATGTTAGACTTAAATTTCTACCAATAATTTTATATCAAACATTATCTAGCATTAAAACAATTAAATAGTCAATAAAATTTTATTAAAAATAATAAAAATAAATAAATAGAAAAACACAAAATTCTCAAGTTCCATCACTACATTTTGTCTCACTGCATATGGAGCATGAAATGATTTATATGCATGAAAAATATAATATAGATATCACCATTTAATTGTTGCATGAATATGATGTAACTTTAGTGATTTCATAAGTTACTATTGAAACTTGCATCAATATGAATTGAATGAGCACAATCTGAGACCTTGCAATTCAAAATTTTCAATATAATGTCCACAAATATGTTTAAAAAACCATAAGATAAAGACAAAACATAACATAAAAGAAAACAAGTTATATAAATTAAATAAAGAATCTTATTTCTTTGTCTCCTTTATTTCTGTTTTTGAAAAGGCCAATTTTTTTTTAAAAAAATGTTGTGTTTCCTTAACTATCGATGTTTAAAACATCTGAAAATGATTTTTTTTTATTTGTCTTGCTTTCTTAGTTGACAGAAACCATGAGAAAGGGAAGAAAATCCTAACCACTACAGAAAGGGAAGAAAATCCTAACCACTACAAGCAAATAATTCTCACGAAACTTAGAAAGAATCCTCGTACATCAAAGCAGGCAATATAACACACTTCATGGACTTGCCACCTAAGTCAAATATTGGTACTAGCACATGCTCATAACTCGGCCAGCATGTTGATCTACTACCTCGCACTAGGTACTCTGATCTATTGCAGAGAGTGTCTTTAATTCCGAAATTGACCGGAAGAAATTATGAAACAAGGACACAAATTCTAGCATTTTCAGGTCTTAAATGAGTATTTTTGAATCATAAGAAACTTTAGTTTACTGATATAACTTCTACGAGCCAATGCTTATTTATTAAAAAAAATTGGATGTTTGAACTGTAATATTCTGCAATTTCAGTTTAAGAACATATGGTTGACCAAACCGTTGACCTTTTGAGTTATTAAGCCGTTGGTTAAAAATCAGTTCCTTAAGGTTCTAAATGAGCTATCTAGACGTGCTTGTGGAATTACATAACTTGCTTTAGGTCATGTTCTTGCAAGACCTTCACATAGGGAATCTGGACAGAAATGAAATAACATGAATCACTAAATACTTAGGTCATACTCCGTATGGCTATGCTTGGAATTAAATCAAGAGCTAAGCTGTAGGAAAATTATTGATGGCCAGTAATGCCATACGACTAATGAGCTTGAACCCAGAAACGATGCACAGTAGAGGATGGAATAGATAATGATTGTTGGAAACATGCCTCAGTTGCTTCAATTACAGATTTGCTAAATAATAGCTCAATAAACTAAGTCCTTAGGAAGTAGTTTCTATATCATTTTGGCTTGATATTAGGGATATTTGGTTAGACGTGACTTGATACTAAGAAGATCTCTTGATTTTCTGTTATGTTTTGAGCTCTATATAAAGAGCATTGTAGTGAATAACAAGTTGTAATTCAATCATAATTTCTCTTCCTTTCTTTACTTTGGCTGTTATAAACTTTCTTCCTTGTTCTTTATGATATATCAACAAATTGGTATTAAAGCTCTTTCCTATTCTTGAGGGACCTGTGAGTTGAGAGAATCAAAACACAAAACAAGAACACAATTACCTTCAAGAATGGAAATTGAAACCAATTTCTCCCATATTGCACCACCAATTTTTTATGGTGATAACTATCAAGTCTGGGCTGTCAAAATGACAGTCTATCTTGAACCATTGGATCTTTAGGAAGCTATAGAGGAAGACTATGATGTGCCCCCATTGCCGACGAATCCTACGGTGGCTCAGCTTAAGATCCACCAAGAGAGGAAGACCAGGAAGTTCAAAGCCAAAGCTTGCCTATTTTCTGATGTTTGGACCACTATTTTCACAAGAATAATGAACTTGGAGTCAGCAAGAAATATATGGGACTACCCCAAAAAGGAATACCAAGGCAATGAAAAAACAAAAGGTATACAAGTACTCAATTTGATCAGGGAGTTTGAAATACTGAAAATGAAGGAGACAGAAAGCATCAAAGACTACTCTGACAAGTTGCTGGGTATTGTTAATAAGGTGAGGTTACTCAATAAGGACTTCTCTGAGGAACGAATTGTGTAAAATTTTTTTTGTTTTTGTGCCTAAAAAATATGAGTATAAAATTTCTTCACTAGAAGAATCTAAAGACTTGTCAAGCATACCCTTGGCAGAATTGGTGAATGCATTACAAGCACAAGAGCAAAGAAGAATGATGAGAAAAAAAAATCGATGGAAGGTGCTCTTCAAGCAAAGGCAGAAATTTTGAAGGAGGTAAAGACAAGAAGAGCAATAATAAAAAGAAAAGGATTGGCAACAACATCAATAAAAACAAGGAGGAGATCTATCCAGTTTGCCCACATTGCAAAAAGACAAATCATCCACAAAGGAAATGTTGGTAGAGGTCTGATGTCAAGTGTAGAAAATGTGGTAAGATTGGACACATGGAGCGGATTTGCAAGTCCTAACAACATGAAGAGGCAAGGGCTTCTACCGAGCAACATGAAGAGGAGCAACTTTTTGTTGCAACATGTTTCGTGACAAGCAACAGCTTAGGCGATTCCTAGTTGATTGACAGTGGCTGCACAAGCCACATGACTAATGACCAAGAGCTCTTCAAATAGCTTGATAAAACAATCATTTCCAACGTAAAAATTGGAAATGGTGAATTTCTTTCAGTCAAAGGGAAAGGAACTGTGGCCATAGAAAGCTTAACAGGTTTGAAGTATATTACTGGTATTCTATATGTGCCTAACATTGACTAAAACCTGCTTAGTGTTGGCCAATTGATTGAAAAAGGCTTCAAAGTTATATTTGAAGACAAATGGTGCTTGATCAAAGGCTCGAAGGGCAGAGATGTATTCAAGGTGAAAATGAAAGCAAAAAGCTTTGCTTTAAATCTATTGGAGGAGGAGCAAATAGCCTTTTTAAAGCACCGTAAGCAATGCAGAATTATGGCACAGAAAGCTCAGACATTTCCACCATGATGGACTTCTATATATGCAGAAGCATAATTTGGTGAAAGGTGTTCCTTTGCTAGAAAACAAGCTAGCTACTTGTGTGACTTGTCAATATGGCAAGCAAGCTAGAAAATCCTTCCCTCAAACAACATGGAAGTCAACACACAAGCTGCAACTCGTACACACAAATGTTGGAGGACCTCAGAAAACGTCATCTTTAAATGGTAGTAAGTACTACATAGCATTTATTGATGATTATACCAGATTTTGCTGGATTTATTTTCTTAAATTCAAATTTGAGGTTGCTAATACATTTTGGAAATATAAAGCATTGGTGGAGAATCAAAGTGGTTGCAGAGTGCAGAAGATAAGATCTGATAATGGGAAAGAATACACAAATGACATTTTTTATAAGTTCTGCGAAGAAGCTGGCATTGAACACCAATTCACAGCTCTTTACACACCACAACAGAATGGTGTAAGTGAGAGAAAAAATTGAAGTATTATGGAAATGACAAGGTGTATGCTGCATGATAAGGATTTGCCAAAGAAGTTGTGGGCAGAGGCTGCAAACATTGCAGTTTGTTTGCTAAATAGGCTGCCAACTAGAGCTCTGCAAGAAAAAACTCCATTTGAAGTTTGGTTTGGTTACAAACCAGATTTACAGAATCTAAAGGTTTTTTAGTTGTGTTTGTTTTTCTTATGTGGCCTAAGTTAAAAGAGACAAACTTGATAAAAAGGCAGAACCAGGAGTTTTCATTGGATATAGCGGCACTTTCAAAGCCTACAGAATTTTTCAACCACAAAATAGAAAAATTCTACTAAGTAGAGATGTCAAGTTCATGGAGGACAAACAATGGAGTTGAGAGGAGCCAATAAAGAAGCAGTTGCCAAAAATTCCACAACACTCTGATGATGACATAGATGATGTTCCAGTTAGAGGTTCAAGGTCCTTATTTGGCGTTTATAAAAAAAGTAATGTTGCTGTTTTTGAGCCTGCAGAATTTAAAGAAGCAGAGAATGACGACAAATGGATTAAAGCAATGAAAGAGAAGCTTACAATAATTGAAAAAAATGACACTTGGGAGCTAGTGGATATGTCTCAAAACAAGAAGATCATTGGAGTCAAATGGGTTTACAAGACCAAACTTAATGCTGATCGTTCTGTAAATAAATACAAAGCCAAGTTAGTGGTGAAGGGGTATTGTCAAGTGTTTGGAGTAGATTGCTTAGAAAATTTTGCTCCAGTGGCACGCTTGGATACAATTAGGATGTTGCTTGCTTTGGCAGCCCAAAAGGGATGGAAAACGTATCAGTTGGATGTAAAATCTACATTTTTAAATGGTTATATTCAAGAGGAGATTTATGTAGAGCAGCCTAAAGGATTCTAAGTCAAAGGGCAGGAGGAGAAGGTCTACTTGTCAAAGAAGGCCTTATATGGTCTTAAACAGGCTCTTAGGGCCATGTACAGCAAGATTGATGAATACCTTCAAAGTCTTGGATTTGTTAAAAGTCCAAGTGAAGCTACATTATATGTAAAAGGAACAGATGCTAACTCAATTATAGTTTCTATTTATGTTGATGATCTGCTTGTTACAGGAAGTAATGAGAAATTGGTTAAGGAGTTTAAAGTTGAAATGCTCAATGTATTTGAGATGACAGACCTTGGCTTGATGTCCTATTTTTTGGGTATGGAGGTGAAGGAAGATCATGATGGAGTCTTCATAAGTCAAAAGAAGTATGCAAGGGAAATACCAAAAAAAGTTCACATGGAAGATTGCAAAAGCACCAACACAACAATGAATCAGAAGGAAAAATTTAGCAAAGAAGATGGAGTAGAAAAAGTTGATGAAAGCAAATATAGAAGCCTGATTGGTTGCTTGATGTATCCTACTGCAACCAGACCTAATATTATGTTTGCTGTAAGCATACTTTCAAGATTCATGCACTGTGCCAGTGAAGTGTGTCTTCAAGTTGCCAAACGGATTGTGGAATATGTTAAGGGTACTGTAGATTATGGTATTAAGTACTCTCACTCTCAGAATATTAAGCTTCATGGATATTTTGATAGTGATTAGGGAGGTTCGGTTGATGACATGAGAAGCACTTTAGGTTACTGCTTCAGCTTTGGATTAGGAGTGTTTACGTGGTGTTCAAAGAAACAAGATGTTGTGGCTCAAAGCACTGCTGAGGCTGAATATGTGGCAGCCACTACTGTTATGAATCAAGCAATTTGGCTCAGAAAATTACTTGCAGATTTACATATGGAGCAAAATGAGCCAACGCAGATTCATGTAGATAACCAAGTTGCAATTGCAATTTCAAATGACCCTGTTTTCACGGCAAGACTAAGCATTTCAAGATCAAGTTGTATCACTTAAGAGAAGTACAAAAGGGTGGCAAAATTAAACTGCTTTATTGCAAGATTGACAATCAAGTTGCTGATGTCTTAATCAAGGCTCTACCAAAAACTAGATTTGAAATGTTAAGAAACAAATTAGGCCTCTACAGCTACTAAGGCAAGGAACAGTGTTGGAAATGTGCCTCAATTGCTTTAGTTACAAATTTGCTAAATAATAGATCAACAGACCAAGTCCTAAGGAAGTAGTTTCTGTATCATTTTGGCTTGATATTAGGGATATTTGGTTAGACATGACTTGATACTAAGAAGATATCTTGATTTTCTGTTATGTTTTGAGCTCTATATAAAGAGCATTGCAGTGAATAACAAGTTGTGATTCAATCATAATTTCTCTTCCTTTCTTTACTTTAGCCTATATAAACTTTCTGCCTTGTTCTTTACGATACGCCAACAATGATAAATAAGAAAGATGCTTTAATAAACCTTGTAGTAGAAGTAAATAAATTAGCTCAAGGCCAGGTCCATTCCCCTACACAGGGTGCTTCAGACTATAATGAATGGGTTTGAGAATTAGTTAAACTTGAAGCAAATGAGCTCTGGGGAGTACACTACTAAAAAAACCTACTTTTCCGACTGCTAATTTACCAACGGCTACGCCGTTGGTATTTACCAACGCGTAGAACCGTTGGTAATTATTTTCCAACGTGCACGCGTTGGTGATGGATTCAAAAAAATTTAACAGTGTTTTTTTTATTTTTCCAACGTGCAAACCGTTGGTAATTACCAACGGTCTTAGCCGTTGGTAAAATTCCAACTTCCCAGCAGTTGGTAAAATTTTTTTTTTTTGAAAAGGGTGATTTACCAACGGCTAGCCGTTGGTAAATATTTTCCAACGTGCACGCGTTGATGAGTGCTTAAAAAAAATTACATTTTTTTTCCAACGTGCAAACCGTTGGTAATTACCAACGGCCTTAGCCGTTGGTAAAATTCCAACTTCCAGCAGTTGGTGAGGTTTTTTTTTTTTTTTTTTTTTTTTTTAATTATTTTTTTTTTACTTTAGTTAAACGGTGCGTTTTGATTAATTTTTTTAAAACCCCCCCCCCCCCCCCCCCCCCAGCGTCGCGGCTCGCTAAACCTTCTTTCTTCTTCCTCTGGTTCGTCTCTCTCTCTCTCTCTCTCTCTCCTCCGCTTCCTAGCTCACACATCACACACATTCACTTGTTTGCGTTGATTGGGACCGGAAACTTTTTCTTTGGGGTCGGAGATTCGTCGATCTGCTGTCGTTTTTTTAGATCCGAAGGTTAATTATTTTTTTCAGCGAATTTAGAATTTTTTTTTTTAATGTATTTCTCCCTATTTGAGCTTCTTGGTTGATAATGGGTTGAAGATGTTGGTTTTTATTGCAGGATTGAAGCGATTTGGAGGTGTTTGAAGGAAGTTAATATTTTTTTTTTTTGAGGTAACCGCGTTTATTTCGGATTTTTTGATTTTTTTCCTTAATAATTACGTATTTTCGGATTATATTGTGTTAATTTGGTTTGAAATATGTGCAATATTTGTTATTTTGTGTTGCATTTGGTTGGAGATTTAGTTTTTAGGTTACCCATTACAATTGTTTTTTTATGTGCATTTTTTTACAATTTTTTGTTATTTTCGGGATTAATTAGAATTTATGAAAAAATTAGATTTAAGTGATTTGTTTAGGTAGTATATTGACATTTTCCAATGACAAAATATTGTAGAATATTTATTTTTTTTTCATATGGTGAAAAATAATTTTTAAAATAAAAATTAGATTTGCTAATTTCTTTATAAAAAAAATGATACTTCTATTTTTGAAGTAATTGAAAAATGAATAAAATGTTAAACAAGTTAATATTAATATTGCAACAAGCATTAAGTATTGGTTTATAAATATTAAAATCCATTATAGATATAGAAATTATTAGTAAATTGAGAAAGATATAAATTATTTAGATAGATAAAGTTTATTAGAAGTAAATGCATTTAATGTATTTAACATATTATTAATATTTGTTTATGTAAATATTATAAGCATTTTTTTGGTACTGTGTCTGAGTGCAACAATTAGTGGATGCTACTATGTTTATTCTTTATGTTCCCTTTTTTATGGCAACTCTTTATGATTCATTTTTAAAATAATGAACTAACAAACTAAAATACTTAAAAATGAAGAAAAATTAAAATGAAACTCGATCCCTTTTTAAAATACCCAAAGGAATATACTCAACTACTTTTAATTATGGAATGTTCACTTGAACCATATACTATTGCATTAGAACTTTTAATAACTCATTTCTGAAATAAAAAACTATCGAACAGATTATATGGTAGAATACCAACTTTAGTTTCAAAGAATGATCTCACAAGTTAAACAAAGTTGATATTAATAAGCGATTAAAAAAAGCCAGTTCCAAAAACTCAAACTCATATTAATATAGCGATATATATATATATATATATATATATGTCAAATTCTATACTCAACGATGGAAACTAGGTATGTACAAAATATGTGTTGGCCTTATCTGAAATTTAAAAAAAAAAATGTCTCAATTTAAAACAGATATACATAAGTTAAAATAAATGATGCGTTAAGAGAGAAAAGATAATGACATGACGGTTATACATAACTATAATGAAACAAATAATAATCTCCGTACCGTATTTTGTTTAAATTGATCGTGTACATTAATGATACTTAGTTTCATTTGAAGAAATTTCTTATATTACCAGTATATTAAGTTATTTCCCCCCCCTTTTTCAGTTCCTCCCTGCATCTGTCTAGCGTGAAGAAGTACCCATTGTTTCTCCTGTCGTTCGAGGTTAGTTTATAATTCTTTTCGTGTATATTTGAGAACGGGATGATTTTAAGGGAAATTGTTTTAATTACTAATATTGGTAATAAAACGGAAATACTTCTCACTATGGTTTGAACACTGTGGCTTTAGATTTGAATATGAAATTTATGTTAATTATTTGTTATCTGTGCATATTTTTTCTTCTGTATTATAGTCAATATGTAATTTCTTTGTGCGTTGTGTATATTATTTTATGGCATGATTATTTAAATAAGTTCATGGTAATAGGTGTAGTTATGGTTTAGTTGGAGTGCTTTAGTGTAAATGGTTATATTATGTCATAAGATAGTATTGATAATAAAACTTTATTCATTATAATAAAACCATGTTGGACAGTAATATGACAATAATAATGCAGAAAAAATACCTCGTAAAGGAATTTGGAGACCAATAGAGAAAATATTAAAACAAATAAATTAGGATCACTGAAGAGGAGGAGTCACTGTCATTCGAAGAAATCCAGGTAGCCTGATTGTACGAAACATGACTTTAATGCAAACTTCTTCCTAACCCTAACCTTTACCTTAGACCATACATCTACACTTAAACCTAACACAATATACCTAAACTTGTAAACCCTAAATACGACAAAATCTAACCTAAACTATAAGTCTATAATCGTAGCAGTATGAACCCTATACCTAAGTTTAAACTCTAATAGACATAAACTTAGACCCTAATCTTAACACTAATTTGTACTTTACCATAAACGCTATACAATAAATCTGAACCGAAATAATCCCCATCTTGTCAAAACTCTAGACTTAACCTGTACCTTAATTATAAGCTCGTAATTCAAATCATAAACCCTCAAACTGTAACCTTAAAAGTCTCAACGAGTAAAGGAATAATCAGGACAGTTACCATCCCTTAAGGTAAACATTAACTTTCTTTATTAATTACCTTTTGTAGTTAGTAAATCCTATATGTAATAAAATATCCTTTAAAAATTATGAATTTAAGTACTAAGAACAATGACAGTAATGACTACAATAACGAACAATAATGATGACCGTAGGGAAATCATAACAACAACTAGATTGAAATTAAACTTTGGCTATCTAAAAATACTGTAAACTTGAGTACGTAAACATTGAAGCATACTTCTGTTATTTTTACACATACGTGAAACCATAAACTTGAGTACGTATATCATTTAATAGATTGAGGTGTTTATGATTACGAACAGATTCTGTGTGTAATGGAATCCGCCCGTAGTTGGATGTACAGTAACCGTTTCTTGCCTCGCCAATCTGGTTACACACAACAGTGGGAGACTGGGGTGGAAGAATTTATATCATTTGCTGTATCCCACCCTGAAACTATGAGCGGGTCATGCATTCGCTGTCCTTATCGGAAGTGTAAGAATTTGCGGTTTAATCAGGCTGATGAGGTCAGAGTTCATCTGTACAAATGGGGGTTTGTACCTTTTTACTTGAATTGGACCGCTCATGGTGAGCCATTTAATGAAGCATCAGATACGGCTCCAGCTGTGGGTGGGTTTAGGGAGTTTGAGCCGGGGTGTTCGACGAATCCATATGAAAGGATGGTATTAGATGCCGTTGGCCCTAGTTACAATCAATTTCCGGAAGACAATGTTGTGGAGCCAAATGAAAGTGCTCAAAATTTTTTTAATCTTTTGAATTCAGCATCAACTCCTTTATGGGATGGGTGCGAAAGTCATTCTGAGTTATCGGCTGCTGTCCGCCTTCTCAACCTTAAGTCTGAGTATCACATGTCACGAGGATGCTTTAATGGCATTGCCCAACTAATGAAGGAGACCCAACCAACAGATAGTAAGATGCCATCAAATTGGTATGAAACTAAGAAATTAGTTTCCCAGTTGGGTCTGTCTCACGAGAAGATTGACGTCTGTGTGAATGATTGTATGTTGTTCTGGAAAGATGACAGTACCAATCGTATTTGTAAGTACTGTGGGTCTGAGAGATATAAGCCAAAAAAGGGAGGTCGTGGTAAAGATCGACCGAGGAAAACCATGCATTATTTACCACTAAGCCCTCGTCTGCAACGCTTATTTGCGTCATTGGCAACAGCTGAGCAGATGAGGTGGCATAAGGAGCAAACACAGGTCCCAGGTGTTATCAAACATCCATCAGATGGTGAAGCTTGGAAACATTTTGATCAGACCTACCCATGGTTTGCTTCGGAACCACGAAATGTCAGATTGGGGTTATGTGCCGATGGATTTACACCTTTTGGACCATCTGGGAAACAATACTCTTGTTGGCCTGTGATCGTTACTCCGTATAATTTGCCCCCTTGGATGTGCATGAAAAAACCCTATATGTTCCTTTCGTTGCTTATTCCAGGTCCACGTAGCCCAAATCATAAGATTGATGTTTATCTACAACCTTTAATCGAGGAGCTACGGCATCTGTGGTTTGATGGCGTTGAAACATGGGATGTGTCATTGAAACAAAATTTTATTCTGCGAGCAGCGTTAATGTGGACCATAAATGACTTTCCGGCTTATGGCATGCTATCAGGGTGGATGACACATGGGCGATTGTCTTGCCCTATTTGTATGGGCGAAAGTAAGGCATTCCAACTTAAGTATGGCGGGAAAATTTCATTTTTCGACTGTCATCGGCAATTCCTTGCCCGGAACCACCCATATAGAAGGAATTGTACTTGCTTTAAGAAAGGGAAATCAGAAAAGTCATTGCCTCCTCCGCGCTTATCAGGTGAAGATATATTTGAAAGAATCTCATGGATTCCATCAGTTGGTAACGATGGTCCACAAAATCGACCGTGTGATTATGGGAAATCACATAATTGGACGAAGCGAAGCATTTTCTGGGAGTTACCGTATTAGGCCACGAACTTAATACGACATAATCTTGATGTTATGCATATTGAGAAGAACGTGTTTGAGAATATATGGAATACTGTGATGGATGTTAAGAACAAAACGAAAGATAATGTGAAAGCACGGAAGGACCTTGGAAATTTATTGTAATCGGCAGGAGTTAAACATGGTTCCACTTGATGATGGTCGTTCGTTCAAACCAAAGGCGAGGTTCACATTGGATGTTAACCAAAGGCAAGATGTGATCACCTGAGTAAAATCATTACGACTCCCTGATGGATATGCCTCAAATCTTGGGAGATGTGTTGATACAGTTGGTTGCAATATGTATGGTATGAAGAGTCATGATTGCCACGTTATGATGCAAAGGCTTCTCCCCATTGCCCTCGAAGCGCTACCCGACAATATTTGGAAGCCATTAACGGAGTTAAGCCTATTCTTTAGAGACTTGTGCTCTCCAGAGTTGCATGAAAATCACTTGTTTGCGTTGGAGGAAAATATTCCAATTATAATTTGTAAGCTTGAGAGAATTTTCCCTCCAGGGTTTTTTGATGTCATGGAGCATCTCCCAGTTCACTTGCCCTTTGAAGCAAGGGTTGGAGGACCTGTTCAGTACCGATGGATGTATAAATTTGAGCGGTGCATGCATGACCTAAAAATGAAGGTTTCTAATACTGCTCATGTTGAGGGATCGATATGTGAAGCATACCTTATAGAGGAGACTTCCATCTTTTGCTCTCATTACTTTGAGTCCCATGTTCCCTCAATGATGAACCGCGTACCAAGAAATGACGATGGTGGTCCTGTCTAATGTAATGGTGACTTGTGGTCCACATTCACTTTTCAAGGACGACCATATGGTGCATGCCGATATAGATTCCTCACGGACAATGAACTCAGACTTGCAATCACATACGTTCTTCTAAACTGTCCTCAGATCAGGCCATACCTAAAGTAAGTCATTTGATTCCTCACGGACGATGAACTCAGACTTGCAACCACATACGTTCTTCTAAACTGTGCTCAGATCAGGCCATACCTAAAGTAAGTTGTCATTCATGTGAAGCCATTCCAACTGTGATTATGTTGAAATTCAGTACTACTCATCAAACAAAACTAACAAATTTTTATTGTTTCTGTTATTGGCGACAGTATGTTTGTGGACATGGTCAGGGAAACTGCACCCGAGATAACAATGTCCGAGATGGACATACACATTGAAAACAATTTCTCAGCCTGCTCCGACAATATGTACGTGTGCTTTTAGGACAGAATGTATTGTAATATGTTAAGTTATAAAAGTCTCCATATATATTGTCCTAAATTGAAATATGTTTTACATAGGTTGATGACCCAGGTAACAATATTGTCGATAACATCTTGTGGGATGTTGCATGTGGGCCCTCGCGGAGAGTTCAGACATGGCCGGTGTATTTCACAAATGGGTACAAGTTTCACATCAGTGAATGGGGGAAGGACAAATCAACATTTAATAGTGGAGTCTGCATACGTAGCACAGATGCAAGTGAAGTTGAATGTGATTTTTATGGTATATTAGAAGAAGTCATTCAACTCGAATATCCCGGCTTTTCGCATAAGAATGTTGTCTTGTTTAGGTGCAACTGGTTTGACCCAACACCTGAACGTGGAACTCGAATGCATAAACAGTTTGGGTTAGTTGAGATCTGAAATAGCCGCAGATATCAAAAGTTTGATCCTTTCATTCTAGCATCACAGGCTGACCAAGTTTACTACACACAATATCCGAGTAAGTCACGTGAAAGAAACGGGTGGTCAGCTGTTGTGAAGATAAAACCTCGATGGATAATACAGGCTGCAATTCTGGACACAGATGACGTGTATCAAGAAAGTGGATCCGTTAATTGTCAAAAAATTGAAGATGACCCAATTGAGGAGTTAGCTGACCCGGGTGTCGGTGATGATATTGAAGAAGATGTACTTGAGGAGGGGGGATCTAATGGCGAGACAGAGGATGATGAGGAGTTTATATCCGATGACAGTGACTCTGAAGAGTCCGAGGAGTTTGAGTCGAATGACAGCAGTGGGTCGAATGAATGATTAGATAACATGTACTAGGAATAATGATAACTTGTAATTTCTAAGTAATGTGTACCAATTTGTTTTGAGTACATTTATGTACCCCTAATACTGCACAATATATGTCAGTAAATATATGTTATGTTTAATTTACCAACTTACCTAAAAATAAATGCAGATGCCTCGTAAAGGGGATAACACCTATAAACGCCGACCTGGGAAAGGACCATTTGCGCAGTTTAAGGAGGTAATGGAGCCAATATTTAATGAACGACATAGGATGGGTTCTTCATCCCGGGCACAGGAGGATGTCGGTGTAGAGACGCAGGGAACAACAGTGCCACCCACGCAGGTCCCCTCACATGAGCACCGATCTGATGGCGGTGGAGGCACGCCATCTAGACATGGATCTGGTGCACGCCACTTGAGGCACCCCATAGTGACGACTCATCCCTCAGATGATGATATACATATTGATAACATCCCATCATCGATGTCACAGACAGCAGGCCGACCGCGGATGAGGATATCCCCACATGGTAACACGTAAGTGATAAATACCAGACACACGTATTAATATTAGTAAGAGTAAATACTTTACATGGAATCATTCTTTGAAACTTAAGTCATAAATTTTAATGTCACAGATTCATTCCAGCTGCGGCGACACTGCTAATGACACCATGTTTCACCACACATTTCAAACCATATTCTGATTGGTCCTCTGTCTCTCCATCAGACCTGCAGCAATGGTGGCGTGTTTTTTAGGTATGACAATAATATTACTATGTTAATGATGTAATAATGTTATAAGATATAGAATTGTATTTTCCCATGCTAATAGTTTAAACATATTAACCTGTACAGAGGAGCTGTGAGTGGGATCCCATACACCATAATGAGGTGTATCGGGTGTGGAATATATTGGGAGCACAGCATTACAGAAGCATGATGTCAGAAATTCGGCGTGTGAAAGATCCGGTTAAACGTTGAGCGAAGGTAAACTTTATGTCAGATGCTGCATATGCAGAAATGGAGGCATATTGGGCGAGTCCGGAGTTCATTCAGAAGTCCGCTAAGTTCAAGGCAATGCGAGCAACAATGACTGACGAGGATTCACAGTCTGGCTCTTGCAGCGCGACATATGCTGGGGGATCTATCTCGATGTCTGCACATCGAGAGCAAATGGTATGTATCTCGCTAATGTTCTTTCAAACAACAGTTCAGATACTAATGAAATTAAATTACATATTAATGTTACGTTTCATTCAATTAGAGAGAGAGAGATCCTGAGAAGAAGGACCCTGGCTTGTTTAAAGTCCTTCAGGCGACACATAAAATGAAGAATGGGAAATATGTTAGTAAGCGCTGTGAAGAAGTTGCTGTAAGTAGTAAAACTGTTTGGTCGCAGAATATTCTTAAGTTAATTACTATGTTTTACAAATTATGACATGACTAAATGTATTTTATGACGTTTCTGTAGACTCGTATCAGTGCAGAGATTGAGGAGCAAACACAGCAAGAGGATGGAATAGAGGCCATTGATGAACTAGCAATCATTAGTACTGCATCTGGCGGTAGAAGGAGAGGCCGTGTATTTGGATTAGGATCTGAGCAGTGTGTTATACCGGGACGCCGACAGCCAGGTCCCATCCCGCCTATCGACATCACACAGACACCGCAATTCAACGAGCAAGTACAGAAGATGATGGCGGAGGAGAATGCGCGAAGGGATGCGGAGTACGAGAGGAAGCTCGAGAGAATTAAGAGGAGACAGAGAGCAGAGATGGAGGCTCAGAGAGCCGCATTGGAGGCAAACCGGGCTCAGTTGGAGATTATTTGTCGTTCGCTAAACCTTCCGTGCCCGCCGGCACAACCAGTTCCACATTATCCTGATGACTCGGACTCAGAGGATGAGGAGATAGTCGGGACTCCGTGATGGGCGTCATCAACAGGTTAGCGCATTTCCAAAGTTCTTGTGTTAGAGCCCTAGACATAATAATTTTTAGACCTAAATCAGACTGACTTGATATTTCTGAAATGTGTAAGGCGTTGAATGTTGAATGCTTTCTTTCAGACATATCTGTTATTGTTTTAATTATGCTGTATTTGAGAATATTTTATTTTAATAACGTTGGCATAGCTGTGTAATGTTTATTGCTGAGTAAAGCCGGGCGTACTTTTGAATTGGTAATTTACTTTTGAATGTGGATTGAAACGGGGAAAAATACGAAACAACCGAAACCTGGAACGTTTAATATACATTACCAACGCGCAAATGGGAAACTTACCAACTTGGTAATTACCAACGGCTTCATAGGGTCATTACCAACGGCTTCATAACTGTAAGTTGGTAACTACCTTACCAACTTCCGCCAGTTGGTAATTACCAACTGCCAAGTTACCAACTGCCAGCAGTTGGTAACCCATTTACCAACGCGCAGGAGTTGGTAAGTTACCAACACGCAGCAGTTGGTAACTATAACTACGTGATGGAAACCAAGTCCTTTAAATGACCGTTGGTAATTACCAACGTGTATTTTACCAACGTGTACACGTTGGAATTTACCAACGTGTTATTAGTTGCGCGTTGGTAAAAAATTTTCCAACGCATCGAATACCAACTGCCATTTACCAACGTGCAGCAGTTGGTAATTGGTAAAGTCGGTGATTTTAGTAGTGGTACTAGGAGCGAAGGTGAAGCATGATATAAGAATTTATGACAAGCTTTACTGCTGCATGAATCAGAACTATATTGGGACAGAATTAATGTGCTTAGAGGTTTTAACCATACTTCACTAAGAATATATATATATATATATATATATATAATACTCAAAATTTCAGTAGGCAACGACTTGGGGAACCAGCAACCTTTGAAATTACTGTTATACTTGTAGCAAACCCCCAAGTACCTGATCCCCTTGAATTATAATAAATGATCTGCAACATTCTGGATTCCGAAATTCCCAAATTGATTTGAGAATTGATTGATTTGAAAACAAGATGCAGATATTTTTCTGTTATCTAAATGTGTGTTGGCCTGAAAAATTATTTGATCATGTAAATGGTCGAATGGAGAGCAAAATTCTGAGACTCTGACAGCAAGTTCTGGACTACAAAATGATGCAGTCCCAGTTTAGGACCATCTTGTTGACTTAAGGGTTGGGTTTTTTATTTAAAGAACAGATAGCTATGTTCTAGCTTCCTTCAGACTACTGTTGACTTAAGGGTTACTGTTCATACTACTGAAAATTTTAGTCGTCCTAAGTATGTTAGATGTCCCTTGAGCTCTCTGAAAGTTCTGAACTACTGGACTACTGCTGGACACACTTCTGATAAGTGTTTATGCCATGTTTTTACAATTTCTGGATTTATTATATTGTTTAGATTTTAATTGTCTCTATGGTTATTTGGTTGATAAACATTGCGTGTTTTGTTGTTTGACTGTTGGTGTTTTTGTTACTGTTGTTGTTTTCTTTCTGCAGTTTCCTTGTTTTTGTAGGTGCCATCTTATAACCCTTACTGAGTTTCCATGAAACTCACTGCCCCGTTCTATCTAATATTGCAGGGGTAAGATGTAGAGAGTTAACTGGTTTAATTTGCGTTAAACTGGTCATAAACCAAAATTTAAGGATGCCAAACTTTTTGGGAAGCCTTCACGGGCTCACTGTCCATAGCAAATAAGACCTAATTAAGGGTTTATCTAGTAGGTCTAGGGTGATAATTGGCCTAGCACAATGACTTTGCTTGTGCTGTAAATTGATGCAACTTAAGTTGGGATGTGTACTAAAAAGTGTTATTAAAAACTAACAAGTATGTGCAGTAACTATATGGTTTACTGTTGGAACTGAAGATTTATGGGATGCGCATGTAGAACACTAAGTTTACGAGTCTGGGATACCAATTGAGAGCTTAATAACCTGTCATGGAATTGCATTTCACAGCCTGGGGCATATAAACACAAACCTGCTGACTTATGCGGATTTGGTTTGGTCAGTCCATGTAGTCTAGATTGAATACTTTACTTAAGTGAAGTAATCACTTAAGCTTATACTAAAGCCGCACATTCATGATCCCTGTACTAACTTTTCTGTGTCCTATGATCAAGCATTTATGTTATACACTTGTTTTTGTTAAATATCTCAGTTAATGGTTGGAAGTTACAAGTATGACACGACCAAGCCGCATAACAAGAATTTTTTGTTTTCTTTCAAAGAATAAAGTACACCTATGGTTATGGCTGGGGTTCTGAGATTGCTTGAGAACCAAGTTACCATTGTTTTTGCTTAAATAAGTCTTAACTCGCTAGTTAACACCCTGAACTGGGAGAAGGAACTAGAAACAACCCATTTCTTATTATTAATAGATATTGTACACAATTTGCATCAAACAGATTCATTAAGTACTGAACAGGGAAAAAGAACCAGAAACAACCCAAACTTCTTTTGGGCACAAAACGGCGCATCTAATGGATCTACCTAGTTAATTGTTCTACCTAGCTAATAACTAGATATATCCTAAACAAAAAAAAAAAAAAAAAAAAAAAACCAACTCACTAAGATTTTATCACCAAAGTTTTTTTTCCCTAAAAAACAAGAATAAAAGAAGATATCATTTTGGTAGACTCATATAACCTTCATTAACCATCCATTCCATGTTCCAGTACTTGCCATCAGCCCCACCGCCAAAAGACTTGAGAGACCAAAAAGCCCAACCAAAAGTCGCATTACCCCATACTTCCAGCTGTGCCTCCGCAAATCTGTACCTATCCTCCTTGGTTGTGTTTAGGGTTGAATCCCAGGACAGAGACCATTCACCTGAAGCAATACCCATTGTTTTTGTACATGGTTAAACATTCTAGAAAAGAAAAGTGCTCATATTTTTTTTATCTATAAACAAACAATTAGATATATATACATATATTAACACTTACCAACATAGACGAGAGGCCAGCCAGTAGTAGAAGACATAAGATGGTTGAGGTCCCCAGTCCTGTTAACCCTAATAAAATCAATGTTCTGTTGTGCGGTCATGAAGGGGAAGACCTCAGGCCACCACTTGTTGTAAAAGTGAACATCAATGACGGATCTGTATAATCCGGAAATGTAGGGATAGAGTTCTGTCACTGGAGGGGTGGGCGAGCCATGCCGGCTGCCGAAGATAGCATAGGCCGTGGAAGAGTACTTCCTCAAAGCAGCATAGGCACGAAGATAGTATTTCACTAACATTTGCAGTGTCACTACTGGAGCATTGGGTTCATTCAGCAAGTCAAATCCGAAAAACATTGGGCTTTTTGCATACCTAAAAGAAAGAAAGAAACCGATCCATCCATCATTGATATATATATGTCTACTTAAATGCATTGCATTTTAGCCAGTATATGAGGTGCATGGAGGCCGCGCGTTACGGCCGTTCATATGATCATTATATAAATTCATGGGAATACGTGGATACTTGATATAACAAAAAAAATATATGCTTTCAAGTTTCAGCCATTGCAATTTTGGAGTATAATAATGTTCACATCTTACTAGGTGGAGACTGAAGTAAAAAATGTTATTACTAGAAACATGAGAGAAACAAATCATAGGTATCAATATTTTGCTTTAACAGACAATAAAAAAATAACAAAAAAATTAGAGACCAAGAGAACAAATTAAAAAGTTTGGTGACCCGCACATTGTAGTGGATATTTTTTTATAATAAATTTTAATAATATCAGTACGACACAAAACAGATTACATGCTTCAAAACAATGCATATTTGGTTTATTAATTAAAAACAATCCAATAAAAATTTTAAACTTCTATTAACACAAAATCTAATTTTTAATATCATTGAAAAATTTATCTAAAAAAATTTACTCTCAAATTTAACAATTATGGACCAAATTGCTTTATTAAACTATAGAACTTGAAATAAATAATTGATGCTATAAATCTTAATAATCAATAATGATAGAAAAAAAAAGCTTCATTTTAGAAAACAACAATAAAGAAAATCAATAAAAAAAAGTTAGATCAAGACAAAAAAAAAAATGGAAAAGCTTTAGGCATTAAAGATCTAACAATTGACTTAATGTAGATAAAAAATAGCTTAACTAAAAAATAAATAAATTATGGTCATCAGTGTCTTATTTTCGAAGATAGTACATAAAAAAATAAAAAGAAAAACTTAGGGGCCAAGAGAACAAATAGAAGATTTAATTAAATAGTTATAAAATTCAGGGACTCCGCATGTAACACAGATGTAACTTAGGTTCCAAAAATAAAAAATTGTTTAGGGTTGAAACCACAGGACAGAAAACCATGTGGGACAGATGCAATACCCATTGTTTTTGTACATGGTTAAACATTCTAGAAAAGAAAAGTGCTCATATTTTTTTTATCTATAAACAAACAATTAGATATATATACATATATTAACACTTACCAACATAGACGAGAGGCCAGCCAGTAGTAGAAGACATAAGATGGTTGAGGTCCCCAGTCCTGTTAACCCTAATAAAATCAATGTTCTGTTGTGCGGTCATGAAGGGGAAGACCTCAGGCCACCACTTGTTGTAAAAGTGAACATCAATGACGGATCTGTATAATCCGGAAATGTAGGGATAGAGTTCTGTCACTGGAGGGGTGGGCGAGCCATGCCGGCTGCCGAAGATAGCATAGGCCGTGGAAGAGTACTTCCTCAAAGCAGCATAGGCACGAAGATAGTATTTCACTAACATTTGCAGTGTCACTACTGGAGCATTGGGTTCATTCAGCAGGTCAAATCCAAAAAACATTGGGCTTTTTGCATACCTGAAAGAAAGAAGGAAACCGATCCATTCATCATTGATATATTTATATATGTCTACTTAAATGCATTGCATTGTAGCAAGTATATATGAAATATACATATGTACGTACCTTGCGGCTAGGAAGTCGACAACTGCGACAGTCTCATCTATAGAGTCGTTTGTGAGAGCCCATTCTTGGACACTGTCTCTTGTAGCGCTGTGCTGCCAACCATTTTGTGATCCTCTTGCAGAATGGAGATCAAGTATCACTTTGATTTCATATTTCCTAAAGACACATATATAATTCATTTCGTTGCTTAGTAAATACGCATATATCATAGGTAACAATCAGAGAAATCAAAATTAAGATTAATGGACCAGACTCGACAAAACAATTTTTTTAATAATGGAGTCACATACTCTGCCCATTGGAAAGCTTGGTCCAATTTAGCCAAGGATCCTGCAACAAAAGGCTTGGGAGTGTTTGGATCATAAGCTATCCACCAACCAACCGGTATTCTCACCGCATCAAGTCCATTATCTTTAATCCACTTGAAGTCCTTCTCTGTGATAAACGTATCCCAGTGTTCCTGATGTGCAATACCAAAAATTTAATTCTGCTTCCAAGTTTAACTATATTTCGCTTTAAAAATTCTTAAATTTTTTTTCATTATTTAGATTATGATTATTAATTAATTAATTCATTACACTTACCTTGATAACTTTTTCAGCTTCTTCGCCACCATACCCATTTAACAATTGATATTCCCCCCACATATCATCTCCGAGTTCTATCAGAAACACCGAAGGGTCATCATCTTTCCACTCAGTTTCCACATCTGGATAATCTGCCGTCACCAGACGTTCCGATCTCACCTACAATATAAGACGGAAATACATAATATTCATCCTATTTATATGTGTGCTCCTATCGTTGCTAAGAACCGGGGCCGGTGATTATATTTGCCAAGCTAGCTTGTGCTAAATAATTGAATCTATCACCTGCAAGAAATGCCCATTTGATGCTTTGATTCTGACAAGTGTATTGTTCTCAGGGTTCCTAATAATTTGGAAGGTTTCCGGCTCAGCTGGCGTTAGTGCTTTTGCCACAACCCCCACTTTAGGGTGCTTGCCCAAACCGATGAAGGTATTGCTATTCACCCTGAACTGAAATGTGGTCTCGTTCAACCTCCATATCTGCAACATTAAGCGACATTGTTGTTAACCAGAGGACGAATGGACAAAGTAGTAGTGACTGGTGAGTTAGCAGATAATTAAGTTAGGCGTTTACTTTAAACTTTTCCCAGTCACCTATGACAGGCCTGTTAGCAACGATGATGGTTCCGCCGCCCTCCTCAGCACTGAGATACTTCCCGGTCACCACCGACTTAAACTTAGCTGTACTTCCATCCTGAAACCATCGACGTACGTTTCCAATTTTCTTGTCAGGTAAGATGGAAAACAGAACCACTCGTTTCTACGCAAGAAAATAATTAAAACAGTAGATGGATGCACGAACCAGCATATCGTTGTTGGGGATGGCATCGTATAGATAAGGCACCATCCAGCCTTCGATGACAAGCCAACCACCTAGGCAGACGCTTTTGATCCGGGGGAAAGTTTCCGGTGGAGGAATCGACTTATTATTCCCATCAGACAAGGATAAGAGAGCCAGCACCAGAAAAAGTGTGATCAGAAGCTTGGTGCTTGATGCAACCATTTTTCTACAACATCAACTTGAACTAGCGCTTTCTTGTTTTGGCTCTAATGCATGACGGTGGCTTATATAGAGATAAAAAGGCTTCTAGAGAGATTTAACTCAAGATTTTTTGGTTGGATGGTTAGTGAAGATAGAAATACAGTAGATTTGAGATGATTAGACGGTTTGATGTTATCTTAAAGGTAAAATAACAAATAGACCCTTATTGTTCTCATATTAACCCAAATTGACAGGGCCTTTTTTCTCGTTGCTGAATAAATCAGTCATGTCCTCTGTAAATTAAAGAGAATGTAATGTATTCAGTCAATTTTTTCCTTGATATGGAAGTCAATTGTTGATCACGGAAGCTGTAGGTGGTGAAGCTATGCTAAAAAAAATTGCTGCACATTGTAAAAATTATGCAAAAGGAAAATAGTTATTATATGTGAGAATGTCAACTTGGTTCTTAAAATAAGCAAAAAGTCTCCCAAGCATCAGACTTGGACGACGTAGTAATGTTTGTGCCTTTGTGCATGGTTTATTTAACTGAGAAAAGCAGGTTTGGTCTAACTCAGAAATATTACAGATTTGTACATTATTTTTGCCTATCAAGAAACATCAACCATTGGAGAAATATATATATAAAGGCGTAAATGTCATCCAACAAAAATTATATATATAGTTTCCGTTGTCGTTTAAGTTGTTCCATCAACTTTGACCCCAAGGAATGATTCTCTAATTACATAAAATGATTGTTATTAATCGAAGTTGAAGCGGCAGGTTCAAACTTGACTAAAGTTTAACTAGCTACCCCAAGTAACAATATCAATCGGTTTTAGGATCCAGTATATAGTTTTTTAAAACATGAAAAAATTACAAAAATTCCCTGTGGTTTCATCTAATATACACTTTGCCCCCTCTATTTTTAAAAGCCTACAATGTGCCCCCTACTTCCTTTATAGTATCCAACAAAAACTTCTGAATTCCTAATTTAAACTATCTAATAGCTATATTATAGTAATTTCAAGATTTTTTACATTTTTTTCACAGCTAATCAATCTTTGGAAAATATTGATATGTATTTATAAAGAGAAAAATGTATTTATACAAAGAAAAAAACTAATAATTTAAGATGTCTATTAATTATAAAAAAATATTAGAGAGATCAAAATTACTAAAATATGATTATCATATAATTTAAATATAATTTTAAAAACTATTATTAGATAATGTAAAAGAAGTAAGGGGCAAAGTATAGACTTTTAAAATTAGATGGGGCAAACTGGAGGTTTGGAAAAACCTCAGGATGGTAATTGTAAGTTTCCCATTTAAAACATCAAACATATATTTTGAGATAATTTATCTTTTTGCAAACTATCAAAGGTATAACGACGCTTTCATAAAAGATCATTATATCACTATTGGTTGAATGAATCGATTGAACTAAAAATTTTGCACGGTTTGATATTACACATATAAGCTTACACTTGACGCTAATTGCTGAAAACCATGCTAGCTATAGTTTAAAAAAATTGACCAAGAATATATTAAAAAAATTGTTTAATCGTCTATAAATTGAGTGGGTTTGTGGAGGCCCATAATAAACATATGCACAATTAGTCATCATTCTTCCGATTTTTTTAAAAATTGCTAGTATATCAATGTTAAAGATAAGGATTATGATTTTTTTTAAGAAAAAGAAAGTGCATGAATTTATAGCCCAAGAGTAAGAAAACGCCTTTGTACCCAAAAAAAAATTACAGAATGAAAATCAAATTATAAGAAAGTATGCGACCGAGAAGGAATAAAATGTCCTAAAAGTTGTGCAACTATAACCGAAACATTATGCAAGACTCATTATGTTTTTTAAAATGTAATGCCCTTATTTAGCTGCAACAAAACCGGAACTAGGCATTTTTATCAGAAAAAAAAAAAAAACAAAATATAGATTAGTGGCTTATAAGCTTGAAGCCTATATATAATCTACTGGCTTATAATCAAAAGAAGTTGCATCTGCAGCCATTCTAGATACCGTAAATTTCAGAAAGGATACTCTCGATCCTAACCAGACTCTCAACAAAATGGATTCTTTCTTGGTTCAAGGGTCAAGGGGTTAGGATATATAGATGTTTTAGATTTGATCGATATATATCAGTATCACATAGCTGATTAGAGTAGAAAATGTTGCGATTGGTGAAATACAAAGTGTACTAATTAATAAACTTAGATTATGATCGATTATCTCTCAAAATCTGATTGAGTTTGAATAGCTCCCACAACTTTTCATTTTAATAATTTAAATACCAATTATATATCCAATATAACCTCAATTACCAAGTTTCCCAGGATTTACAATTGAACTTGTAACCAGTAATTAATACTCTATCCCCCCATTGAAAATGTTATGACTGTGAGTACACATATTATATATATATATATTAAAAAAAAAAAGAGAATTACTTTTGATAAATCCTACAATTACTTTTAAATTATTTTAAAAATTCAGAAACTATGGCTAATAATGCACATCTTAGAAGCAAGTTTTAATTAACTCAAAGGTTTGAACTTTAGTCCAACTTTGCAAATTTCTTCTCTCATATGTACCTCATAAATGCTTTCATATATATGAGATACTCAAGAGTGAAGGACAAAATTCGGAAGAAACTGTATAAAATAAAGGGTGACAAATATTTTGGGACACCAAAAGCTAGAAAAAAAAATGACAGACATTCTTACGGAGAGAGTACATTTATTGTTCTGATTTTTATTAATAAATTATTTATTTATTTATCTATTTTTGCATATATTTTTTTCCATATATGAATCGTTATTTAAGTACAAAGGTTTGAACAGAGAGTCTCGACCAACTGGATCTAATATAATCTAATCTAAATATATATGTATAAAGCATAAACATCTAATAAGGGTATTATTGACATTTTTCATAATAGGAGCACTCTAGAGATGATATGTAGCAAATTTTCTATTTTTAGTAAGTTAACTGCATACTTTTACACATGTTTTGATGGAAACACCCTTATACCCATTATGCAATGTAATGGTGACACATGACATACTATTATTTCAAAATTTTGAAAGTATGATTTGATTTGGGATAAAATCATTTTAGATAAAAACAAGATTTAATTATGATAATGTGATATAAATAGTTTTTTTTTAAATGATTATTGAACAGTATCTAATATGAAAATTTGAACATAACTTTATCTAATACTAATCTACTTTGATTCACCGAACAAATCTGGAATCCGTTTCCCGTTTCATAAGCTAATTCCATCTCTGATTCCATGTCTAATTCATCTCCAAGTTGTCTTTCCCGTTTCAGAGCTCCCGTCTGTTTGCTCTTCGGATCTTAGCTCTCGGGTCAAGTCCGAGAGCGACGACGAAGATTTCCTTGCTGGGTTAACCCTCGAAATGGCTCGCGGTGCTCTTGAAGACGAACTTCGTTGAGTAATAGACAGCCTTTTCGGCTCTGAGAAAACAAAGGCATCCCTGCAAGGCTGAGGTTTGTCTGGTTCACCGCAATCGACATCCCTGCTCTTGAAGATCGAACTTTTAGAACTATTGCTAGATTTTTACTGTTGTGGGCACTTCTTTGTGTATCGTCTCCGATAGCTTAAAAAAAAAAACGCTTGGGAGTGTATGTAATTTTATGTGATTTTGATGTTTTCCAATTTTATGTGATTTTCATGTTTTCTTTTAACAATGTTTGTTTGCCTGTCAAAAGATTCCTCTTTCTGACTCCATGCTTAAGATTGTGATCCAGAGGATCGATAACCTAACAAGTCGGTAGGTGATGTTCTCGAAGCTCCAAAGCCCCGCGCCGGCCTGCATATAAGCGTTTCATAATTATCAGATGACTTCAGATTCTTCTTGGGTTCCTAAATTCTAGATTCTCATTGGCTGCCACTTTCCATACTATTTTTTATTTGTTTTTGTTTCTGAAACTAATCTATTGGGTGCGTATATATTCTACTTGGTAGCATGATTCATAATCACAGTAATGAGTGGCTCTATACCCTTATACATAGCCAGCAGAAATTAAAAAATAGTTAAAATAATTAAAAATAGTTTAGGTCATAAGGGTATCAAGTTTATAGATGCGCTGCTAATATTATATTTTAAACATATTTTTTTAAATGATGTTAAACAATTTTAAATAAATTTTAAACTAAATATAAATGAAAAAGTTAAAGTTATTCATTTTAAAAAACATTTTTTTCTAATAAAAAACATATAAAAAGAGAGTTTAAGGGAAAAGAGAAGCAGTAAATTCATGAGCTGAAGATACACATTCCCAAGATACAACTACCATTGAGGAGCGACTAAATCTCTTCAACTGAATGATAATTTGTTAAGCTATGTTTATCATCATAGGACTAAAAATCAATGTACCCGGAATTGTAATAAGAACCTGTGAACAATCAGTTAATACAATGATAAATTGGAGATCCAGATGATTAAACACATATATTATAAAATGATTAATACTTAAAACTTATAAAATCTTGTATTTAAAATAAAAAACAAATCCTAGAAGCAATATTTCATTCAAAAATGGATATATGTGTTGAAAATATATTGTATAATTGAACCTATTTTGATATTTTTATTGTTATTATTGATTTTAATAATAATATTTGTGTTAATAATATCTAGAGACCGTTTATTATATAGTATTTATTTTTAAAGCTTAAAAACGAAACGAAAATCGATGCAACCCGGGCACATAAACTAGTTTATTCTAGCTACGGTGAATTTAAGAAGGGATACTCTTCTAACCTCAGACTCAACAAAATGGATTCTTTCGTGTTCAGGGCTTAAGTAGTTAAGATATACAGGTGTTTTAGATTTTATTAGAGCAGAAAATGTGGCAATTGGTGAAATACAAGTTCACCAACAAAATTATATCATGATCGATTATTTCTCAACTTCTGATTGAGTTTGAATAACCCTTAACTTTTTCTTTAAAAATTTTAGATGCCAATGATATATCTCACACCCTCAGTTACCAAGTTTCCTGCCATTTTATAATTGAACTTTCGATCACTAGTTAATATTCCATCTATTCCAAAATGTTTGTCATTTTTCAGTATTTTTTAAAAAAAAATTATGAATGTGAGTACACATATTATATATACTTTTTTTCAAAATTACTTTTAATTTATTTTGAAAATTCAGACACTATGGCTAATAATTATAATCTTACAAACAAGTTTTGATTAATTGCCTAAAGGTTTGAACTTTAGTCCAAGTGTGCACATTTCTTCTCTCATACTTCAGAATATCTTCACATATATGAGCTACTAAATAAAGAAGGATAATATCTGGAAAACGTTGTATAAAATAAAGGGCCACAAACATGTTGGGACACAAAAGATTAGGAAAAATGATAAACATTTAGTTAGACGGAGAGAGTACATTTATGTATTCCGATTTTTGTCAAATAAATTTCTCTTTATTCGTTTATTTATTTATTTTTGTATACATGAATCATTATCCAATTACAATGGTTGAAAAGAAAAAGCCTGGACCAAGTAGCATTGCAGACTAATTATGCCCAATTATGCTACTTGTCATCCATACATGAATTGCACTCCGTGGTAGTTTTTGAAATTTGAATTCTTACATCTTAACTACTAAGCTCAGGGTGCATAAAATTTTCTTTATTGTGTTCTCCAATTCACATCTTCATCAAGTTGTGCTATATGTGGATCTTGTTTGAGTCCCAAAGACTGGGGAGGCTCTTCCATGGCTTGATTAATTATGTGTCATAGCTACCATTGTAATGGGAGTAATATTTAGGGAGCTCCTTTTCTTTGGTTTTGATAAAGCACTGTTAAATTATGTCCAATCTCCAAAGAGTGTGGGCATTATACACACACACATAAATATATTATAAAAATATGAAGATATATAAATGTTGAACGACTTTTTTACACTAACATTTACTTATTTGGTTTTTTAATGAAACCCAAATTTGTTATTATCTATTTTATTAGAGTCATATTAGCACTAAAACATTAAAAGGAAATCTTAAGTTGTCACTAAATTTTATTTTTTTTTACAAACTTATCTGCGTTTAATTTTATATTATAGAATCAAATGTTATAATAGATCCTTAGAAACAGTTATTAGTACCTCATAAAAGCAGTTTTGACCACTTCAAAAGAAATAGAAATAGTTGTTAGCCGCTTCAGACAATCGCTCCTGGGAGACTCGCCTTAAAAAAATCTAAAGTGGTTAAGAACTGTTTCAATTTTTGTATCGGTAACTTTTGAAACTGTTAACTGCTTCGAGTACATTGTCTTATATTCAATCATTAGAAGCAATTAACCGCTTTTGTTGTTCGTAAGCTTATTCAATATCAGAAGTTGTTAACCATTTCTGTTGTTTATATGCTTCAATAATTGACCACTTCTGCTTATATTTTATTTTGATTTTTTTAAAGCTGGATTTTTTGTATTATTTTGTTGGTCCTATGACAATCACATGTTGCTTTGTTTGGGTAATATGTAGGGGTGTGCACAATTTGACCGAAACCGAAAAAACCGAAGAACCGAATTGATTCGGTTTTTTTTTTCACATTTTGGGCGAATTGTTAAGTTTCGGTTCGGTTTCGGTTTGAAGGGTCGGTTAATTCGGTTACCGAATTAACCGAATTTTTTTTTTTTGGCATTTTGGGCTTCTAACCTGCTAGTACGTACTGGACTGCATACTGGCCCGAATAAGGTAGGCTACTGCTAGTGCTCATTGTTCAGTTGTTTTCAGCCCGAAAATATGGCCCAACAACCCAATTCACTTCTCGGCTTCTCCTACTACTCTCCACTCTCTAGCGACTCAGCCCGTCAGCCGTGCCCTGCGGCCCCTGCCCACTCTTCTTCACCGAATCGTGATTCGCGAACATGCAAATCGGCAACTGACGTCTCCCGCCGTCATCCCTGGAACGTTTCCCCCTGCCCGACGCCACTAGCCGCAGGCTCGCAGCCACTGATCCTCTTTCGCCGCTCCGGCACTCGTCTCACACCAACAAGAATCTGGGTATTTGCTTTGCTTCCAATCTGGGTGCGATTTAAAAATTCTCTTGTTGATTAGTTTAGTGTCTGCTTTTACGCTTTGTGACGTAACCTTTGCGCGATCCTGTGAGATTTATAAGTGTTCCATAGACTAATATCAACAGCCTGAACTTGCTTGTTATGACTTTTCTATTTTGTTTTGTTTTGTTTTTTTTTTAAATACTAAAGGTATTTATCATGAGAAACTCATTGATGCTCGTTTTCATACATATGGGCCATAGTTCTTACCTGTTCCTGTCGTGTGAAACTTGTTTATATTTGAAATTTCTGTCGTGTGGGAGCAACTTCAACACCAGTTTCCTACTTTAAAATTGAAAATTCATGCTTCAGAAGCCGTGTGGGAGCAACAATTCACCTGCGTGCTTCCTAACCAGAAGTTCTCCTTACCTGCTTTTAACCCATTTTCTGGGTACATGTACAGCAACTCCACCGTTGGATTGCAGTTGGCTTAAAATCCTCTGGAAAAGTCAAATACATTTTAAATTTAAGAAGTGATTACTGGAAATATAACAAAGTGAATTAGTTTCATCATAGTTCGTTGAAAACAAAAAACGAAAACCAACAAGAAAAAATCCCAAAATATTTATTATTTAACCTTAACATGATTTTACAATTGCTAATATTGGATTATGTGTGTGGGTGTTACAGTGGTTTTTCTGCTCTGATATTATCCGCCAGGTGTTTGCTATATTTCTTATGCGATCTGTGCTATTGTACTTTCCTTGCTCTTCAAGTTCTATGCTATATTTAGCATTAATTTAGATTTTTATGGCCAAAAGAAGATTTTTTAGACGAAAACCGAGACAGGGTTTTGAAGCAGAAGATTGGAGCTATGAAATTAACTGGGAGAGAAGTGTTGCTGCTGTTAAATTGTGTTAAAACCAATACTTTATGTTTTGTTAAATTGTGGATTTCTGAAATTCGGTTATTTCGGTTTCAGTCAAACCGAACTGAAAAATTTCGGTTTCGGTTAATTCGGTTTTCTTAAGATATTCGGTTAATTCGGTTTATAACAGTTAATAACCGAAAACAACCGAATGCCCAGCCCTAGTAATATGAACAATTAAGATATAGATAAAATGCTAAAATAATGAAATGACATATAACAAAAATAATATCCATCATACATAACATCTAGCATCTACAACATTCAAATTATCCAAGAAATCATTTTCATTCTTATTCTCAACTAGTACAACTTGATTTACGCATTATAGACTGATCTTTTACCTTTTGCTTTTGAAGTCTTTTAGCTTGTCTTACACTAATTCACGAATGGAAATGGGTGAATTGGACATGGTTGAGGAGCTGTATCTATGGTGAAAATCCATACCTAGCAGGTTGAGGAGAAAGTAGATCAAGTGTATACAAACCACAGTAAAGCTATTAAGAGCCAAGTCTAGTGGAAGCAAGATGGTATCACCTAAACCTCGAAGTAAAAGGTACAATTCAACATTAAGCTTGGAGCTGCGCAAAGTGAGTCTGTAACAGATGAATTTAGAATAAAATATTATCATCAGTGCAATGCAAGTTTTTGGATTCACTCTTTAGTTTGATCTCATATTCACTCTTTAGCAAGCACCATTCTTTCTTAAAGAATCCATGACTGAAGCTAGAACTAGTAAGGCTTAAACAAGAAATTATAAAGCTACATATAGTCCATAAATGTCAAAAGAGCATACAGGACATGAGAGTAACTTATAAAGATATGTCTAGTTACCTCATTTTGCTTGAACTTGAGATATATATCTATGAGAGATTTATAGTTCTCAACTTCTAACAATTCCCATTCTATAACTAAAAACACGATTTTAGAACTAAAAATTTGTCAAACCATAAGCAATTGACCTTTATGAAATCAGCAATAGTAAGGATACTCTCACTTAAGTCCCTCAAATAATCACAAGATTTTTCAAATAAACACTAAATTCATGGATCATAAATTACCGCATTTGTCCATTTCCGTTTTATTATTCCCAATCATCTTCTAATAAAGTAACATCCAAAATTTTTCATATCAAACAAACAAAATGAAAAAGAAATTAGCAATTTCTCCAAGCATCAATAAACACTGTAATGCAATTATAAGGACCGAACTCATCAACAACACTAAAAACCATAATGCACTGCTGGTAGATAGACATAAAATTATCAATCTTAACAAAAAAAATATGGTAAAATTGAGCAAATTAGAAAGGAATTGTGAAACCCTCAATACCCAAGCCACTTCCATCAGCAAAAGAAAAGTTAAGAAGATAAAAAACTTCACCTATGGATCTTGTTGCCTTGGCCAACCTGGTACATGCCATAAAAGAAAGCACCGAAAGCAGTGACGAAAGTAGCCAACACACTCCGAACCTTGTTGGGATCCAACGAGCATATCAAACTGGTGCAAACCCACCCGATGGTGGACCATCCTGGAGGAAGGGCATGTCCTTCACACTTGTCATCCCCGGCTTCTTCTTTATTGTTGCATCTGTCATTTTGGTTTTCTTCTTCTTCTTGCTAATCGACCTCCAATCTCTCAGCCCCTTTGTTTCCATCACCACCCCTTCCCCTGATCATGATCTTCAAGCACTAGTCACTGCATCTTTTTGTGCTCCAACACGACCTTTTTCCCCAATTAAGTGAAGGCGACGGGCGACGGGCAATGGGCAATGTACGACGGGAAACGGAAGACGGGAAATGCGAAGTAGCACTTTGCACTTTGTAAGAAGGGTGCCTAAAATGTTCTAGGATCTATTACGCACATGGAAGAGGCTCGCGTTAAGGGTTCTTTTCCCCATATTTACCCCTTTCCCTCACAAGCTTTTTGTTGATGTTTTATTTGGCCCCAATATCAAAGCAATTTTTAAAACGGTCAATGGTAGTCACTTTTAACAAAAGTGCACTCAAAAAATCTGAAATGGTTTTTAGCAATCGCTTCAAGTGCTATGCTTTAAAACACTTGTTTTTTTAGTGTTTTTTTTTTTACATTAATCTTACTTTTAATAGCTAAACTCCTAAATTGCCACTAATTTTTTATCATCAAACATGCTACCCTTGGTTCTATATTACTATCAAATCATATTTGAAGTTTAATAAATAATTTATAAAACTTAAAATTTCAACTGAACAAGTATACCTAAGTTTGTTCTATTATAAAAAATGTCTTTGAAAACAAAATTTTTGTCAACTAATTTTTTTTCAACTTGGATGATATATATACTATATGAAAGCTTACATATTTGATCCATCTTAGAGCAATAATATCATTCAAGTATGACTCAATGACCTATTATAAATAAAAAAAAATTATCATTGTAGCAAATTATTGGGAAAATTTTAGAATTTTTTTTATTTTTTTCACATTTTTCAATATTCTAAAATATTAAAAAATTGAAGAAATTATTTTTTCCACATGGCCATCCCTTTTAATATTATAACACAAATTTTTATTCTTAGCAACTAATTCTTTTTTCCATACTAAATAATATTAAAAAAATTTCTCATTTTTTATTTTTTTAGAGCCAATCAAATCTTACAAGTTGTATCAAATTTAGAAGTAATTTTTATTTAAACATTATATTTTATGATAGAGGCTCATAGCCTGAAAGTAGTTTTGGAGCTATTAAAAGATAAAGTTAATAATTTTATATTATGATTGCAAGTTTTTATTTTATCTGAGATTAAATATAATAAGGAGAGAAGTATATAGGTTTATATGTTTAAAATTTATAATTAAATTATAAAATTTTTGGTCCTAACTATATGTTTGGACCACATAGGGAATTATATGAGAAAGGAAGAAATTAGGGACCAATTTGTTTTAACTTAAGTAGCTGACTTATTTTTACTCTTACATATTTTTCACCTGAAACCAATTTTATTTGAAACCAATATTATGTAGATGCAATAATCTATTTGAGAGTAAATTTTTATGATATTGTTAAATTTTTATGAATTTTTACTTTTTAATGCCTTAAACTAAAAAAATTCATAAAAGTTTAGCAAGATTGCAAAAATCATATTTTCAATGGATTATCGCAGCTATATAATATTATATTTTAATTAAAATTAGTTACAAAAAAATATGTAAGAATAAAAATAAGTCATTTTAGAATTAATTAACTTAAATTAAAATGAACTAGGTAATTTTTTAAGAGCACATATGATGAGTTTTAGTAGAATGTAGAACAAAAAAATTCCAACATTTACTCTATGCATTGGATCAAAATTTTATTAATTTTTGTCCAAAATATAATTTTGTTGCATCAATTTTTTATTTTTGTAATACTGAATTCCTATACTTTCATATTTGACATTGATACAAAAATTGTTCAACTATGAAACATATTCTGAAAATTTCTAATTTTTTTGAAAAAGTATTTTTTTATTGAGTTTACTGAGTTAATGTTTTTATTTATTTAATTAATCAAAATTTTAATGTATCTCTAAAATTTAAATTTTAAACACATTTGTACCATTTATAGATTGTTTATATTAGGAAAATAAGATTAGTATTTGAAAATAAAAAAATAGAAAAAAAAATCAGTTATTATTTTCTATGTTTTCTATAAGTCTTTTTTATGGAAAAAAATAAAAAATTCCACTAAATTTAAAATTTTGCAACAAACATGTCTTTGATTTGTATAATTATTAAACCTACCTAAAAAATACTACCTCCATCCCAAATAAGTTGAAACATTTGTTTGAGCATGGAGATTAAGGTGTGTGTAATTTTTGTTAATTTTTTATGTAGTAAAAGTTTAAATAATGATTAAAAAAGAAAATATTCTTTTTTGGGTTTTGTGCAGTGAGAGATTAAATGGATATTAAAAAAAGAGTCTTTATTAGGTTTTGTGTAAAAGTATTATTTAATTGTTTAAACTTTTTCAAAAGAGGAAACGTTTCAACCTTTTGGGACATCCCAAAAAGAAATATGTTTCAAGTAAACTAAGACAGAGGGAGCAATATTTATCAATTTATTTAACTTTTAAACTTTAAATATTTTTATCAGAACCGTAAAGTGTAACTTAAAATTTATATGTATCTATATTTGTATCTATATATAATAAAAAGCACAAAGATATAAAGTGACTAAATCTTAAATTATAAGTTATTAGTTTTCCTTTTACGTACGAAGAATTTATTATATTTAATGTGTCTATTTTCCTATAGTAGATTATTATATTATAAGAATAATACATAATACTATGTTTTCAAACCTCGATGATGTTAGTATAATTTCTAAATAAATAGGTAAGCATTAATTACCTTAAAAGATAAAGAAGTTATACAAGACTTGACCTCGATATTGTGAACTATCAAATTGACTTCGCCATAAAATAGAGAATAAATGTAGATTTGGAATGCTAGGGGTGAGTGTATTTTTTATTAAAAGCCAAGAGCCAGACTATTAAATTTTTTTAGTAATGCATATTTTAGGAAAAAAAAATCTTCAATTACTCATCACGTGCAATGAAATAACAAAATATAATTAAACAAGCACACACAAAATTAACGTGGTTTGACTCTTAACTAACTTATATCCACCAGTGGGAAGAATCCATTTGAACAAAATATAAAGATTACAGTAGATATATGTTTTTAATACTCACGTTAATCTATGGATCCCCTACATACTACTGATAAACCCAATATTTTACTCTCACATAATTACAAGATATGATAATCACAAAAAACTTCTCGTCCTAACCTTCTCTGTCCTCCAGATTGCTTCTCCTTCCTAGAACCTTCATATCTCTCCTCTTCACCATATTGGTTTTTCTTTCATACTCAAAACTCTAACATAACAAGTTTTTTATATGTCACTCACAAACTCAAATCATATCAAACTAGAAAAACTAAATCCTGAATAAATATGAAAACTAAAACCAAATTCTAAAACAAAATCAAAATTCTTAAACTTCTTGAATTTGAGCCAACAAACCCAACAATCTCTAATTACTTATAGTTACATGTTTTTGGAAAAGCTCAATGCTTACTTACTAAGTCTATGTATATTTTGATGTCATGACCCATATTTGTGTCATACTTATTAAAAGAAAATTATTTTTATTTAATTTTTTATTAAATGACTCACCTGTGGACTTAATATATGTCTTTTTTTTATTTTAAACAAAACCTCAAAACATTTATTAAAAACTTAGCTTATGTCTTTTTAAAAATTTAATGTTATGTTAATATATTAACTATAAATCTATTTAGTTGTTTAAGCCAATTAATATAAGATCATTATTTTAATCATTAGCTTTTTGAATCTAAAGTATGAAAATTAAGATATTTACTAACTTAACTTTTTATAGAATTCCTAATACAAAATATCATTAATAAGTTAATTAAATTAAGGTCTTTTCTTAACAAATTGCATATTATTCATTTTAAATTTCATGCTAAGATGAGAAAATTTAACATCTTTAATAAGATATTAAAAATACAAGGACGAAATTTTTATAAATACTCTATAATCACAGATAAAAAAAATTCTATCAGTTTTTTTGCATCTAGTATTACTTGTAGCATATTCTATATTGTATTATTATTATTATTACTGTTATATCATTATTATTTATAATAAATGGAAATCAAATACAATGAACAATCTTTTATATGGATGGTGCAAATGAGGAAAGTTGTGATTAAATATTATAATAAAAACCTATATAAGAAATAGAAAATGAAACTAATAGAAAATATATCTAAACTAAAAGAAAAGTAAAATCATTATTGTTACTATTTATTTTATAGAAGATAATTAAAATTATAGTTATTTGAGTATAAAATAATTTAGTAATTTGATTCACATGTAGTGCACGTGTGCATTCATTAGTGTGTGTATGTGCATATTTTTAGATTGCTGCAAAAAAAAAATGATGATATATCACTCTTTGAGGCTGACTGTAGCATTGGACGGTCATCTTCTGCACATTTCGACACTTGCCATTTGAACACTTGCCAACTCATAAAGGATCGAGCATCCAAAAAGACCCACCAAAAAAATTGTTTGGCTCTTGTTCTCGGTTCCTTTCGTTCTCTAATATATTCATGTAACAACAATAAAATCTCATTCAATAAATTTTTTGAAGTTAGTGTTTCATCAATTAATTGATGTGTTCTCATCTTTATAATTTTTTACCATTTAAGAACTAGTTTGGCTAAGCTCAAGCAGCATATCTATCATCGAATTAAATCTAGTAGAGATTTGAAACCTTTTCTGGGATCACTTAGTATACGTCTGGCACTAATAATCTCATAAGCTCTCTTCTAATCCTTCGTGAAGATGAAATTTGATCCAGAATGCACTCGAAAATCTTATGAATTACTTGGTGCCTCAACAAAATAGACAACAACAATCCATTTATGTTCTCTACATAGCCTCTTCAATTTAGGTTGGAAAAAAGAAAGATCAATGATCACTCTCTGAGACTCATGTAGCCTTCATCAACCATCTTCTGCATATTCCAATAGTGGCCATGAGAATCTCTCCCGAAGGACTTGAGAGCAAAATAGGTCCATCCAAAAGTTGCCCTCCCCCACACTTCCAGTTGGGCCTTAGCATATCTATGTGTGTCTTCCTTTGTTGAATTTTTGACCTCCCAATCAAGAGACCATTCACCTGAAGTAGTACACCAGCATGCCCACGGACAACGGTCACAACCAACCAAATGTTTTAAGTAATTAAACCACCAATTATTTGTACATAAAATCAACAAATTGAAGTCTAACCGACTAGGACGAGAGGCCAGTCCGAGGAAAGGAGAGTACCCAACTGACTACTCCTGTCGTATTTAATGTAATTGATGTTGTCTTGAACAGTCATGTTGTCGAAGAAATCCCAGAAGAGGTTGTAGAAGTGAGTGTCGACGACTGACCTGTACAAGTCGGAGACGTAAGGGTAGAGTTCTCTGGGCACGTACGGGTGGACAAAACGGAGGCCGAAGATGACGTAGGCTTTGGACGAGTGGCTGCGCACGGCTTCGGATCCACGCCTGTAGTACCTAGCTAATGTTTCTACTGTCACTGCTGGGTTTGCTGGTTCATTGATCAACTCAATTGCATAAAACATCGGGCTCTTGGCATACCTGAAATTATTGTTAATGTTTTAAAACATCATTTTAGCGAATTGGAATTAATTCAATGCAAATTCAATCAAGTAAACATGACCGAAGTGTCTTACCTCGCGGTCAGAAAATCAACAATTGCAACAGCTTCCTCTATAGAATCATCTGTTAGACCCCATTCTTGGAAACTATCTCTGGCTCCACTATGCTGCCAACCATTTTGCGACCCTCTTAGAGCATGGAGATCAATTATCACTTTGATTCCATATTTCCTAACATAAATAATTTATGATTAATAATTGAGAGAGTGCATGGATCGATTCAATAGATGTATGAAATGACCTACTCTGCCCATTTGAATGCCTGATCCAATTTGGCCAAGGATCCTGCAACAAAAGGCTTGGGAGGATTTGGGTCGTAGGCAATCCACCAACCAACTGCAATTTTAGCTGCATCAAGACCATTCTCTTTAATCCATTTAAATTCCTTCTCCGTAATGAATGTGTCCCAGTGCTCCTGAAACACAAGTTTCACACCACAAAATGTAACATCTTAACATATTGTCGGACTTCGTGTGGTATGGTTAAAGTCTATAGAGTAGAACACTTACATGCATCACTTTTTCTGCTTGTTTTGGGTCACTAAACCCATTAACCAATTGGTACTCGCCCCTCATGTTTTCTTCATGGAGGACGAAGTTCATCAGAAACACAGAAGGGTCATCGTCTTTCCACTCACTTTCTTCAGGATAATCTGCAGTCACCAGACGATCTGATCTCGCCTGCAAGAAATATCCATTTGATGCTCTGATTCTAACACGCATCTTGTCCTTAGAATGCCTTATAATCTGAAAGGTCTCTGCCTCAGCAGGTTGGGGTGCTTTAGCGACGACGCCAACCTCAGGGTACTTGTCCAATCCCACGAAGCTCTTGTCATGGACTCTCAAATAAAATGTTGTCTCATTCACCCGCCATAACTGCACCACTTGTTATTATTAGCAATTTAGCTTGAAATGAGGCATGTTAGTCACCAAAAGATAATTAAGGTGGTACAGGTATTTTTATTAGTCGACAGGTAAACCAAGTGGGGCTATTACTATAAATTTTTCCCAGTCAGCTGTATCACGCCTGTTGGCTACGATGATGGTTCCACCACCCTCCTCGGCGCTAAGGAACTTCCCTGTCGTCACCGATTTTAGATTGATTTTTCCACCATCCTGAAATATTAATGATAAGCACAGTAAGTTTCCTGCTGGTGAAGAATAATATTGCAGAAAGAAGAATATATACGAACCAACATATCGTTGTTGGGGATGGTGTCGTATAAGTAAGGCGTCATCCAGCCTTCGATAACGAGCCAACCGCCGACACAGACGCTCTTTATTCGAGGGAACGTTTCCGACTTAGGCAGCGGCTTCACGTAAGGGAATGACGTGAGAGTGAACAAGAGAGAGGCAGACGTCAGAAGAAGATTGCCATTTGATGAAACCATTTTCTCAGTGCTAATTGTTTCTGCTCTGTGGATGGTTAATCAGAAGTCCTTATATGGGGAAAGAAGCCAACTGGAGTGAGGGCTACTGAAATAACTATAGTATCCAGAGCTTCTTTAGCTAGATTTTGTGAATACTTTTTTTTTTCAGGGCAGAAGTGTCCTTTTTTCTCTTCTTTTTATGCATACAAGCATTGGAGACATTCAAAAGTTTGAGTCATAAATTTTAGCTGCTTCAAGGGCTGTTCTATAAATTAAGGAACCTCTTTTCAATGTGGTAGTGAGATGTTGGAGCGCAGTTAGCCTATGTTCTAAGCTAGAAATAAGTATGGGAACTGCAAGTGAAAATTTTACTATTTCTATAAAAATCAATACTAATATAATGTCATGTGATATAGTAATAAAAAAAAGCACTTTCTCCCATTAAAAAATGAATAAAAGTATAAAAATGTCACTTATTTTAAGATAAATCGCTCTTGTTTTCAAAATATCCAGGACTTTTTAAGTGTAAGTACAAGCATTTATTAGTTTCTGCAGGCAAATCCGTGATGAAATATAGAGAGAGATCTACGATGAAACTTTTCTAATACTTTTGGGGAGTAACACAAAAAAGAGATTTTCTCAAATTAAACCCCTTTTCAGTTAATGGGGCCACATAATCGAGTGGCCCTACATCGCCTTTCTTCAATATGAAGATTATTAGTTTCGCTCTAATTTTCTCGTAGAACCTTTGATATAGGTTATTGGCTTTTATTTGAGAAGTTGTCTAGGCTAGAAATAAGCATGGCCATAGGCAACAATTCTGTAAAGATTATAATAAAAATAATTTACACTTCAAAATTTTTCTTCATAGTATATCATATTCTAAATTTTTATTTTGTCATAACGGTCTAATTTTTAAATTCATGTCTTGCATCTAACCTTATGTCGATAGTTTGAGCCACAACCTGTCGTGCGGGCCTAATTGTATAGTTTTGAAATTAACATGCTTAATTTGCTCTACATTTTCCAAATTATATGTTATTATGTATAAGTAATATTTGTACTTTACATTACAAAAGGCAAAACAGACAAATCCCGCACTGAATTTTTTATGATAACAGATTTCACTCACCATAATTTTTTTGCAATTAAATTACCCATTAATATTTTTGTTAGCAAGGTTGTTTGCCAATAATAATTGTGATATGGGACGAAGTAATCATTGTTGGTGTTAACAGATGGAATATATTGTTATCTCATGAAATATTTCATCAAATGTGGTGATGATATGACTTATTTAAAATTACACAATTCACCCCTGAATTATATGCTTTTATACACATCAATCCCTGAACTAAAAAGTTACGCATAAAAACCATCTTCCTCCCCCAAACAAGAGAATTCTAGGTTCTAAATTTCAAATTTTGTAATGCTAATCCTCTCCCGAACCTTCTCTGTTTTCTTGCATCTCTTATATCTTTTTTTTTTTCAGCTAGGTTTGGTCAATTCTTGTTCTAGATTACCTCGCAGATGCTCTCTTCTATGAGGCTATGATGTGTCCCTCTTCCAAGGGCTCATGAGCTCGCTACTGCTAACTCCCATTGTAGTAGTGAAATGCCTCACCATTTTGATCTTGATGGTATTGACCATTTATGATGCCAATTTTGTTGTTTTGCTATTGTCTGGTCCTTAATCCTTGATTTATGTTAATGCTCGCTCTTGATTTGTTGTTTTCTAGGGAGAGTTTCTGATCTTTTGTTATATGTATTGAAATTTTTTTTGGGAATTCTAGTGTTTTGTGTGATGGGTTTTGCTGTGGTGTGGGCTAAGAGGTGAGAGCTTTTGGTTTTGCTATATTCTGCTAACAAGTCAAGCTAGGTTCTCCCACATTTCTTACTATTGTTTTCTTGCCCTAGAACCGAAATAGCCCACCACACAAGTTTTCTGTTTTGTTGTTATTTTTTTTCTTTTCCATTGGTGAGTGGTTTGTCCTGGCTTATTTTGTGTAAGTCCCAACTTGGGGCAACAGTCACGTCAACTCATAGAGTCCTAATTAAAAGAATTCAGAAAGATAGAGACATTATTTCTGTAGATCGAAGTAAAAGATGAGCGAGAGGGTAAGATCCAAAACTTAACAGAATTTTGTAGTGTTCGATAAAAGTTTAGAGGTTAAGTTAGGTATTTTATCTTTTTTTGTACATAAACTTGCCATGCATACATGCCATACCTGTCACTACATCATCAAAACTTTCCAAATCATCATACAACTGGACAAAAGTAATGATAGTACAAATATTCTCTTATAATGTAATATTAATGGGCAATTTAACTGTAAAAAAAATTATAGTGGATGATATCCGCTATCACAAAAAGTTCAGTGGTAGATTTAACCCTTTTTGCCCATTACAAAATATACTAAAACACTAAGGGTGGGGAACTATTCCGCATTCATTGAACAAGCTATATTGTTGGGCTAGCTTTATTTTTTGCTAGCTTTGTATCGACTTATGGTCTTGCCCTGGTTCTGGTTTGATGGCTGTCCTCTTTATTATAAGGGAAATTTAAAATTACCCTCCTGGGATTTACCCTAACCTACAATTTACACTTTTTATTTTTTAAAAACCTACACTTTGCCCCCTATTTCATTTATACTGTTTGATAATAACTTCTAAAATTGTAATTTAAACTATACTATTATCATCTTCCAGTAATTTTAATATCTCTAATATTTTTTTATAGTTAATAGACATTGTAATATCAATTTTTTATTTCTGTAAATACTTTTTTTTTTGCTCTAAATGCTTATCAGCATTTTTTAAATGTCAGTTAACTATGAAAAAAATATTAAAAATCTTAAAATTACTGAAACATGAATATTAGTTAGTTTAAATTAGGGTTTCAAAAGTAGTTGTCAAATACTGTAAAGGAATGAGGGATAAAGTATAAATTTCAGAAAATAGAGGGGGCAAAGTATAGATTAGACCAAACCACAAGGGGTTTTTTGTAATTTTCCCTTATTATAATGTGTTACAAGTTGGGCCTCTGATACTTTGGTGGCCGCTTAGCTCATTTACTCTCATCTCATCAACGAAACTGTAAGTGCATTTGTTGACTGATATGATATGAAAATATAAATGTGTCATTCATTTTGAAATATAAAAAATGTTTTAAATGCACCACTCATTTCAAGATGGATAAGCATATATGCTAACATATATAGGGCCAATTTGGATAGTCTAAATGCTTCTTAATCCCATGAAATTTTCAACATTTTGAAGCAGCCTATCCCACCTATTCTGAATCCTACCCCAAATCACCATGAAATTTCATTTTGTGCCATGTACCCACCTTGCACCTTCTTCCTCTTTCTTCACTCAATACACTAACCATTTGTGATTGTCCCAAGACAAGCAAGAACTCGTTCTGAAGCAGTCGTTGTTTTGTTAGGTCAGACTCATGAATTTCTCTTGCACTTGCCCTTGAAAAACTCCTGCCCCATTTCCTTGCCCATTGTTTAACGCACCCAACTTAGTTCTCTTGCTCTTACTTGTAATGGATCCCCCTCCGCCCACAGAATTCACGTTTTATTTCATAGTGGTTTCCCTAATCAAACAAGCCCTTTAACAAATGGCATTGGATTTGCATTCCTCCCATCATCACAAGCTCAAAGCCAAGCCAAAACTAGCCAAAGAACCCGTTTTGGAGGCCCCGAGCTAAGATGAGAATCATGAGATTTCCCCGCTGCTCTTCTCATCTCTACCTTCTTCTTCGTCGCTGGTCTTTTTGCTTCCCCACTCTTTCTTCAAGGTCCTGAATCTTTGTGTTACAAACAATCATAAACGAGGAAACGTTTTAACATAATAATGGGTACCTGACAGCTGGTTTTGTTTTGGGACAAAGACAAATGGGTGAAGTGTGGTGAGGGAAGAGAGAGGGAGGCGTCAGGTGCGTACATGGCAAAAATGAAATTTTCTTGCAATTTGGGGTGAGACTCAAAACAAGTCAGGCTAGCAACTTCAGAAACGTTGAAAAGTTAATGGTATTAAGGCTCTTTTTGGGAATAACTTTTATAATCAGCGTTAGAGTTTTGGATAATTTATTTAACGGTTGTGATGAAAACGCTGAAGCTAAAAGCTAAAAGCTAAAAGCTACCTTTAAATAGCTTTTTCAAAACTCTAACACTAATCGCTGACGCTAACACCAAACGGGACCTAAGGCGCATTTAGGCTTATCCGGATTGGCCCATAATGTATTTGCAGTCGAAGTATATATCCTAGCGCATGAAGTTGTTATCGTTTATTGGTTGAAATTTTTGAGTTGTTTGAAAAATACGGGACCTAAGGCACATTTAGGCTTATCCGGATTGGCCCATAATGTATTTGCAGTCGAAGTATATATCCTAGCGCATGAAGTTGTTATCGTTTATTGGTTGAAATTTTTGAGTTGTTTGAAAAATACGTAAGGTAGCATTAACCACTATTATTATTATTATTATTTTTTTTTATTAGAAATACTACTAGGGTACATGGTAAAAGAAAGGAATCAGGAATCTAACTCAGATTGGGAAGGGGGCCTATGTCTCCATGGGAGATCTTACCATTCGGTAAGAGTAACAACCTCTACATACACTTGAAAAATTCAAAACATTGAATTCAAGTGTTTTTTTTTCTCGCTTGGTGCTTGCAGGTGTTAATTAGCCTGTGTAGGCAAATCCGTTGGAAGATTTTTTTCCCTATTTTTCATTCTTTATATTTTTTATTTTATTTTTTATTTTTATGAAAAGCCATCCATCTCATTAAACGGCATGTCATATGACATTTATAAAACAAATATAACATTGACATATGTGAACATTTGACCCGCAAATGTAGTGTACCGTAAAGAAAAATTTCATGAAAGCTCTTTTCTATACTTTTATGGAGATCAAAAGACTTTCCTCTAATTTAAACCATTTTCTATTAGTTGGGTCATATAACAGTCCTGAGGCCCAAGTAACTCGTACACCCTTTCCACAATTTGAAACAAAATTTGCTTTTGCTATGGAAACATCAGTACCAAAAGTTTGCGACAGAATCGAAATTGGTACACATTATTGTCAATCGAAATCAACTAGTCGTAGTGCGATTTTATGTTTTTCACCTATAGTTTGACGTAGCCATTCCTGATCATCCACTCTATACTCCAATGGTTGTTCACATTCTTAAGAGCCCAATATGCCCAACCAAAAGTTGCTCTCCCATAAACCTTTAGTTGTGCTCTAGCAAATCTTTGATAATCATCCTTCGTTGCACCTTTAACTGGCCACTCAGCCACCCATTCACCTGCATCATGTTATAGACGATACATATTATCATCCACAAACCAAACTGTTCCTAAGCATAGAAAGCAAAACATATCTAAACAACTTTTCTTTGTTTTTTTTTTTGTTTTGGGACGGTTTCCCGTACCAACAAAAGTGAGAGGGCCATTGGACGTAGTGACGAAATTCAACTGGGAGGATCGGTTGGTGAGGATGAAATCGATGTTCTGTTGCACCGTCAGGTTATCGAACATGTCTTGGAACAGACTGTAATAATGGACGTCGATGACCGACCTACTTAAACCACTCGCCATGGGAAACAACTCGCGTGGCTCCATTGGTCCACCCAAGCGATTTGCAAGCACTACATAAGCGGTAGACGAGTGCTTCCGGACGGCTTCGTAACCAGCCTTGTAGTACTTTGTCAAGTTTTGAAGTGAAGCTAATGGCGCTAGTGGTTCATTCAGTAGCTCCACTGCATAAAGGCTTGAGCTCTTTGCATATCTGTCATACAATATAGTTACCATACATATCATTAAATACCTGAGATTTTAACCACGGGATTCTGATGGAAAAAATAAAAAATTAGAGCATTATTGGGAATAACGAGTTTGGTTTGTTACCGTGAAGTCAAGAATTCTATGACAGAAACAGTTTGTTGTATGTTATCATCTGTTAGGCCAAATTCTTGAGAACCATCTCTAGAGGAGCTGTGTTCCCAGCCGTTCTGTGAGCCGGGTGCAGCATGAAGATCAATTATGACTTTCAATCTGTATTTCCTGCAAAACGTGAAAATCTTTGTCATTAAAAAGTGAACAGTTGCTTAAAATTGGCTTTGAAGAGGTGAAAACATTACTGTGCCCAAGAGAAGGCATTGTCCAGGGCCTGTAAAGAACCTCCAACATAAGGTGGAGGAGGGTTTGGACCACTAGCTATCCACCAACCAACTGGGATTCGGACAGCATTTAGTCCATTTTCTGAAATGAATTTGAAGTCTTCCTCTGTAATAAATGTGCTCCAATGCTCCTAATATTTGACATGTAAGAGATTAACACCTATAGTATGATTCACCAGTATTATGATTCGCCACTCTAAATCAGCAGTGAAAAAAATTAGTCTGTAGATCATTACTGCTAATGAGATCTTGATCAAATAATTGAGACCAAATATCTGAAACTGTTGAGGTTTTCGTTTGAGGCAGTAGCATATCAGTAATCAACACTAGTGACTAGTGCGAACTTCAATACCTTCATGACTTGTGGAGCTTTTTCTGGACCATACCCATTTGTGACTTGAAATTCACCTTGCATTCTTCCAGAAACGGTCATAGAAAATACAGAAGGGTCATCATCTCCCCATTCACTACCCCTCTCAGCATCAGCTGTCACCAATTCCTCTGTTTTAGCCTACACTTTGCCACAAATGTGGCACAAATTACCATACTGCTTTCTGAATTGAAAACCAGAGAATGATAAATAACAGATTGATCGATGAGATTTAATCACCTGCAAGTAAAAGCCATTAGAATGTCTTATCCGGACGCGGCTGGCATTGCTAGGGTGCCGCACAATCTCGAACGTTTCTCCGGTTCCCGGAGTCGTTGCCATGGCCACCACGCCGTTCCCGTTGAATGAGCTCAGACCCACAAATTGCTTGTTGAAAGCCCTCAGATTGAAACTGGTCTCGTTGATTCTCCATAACTGCTTCACCGAGACCAAACTTGGTTAAGAAACAGAACAGAACATGAAGGACAAACGAAACAGAACAGATTAACAAAACCGATTTACTTTGAATGTTTCCCACCCAGATGCCGATGTTCGGTTGGCAACAATGATAGTTCCTCCACCTCTCTCGGCGCAAAGATATTTCCCAGTCGTCGCCGATTGGAACTGAAGCCCTGTTCCGTCCTAATGTAACTCGAAGCAAGTAAAACTTAAATAAACTCGCCATATAAGTATATTCTAACACACGGAAAGAAACTAATATGTAGGAAGATGAACTAACCAAGAAATCATTGTTAGGAATGCCATCAAAGAGCGAAGGTTTGATCCAACCTTCTGTGACGAGCCAGCCTCCAAGATTGACAGCTTTGATTCTGAAGTTGTTCTGACTAATCTTTCGTCCACTGGAGAAACAGAGCATAAGATGCAATACAATTAAGCTTAGCAAATGTTTTGTTGACGAGACAAGCATTTTGGTGGCTTCGATACATGGCCGGCTTCAAAGTGAAGACGCAAATGTGTACATAAACAAGGAGACGGCTAAGGAGCTAACCTCCAAAAGAAGAAGAAAAAAAAATTATATAAAAATATCAGTGGTTTGATCCAACCAACACTTTGCCCCTTCTATTTTTAAAAGCTTACATTTTACCCCTATTTGTTTCCACAGTATCCAATACCTAATTTAAGCTACTTAATAATAATGTTTTAGTAATTTTAAGATTTTTTATATTTTTAAAAAAATACTGATATGTAATTATAGAGAGAAAAATATATTTATAGAAAGAAAAAATTAATAATTTAAAATATCTGTTAACTAAAAAAAGTATTAGATAAATTAAAATTATTGAAAGATGATTATTGTATAGTTTAAATATAGTTTCACAAGTTGCGCTTCCCAGAAGATATAAAAGGGGTGGGTTGGGAGGGTCGTCCAAAACACGCTCTTTACACTGAACTTTCACTCCGATTTTCAGTTTTACCATTCAACTTAAATATCTTTTCAAAACATCATGAAGTTTCAAGTTTCAACTTCTCTCGAAATTCAAACTGGTGAGTCTCTCGATTAGCTAAAGGTCAACAGACATACCAAAACCATTTCAAATGTGCAGAATTTTCAGAGGTTTGAAATTGCCCCTCTGAAAAGAATCTCCACGAAAAAACAAATGCAAAAGGCTAAGGAGAAATGCTTGGTTGAAATTATGTTATTGCCCATGTTGAAGTTGAAGGTCTTTTAAGCACAAAGTGTGAGAATTAGTGACCATTCGACAAAGAAGGGATGTCTAATGCCGATCAGGCAACAACCGAAGTTTAATGGTGAAGATGACACCCAAAGTAAAGTTCAGCGATTGACTGGCTAATTAAGGTGAATAGATGCGCAGCGCCCAAAGTCTGTAAAAAAAGATATACTGTATAATATTTTGTCCTATTGCACTGATTTGTTGTTTTTTTTTTTCTAAAAGAAAACAAGATTCGATTTGTTTTTGTATGATTGTAAGATTGTGGCTGATTTGTTTGATAACGGAACACTGGTCTGGAGTCAACATGGGCTGACGACTAGTTTCTCGGGGGAAATGGTGCGGGTGAATCTATCTCAGTCTAAACGGAGTCCTCACAGGAAGGACTGGCCAATTTGGATAGCACCAAGGATGGAGTGTACACGACGAAGAAGGGATATTCTTGGATGGTTCCCAGGCACATATGCCTCCTACAGACAACCAAGATCTTAACCCGGCAATGCAACAATTCATCAAAAGACTTTGAGCAGCCAGTTCCAGCAAAGTTCAGGGCCTAATGAAAATGTATCCACAATGCTCTTCCCACAAAGGTAGAATTAATGAAAAAAGGCATGTTTGGAATCCAAATTTGAAGCTTGGTGCAGTTGCTTGGATGGCCGGGCTTGTTCCTCCAGGATTCATGACATCATATTGTCAGTTCCTACTGATCAATTGCTCATCTCCCTTACTAGTTGAAATGTGGGCCATTTTGGAGGTTATTAATTATGCAAAATTAATCCCAAAGTATCCCTAAACCCCATTGCTACGTACTGGACTTGGAGAAAATAGTCGGAAGCATACGATCGCTAGCAACTTCCTTCTCCCGCATCATGCTCCTCGCATTGAAGCATCAAGTGGTGCATGGAGCCCATATCCTTGTTACTCATACTCTCAAATCTCACTCAATGTAATGTAATGATCCCCTTTTAAGTTTCCATTCTGCGTACCCAAATAAAAATAAAAAACTTTTCAATGTTAGGAAATTCACTATTTTTTCCTTGCAAGTGTCATGCCCCAAAACCCATCCTAGGAGTCTTAGGACGATGACACACCGCATACTCAAGAAAATAATTTCTCCAAGCATATAAGACTACATATTCCAATTAATTCCAAACTTATAAAAAATTCAACTTCTAAGAATAAGTGGCAGAGCAACTACAACCTTTAAAATTGGAATACAATTCATAAGATATCTGAGCTCTAAGGAATAAAACGAAACCCAAGAGTTTTCTAAAAATAAATAATTTCTAATAGTAGTACTAACGAAATACTTTTAATTGTCTTGAACTGCTACTGGTCTTGTGGTCGCTCCCACTTGCTAACTTGAACTACTCCTGATTTGTGTGAGAGGGTGAAAACGGAGTGAGCACGAATGCCCAGTAAGTGACGGATTTTGAAAACAAAAATACAATATACAAAATATATAAGAATCAAGCAGAAATAATTCTTGTAAAATAATAACATAAACTTTAGCAGAAGATATTTGAACAGTCAGAACATAATCAATGTAACAGCGATTTTGAAGACTGAGCAAATAATATTTATAAATAAAATCATTAACTAAAACAGAGCAGTTCAGAGCAAAATAGCAGAACAGAAATTCAAAACAGAGTGGGTGGGTGATCACTATAACTACACTTAAACCGCTGTAGTGCGTCCAGATTCGTCTAAGAATGGCCAACGATCGAGCACCCTGAAGGACTAGTCTTAAAAATAGTGCACTGCAGAACAGAATAGAACAGAATACCCTACGTGGATGGTCCAGAACTACACTTTTCCCATAATACGGGCACAAAACCAACACCCACCAAAACGAAGTCGGAACAGAAATTTAGAGCATTACAATTGTTATAAAATTTCAATACAAAACATCACAATCAAAACATACATGATCCCAGCTTATTTAATCAAACATAATATATTAAATAAATAAGATAAAATTTGAATAAGCAGATAAACAAGTAAATTAATAAAACACTTAGAAAATAATTTCAGAATAAAACTTGTAATTGAAAACTCTTATTTTGATTAAAAATTTATTTAATGCAAAATAACTTTAAATCGAAATATTGAAAATTACTAAATTGGAAAACATAGCACTTTGAAGAAATAATACACACACACACACAATATCAAAACAATTTAATTTTTAGAAATAGTAGTAGCCACTTACCTCAAAATACAACTTTCCAACTCCTAAAATAATTATTTAGCCACCTAAAATAATTATGTAAAAATTTATGTCAAAACATAATCAATTTAAGAAATAACCCAAAATCACTTGTTGATAGTGACCCAAATGAATGCTTCTGGAATCTAAGAACTCACTAAAATGATGTTAAAAGCCTTAGGGACTAATATTGTAATTAACCCGATTAACTTTTCCAACGACAAGTTTTGTGATGACCAAACTGTAGCTATTTAAACAATCGGATGTCGATGAACCAGCCTAAATTCAATAGGGACCCAAACAGTTATTAGGTCAATTTGTTTCCAGAAATTCAATTCATCGTCTTCACCGTTTCGAACCTTCTGCTACTCTCTGATTTCCACCATGCCCAGCCAAAATCTCCCCAAAGTTATTTCTAATCAATCTGAAATAATCCCAATAATCAATTGACCATTCTATTCATCAAAATAAATTATCATCAACCATGTCATTAACATAAATCCTTCTTCGAGTTTAAAGAAAAGCTATCATATAAATTAAAAAATAACTAACAATTACTCACTAAAAATTCTCCTCTTGCAGAAAAAATTTGGAAGTTACTCCTGCTTGATCCTCAATTAATGATTTTTTGTTCCACCTCTTTAATACAAAGCACCGATGAGAAAGTGAGAGAAATACCCAGCTTTAACTTTTTCTTATTTCACCTTTTTTGTAACCTATTGCTAGTCGTTCTCTTTTCTCCCTCCTTTTCGCACCTCTTGCCCTATTTTTTTTATTCCCTTGCTCCTTTTTTTTTTCTTTTTTGCTTCTTATTTTTATTATTATTATTTTTCCTTCTATTAGGTTTTAACCTAAATACCCAAAATAATAAAATATACTAAATTGGGTTGGGTAATTACAGCAAGTTGTGAGTTCAAAAAGAGAGGAGAAAGTGTAATTGCAGGGGTAGACCCAAGTTGTTACTACATGGTATACCACGCAGCATATTGTTACCATTTTTTGTAAAAAAAAATTATAATATTATTTTAAGATAACATAATTTGTTCAATAATTTATTTTTACACATTTTATATGTATTCTAATTTTTCTTATCATAATTTGTCAAATATAAATAAAATATATATGATAGAAGATATTTTTAATACAAAAAACATTAAAAAATGTTATATATAGAGCAAAATAAATAATACTAAAAAAACTAATTTATTGATATAAGAGAAAAAAATAATACTTTAATAATAACAATATATTTTCTAATACCACATTGAGTTCGGAGTTCCTAGGTGGCTCAAAGTATGACGTTTCTTTTTAAACTTGTTCTGCAAAAGTAACATATTTATCCCACGTCATGAAATTTTGGTTTTGAGTCAGAAAATTCTACAAATGAGAGTAATATTTAGTTAAGGTAGCATGCACTAGAAATCCAATTAAGGGATATTGTTTAACATCATGTTGGAGCTGAAAAATATTATAATTGTCACTAAATAGATTATTAAAAAAGATTGGGGCCGATGATGATGAACCTTCGGTCAAAGATAATGGCATTTGTTATGGATATCCATATAATCTATACACCATGGAGCTACTATCACCAATTGAACTCATGTTGGGACCTTTAAGCTGCTACCATCCATTAAATTTTTATATTAACTAAAAAAAGTAACAAAAAAAATAAAAGTGTATGTTTATTTTATGATCTATGTATTATTTATATTTTAATGTTTTTATGATATTTTGAAGTAAAATGAAAAAACTGAAAAAAAAAATAGCTGTGAAAATAAAATATCGTAGTATGTACCACGCGGTATTTGAAGTATACTGTGGTTTTTTGACAAAATGCATACAAAAAGTGAGTGGTACGCGAAAAACCGTGAAATATCCCAGTATACTGCGGTATATTTCACAGTATATCACAAGATAAAATAATAAAATGTGAAAACATTTACACCGCGTATCCATAGTATACCACAGTATTTAACACTATGAGCTCAATCTACTTGGTTAAGTGTATGTGGTTCTAGGTTTTTTATGTGTGCAAAGTACAAACTGAGATCCACTAAACTATATATTTTTCATGTCTTGAATTGAATAATTTTTGAATTGAATAATTTTGAAACGTTTCAATTTTTAGAAAATTTAAATTTATCATTAACTGACTATGATTTATTAATCAATTACTCCTTTCGCCCCATATTCTTTGAAACACTTTCCTTTTTGAGCAATCCTAGATTCTTTGAAACATTTTCTCATTTAGTAAACTTATCTCATATCATTTACCATTATAATCACATTTTAACCCTTCTCTCCTGTGACGGCTCTCCCAGTTGATTAATCAAGTAAGTGTTTATTTTACTTTGACTAAGTGTTTATTAAATTAAGTACCTCAAGTTAGCACTTTGATAAGCAAGTAAGGTAAGCTTAATTAAGTAAGTGAGTTCCTAAGTGTGATTTGGCATAGTTAAATCAAGACCATTAGTTATTCTAGCTTTTAGAACCATCCTTGTGAATTTTGAGAACTTGTGGCACTAAGTGTGTTTTTGGGCCATTTAAATCTTAAGTGGCTAAAGTGTCCAAGGAATCAAGTTTGAGAAGCTTTTAGCATCTTTCAGAGAAAAGGAAAGTTGGTTTTAAGTGTGAGTTAGTGACCCATTTAAAGCATTTGAGAGCTTGTGGACTTAAGTGCAAGAGAGGAAGAAGTTCTTAAGTGAAGGGGAAAGAAAGTATAAGTTTGCTAAGTCTTCTTCCTTAGCCATTTGTTTTCCAAGCACCATTTTCGTGGCTCCTCTTTCTACACCAAATTCACAGCCCAAAGCTTCATTTTCTTGCAAATTTCCATCAATTTAAGGAAGCCCAAGGTGTTAGTACGAATCCTCAAGCTCATTTGTTGTTGTTCTAGCTCAAGTTTGCTCTTTGGTGCTAGTTTGGATTCAAATTCATGGGTAAGCTTCTTGGGATCATTTGGATTGATTATAGGTTGTTTTTAGAGCTAGAAATGGACTTAGTTTGATTGGGTTGGATGCCAAATTGCATTGGTTTTAGGTGTGGAACTCAAAGAAGCTTGATTGAGCTAAGGATGATTGTGTATCAATGCTTGCTTTTGTGGCTGAATTGAGGTAAGGGTTCAAGTAATTAAGTTCAAATAATCCATGGTTTGGTAGTTTTGTGTGTGGGAATGAGTTAGGAACAAGACCCAAATCATTTGGATTAGAAATGAGAGAGTTTGAGTAGTTTAAGTGCAAGAACGCAGCTGTCGCGCAACGCAGAAAACGGCGTTGGCGCCGCAGCGCCAGAAGTAAGTGTATTGGCACCGCGGCGCCCCGTAGAAAACGGCGTTGGCGCCGCAGCGCCAGAAGTAAGTGACTGGCGCCGCGGCGCCAGGGGGCGATTTTGCACTCAGAAACTTTTGTTCTTTGGCGCTGCGTCAAGGCTCTTTGGCGCCGCAGCGCCAGAGGCAACTTTATGAAATGTTGGCCCATTTTTTCGGCCATCTTAAGAGTGACTTAGACTCTCGGTTTCTATTCCTAGGCTATTCTAAGACGTTCCATAGCCTCGGTTGGGTCTAGAATTCATTCCTAGAGCGGGAATTGTGCATTATTTAAGAGGTAGTCAAGTTGTGTGGTTAAGAACAAAAGTGTGACTTGGTGGCTAAGTTATTCATAGTGCTTAAGCTTTTAGATGAGCATTAAGGGGATTTAAGTGGGTTTTTAGACTCTTTATTGGCCGTATAGAGCGTCATTTACATATGGTCAATGAAGAGAAAAACCTAAGTCGATCCCAACCGAACCATTTGGTTTGGTAAGCAAGCCACTAGTAGTGTTCTGAGTTAAACCTTGAGGGTTTGGCTAGTTAAACCACATAGGAAGACTACCCTGTACAATAAGTTAAGGGTAAAGGCGGGTAAGTTTGAGATAGGTGACGACCTACTCTAGAACCCGTAAGTGGGACTTAAGTGAGGTAAAGTATCCGGGATACGAGGGCCAGTATCTCAAGTACCTCCGCCGTTTGAGCTCACGGCAAAGTTTTAAGGCACCTAGAGTGCAGAAAGTCCCAAGTGCATATATTGTGTGCATTTCATACCATACATCCATACATTGCATATCTTATATTTTGTTGATTGTTTGAGTTGTTTGTTGATTGAATTGCTTGTTTGGTTGCTTGGTTGCCATATTTGCATAGTTTGCTGCATTTTTCCTTGCAGGTATTCAAGGGATCCTTACTGAGTACTTTCAAGTACTCATTCCCTTAAGTTTTATTGTGCAGGTTCTAACTCCGGGCCTAATCACTAGGTGATAGCTAAGGCCTAAGCTTTCTGTTTTGCAGGTATTTCTCTTGAGAATCCTAGTGATTCTAAGTTACTTGTGGTATAAGTTATGTGCTAACCAAGTTGTGCCTTTACAGTGTAGAGGCTAAGAGTACACAAGAACAAGATCTAGTGAAGGGTTTACACTTGGAGCTTGGTATAGCTCAAGGTGGGACTCAAGTAGTTGATCTTAGTTAGTAGTTTTTGTCTCTTGTACATAGTACCTTGTGTACTAAGTAAGTTGCCTCTAATAGGATACATTGTGATGTAAATCCATCTTGTTACTTTTGGGTGCATGCTAGAGGTATAATATATGCACAAACTGTTACTTGTAGTTAAAGCAACCAGTATTTTCAAGGTCTTGGCACGTTTTATATATGTTTTAGTAAAATGCTCGAGCAATGTTTTTAATCCACAACTTATAAAATTCGTTTGCATTGCCAGGACAGAAGCATGCATAACTTAAACTGAGTAGGCTAAGAAACTAGTTGCATATAAATTGTTTAATTTATATTGACAAGTAATAGTTAGCCAATAGTAACTAGTGGGATTCATAATCCCTAAGGGCCTACGAGATTAGGGGCACTGGGGCCCCGTTCTATGACAGTTTTTGGTATAATAGCGGGTTAATGTTCCTAGTAGAGGCAATAAGTGAACTAAGATCTAAGTGTTCTTGTGCTAAGTGTGGTTAATACTACTTATAAGTTGCTCTGGGTGCGGTCTTTTGGCTGTGGTTGTATGTATTATGGTGAACACTCAGGCAGGTACTGCTACTGAGGTTCAGGGTTCTGGTGCAGGGACTAGTGACCCCAGTGGGGCAGACATGAGGGAAGTGGTTTCCCTGTTGGGGAGACTTAATGAGTCAATGGACCGGATGCTACATGGCATGGCTATTTTACTTGAGGAGCGTGCTCAACCTCCAGTTCAAGGGGAGACCTTGGAGGACCCTAATGGGGTAAGGGCCGAAGTGCACCAAGGCCCAGCGGTGCACCAAGGTCAGGGTAGAAATCCCCCACCCCAAGGGCAAGTGCAAGGTCAGGAGCAAGTAAATGAGCGTGTTCAAGTGGATTCTGATGAGGACAGTGAGGAAGAAGATGAGGAGGACATCCATCCACGGAGGAGAAGAAGGAGACCTGTCATTCCAGACCATATGGGACTTGTTTCCTTATTTCGTGACATCAATACTCCAGAGTTTAACGGCATAGAAGATCCCGATATGGCTGAGGGGTGGTTGTATCAGATCAACGAAATCTTCAAGAATATGATGTTGAATGATAAAGCCAAGATGGATTTGGTGCCTTTCTTCTTAGAAGGCAAGGCTTCCTTATGGTGGAAAGATGTTATGGAAAGGCTTGACTCTTACAATGAAGGTAGGCCCGGGCAAAGGCCTAAAGAGCTTGATTGGATCAAATTTGAGAAGGAATTTCGGAATGAATTCAATAGTGAGGCGGCCCAAGATCAAAAGCGGATTGAATTTGATGAGTTGATACAGGGAAGGTTGACAGTCCATGAGTACGAAAGGAAGTTTAGTTCTCTTTTTCGGTATGCTCCTCATTTGGCCGGGAAAGATGAACTAAAGGCAAAGAAGTTCATTCGTGGGCTTAAAGTGGAATTAAGGAGTTTCCTAACGGTGATTGGAGTTCGGACTTATCATGAGGCTGTCCAAAAGGCCTTAGTATTGGAAAGGGAACTAATGGAGGCAAAACCTAAGGATAAGGCCATTGAGCCGAGGGTACCGGTGCACTCAAGGTTGACGGACAAAAGGCCTATTATGGGAGGAGACCAAGGACCCTCCAAGAAAATCAAGAAGGTTGGGAAGGGCCGTTGTCCTAAGTGTCAAAGATTTCATGGTAACAAACCTTGTACCCTTGGAACCGATCTTTGTAATTACTGCCGTCAGCCTGGACATTGGGCTAAGGAGTGCCCAAGGCTTAGGCAATATCAAGGTCGAGGAAGACCGGGAGCCTCAGGAGCTGGTAATGCTTTTGTCAGAGCCCCTGTGCCACCACGAGTTTTTGCTTTGACGGGCCAAGCACCCAGGGAGCCTACAGCTGTGCAAGGTAACTTTAATGTTCAGGATAGTAGTGTTAGAATTCTGTTTGATACTGGTGCTACTATTTCTGTCATTTCCTTGAGCATGGTTGTTAAGTTTGGTTTGCAAAGAACTTTGTTGGATGAGATGAGGCTCATTAAGTCGGTTGGGAGGAATATTGTTTTTACCAATGAGTTGGTCATAGGGTATCCTTTGGAATTAGGAGGTCGTAAGTTTTTGAGTGACCTTTGGGTCTTGACTTCGATTCCTTATGATGTTGTTCTTGGGATGGATTGGTTAAGTAGGTATAAGGCCCATATCGACTGTGCAGGTTATAAGGTCACCCTTGAGGATACCTCAGGGGTAAGTGTGACTTGCACGGGTGGTTTGGCAAGTAGTGCTAAGAGTTTGCACCTCAAGTTAATGGAGTCCATTCCCATTTCGAGTGAGGTGGTGACTTACTCGTTGAATAGGGTGGCAGTCGAGGAGCAACTCAAGGAAATTCAAGTAGCCAATCTATTTCCAGAAGTTTTTCTTGTAGACCTCCCAGGATTACCCCCAAGAAGGGAGATTGAATTCTCCATACACTTACAGCCTGGGGCAGAACCAATTTCTATACCCCCTTATAGAATGTCAGCACCTGAAATGGATGAACTGAAAAAGTAATTAGAAGAATTGCTTGAGAAGGGCTTTATAAGGCCAAGTGTTTCCCCGTGGGGTGCTCAAGTGTTGTTTGTAAAGAAAAAGGATGGAACCTTAAGGTTGTGCATAGATTATAGAAAACTGAATGCAGTGACTGTAAAAAACAAGTACCCATTGCCCAGAATTGATGACCTATTTGATAAATTAAGAGGGGCGAAAGTCTTTTCCAAAATAGACCTAAGGTCTGGATATTTCTAGATAAGAGTAAGGGAGGAAGATATCCCAAAGACTGCATTCAGGACTAGGTATGGGCATTATGAGTGTACGGTTATGCCGTTTGGAGTGACTAATGCTCCAGCAGTTTTCATGGATACCATGAATTGGATTTTTAGGCCCTACCTAGATCAGTTTGTTGAGGTGTTTATTGATGATATTTTGGTGTATTCCCAGACTCCCCACGAGCATGAGAAACATTTAAAGATAGCTTTGCAAGTGCTCAAGAATAATCAATTTTATGCAAAACTATCTAAGTGCCAATTTTGGGCAAGTGAAATTCCTTTCCTTGGACATATTATAAATGCTCAGGGATTAAGTGTGGACCTAGAAAAGGTAAAGGCTGTGGTGGAGTGGAAACGCCCAACAACTATAACTGAAGTTAGAAGTTTCTTGGGGTTGGCGGGCTATTACCGAAGGTTTATTGAGAAATTCTCTATAATAGCTTCGTCATTGACTGCCTTGACAAAGAAGGCACAAAAGTTCATTTGGACTCCTAAGTGTGAGGAAAGTTTTCAGGAGCTTAAGAAGAGGTTAATTTCTGCTCCCATCTTAATCCTACCAGATCCGCATGAGACTTTTGTGGTATACACCGATGCATCTGGGACAGGATTAGGATGTGTGTTGATGCAGGATAAGCAAGTGATTGCATATGGGTCTAGGCAGTTAAGGCCTAACGAGTTGAATTACCCAGTGCATGATCTTGAGTTAGCAGCAGTTGTGTTTGCTTTAAAGCTCTGGAGACACTACCTTATGGGAAGATCCTTTAAGATCTTTACGGACCATAAAAGTCTGAAGTATTTATTTACCCAAAAGGATCTTAACATGAGGCAGAGAAGATGGATCGAGTATATCAAGGATTATGATTGCTCGATAGACTATTGTTCTGGTAAGGGCAATGTGGTTGCTGATGCCTTGAGCCGTAAGTATTCTGGGGTAATTCTCTCCAAGGATCAAGTAGTACATACCTCAAAAGATCCTAGTACAGAGCAATTCACAGTTTTATTTGAATTATGGAGAGAATGGGAAATGGCTCAAGTCATGGTCCTTGAAATTCAGTCAGCATGGCTGGCTAGGGTTAAGCAAGCTCAAGAGAATGACCCAAGTTTGAAAAGAGTTTCTGGGGAGGAAAAGCATGGTACTGTACTGAAGGAATTTCAGTACAAGGATGGGTTACTTTACTATGGTGACCGGCTCTATGTGCCAAGTGAATTAAGGCAACAGGTGTTGCAGGAGGCACATACGAGTAAGTTTAACGTTCACCCTGGTGTGAATAAGATGTACCATGACCTTAGGACTCATTTCTGGTGGCCAAAGTTTAAGAGAGACATATATGAATATGTGTCTAAGTGCCTCACCTGTCAAATGGTGAAGGCAGAGCACCAAAGGCCATCAGGAATGTTGCAAAGTTTACCACTCCCAGAAAGGAAATGGGGATCCATCACCATGGACTTTTGTGTTGGGTTGCCAAACACAAGAAGTCAGCATGATTCCATTTGGGTGGTGGTGGATAGGTTGACAAAATCTGCACACTTTATCCCCATTAAAATTACTTATACCATGGAGAAGTTAGCCCAGTTGTATATTCGGGAAGTAGTAAGACTTCATGGAATTCCTGATCAGATTGTATGTGATAGAGATCCCCGTTTTTTTTCAAGGTTTTGGAATGCCTTTCAAAAGGCTATGGGTTCCGCTGTGAACCTAAGTACTGCATATCACCCTCAGACTGATAAGCAATCTGAGCGGGTGATCCAGACCTTGGAAGATATGTTACGAAGTTGTGTGATGGACTTCAAAGGGGATTGGGACCAACATCTGCCTTTGATTGAATTTGCTTATAATAATAGCTATCAAGAAGCTATTAAGATGGCGCCCTACGAAGCTTTGTATGGGCGTAAGTGTGTGACCCCTCATTGTTGGGCAGATAAAGCTGATGAAATAGTTGTTGGTCCAGAAATCATTGCCGAGACCACGGCAAAGATTAAGTTGATCCAAGCAAGGATCAAAGCTGCCTTAGACCGGCAAGCTAAGTACACCAATGTGCGAAGAAAAGATTTAGAGTTTGAGGTAAGAGACAGAGTACTCCTTAAAGTTTCACCAATGAAAGGTGTGGCTAGGTTTGGCCAAAGGGGTAAGTTGGCACCAAGGTTTATTGGTCCTTTTGAAATCCTCGAAAAGGTAGGAAAAGTGGCTTATCGGTTGGCTTTACCGCCAAGTTTTGCCCATGTTCATAATGTGTTTCATGTAAGTTCCTTAAGGAAGTGCATTGTGAACCCTGGGCAAGTGTTAACCCCGCCCATTATCCCTTTGAGAGAGGACCTAAGTTATGAAGAACATCCCATCAAGTTTCTTGACCGTCAAGTCCGGAAACTAAGAACCAAACGAATCCCAATGGTCAAGGTACTATGGTCTAACCATGGGGAGGAAGAGGCCACTTGGGAGACCGAGCAGGATATGCTAAGGCAATATCCAAGTTTGTTTGCTCAATTAAGTCAGAATTTAGAGGACCAAATTTCTGAATGAGGGGAGGATGTGACGGCTCTTCCAGTTGAAGAAGATTAATCAAGTAAGTATTTATTTTACTTTGATTAAGTGTTTATTAAATTAAGTACCTCAGGTTAGCGCCTTGTTAAGCAAGAAAGGTAAGCTTAATTAAGTAAGTGAGTTCCTAAGTGTGGTTTGGCACCTTAAAGTCAAAAAGGGGTAAAATGGTAATCTTGACCCAAGTTAGAAGCATGACTATAATTTTGATAAATTAGGGTCATGTAAGAAAATTTGGCTTAGTTAAATCAAGACCATTAGTTATCCTAGCTATTAGAACCATCTTTGAAGGTTTTGAGTAAAATGTGGCACTAAGTGTTTATTTAAGCCATTTAGATCTTAAGTGGCCAAAGTGTCCAAGAGGCCAAGTGTGAGAAGCTTTTTAGCATCCTTTAGAACAAAGGAAAGATGGTTTTGGGTTGAGAGTTTGGTGACCAAATTAAAGCAAATGAGAACTTGTGGACTTAGGAGCAAGAGTGGAAGAAGTGTGCCTTGAAGGGGAAAGTTAGTATGTTTTTTGGCTAAGTCTTCTTCCCTTAGCCATTTGTTTCCTTCCCCAATTTCGTAGCTTCCTCTTCCTCACCAAAATTGCTGCTCCAAAGCTTCCATTTTCTTGCAATTCTCCATCAATTTTTGAAGGCCCAAGGTGTTTACAAGAAGCCTCAAGCTCATTTGTTGGTGCTTTAGCTCAACTAGCTCTTTGATGCTTGTTTGGACTTCAAATTCGTAGGTAAGCTTCTTGGGTTTTCATGGGCTGGTTCTAAGTTGTTTCTATAGCTAGAAATGGTCTTGGTTTGAAGTTATTGGATGCCATATCACGTTGGTTTTAGGTGTGGAACTCAAGAGAAGCTTGGTTGAGCTAAGGATGGCTTGTGTTTCAATGCTTGCTTTTGTGGCTGAATTGAGGTAAGGGTTCAAGTTAATTAAGCTCAAATAATGCATGGTTTGGTAGTGTTTTGTGTGGGAATGAGTTAGAAACAAGACCCATGTGATTTGAGTTTGGGATGAGAGAGTTTGAGCAGTTTAAGTGCAAGGTCGCAGCTGTCGCGCAATGCAGGAAACGGCGTTGGCGCCGCGTCGCCAGTAAGTGACGACATATTGGCGACGTGTCACTGGTGGGCCGCACGCGAGTTGGTGACTGGCATCGCCGAGAGTGCAAAAATTCACAGAACACTGATGCCTTCGGCGACGCGTCACCAACGGCGCCGCCAAGGCGTTTTGGAATCAAGCTCCATTTTTTCGGCCATCCTAAGAGTGTCTCAAACTCTCGGTTTCTATCCCTAGGCTATTCTAAGATGTTCCATAGCCTCGGTTGGGTCTAGAATTCATTCCTAGAGTTGGGAATTATGCATTATTTAAGAGGTAGTCAAGTTGTGTGGTTAAGAACAAGAGTATGACTTGGTGGCTAAGTTAATCAAAGTGCTTAAGTTTTTAAATGAGCACTAAGGGGATTTAAGTGGGTTTTTAGACTCTTTGTTGGCCGAGTAGAGCGTCATTTACCTATGGTCAATGAAGAGAAAAACCTAAGTCGATCCCAACCGAACCATTTGGTTTGGTAAGCAAGCCACTAGTAGTGCTCTAAGTTAAACCTTAAGGGTTTGGCTAGTTAAACCACATAGGAAGACTACCTTGTACAATAAGTTAAGGGTAAAGGCGGGTAAGTTTGAGAGGAGGTGACGACCTACTCTAGAACCCGTAGGTGGGACTTAAGGGAGGTAAAGTACCCGGGATACGAGGGCCAGTATCTCAAGTACCTCCGCCGTTTGAGCTCACGGCAAAGTTTTATGGCACCTAGAGTGCAGAAAGTCCCAAGTGCATATATTGTGTGCATTTCATATCATACATTCATGCATTGCATATCTTATATTTTGTTGGTTGTTTGAGTTGTTTGTTGGTTGAATCACTTGTTTGGTTGCTTGTTTGCCATGGTTGCATAGTTGGCTTGCTGCTATCTTCTTGCAGGTATTCAAGGGACCCTTACTGAGTACTTTCAAGTACTCACTCCCTTAAGTTTTATTGTGCAGGTTCTAACTCCGGGCCTAGTCACTAGGTGATAGCTGAGGCCTAAGCTTTCTCTTTTGCAGGTATTTCTCTTGAGAATCCTTGTGATTCTAAGTTACTTGTGGTATAAGCTATGTACTAACTAAGTTTATGCCTTTACAGTGTAGAGGCTAAGAGTGCACAAGAACTAAGGAAGGGCTTGCACTTGGAGCTTGGTATAGCTCAAGGTGGGGCTCAAGTAGATGATCTTAGTTAGTAGTTTTTGTCTCTTGTATATAGTACCTTGTGTACTAAGTAAGTTGCCTCTAATAGGATACATTGTGATGTAAATCCATCTTGTTACTTTTGGGTGCATGCTAGAGGTGTAATGTATGCACAAACTATTACTTGTAGTTAAAGTAACTAGTATTTTCACTGTCTTGGCACGTTTTATATATGTTTTAAGTGAAATGCTCGAGCAATGTTTTTAACAAACGATCTATAAAATTCGTTTGCATTGCCAGGACAGAAGCATGCATATCTTAAACTGAGTAGGCTAAGAAACTAGTTGCATATAAATTGTTTTAATTTATATTGACGAGTAATAGTTAGCCAATAGTAACTAGTGGGATTCATAATCCCTAAGGGCCTACGAGATTAGGGGCACTGGGGCCCCGTTCCGCGACATCTCCCCCTCCCAACAAACTAGCACGCTCTTTCTCTCTGGCCATATCATCTTTGCTCTCACTCTTGCTTTCATCCGGCCCAAAAAGACTCGACGGTGACTGTCGTTGTACATCCGCTACCTGGTCGAGGATCTGTGAGTGGTGAGGAGGTTGTGGGTTTGTGCACAAATCGACACAATGGAGGGGCAACAATCAATTGGATGAAGACAAGGACGTAGTTGACGCATTGGAGATGACAATCGACACGTTGGAGATAGCAATCGACATAACGGGGATGGCAATCAACCCGACAAGGATGACAATCAATGAGTTGAGGACAAAAGTGACAAGATCGAGGATTGAAGTGAGTAAGAGTCGAAGACAACGCAACCAAATGAGGCAACGACACGACTACACACAGTGACTAGACGAAGTGACTGGATAGAAGCGATAAGGTTTACACAGAAGCCGGAGACAAGGCGATGATAGAGACAGAAGCCGAAAGCCAAAAATGAAGACAAAGGGCAAAACAGGAAGCCGTGTGCAAAAACACGTCTCACCTAAAACTACGTGCAATCTCGTTTGTCTCAAACAACACGTGACATGGGGAGTAAAACAATCTTTATCATTTTTTCTCTATAAATATAATTAACAAATTTTTGTTTTACGAATAAAGTTTGCATGTCACATTCTAGTGATAACTAAAGGCAACTAGCTAGGCAATTAAACTAGTTGATACGCAATTAATTACCACGATGGATATATATGTAGCTAGCCAGTCGATTAGGTTAGGACTCACAAAATGCTCCATTTTTTGTACCTAGCCTAATTATAGTGATGGAATGAGCTGCTTACATACATCTAATTTAATTACTGTGTTATAATACGTATTATCTTTATCTCAATCACTATAAAAAAATGATTTGGTTGGTTTGCTCTCTCTTGAAAATATATATGTTTACTTAATATTGCTTAATTATTCATATGTTAGGCTTTATTTGCTCCTCTTTATGAAGGAATCCAAGTGTTTATACATCTCCAGTTACTAAATATAATTGTGGGACACTGAACTTCGGTCATCTTGTTAATTTTAAGAACCAAAAGATAACAAAGATAGGAAGGATTATTTTGAGAGGAACGTATGGAAGGAGATTAGTTTCACAAATTAATTAAGAGACTTGATTTGTCAAGAAACCCAAAAAAAGAAAATCAGAAAGAAGTAATTAAACGACATATATAATTACCACGTGCTTTTACATATATCTGTTAATTTGGCCAAGTCAGAAATCAATAACACACCAGTTAGAATTTCCTCGTTGGGAGAGAGTGTTAGAAAAAGATTCTTTTCCTTTTTCCTTGAACAACTCCTATTCGGTAGATGAAAATTAATTATCTTTTGAGGTATGGCCAGAAGCTGAAACAAGAACCTCTCCAGGAAAAGAAAAAACCTTTCCAGCAGTGAGGAAATAGTCCAGATGCAAAGCATTAAACTTAAAGTAGAGGTTATAGCCTTATGGCTGCGTATATCAACAAAAAATTTTATAATTTCCTTAAAGAAATTAAGCTGATCAACCTTATTATTATTTAAGTATCATAAAATGTATCTGCTTGATGTTATCTATATATAAAACACGGGTAAAATCTACCGGGGGTCACCTAGCTTATTTTTTTGTCCTAAACGGGTACCTTACTTTCAAATTGTCCTACCGAGGTACCTTACCTCTTATCGCGTGTCCTGTTTAACTATTTTTCGTTAATTTCAAAGTTATATCTAACGGAAATTGTTTACATGGCATAAAAAAAATTAAAATAAATCATAAAATAACACTTATGGTCCTTTAATTTTTTTCTATCAACAATTCTAAACTCTAACATTTTAAATCTAACCCTCTGCTTCATTGCCGCTGCCGCCGTCATCGCTGCTGCTCGAATTCATCAGCCCAGTCATTCTCCAGGAAAACCTCTCTCTCCAGCCTCCGCGACTCCCTCCCTGAGTCCCCCCACATCTACAACCTCTCCTCCCTACGCGCTGCCGCGGCCTCCAATTTCGCCTCTGCCAGTCGCTCCTGGCGCTGCAATCTCCACGGGAAAGACGCAATTGTTTTCCAGAGGAATCTACGGCGCTCGATCGAAATCCAAGATCTTTGTGAGAAATTGTCGGTCATTTGCAGAAGCCATCATAGCAGCATTATCAAACTTCTGGGTGCTTTGATTTCTGGGAATTTCATATATCTCGTCTATGAATTTGTCGCTGGCGCTAATCCTCTTTCTGATACGTCGCTGGAAAAGCTGAAAACCTGTGAGGATCCAAGCTCGACAAGAAGATGTCGAAGAAAAAGAAACCAATCTTCCTCAAAAACCCAATCGCTTCACTCTTATTATCGTCTCTCTCTGTTGTTTCCTAGTCATAATTCTGTCTACCCTCCAAATCCCAGATTTCTCTCCGCCTGCAACCACCTGAAGGTCTCTGAAAAATCAATCGGCATTTTTGGGGACATGATGGTTCAGATGTTGCCCGAAGATCTTGCCTTCACCGTCTACATGCCTACAGAATCCGCCTTCGAGCGCGATTTGAGGCTGCTTCCAAGCCTATGCTTGACAGAGAAGAAGATCAACGACACGATTGCAGTGGTTTCACGTGTTCTGGGATTCTCGGTGGTTCCTCGGACGCTGGATTCAAGAGCAATACCAGTATGGAAAGAAGTTTGTTACGAATCGTTGTCTGGGTTTGAGCTGTTTGTTTGTCGAGAAAAGGAGGGGGTGGTGGTAGTGAAGAGCAGCAGAGTCGAGAATGAGGAAAGAGATGAAAGAGATCATGACAAAAGTTTAGGGTTAGATTTAAAATGTTAGGGTTTAGAATTGTTGATAGAAAAAAAATTAAAGTACCATAAGTGTTATTTTATGATTTATTTTAATTTTTTTTATGTCACGTAAGCAATTTCCGTTAGATATAACTCTGAAATTAACGGAAAGTAGTTAAACAGGACACGCGATAAGAGGTAAGGTACCTTGGTAGGACAATTTGAAGGTAAGGTACCCGTTTAGGACAAAAAAAATAAAGTATGTGACCCCCGGTGGATTTTTCCCTATAAAACACCATCAAATGAATTTATTATCCACCGTCTAAGTAAGTTTGAGATAGCCATTCCTGACCATCCATTCGAAGCTCCAATGGTTAATTGCGTGCTTAAGAGTCCAATAACACCAACCAAATGTTGCTTTGTCATAAACCTCCTTCTGGACTTGAGCATATCTTTTGTAGTCAGCTTCTGTCGCATTCATGGTCTCCCACTCATCAACCCATTCACCTACACCACCATTAATTCGTCCCATAATCAATTAATGTCCGAAACAAATCAATAATAGCATCACATATATAAACGCAAACTCTCAAAATTAGCCCATCATCAGACTTTATAAAATTTTTCAAATTACTCACCAACAAATACAGGAGGGCCGTTAACGCCACTGAACGTGGTAAAATTGTTCAATAGGGCAGAGGTGTTGATGAGGATGTAGTCGAGGTTCTGCTGCACGGTCAAGTTCTTGAAGTAGTCGTTGAACAGATTGTAAAGATGGATATCGATGACGGATCCCGGCAAGCGACTCGCCAGAGGGAACAACTCTCCCCGGTCGATTTCATAGTCCCGTGAGGGAATTAACCGAGCGGAAAATAGAACGTAAGCAGTGGAAGAGTACTTGCGTACGGCCTCGTAGCCCGCCTTGTAGTATTTGGTGACGATCTCAAACGTTGCTATTGGTGCGAGCGGTTCGTTTAGTAGTTCAATCCCGTAGCTTGTTCTATTTGCATACCTGTTTAATATATGAATACACTAACTAGTAACTAAAATTTCAAATATAAAACACAAATGACCAGCTAAAGTGTCAAAAAAAAACATGGGGAAGTAATATATAACGATTTATTAAACCCAATGACTAAATATGATTGTTTACTAAAGACGATATGTTTTCTAATTTTGGGTAAAAAACTCTAGATTTAATCACTAGCTAGTATAAGAGTGTTTGTGTGTGTGTGTGTATTTGTTTAAGATCCCAGTCATCAAGTACATGACTCTGACATAGTTATACAACTTCTCTGAGTTTTACAGTACTTACCACTAAAATAATTATGTATTAAGTTATATAATGATCTTTTGTTGTAATATTTGTGTAACTTAATTATAGCTAGAATCTTTTCACAAGAAAAGAAAAGAGTCAATTATTTTGAGAGAATTATAGTATTAGTCTTTTCAAGGGGTTACTAACCTGGAAGTTAAAAACTCTATAACAGCAATAGTTTGCTCTATGCTTTGATCTGTTTGGCCCCATTCTTGATCAAGCCCGTCTCTAGAAGAGCCGTGGCAGAAACCATTTTGTGAACCAGGTGCAGCATGTAGATCAAGGATGATCTTGATGTTATATTCCCTGAAGAGTAACGTATATGAGTTTTGGTTTTTAGTTAGTAAATGAGGAAATTAATTAAATAGCAAATGGATATTTCAAAATTCCTATTGTAAGTTAAGAATAAAATAATTAGGATATAATTAATTATTAATTAATAGCATATATGTATATACTCTGCCCAAGAGAAGGCATTGTCCAAGGCGTTCAAGGAGCCTCCAACATATGGCCATGGGGGACTTGGATCACTTGCAATCCACCAACCAACTGGAATTCTCACAGCAGTCAGCCCATTTTCTGACAAGAACTTGAAATCCTTTTTTGTGACAAATGTCCTCCAGTGTTCCTAATGCGAAATGCATGTGCAACAAATTAATATATAGGCACGTACTGTTTTAAAGTTAATCTTTTGTTTAAACTCCAAAAAAGTTAGTATTTTGTTTAATATACGAGTTACTAGTTTCCTGATTATAAAATATATGTTGAGTAATTTCTCAATTAATCTGTGATCAATTAATTAAATGACACATATCGTTTAATATATGCGGATTATGCAATTAATGTAATTAAATTGGTCCACCAATTAATTAAGTTGGCCTTCCTACATGGCTGTCATGGATTCCTTTTTTTTTTTTTTTTTAAAAGCTAGCTTCCGAACAAATTAAAAGGGATCCATTCTCTAGCTTTAAGCTATTTGTATATTGCTTACATACCCTCATGACATGGGGAGCTTTGTCCGGGCCATAACCATTGGTGATCTGGAATTCACAATTCATGGTGTGGGCAGTTTTTGTTTTTGCCAACACTATCGCCATTTCGAACACCGACGGATCGTCATCTCTCCATCCATTTCCCCCTCGACCATCCGCTGCCACTGATTTTTCTGTTCTTACCTGCAGATAAGTAATTACTCGTCACGATATATATTGATGCACAATTAACTTTCAGTTTCTCTTTCAATATACTATTGGATCAATAGATCACTTTCCACCTGCAAATAGAAGCCATTTGAAGCTTTAATTCGGATCCGGTACTTATCGTGAGCAGCTCTTACAATTTCGAACTCCTCCGAAGTGTTGGGTACTTTAGCGACGGCAACCAGTTTAGTGCCATCCAACCCTAAGAATTGTTTATTGTACACCCTAAAATTAAACATTGTCTCGTTGATTCTCCAAAGCTGCCCAAAGCATGAATAAGTCCAACCATTATTACCCTTTTTTGTTTTTTCAGTAACCAAATAATGGAGTAATATATAATACTTGTTAACATAAGGAAGATCATCAAGTACTATAAAAGTTCCCCAGTTGGCTGCCGTTGGGTTGTTTGCAACTATCCATTTTCCTCCGCCATCCTCCGCAGAGAGATATTTTCCAGTTTTTACTGATTTCAGCTGAATTCCAGTTCCATCCTATGAATCCAAAGATATCTATATGAGTGTACCCATATAATTAGTAGAAGAAATTAATGAAGAGACAAATTACCAATAAATCTTTGTTGGGGATGCCATCTAAAAGTGAAGGTGTTACCCAACCTTCTGCAACAAGCCAACCTCCCAAACTCACAGCCCTAACTCTATCACCATGAATCTTTGTTCCATTTAAGGATCGCAAACACAACATAAAGCAAAATATAATTAACAACAAAATTAGAATACTTGGAAAATTTCTTGATGAGTTCATGCTTGCCATCTTTTTTTTATCCCTTCTCGTTCTCTGTAAGTATCTGCTGCCAGGTAAGTAAATCAACATACATAGATACGCCTGAGCTTGTAAACGTTAAAGAAGGCAACCAGATATGCTATTAATGAACTGGCCCTGGGAAGTTAAAAAAGTGTCGTGTAAGAATCTACGACTTTGAAAACGTTGAGGGCCGTTCTCTAATTTTCTGCTTTACCAGAGGGTTTGGCGTTTCTCTTTCCTTTTTTCTTTTCTACCAGACCAGCTCATTGTTTTCTTTTTCATTTTCCCATCCTAACTAATTAAACTATTATCATTTAATTTAAACTTTAAAATTTGGTCTTACAGTGTAGAAAGAAGTGTTCACACTTTCGGGCAAAGTATGAGAGTGTGGAATATAATAATAGAGTAGACTGTACTGTTTGTTTTTTGGTTTTTTGGTTTTTTTTTAAGAAGGAATTTATTGATATAAACAGAAAAAGCAAAGCACGTACAACAGCAACACCAGTGACTCATATAGCCATTGCCACAAACTCAAGAAAAACCTCAAACAAAGCAAAACACTAGCTCCAGACCTCTAGAGCTGTAGACCTACCATTGTTTCCTTAACAAGTCAGGATCAGAATTACCAGAATTGCGAAAATGCATAACTACTAGATTTAGAACAGACATTAAAACATTAATTTCTATCAACAGGTTTACATTATCATTTGAGAAAATCACCAAAACCTCACTGACATTTAGTTGATTGAACCTACACGTTTGTCCCCAATTGTTCAAATATGTACCTACACTTACCCTTCTACTAAGTTAACATCATTATTCACCGTTACCACGAGAAAATTCCCAACTTGCCCTTCTAGCCTTCTTATTTAGAAACTTCACCTCCTCAACCACTAAAACTCATTCAAATCAAACTAATTAATCTGACAAAGAAAATAAGCTAGTAAAACTCGTTCAAATCAAATCAAGGTGCTCAAGCTCAAGGTGTGGGCCTCCACTACCACTTGCGCCTTGAAGTGTTGCAGGAGCTCAAGAGCCTCCTCCCAGGCACATCATAGATTATCTCTGCATCTATGCCTCCTTCCATCATTCAAGATCATCTCCTCCCTGCGTCCTTCTCTCAACAACCTCACACCGCTCTCACTCCTACAATTTGGGAGGTTGAAGGTTCTGGAGTCTGATCACGTTGCAGTCAAAGCTCCTCACTTTCAAAGATCTATTAGAAGCTCCTCAATGAGTTGAGAAAGTTCTTCGCTAAACTGGGTCCCGCCCTCGACATTGCAATCAACGCTCCCCCATCCGCCCTTCGTCACTAGCTGGGTCTAGATCACTATTGTCCCCTTCGCACCCATCGTGAACCTTCATTTCATCACCATCGGGAATGACCCAGTCTGGAACGAACGACACCCACCTCTAACGCCACTTATCCAGCCACCTCTTTTTGAACGACTTTACACCTCACTATTGAAGGTTGTCCCGAAGCTAACGTGAAGATCAAGTCAACTGCTGGACCAAGTCTTCAGCATGAAACTGTTATGTTAGCGTCTGTTTAGGAGTTAGTTGCTACAAGATTAGCTAAGTTAGTTGTTGTCTTCCTACTTTCTCTCTTGTTTATGTTAGATGAGCTCTATTTAAAGAGTATTCTGTCAATTGCTTAAGTAAGTTGTTGGAATTCAAGAACTTTAGTAGAATTCATTTTCTTGCTCTGTCATATTTTCCACATCATTGTGGTATCAGAGCCAAGTTGCAACCTAGGCTTCTCTCATTCACTATATTACCCAGCAAAAATGTCCAACAATAATGTCAACTCCACTGTGAATATCTCCCAGCTGCAGATCCCTATTTTCAGAGGGGATTCGTATGATTTCTGGAGCATTAAAATGAAGACTCTCTTCAGGTCACAAGATCTATGGGAGTTGCTTGAAAATGGTTATGATGTAGGAGGATCAGATGAGGCTGCAAACCGAGAGATCCAAAAGAAAGACGCAAAGGCTATGTTCTTCATCCAACAGGCTGTGGATGACACCATTTTCTCCAAAATTGCAAGCGCCACTACTGCAAAGAATGCATGGAATATACTCAAGACTGAGTATCAAGGATCAGCAAAAGTAATGACTGTAAAGTTGCAATTCCTAAGGAAGGACTTTGAGACGTCTAGCATGAAGAACAGTGAAGCTGTTCAAGAGTACCTTGCAAGGGTATCAAAGATTGTCAGCCAGATGCGTGCCTATGGTGACAAGATAAGTGATGAGACTGTGGTCGCTAAGATTCTTAGAAGTTTATCATCTAAATTTGACCATGTAGTAGCAGCTATAGCTGAGTCAAAAGATTTATCCACTCTTACAATAGATGAGCTGATGGGATCACTTCAAGCGCATGAAGCAAGAATTGACAGAAGCTTAAACAAAGAAGAAGAACAAGCCTTTCAGACTCAGGGGAGCATGAAAGTAGCACCTTCAGAGGAAGAGGCAGGTTTGGATCGAGAGGAAGAGGTCGACGTTCCATGATCTAATGCATTTTTTGCAAAAAAATTTAGCCATAAGGAGGATGATTGTTGGAGCAAAGATGGACAGCCAAATACTCAGAAGAAACTGATGAACAAGATGATTTCCTGTTCATGACATCTGTAAGTCATCATTCTTCTACCAAAGACATCTGGTATCTAGATAGTGCATGCTCTAATCATTTGACAGGAGACAAAGAGAAATTTAAGGACCTGGATGAGTCAGTCAAAGCACAGGTGAGACTTGGCAATAACGACCAAGTCCAGATTGAAGGAAAAGGGACAGTTGCCATCAGCATCAATGGGAAAAAGAAGCTAATAAAAAATGTCCACTTTGCACCTAGACTAGCACATAACTTGATCATCATTGGTCAATTGATTAAAGGAGGTCTGTCTGTCCTCTTCAAAAATGACAGTTGCATAGTAAAGTCAAGGGCAGGTGAGCAGATCCTCAAGGCACAAATAACTGAGAATAATATGTTTCCTATTAACTTTGCTTGTAAAGATGAGTGTATGGTAGTTGGAATTGATAATTCAGAGCTATGGCACCAACGCTATGGCCATTTAAACTTCAAGGGCCTACAGTTACTTGCAACCAGAGAAATGGTAGCCGGTTTACCATATGTCAAGATATCAGAACGTATGTGTGAAGGATGCTCTCTCGGCAAGTAATCCAAAAAGTCATTTCCTAGTGGCCATGCCAAGAAAGCCATAACCAAACTTGAAGTGGTTCATGCAGACTTGTGTGGCCCAATGAAGACAGCCTCAATGGCAGGAAGTAAGTACTTTCTCCTCCTGGTTGATGACTATACTAGATTAAGCTGGGTGTCTTTTCTTGCAAGGAAGACATAAGCTTTTGACCATTTTAAGAAGTTCAAGGCTTTAGCAGAAAAGCATACCTCACTCAAGGTGAAGACCTTAAGAACTGACCGTGGAAAGGAATTTTGTTCAAGGGAGTTTGATGAATTCTGTGAAATGGAAGGTATAAGGAGAGAGCTCACTGCTCCTTATACACCTGAGCAGAATGATATTGCAGAGAGGGAGAACCAGACTATTGTGGAAATGGCAAGGTCAATGTTAAAACACAAAATTTTGCCTAACACTTACTGGGCAGAAGCAGTAGCAACTGCAGTATATCTTATCAACATTTCTCCAACTAAGGCCACCATTTAAAGCATGGTATGATTCTAAACCCTCTGCAAGTCATCTCAAAATTTTTGGATGTGTATGCTACGTTCTTATTGTTTCTGGAAGAACTAAGCTGGACAAGAAGTCCAAGAAGTGCATTTTCATTGGTTATAGCACAGTGTCAAAAGCTTATAAGGTATTTGACCCTGAGTAGAAAAAGATTATAGTTAGCAGGAATGTAAAGTTTGATGAACAGAATAGCTAGAACACTTCAAAAGAAGAAAATGCATCCACTGTTCAAGTGGAAAAGGAAGAAGAGCAACCAAGACAAGAAATTGAGGAAACAGCTTCAGATAAACCTGTTAGTCCAGCAGGCTCCCCAGTTGCTTCATCAAGTGATGAATCTACACATCGATCTCGCAGAAAAACCAGATCCCTTCATGATGTATACTCCTCTACTTATGCTCTTTTTGTTGGAGATCCAGTAAGTGCAAAATCTGCCATAAAGGATAAAATTTGGAAGGAAGCTATGGAGGAAGAAATCAAGTTAATCGAGAAAAACAAAATATGGGAGTTGGTGGATTTTCCAGAAGATAAAAAGACAGTCAGCCTAAAGTGGATCTTCAAAACAAAATATCATTCAAATGGAGAAGTACAAAAGCATAAAGCTAGGCTGGTTGCTCGCGGGTTCACACAAGAGCATGGTGTGGACTATAAAGAAACATTTACGCCTGTGGCCAGATTTGAAACTATGAGACTGTTGTTGGCCCTAGCTGCATAACATCAATGGAAAGTGCACCAGGTTGATGTTAAATCAGCCTTTCTCAATGGAGACTTACTAAAAGAAGTATATGTTGATCAACCAGTAGGATTTGTTGTTTTAGGGGCTGAGAACAAAGTTTACAAACTCAGGAAAGCATTATACGGTCTAAAACAAGCTCCTCATGCTTGGTACACACGGATTGATGACTTCTTCCACCATAAGGGATTTAAAAAAAGTCCTAATGAGCCTACTCTCTACTTGAAAAGGTTCAGTTCTGGAGATATACTAATAGTAAGCCTGTATATGGATGATCTACTGTACACAGGATCCTCACAACAAATTATGATGGAATTCAAGCAAGTTTTGATGGAAGAATTTGAAATGACTGATCTCAGGGAGATGAATTACTTCCTGGGGCTAGAAGTTAGTCAAAGGCAGAGTAGAATATTTCTGTCTCAACACAAGTATGCAACAAAAGTGTTGAGACAGTTTTGTATGGATCAATGTAAAGCAGTTGCAACTCCCATGAACACTGGTGAAAAACTAAAGGAGGAAGACGGATTTGGAGTGACAGATGCAGGAAGATATAGAAGCCTAGTCGGTCAATTGATTTATCTTACTCATACTAGACCTGATATATCATTTGCTGTAGGTCTAGTATCGAGATTCATGCACTTGCCTACAACTCATCACTTTGGAGCAACTAAGAGGATCTTGAGGTACATAGTCGGAACCAAAGATTATGGCATCTGGTACACAAAGTCTGATAATTTTGTTCTTCAAGGATTTACTGACAGTGATTGGGCCGGAGCTCAGGATGATAGGAAGAGTACAACTGGTAATTGCTTTGATCTCAGGTCTGGATTGATTGCATGGATGTCGAAGAAACAAAGCACTGTGGCACTCTCCTCTACTGAAGTTGAATATGTGGCTGCAAGTATGGCAGCATGTCAGGGTATATGGCTGAGAAGACTGCTAGTTGATCTAGGGCATGAACAAAAGGAGGCTACTAAGCTACTGTGTGACAACATGTCTACAATTGCTATGATTAAAAACCCTATAATGCATGGAAGAACCAAACACATAGAGATCAAACACCACTTCATAAGGGATCTGGTTGGACGCAAAGAAATCAAGCTGGAATTCTGCTCAACTGAGTTATAAGTTGCTGACATGCTGACCAAGGCACTTGCACAGCCAAGGTTTAAAGAACTAAGGAAGAAGATGAATGTTGTCAGCTTTGGTCCAAGGGGGAGTGTTGAAGGTTGTCCCGAAGCTGACGTGAAGATCAAGTCAACTGCAGGACCGAGTCTTCAGAATGAAATTATTATGTTAGCGTCTGTTTAGGAGTTAGTTGCTACAAGATTAACTAAGTTAGTTGTTGTCTTCCTACTTTCTCTCTTGTTTATGTTAGATGAGCTCTATTTAAAGAGTATTCTGTCAATTGCTTAAGTAAGTTGTTGGAATTCAAGAACTTCAGTAAAATTCATTTTCTTGCTCTGTAGTATTTTCCACAACACTCACCACTCTACCGTGGAGGAAAATGATAGTAGGACCCGAGTTGATTAAGGTGACGAGTGAAGGAAAGCATCTAGTTTGCTTGAATTGTTCATGGAATTGAGTTGTGTTTAAGATATGAATCAAATTTCTATCTTATTTTATAGTTAATTTTTTCTCTATACTACTAAAAAAACTCATTTTTTCAACGGTCAAGCCCCACTGAGGTGCAAAGATTCTAAAGAAGAAGACTAGGAGGGCCAAGTTAAGCATGTTTTTTCTTTTTGTGGTAATTGTGAATAACAATATTAACTTGACAGGTAAGAGATAAATATAGGTATTTGAAATAATATGAATAAAAGTATAAATTCAACTAAATTTCAAGCGATTTTGGTAACGTTTCCCTTTTTTTTTATTACTTTTGCTTCACTCTAGAAAGTTACAAAAGAGTCCCCTAATTTAGCTTAATATAACCATTCCTGATCATCCATTCCAAGCTCCAATGATCCAGTACATTCTTAAGCGTGAAATAACCCCACCCAAATGTTGCTCTATCGTAAACCTCCTTCTGGACTTGACCGTATCTTTTGTAGTCAGCTTCTGTCGCATTTGTGGTTTCCCACTCAGCTGCCCATTCACCTGCATTACCATTTCATCCCGTAAGATTAGCAACCAAAATCCCAAAATTAGTCCACGAAATTAGTAAAATTTTCCTATTACGCACCAACAAATACAAGAGGGTGGCTAATGCCACTGGACTTGGTAAGATAGTTCAACTCGGCGGTTCGGTTGGTGCGAATGATGTTGAGGTTCTGTTGTACGGTGATGTTCTTGTAGATGTCATAGAAAAGATTGTAATAGTGGACATCAACGACGGATTTCGGCAAGCGGCTTGCCAGAGGGAACAACTCTCGCACATCGATGCCCTCGGTCGGCGAGGCAATGCGATTAGAAAGTAGAACATAAGCGGTAGAAGAGTGCCTGCGGACGGCCTCGTAACCAGCCTTGTAGTATTCGATCACGGTTTCGAGTGTTGCTACTGGTGCAAGTGGTTCGTTCAGTAGTTCGATTGCATAAAGACTCGGCCTCTTCGCATACCTGTTTAACAAATTATGCATTAATTGAACAAAGTTATTTCATTTTTATATTGACTTTAAAAGGTTTACCCACCTAGAAACATTAAAAAAAAAAAGGGTTTTACCAACCTGGAAGCTAAAAAGTCTATAACACCAACTGTTTGGTTTATGCTTTCATCAGTTTGGCCCCATTCTTGAGAACCATCTCTAGGTGAACTGTGTTGAAAACCGTTTTGTGACCCAGGTGCAGCATGTAGATCAATTATAACTTTAATGCCATATTTTCTACAAAAAAAAAAAAAGTAATATATATTCATGAAGTTTTGTTTTCTGATACACCAAAAGAGCTAGCGACTATATATTATATATATGTGTGTGGATATATATTATATAGGGAAATTAACATACTCGGACCATGAGAAAGCATTGTCCAGGGCATGTAAGGAGCCTCCAACATAAGGCCAAGGGGGGCTTGGATCACTAGCTATCCACCAGCCAACTGGAATTCTCACAGCATTAACTCCTTTTTCTGACATGAAGTTGAAATCTTTTTCGGTAATATACGTCCTCCAATGTTCCTGAAGTGAGGTTGACCATGTGCACAACAACTTTAGTACAGACATACCTAGGGAAGGACAACCTGTTTCTTTATGCAATTATAGCACAAATTTGAATATTTGACTTGTGTGCCAGATGTACAAAAAAGAGAAAACCATAATTGACGCACTGCAAGTCCTATATATACTTTAATCATATAAACCGAACAAGAGCATCAACATATAATATGATTAGATATTGACTTCTTTCGTATTGTGCCTTCCCGTTTTGGATCCCAGTTGTTTGCAGATTGATATCAAAATTAACGCCCAAGAACCTTTTTTTGTTATAACAAAATTATTACTTCCAACCACCTGGCACCGGCCAATTTACTGTGTGAATCTGACTTGTGTGCCCATGTACAAAAAGAAAGAAAAGAAAAAGAAAATCGACGCACTACAAGATATATATATATATATATATTTTTTATTAAGGTCTATATATTCACACACTGACACACCTTTAAATCATATAAACCGGTTGTTGGATTCAGATTTTTTTTCATTTCTAAAACTGATATTATATATAGCTAGAACATAGAGATCAACTGTAAATATCCTTTTTACCGTCATGACTTGCTTAGCTTTGTCTGGGCCATAGCCATTGGTGACCTGAAATTCACCTCGCAAGTTTGAAGATATTGTAATTACGAACACGGATGGATCTTCCCAATCCTTTCCCCCTTGAGAATCTGCCGATACCACAATATCTTCTGTATTTTTCACCTACAATTGGTTCACACTACAATTTGTTCAAAATATGGTTTCTTAATTAATTAAGCAGTTTTTTTTTTCTTTGGGAGCCACTTAGGGGATTAATTACAATTAGAAAGGCAAAGGACGTACGGTAAATGCGGAAAGTTTCCACTAATCTCCTAATCAATTAACATATATTTTTTTTCCCTCTTGAATTAATAAATCAGGTCACCTGTAGGTAGAATCCATTTGAAGCTTTGATCCGGACTCGACTTTTATCTTCAGAATTCCTCACAATTTCAAAGGTCTCCAAAGGGCCCGGCAAATTTGCCACAGCCACCAATTTAGCTCCAGTTCCTTTATCCAACCCCATGAACTGTTTGTTGTAAACTCTAAAATTGAATGTCGTCTCATTGATTCTCCATAGCTGCTCAGATTATAAGCCACGTCAATACTCAAAACAGCAACCAGGATTTTAATTCATAATTTGTTAACTGATGTTGAAGATAAATTAAGATAAGTCATGATATAAGGTAATTATCACTTTGAACGTTCCCCAGTTGGATGTAGTAGTGTTTGTAACTATGAGTTTTCCTCCACCAGATTCTGCAGAAAGGTATTTGCCAGTTGTTACTGATTTCAACTCGAGTCCAGTTCCATCCTAACAATTAATTTCCACCAACAAAATTAAAATGTAAGTAGAGAGAAACATATTATCTAATAGTTAAACGAAGCATAGATCTTCTCGAGAGGAAGAAATTATGTTTAGGGAAACGAAATAATTACCAGTAAATCATTGTTTGGGATGCCGTCGAAGAGAGAAGGTTTAATCCAACCTTCTGTGACGAGCCACCCTCCCAGATTCGCAGCCCTAATTTTGTTGCTAGGACGAACTTTTCGCGCGTCAGATAAACAGAAGCACAACACAAGGCACAGACACAGACGAACACCTAGCAACTCTCGTAACGACATCATGTTCATCATGGTCAGCGTTTCTTCTTATGTTCTCTCTTCTTATGTCCAGAAAAACAGTTCTCTCTTCTTATGTAGTTTCTAGTTTATCGCAAATGAGCTCGATATACGGATGCTGCGTCAGACACACGTATATATGGTTCCGGCTCCTCCCCATTAAATGGAGACGCCAGTCCAACCTAGATGCATCCACGTGTTTAATACATTGATCATGGCTAAGAAGAATTTTTGTTTCCTTATGTAAAAGTTCCGTCCATCCCCCTGCAGTTTCCGTTTTTCTTCGCTGTTAATGACACTTAACAATACTTTCTCAAGATTTTGCCTCCACTAAATCGATCTTTCCGGCGTCAATGGATAGGCTTCTATACTGGAGGAGATATGGAACATCACAATTCTTTCTTTTTTTTCATCAGTAACTTCATCTCTGTTTTCATTCCTTCATCTGGTGGTGTACAAAGAGCACAAATACTTGTGTTTTCCTTTAATCTTCAAGGTCTTAATCTTCCAAGAGTTTCGACTTCAGCCACAATTCATAGCAAGGTTTCCTGGCAAGAGTAAGTATTTACAAATCAATTTTTATACTGAAAAAGAAAACAAAATCAGTAGTTCTTTATTTTCTCTATGGAAACATAATTTATATTCTTTTCTACTTTGATCGTATGCCACATATGTTTTTCAGCCATTTTGCTTATGTTTCTCAACCATTTTTCTTAAATTTTTAACTACTAGAGTACGAAGATGACATCAATTTTGGAAGTGGACGAGCAAATTAAATGTTCTGAAAGTGATGCAACAATGAATTACACACCACAAATTATAGGCATGGAGTTTGATACAGAAGATAATGCGGACAAATTTTATAATATCTATGGAGGGATTATGGGATTTAGCATTCAAAGAAAATATAGAAATAGAGATCATAGAACTAATGAAATTATATCAAGAAAATTTGTCCATTGCAAAGAGGGTCAAAAAGTTGTGAACAGAGCAGACAAGGATGTCAAAAATCCTTAACCAGAAACAAGAACTGCTTGTCTAGTATAACAGTATTTGACCTACCGATCATTAGGATGTAAACCTGCCGTCAACCAAATATATTCCCATTAAATATAAGTTTGCATGGTAGGACTGGCATCTCCATTTAATTAATGGAGAGGAGCCGGATCCATGTATATGTACATACAGTTAGATCAACCAAAAAATTTCTAAATCTCAATGAAGACTAATAAAAATTAATTAAATTAATTAATATTAATAATTAATTATAGTGAATTTCAAATAAAATAATTTGCAAAACCATCTTAAAAAGAGATGTGAGATTCCCTTGCCTCGCATTGTCCATATATAACTCTGATAAAAGACAATTCATCCAAATAGAAAATTAAGAAAAAAAAATTATTCATTTTTAAAAAATTGTCTACCATTCATATCCCTTTAGATTCTCAAAATACCAAAATAGGAATCACTGAAATATTTGTTTGATGGAGACTTTTGAAACTCTACAAAAAAAAATGTACCAATAAATATTAAAAAAAAAAAGGTTGAAGATTTGAGCATATGTACAACGTAAAGCTATTTTTAGCTCTATAATAATTGGACCATGAGGCTACGGTTAGAGGTCATTATCTTGGGTAACTAATACCTTTAGTCATAAACCTTCATTTCTCATTGTCAATTGGTCCTTAATCTCTATTTCATTACAGATTGACCGCAAAACTTTAAAATTTGTTGTATATTGGCCCTTCACCCTAGGTAAAATTGAGTTAACACAGAAACTTGATTTATAGAATATATATATATATATATATATATATATATATATATATATATATATATATATATGATATTTTAAACAATCATTTAACTATCAAAAAATATATTTTCAAATGACACTTGTTTTGGATCTCAAAAAGACCATAAACATATTTTAGATTAATCTAATTTAATGTAAAATGAACGTCATTACTTAAGTAAATCAATGATATTGACAGAAGAAGGAAGATAAGAAGCCTACAAATGCACATGCAACTTAACCCATTGGATACTAGTATGAACTCATGAGCAACATGATTATATTTGTTGTAAAATGTTTTCTTAAAAGAAAATTAATTAATTTAAAGAATTAACTAGAAAATCTAATGATACTATATATATTTGCTTTGAGCCCAACATTGAGGCCAATATCGTCTAGCAGGGCCTCATCCATTAAGCATGAAGCCTAGCAAGCCAATACATGAGCCAAAAAGGAATCAAACTCAGATATGGAAATGAAATCGTCCATCAATGGGAATTCCCAACATAAAGGGATCTCATCTCAACTCCATAAAAGATGACCCTCATGACACTTCAAGGTATGTTTGGCAACCCTATTCCTCATAGCATCTTCACCATTTACAGGGAGCTAACTTTGATGTTGGATGGTTGCCCTGGATACACAACTTGGGGCCCTAACGATGTCTTTCAATTTAGGTTCCTAGTTCTACATCGCCCAATAGCAGCTTGAAGGCCAATCAACCTGATTAGATTGGTAGCATCCCAATTTTGTTATCAATTTGATAGTGTATGTGGTAATAACATGGTAAACAATAGGAGATCATGATGTGACTAGGATGATCTAATTATGATAACACTGTCAATAGCTGATGAAATCCCTAGAAGCTAATAGGGGCCTCCTATGACCAAGACATCAGGTGAACGACTAAAGGAAAAAAGCCCCCACTAACTCCTCAAGATACGAGGAAGAGCATGGACCCCACAGTGCTAGATGACAACTAATTCCAAGCCTCCAGCATGCTCTCTTCAAACAGTTGAAAGTTACTGTCTAACAAAAGACTAAGAAATTCCTTACTTGAGGCTCAAGAGAAAGGACTAAGAGCCACTTAGCACCTAAGGGTGCGCCCAAGCCACCTTCTAGGGATCTACCACACCTATCCCAATCACGATTGGATGGAATAGAATAGAGTGATATAAACCTTGTCCTTCATAGGATGGACCATATGGAAAAATGCTTCAAGGCGTCCAATCCTCACCCAAAGAATAAAAAACCCATGGTAGATATTGGTTACATGTGGATCCAACCGTTCATAGATGACAATAACAATGCACTGACCCTTGAAAGCTTCAAAATGCCCAAGATAGACCCTATGATGTGCTAATAGGCCCCGTCAACGATTTGTAGCGACACATCACCACCAATGTCATCATGTGTAGATAAGGGTGATTATTCGGTTTGTTCGGTTTAAACCGAACCGAATTAGTTGGTTTATTTGGTTTTCGGTTTTGGATGCTAAGAAACTAAAATAACCAAATTAGTCAATAAAACCGAATTCAAACCGAACCGAAATATTTTGGTTCGGTTCGGTTTAAACCGAATTAACTGAAAAAATGGTAAGTAAATTCTATAAGAGATGAAATGAGATAAAGATATCATTTTTCTTTTCAAATTCCATTCAATATAGAAGATTCATTATCCATGAAAAGAAAGACAATAAGAATCCAAGCTAATTTGGGTTACTTGGTAGCATTATTGTTCATGAAACAAATAAAAAAATTGGTATAAAAAATTTCGGTTATTGTGGTTACCGAATTAACCGAATTCTAAAACCGAAACCGAATTTTTTGTTATTCGGTTTCAACCGAATTACCGAATTAACCGAATCGAATTTCAATTTTTTTATTTTTTGGTTTAAACCGAATACTGATCACCCTTATGTGTAGAGCCTTCAATTCAAGCTTAATGGGGATGGCAATAGCTAGGTTTACGTGCAACATATGTATGAACTGATATTATTATAAGCCTAACTAATTGAAGAACTTAACACGAGAAAAAGTGGACAGAGAAGACAAATGAAATAGACCATCTAAATACATCATATTTAAAGAAGTACCTAAACTAAACTCGTGTTTTAACTTAATATGAAAAGAATATAATGAAATACTTATATGTGTGTATAAGAAGACTGGTTTGGTCGGAATCTTAATCAATGGGGAATCTAAATCAAGAAATGTATTTTATAAGAAAAGATTACCATATTGAATAGAATCTTTTATTAATTACTCTATCTATTTTGTAAATGATGAAAAATATTCTTTTTTTTAGTTGTCCCAAAAAGAATGAGTTGTTTCCCTTTTTGGAAAGTTTTTAAAATTCAATTTACTTTACAACCTTCATTTAAACTCTTTCTACATAAAACTAAAAAACTATACAAAATACAAAAAAATCTTTTCTTTTTATAATTCTCATTTAAATTCTCACTACATACTATACAAAACTCAAAAATAAATTTTTTTTAGCTTCAAGGGTAAAAATGAAAAGAATAACATAAATTGCACGCATCTTGATTTTCATATAAAAAGAAATGCATCATTCAAAATGGGACCAAGAGAGTACAATTCTAAAGGGCCACGGCTAACACCTTAGTCAATAAAAAAAAAGACTCTCATAGCATATTAGAGGTACGTAAGAAAAACTCTACTTTTATAGCTACTTCACCAAATCTTTGGAGAGCTAACATGACTGCCTGAAAGTTTTTCTTGAAGACACACTTCAGGGTTCTAACATTTTCTTTGCTCGCAAGTGATCAAAGCCTAGTTCACTTGAGTCAATACTCATGAAGCTCGGTTGAACCAATGTAGTTGGTATATTTTGTTATCAATTTAGCACCATCTTTGGGAATGATATGGTGGACATGCAGAAATCCCAACATAACCATGTTAGGTGTATAGATTGTTAGTCACACTAGTTGACTTTTTGTCAACTTTGACCTTTAAGTTTTATCAACTCTGGCTACATTTTTCATTGTTTCTCACTTTGTTTATTTTTTATGCAAGTTGGAGAGTTTTATGTAAGTGCTGGAACAAAACGGGAACAAGCGCAATAAAATTCAGGCATAAAAAATTCAACTTTACAGTTTGCTTGTGATGGCACATCGTTAAAGGCCGAGTACACTTTGCCAACAATATTAACTCTCTGACTTCTGTGTTTTTCTTAGTGATGCGACTCCAAGTAACCTTCAACACTCTGGTGACATGCCACCGCCATTTGACACTGTGGCAATGTGGTGCCACTATTTTCCCCTATTTCGGTGACGCGACACCATTATTTCTAAAAATTGTGGTCCCGTACCCCCACATTTGAATTCTAGCCTGCTATTAGTGGGGGAATTTTATACAAAGAGTTTGGTGAGACAAAAAGACAATCTTAGAAAAGCTAGAGGAAATTTTTAAAGCTGCAACTTCTTAAACAAGTGCTAAGGTTTCATACTCTTTTTCTCCATCTTCATTTTCTTGCACACTTGAAGCTACCATTGTTATTTTTTGGAGGAGCTTTAGAGCACTACTTGAGGAGTTAGGAGTCTAAGCTTTAAAAGGGTTACTTGGTTTTTCTTCTATCTTTCGTTTGTATTATTTATGGATTCGATGTTTTACATTCTCATGGAAGTTCTTAGCTTGAACATAGAGTAGTTTTCTTAGCCCCTCTAGGATGTACTCTTAACCTTTGTTTCCTAATGTTAATTTGAGGTATTTCTTGGTAATTGTCCCTTGTATTGCTTCTCTCTTCAGCTTGATTCTTGTATATTATTGGTCATCTCATACTTGTATCTAAATCTCTACTTTGGCTTGAGAAAGAAAGTGAGGAGGTGGAACTAAAGAAAAGCATAATGGGCTTAAGGGATTAGAGACAATGACTCCTCCCATTAAGTGTGTAAAAGGGTTAAGACTTAAACCACCTAATTAGTGAGACTGAATAAACTCATTGTTAGACTATTAGTGAGTATGGCTTCATCTTGAGAAAAAGAGTAACTTTGAGGTTAAAATTTTGTCAATTGTCGAAACTGCAAAAAATACTTCTAATCTCACTAACAATTCAGAATAAATAAATTAAATATAGCAGTGAAAACCAAGTCAAATCCTAAGAAATATTTTTTAACCGAAACCTTTCCTGTCAAATAACTGAAATAAAAGATTTGGGGATTTTTTTTAACTGAAAATTTCCTGTCAAAAAATGAAATTAACCAATACTAAAAACGTTCAGTTCATGATTGATTATCTATTCCAGTTACATAATTGATCATCAAAGGAAAAGATTTCTTCAATCTAAGCAAATAAGTAGGACTTTCCTTAAAGCTAAAAAGAACCCAAAGAATTCAACAGTAAAATTAGCCAGAAAATGCTTCAGATTAATTTCTTAATTTTGAGTAACTAAGTATTGAAAAACAATTTCTAATTGACTCAAAATTAGCATTAAGAACAATGAATAAAAAGTTTATTTCAGACAATCATCCAAAAACTTGAACAATTTAACCTATCTTATTTCTCCCATATGAACTAATCAAAAATAAAAATAATCTCTAATTAAATTCACTTGCTTCCATTCCAAATTTGTTTCACCCAAGCAGCTTGAAAGAAAATCAAGCAAATTGCAATCACATAATTAATCTAACAAGCGAGAACAGGAAAATTAATTGCAATAAATCTGAACTATGAAAAGTAAATACTTGAATTTAAAGAAAATTTTAACAAGCAAAATCAATTCTCACAACTAGTGTTGGCGATGGAAATCATCCTCTTGAACCAAACCAGAAAACTACTCATTCATATTTGCAGTAAAAAAAAATGAATGAAAGATGAAAATCCTAAATCTATCTCTCTCCCGTCTTTCTTCTTCTTTTTTTTTTTGCTCCAACAGCTGACTTCTTAAAGATAGAAAAAACCCTAAAAAGGAATTTTTGACTCACCAGTAAACTTTTTTAATTTTAGAATTTTTTTTTGTTTCTTTTTAAATTGGGCCACACACAATTTCCTTGGCTGCTATAGATGCCAAGAGTCCCAAATTTTCAGACTTTTTTGTTGTGTCTTTCACAAGCCTTTCGTCAAGCACCTTATGGGCATCAAATTCTTGGAGCTCTTTTGATCATTTTCATGCTCAACTGTGTGAATCCATTAGAATTAAGAATGAAAGAAAGGGCTGATGAACTTTGCAAGACATTGAGGTTTTACAGGTCCAAAAACCAAAATCCACAACTCATGGCATTGCATAGCAAAATGTTTCCAGCCTTAATGTTCCTATGACGCATCAACAACTCTTTTTCACATGGCAACCTCATGTAAATATGCTAAACCCTCGGTAGAACCTAGACCTTTACTAGTTTAATCCATTTGAGCATCATCATTTCTTTATGCTCCAAAATGCCATTGTACCTCTACCCTTCAAAACACAAAATAATATTGTTAATGGTCTCATTTAGTTAATAAATCAAAGAAAAAGCAAAGAAAATTATGACAAAAATATATGTAAATTATGGATTTATCAAATTTCTTTACACTTAGCTTTTGCTCGTCCTCGAGCAAAACTCAAAATAAAATAAATATGAGAAAGATAGAAACATACTTTTGAGTCATATGTGACTACCAAATGATGCATGACCGTAACTCATTTTATTTTAAAACTTTTTTAGTAGAGTGTCATGATTCTAGTCTATTTATTTTCTTTTGTGTTGTCATCTTGATTTAGTTTTATATGATGATATGACAACTAATGATATCTTTTTAAGTACATTTATGCTCAATGTCCATCCCCTCTCTTAGAAATTCTTTCCAAATTAGTCATTTAGCTTTTACGTGTCTAATCATTTAACTATCGGCTTATAGCAGTTTATTACAACCCTAGCGTGCCATTGACAGTTGCTTTCGACCTCACCATGCTGTTAGCAAGCTAGTTGGCCCTAAACATGGTGCTAGGAGTGTTTGTCTTATCGGCCCTAAGCATAGTACTAACAGGTTTATTCAAGTGGTCATAACATACTTTTAACTTAATTCCTATTGCAAACGGTCCTGGTATGATACTAGCACCAAACATATATCATATATCATGTCATTACAACCATGCAACCAACCAACCAAAATTACATCTCAATAGAAAAGAATTAAAATAAAATAAAATAAAAATTCTAAAAAAACTAATTAATTACCCTACTCATGTTACCCATGCAATTAAAGATTTTTTTTAGCCCAATTATTTACTTAAAATTTATTATTTGGGCTCATGCTTATTTTGAGACTAAGAGGACCTACAAGCACTAATTTACTCTTCCCCCTTACCTGGTACAAAATAACACGGCAAAGCGGGGCGGTTTCCTAGAACAGGTCTACAAAATACTAGTAAGATAGAAAATTAGAATATATGCTAAAATTTGGAAATTTTCTAAATGGCACTTGGAAGGTTCACATTTTTTACATTTAGGCTGAAATTTTACCTAATGGGCAAAAAAGGTCTCGAGGTGTCTCCAATGGCCTCGTACCTATTCAGAATCGTGTCAGGAGCCCTCTTGAAATTAATCCTAAAATTACAATGGCCAACACATTGAGTTATAAGCTCATGTAATGACTGTAAAATCTGAATTTAGAAGGAAAAAATTCAATTTTAATTACCGATGTGTTTTCGGGATCTCTGGCACTATAGAAGTCTAAAAAAGCACTAAATCTTTTAGTAAGGATTTCCTTGCCTTTGTAACATGTACAGCAAAAAGAAAAGATTTAACAAGGGCTATAAGGTTCAAAATTGATAGCCAAAAAAATTCCAAAGAAACTATAGTGGCTTACCAATGCTCGGGAGTAAGGATGGGTTCGATCGCATAAGGAACGTGTGCAAAACCCAAAATTTTGATTAAAGATGATCTACCCATGATTTACAGCAAAAATATAAGTGTCTTTAGGTGCTAGAAAAAAATAAAAAAAAATAAAAGAGTAATTCCAAAAAATTTAGACTCATACGAACAAATTTGGGATCGTTGGTACGCGTGGGATTTCTTTTGGTGTTCATATGGGATTTCCTTTCAACTTAATGAACCTAGGCAATAATAGGAAATTAAATAACATTCAAAATTTCTTGGATGATGGAGAAATAAAACCCAAAGAACTAGACTTACACCAGTTCAACAAAGAACACGATCAAGGCAGTAACGGAATAGAAAGTGCGATGACAATTCTTTAATGTGATGCCTTCTTATCCACTTTAATGAGAAAGACCAAGAACAATGAAGGAATGATGAGGCTATCTAATTAAACTAACAAAATAGGAGAGCAAAATATGGCCAAGGCTAGAAGAAAGTGGCAAGTATGGTAAATTGGATAATGGCGGCCGTGGGTATAATTTTTGTTGTTGTGGCGGCTATGTGAAGGAAAAGAATAAGAGACAAGAAGAATTAGCCTATGTATTTTTTTCTAGAGGCAACTGATCTCTTAACCTAGGCCAAAAGATCGAAAAAAAATTAAAAAAAATAAAAGAAAAGATAGAGAGAGAATTATAATAGAAAAATAATGAATGTGATTAAAATAAAGAAAATATAGACAAGTAGGTAACTTAAATTGGCTTGATTTAAAAAAAAAAAAAAAAAAGAACAAAAGTCTAGGATGGATACTGCTGAAAGTTTTTTTCTTGTTTTTTGCAAAAACAAATATTAGGGTTAGGTGAAAAATTATCCTGTGCAATAGTATCACGAACCCAATGTAAGCCATGCACTCGAGTAAGTTAAAATTTTTTTAAACCTAAGCAAATGAATTCAGAATTAAATGAGACAAACTTATTTTGACTTATTTTTATAGGAAGAATTTAATGGTACTCTCAGATTTTTCATTCGATGTTCGGTTGGAAAAGGACAAAAATGCCCTTAGCCTAATGAAGATCGCTTTGAGCTTTTGGTTTGGAATTTGACTTAATGACCACTAAAGGAATTATCTACGGATAGACCACTAAAGGAATTATCTACGGATCGAGATTCTTAGTTTTACATTAATTTTATAAATTCATAGGCAAAATTATGAAAATAACCTTGAGGGTAAAATGATAATTTTGGCCTTTAAGGTAATTTGAAAATTTTCTTTTTCTTAATTTCTAGGGTTGTTACAGCTGCCTTCTTAAAGATAGAAAAATACCCTAAGAAAGAAGTTTTGACTCACCAGGATATTTCTTTAATTTTGGATAAAAAAAATTTCTGGTTGCTTTTCAAATTAGGCCGCACACAATTTTCTTGGCTACTGCAGATGCTAAGAGTCCCAAAATTCCAAACACCTTGTAGGCATCAAATTCTTAAAGCTTTTTTTTATCATCTTCATGCTCAACTGTGTGAATCTAGTATAATTAAAAATGAAGGAAGGGGCCACTGAACTTTGCGAAACATTGAGCTTTTGCAAGTCCAAAAACCAAAATCTAGTGTAATTAAGAATAAAGGCATCGCGTAGCAAAATGTGTGCTACCTTAATGTTTCTCTGATGCGTCAGCAACTCTTTTTCACATGGCAATGCCATGTAAATATGCTAAACCCTTGGTGAGCCTAAAGCTTTACTTGTTTAATCTATTTTAGCACTGTCATTTCTTTATGCTCCAAAATGCCATCGTACCTCTATCCTTCAAAACACAAAATAATATTATTAATAACGTCATTTAGTTAATAAATCAAAGAAAAAGCTAAGAAAATTATGACAAAAAATACTCCCTCCGTTCCGCATTTTGTGCACCATTTTTATTTGGCACGTAGTTTAAGAATGCTTGTGAAATTATTAATTTGCCCATGTTCTCCCTTGTACATTTACTAATTTGCCCATTTTCTCCCTTGGCAACTAAGCACAATACAGCACACAGGCTTCATGTCGGTCACAGTCGATCGGTTGCCCTCATCTCGGTCACCGTCAATTAATTGCCCTCGCGTCAATCATTGCCTCAATCCATCGCTCGTCACCGGAGTACAATTCTAGCAGCGAATTGATCGTCACAATTCCAGTGACGAATCAATCGTCGCGATTCTAGCAATGCTCCATCATTGAGCAGCACCCTCATCGTCAATTCGCCAGTGAATCGTCCGCCCTATCCTTGATCTTTTGTCCTTCTCAATTCACCGCTATTCTCGATCACCTCTAGCATCATCTCGAACTTGCCTCGCCGATCGCTTCTCCCATTTGAATAAAAAATGCCCAGAAGAAATCCAACAAACAAATTGCTCCAAACAACAATCAATTAACCAAAAAATAAAGAAAACAGCAAAACCCAAAAGTTTAACCGCCTTGATTTGTTTTGTTGCCTTCGTCACATCGATTCGTAACCTCCACCTCCTCCACTACGCTAATTGACGATTGCATCTGAAAACACAAACCCAACTAGCATCCCGAAGATACGCTCTTCGTAGTCCATGCATCGCCGGTAAAATGTCGCCAGAGGACCTAAAATACAAGATCCTTGGACGGGAGATTAGGCAAGGGAAAAAAATGGTAAGATTTCAAAGGATTAGTGGAGTTTAAAGGAAGGATCTAATAGATATTTTTGTTGCTAAAATTTGCCAAAAAAGAAAACGGTGCAAAGAATTTGGGATGGCCCAAAAAGGAATACGGTGCAAAGAATGTGGGACGGAGGAAGTATGTAAATTATGGATTCATCAGAATCCCTACACCACATAGGAGGCAACTACCCTTACTTCAAATTGACTTGGGCAACAAGGTTAAGCAATATTATCCTAAAGGGGATAACTTCACATAAAAGGCAAACCAACTTAGGTTAGTTTAGTTAGCTTTAGCAGTAGTAAGTAGCATTATTCATTATAGTACTTCTTACGCCATATTCACATTCACTTAGCCTACTTCATTCCTTTCACATTTTAAATGTTTTGCCTTTAATTTAGCTATAGTTGGTGGAGTATCTAGGACTTGATTTTCAATAAGGATCATATTTATATCTTGCGATGAATTTTAAATTACACATACCATATCGTACACTTGTGGGTGAATATATAGGTTTATGAAGTTAAAGCTTTTGTGTTCATAATGAACCAGGATCATTCCACTGAGAATAACGTCATCGACAAAGGATGGTGCTTCCTAGAACAAGTACAGATCCTTTGGCGTCAGTAGACAAGATGAAGGAACATTGGAGAAAAATGCACGCTGCCCCCTCAAGATCCAAAGAAAGGAAATGCCCTCGTTGCCCTAGATGACCATAGGGGTGTAAAGAAGCCAAAACGAGCTCAAGCTTATTGGGCTCGAGCTCGACCCTTTAAGCTATTAGTACTACTTAGGCTTAAACTCGAATTGCTCGAGCTAGAATTTTAAGGCTCAAGCTCCGCTTAAAGAAAACTTGAGCTTAGCCCGAAAGCTCGTCAGGCTTGAAAGAATGGCCTTTTATAGAACTTATTATGTTTAATTTGGTGACTTAAACCAATAATTCTTTAATTAACTGGACAATTAAAATATTATATATATTATTATTGAAGGCCTGTTAGGCCCCTTAATAAAAAGGGTTAGGTACTTATAAGCTTCAGCTTAGCCCTTGAAGTTATCGGACTCATTTCAAGCTCAAGCTTAAGCTCAAACTCGATAATTAAATCAAGTTCAAGCTCGAGTTATTCAATAATGGTCCAACCCATTTACACCCTTAGGTGGCAACCAATTCTAGGATGTCCAACATAAATTGTTTTATAGGCTAAAGCCACAATTTAGCAAGAAAACCGAAGGGCAATCCCACTAGAACTCAAGGAGGCAGCTAAAAGTCTTCTAGCCCCGAAAGGCATCAAGTCCCCTCCAAGAGAACCATAGTAAAGGTCTAAGGTTTGCTTAGAGGTGTTAAAACTAAGTGATATAAGTACGGTCCTTAGGAGTTTGAGCCAGGTAGAAGAACATCCAAAGGTTATAAATCCTCCCCCTAAGCACCATACCCTAATTATTGGCATAAGCTACATGTGGGTATAGCCATTCATGGAGGAGTTCAATAACTTACCTACCATTTAGTATTAAGGATTTAAAGCTCTTTAATTAAGCACTCCTTGTTAAGATGATTTGGCACATCATGAAACTAGGGACATCTTTTTATCTTATAGAATACTTTGAGCAAATTATGGTTTAAAAGACTCTTTTTAGGTTGCCAAGCCAAATTTTATTACCTCAATCATCAGGAGAAGTCTGGTTTATGGGTGACAACTTATAACTCTCTATCTTTGCTCACAAGTTGGGGATGGATACTCGATTAATGTCTAGTATGACCATTGACTCTGAGTTTATAATCCTTAAATGTTACATCAACATTGTTTACAACAATCCACAAATGTGCATCTTGTGAAAAAGCTTATGGTTCTAAATGTTAATGGTTAATAAAATTTGCCTCTAATCAGGTAGTTTTTTGATGATGAAGTTGTTACAGCCATTTCTCATTATAAAACCCTTCTCCATTCTTTTTCTTCGGATAAGATAATTTGCACTAGGCCTAAATCCATAATTCACTCCCCAACTTTGCTGACTCGGACACTTAACCCCTTCAACTATGACTCGATACAACTCGGCTCCCAAACTTTGTAAACTGGGACACATAGCCCCCTTTAACTAATGAAAATATTCTCTCTTTTTTTTTTCATTTTTAGGGGTTTAAATGACAATAACATTGAATAAAAAGGTTGAGTTTGGTGTTTTAGCAATTGTTGTTTGACAGTTTGCCTTCCTCTGTGGTTTTAATTAGCATATTGAGGATGCTCCTAATTTTCCAATGAACTCTCTGACCTCCTGCATGCAAAGCTGTAGAGGAAGACAACCTCTCAAACAGTAATATGCTAAAATGCCAAGTTCGGTCTCCTTGTTCATGTTATTGTCATATAAGTCCCTTGGAAACCCAAAAGAATAATTCCATCAGATAGGAAGGGTAATGTGTCCCAGTTTACAAAGTTCGGGGGTTGAGTTACCCTGAGTCATAGTTGAAGGGGTTAAGTGTCTGAGTCAACAAAGTTGGGGGGTGAATTGTAGATTTAGGCCTTTGCACTATGCCAAGTAATGGTAATTATAGTACAAGGAAGGGTTATGTCAACTCTATTATTTCATCTCATAAAGTCGAGCAGTAGCGTACTCATAAACTAGACAAACAAAAGGTATACAAATATTTATGGGATTCGAACATTTCACAAAAGTTTAAAGTGTTGATTTGGAAATGTCTTCAAAATGTTTTGCCTGTGAGCCCTACTTTAGCAAGTTGAGGTAAGTTGGTTAACCCTATTTGTTCAAGATGCTCTCGAAGTGAGGAATTTATTTCTCATACCTTCTTATGTTATCCTGGCTCAAGTTATGAATAAGGATGCGTGGTTCATTTCCATGTTTTGACAAAATTAATATTGGGTACACCAATTTGTTAGAACTATTTGCCATTACTGTATGGTGTATTTGGATGGGCAAGAATAACTAGGTCTTAAATCAAATCTTATTCCAACCAATTGACATTCTTAGTTGGCAAGACATTCTAATACAAGAATTAAAATGAGCTAGATAGCTCAAAGCTATATACCTTAGGCCTTTATTTCAAATGCCCACTCATCTTGTTTTTACTTGGAGAGGCATTCCCTTAGCTACCTCTTTTAATTGTAGTTGATGGTCTCTTTGGGGATAACTGTTATTGGGTAAGCAACCTTTTGCAACCGTATGACTATTCCCATCACTAGAAAAGGCTCTCATATAGTTGCTAAATTTATATTGTCAGCTGAGATTCAAGCCAGCTATGATGGTTTAAGAGAAACAACGTCTTCAAGAGTTTTTCATTACACTAGTTTAACATACTATATTCAAGCTTTATTGGCTATTACTCAGCCAGAGCCAGACTATGCTTGTATTGACGACAGTGCAACTGTTCAAGACATTCTCAGCAACATCTCAAGCTTTGTTGGAGTCACCCTTGTTGTTGTCTCTCGACCTACAATCACTTTAGCACATTAGACTTCTATGTTTCTTACTCATAGGACTTCGCTATCTACTCTTTGGATGATTAAGATTCCTAAATAAAGATTAGTTCTCAGCTTGATTCCATTTCACGATTTCTTTTTAAAAGAGGATATCCGAAATTCCTATAATAACCAAAAAAAAAATTATCGCATTTTATGATAAAATTGTACAATGGCCATTGGCCAGGGACCTGCTTACTAATGTAAGAGATTTAAATTGTACTTCTTTTATTAATTTATAAAATCAACATGATTGTGGCCTAAATATGTAACGTGCAAGCTAATATTGCTGATGCATTCAATCATGCAAGTTAATTTCCATAATAATTAAGTATTCCCGAGCTAGTTAAAATTTTAAAGATGGATCCGCACTGCCCGCTTTAGCCACTCATATGTATACCGTTCCCACCCTTGACGTACAAAAAAGAAAAAAAATGAAAAATAAAATAAAATTAATTTGCACCATCGCAAAAGAAATTGTCGATCTTCCTTGAAACGAGCTGTTTCCATTGTTCTCCAATTGAACCGCTCTTGAAACTTTTGGGCCACGATCCAACAAGAACAAACACAAACAAAAAAAAAAAAGATTGATAGGCCCAGCTCGTAAATTGACTTTTGGGTCACAAGTCACAACTTAGTTAGCGCAATAGGCGCCACCAAAATTTGCAAAATTGTCGCCCTTCTTTTTCCGAGTGGCTTTCTCTTTAAGAATTTACACTACACCTTCCTCCCAGTCCCACTCTCTTTCTCGAAGCCCCATGTGAGCACCGACAAAGCCAGCTGCCTTCAATGGCTACCCCCGCGTCTTATCCCCTACACTCGCCCTTAACATTTTCCTCTGCAGTCATTAGAAGTCGCCAATCTGCACTCACCACGTTGCACCGATTCTACCTTTCTTTCCCTCGAATACCCCTTCTCTGATTCTAAATTACGGAAACGCCTCTGGGTTCGATAACCATCTCCAACAGCACACGCAACGGCCCGCTGCCTTTCACGCGGATTTTCATTATTTCTTTCTCTGTCTCCTACTTATAGGCTTATAGCCATCGCTCTTGCTCCTGTGAGTTCGTGACATTCCAATTTGAAAAGCTCTTTGTTCCTCTGAGCCAAATCGACAGACATTTCTGCTGCGAAGATGGCCAAGGTGTTGTTGCTGCTCGCGCTTTGCGTGCTTCCGGCTATTGCCAGCGCCTCTCGCCCCACCCGGAACCCTTTCGCTGTCACTGGCAGCGTCGTCTGCGAATCTTGCCGATGTGGGTTCGAGAACGAGATGTCCAAGCCCATCGCAGGTGCTTTCTCCTTCCACTTTCCCTCTCTTTGGTTTGCTACATGTTATTTCTTTCTGGGTCTCCCCCATTTCTTGTTTTGATGCTCTAGATCTTGGCGTACTCTCTGATCAGGTCGGAGAGTTTTGTGGGTTTGAGAGGATACAGCGTCAGATCTGTTGCTTTGGCTTGTAGTTAAGTTAGGAGAGAGGAAGTGAGAGTATAGATCAGGTGATCTTCTTAGAAAGTGGAAGTCTATTGTAAGTAGAGGTTGTTCTGAGAAACTGGGAATGTAGACTGAATTGAGCATTCTCTGACTGGGTAATGTTACAGTTTTGTGGGTTTTAAGACTTCTCAAGAGTTTGAAGAGTGATCAGAACTGGGTCAAGATTAAAAAATTACAAAAATGCACAAAGAAAATTGTAGGGGCGGAATCTGCTTATTTGCAACTGCTAGATCCATTAAGGCGATGGTGAAATCTTTTCTTTGGGGTGCAGCGCATGACTTTAAACTGTTGGCGATGTTCTAATTGTCCTTCATCTTCCCTGCAGGTGCCAAGGTTAAGGTGGTGTGCACAGACCGCAAGACGGGGAATCTGGTGTATGAGAAATTCGGAAAAACTAACTCGGAAGGAAAGTACAGGATTCTTGTGGATGAGGATCACGATGATCAGATCTGCGAATCCGTCCTTGTGGAGAGCTCCCAGGCTGATTGCGCGGAGATGTCCCCAGGCCGCGAGCGTTCCCGCGTGATCCTGACCAACTTCAATGGCATGGCCTCCACCACCCGGTTCGCCAATACAATGCTTTTCCAGACCAGTGTAGAACGCGACGGCTGCAAGGAGGTTCTTGCCAAGTACCAGTTGACAGATGAAGACGTCTAGATTGCTGAGTTTGGAGTTACTACCCGCCTCTGCGTCTAATTGGTTGTGGTTTTATGTTATTGTTTGTGTTGGTTGTCTGAATTGTTTTGTTATTTGCGGTGCTTAGAGGAGTTGAGGTAACTTATTGCTGTTCAATGGATTGTTACCAGTAATATAATATATAGAACATGATCTTGCTTCTGGCTTGGAAGTGCCATCTCTTATTGGTTAATGGGTTATTGTTCCGTTTTGTTTGAACATTTGCATGATGATATTCTAGAATGAGATTATGTCAGATTCATGTTTGGATTTGTTTCTAAGATCACTAACAAGAGAGGAAGTATGTAGCTTAACCCAAAAACATACTAAAATTGAAGGCTCCCTCGCCTCATCACTGTGACAATATGTTAAATTATTACCGCAGGGATATTGTACCTCAAATTTTTAACATATGTTGTTTGGAATATTGTCATCATTTTTATAAAAAAAATAAATGTTAGAATATTATTTTAAGATGATATAAATTTAATATTTTTTTACACATTTTATATATATTTTATTTTTTCTAATCATAATTTATCAAATATAAATAAAAATATATATGACGGAAGGTATTTTTTTAATACAAAAAATATAAAAAAAAATAATACTCATATTATATATGATATAAAAGAAAAATAAATAATACTCAGAAAAAATTAATTTATTGATATAAAAAAAAAAATAATATTTTAATAATAACAATATATTTTTTTCTAATCCATATTGAGTTCTCTGATATTTACTGTGGCTTAAAGAGAATGCCATTAAATTTTTATGTTAATTAAAAAAAATTTAATCACATATTATTTATCTACAATAAAAAATCAATTTAGAAGTAAATATTTTATTTTATGATATGTGTATTAATTATATTTTAATATGTTATATATTTATGATATTTTGATGTAAAATGACAAAAAAAATATCTCATACACATCCATAAAAAATAAAGTACCGCCGTATGTACCTCATGATATTTACTGTATGCTTTAGATAAAATATACACAAAAAATGAGAGATATGCGCAATACTGCAGTATACTACATGATAAAATGACAAAATACAAAAAAATTTATATCACATATTATTTATCTACAATAAACAGTATACGTATTATATCAGTGTATTTAACTCCATGGAGGGGGTAGGTGGTGGTGTTATATTTGACTCTTTTGAAGGGCTGCTACTACTTGTCTGGTCTAGTTTGGTGTCCTCTACATTTCACGAGGGTTGATGAGAGTTCTCCCAAACTCCTCTGGAGTTGCTCGTGATTCAATTTAATAGCTCAAAACCTAAATAGATTAAATAAATAAACTTCAATTTCGCAATTAAATATAGCTCATAAGCGAAACGCGTGTCACATTTAATTAGTATTTAAAGAACTAAATGAGACCCATAATAATACCAATGCACAATCAACAACCACATAGAAGATGTTCTAAGCTCTTTTACCAGTTTTGTGTCTGTGGGGTGGAATACCAGGATTTTTTTAAAAAATTACCTTAATAAATGCGGAAAATATATTTTTTGAGTAAATAAATATGAAAGATATAAAAGCTAACAGAATATGCTAAAATACATAAAGTGGTTACTCTGCTGTATTGTAGTAGCTGCCAATTTTGATGACATTACAAGTCCCATGTAACAGCAACATCGAAGAAAAGGCCCAACTAACAAGAGCAGCGAGCGAAATCAACGATTCCCTCAAACGTCCGATCTCCTTCAACAACACCTACTCTTCCTGGTTCCATGTCCTGTCCCTCCACCCTCAAGACACGCACGCAATTCCCTGTGCCCCTCCATCTCCTTCTCCCTCTGTTAACTTTCCCCTTTCCCACCACTCCCCGCCTCGTTTTCATCGCTCCTCCGTTTATACATACACCCACCCCATTTTCCTCCGCCCGCTTTCCGTCATTTCCATTTCTTCGTTTCTCCTCCCTTCGCTCCTCTGGTTTCTGGGTCTTCGTTTTCTGGTCTTCTCTCTGCTTGTTCAAGGTTAGTGTATGTTTTTTTTTTATGGATTTGAGGGGTTTCTATGGGTGCCCACTGTGTTATTTGTTCGTGGAGGCATAGTGAAATTAGTGTGGCTTTTGGATCTGTTGAATTGCTGGTTGCTTGATGTAAGGATGAATAAGCTCGTTTCTTTTTCTTATGTTTATTGCTGAGAAAAATAGCTCCTGTACATGTTTATGTGGATCATGATATTTGTTCTTCTTCTTCTTGTTATTATTCTTCTTCTTTTGTGTTTAGCTTCAAACTTAACTAAGGTATGTGTTGGCGGGATTATATCTTCCCCCCTGGACAATGACTTGCTCCAGTTAGCTTTTGAATTCTTATGTTCGTTTTCTTTTTCCTTTCATTCCCTTTTTTTCTACAATGATAATTATAGGAACATCTTTTTGTGTTTTCTTCTTCCCTCTAACCAAAGACCAATTGATCTCTAATAACGCTTCGCTTATGAAGATAGCTGGTAGTTTTGTGCAGGTGGTTTTTTCCCTTCATATCTCTTGGCATGAATTTGTTTCTTCAAACATTGTGCTTTACTTTGTAATTCTTCAGCTGGATTAACTTTGTGGTTTAATATTACTTCCTGAACATCAGAATGGCCACAGCTGCGTTCCACCGAACAGTTGGACCTCTCCAATCTCATAATCCATTCAAAAACTTTCAGCATCAGAACGAACTTGGAAACATTTCCATGAGGTTGTTGCCTAGAGGTTTCAAGGTCGACATTGGGATGTCAAAAAATGGGACCTCTTTATCTAAATCTACAGCATTGGGTCCAATTCATGCGTCAACTTCTCAAACTCCTGTGTTCAATCGCGTTTCATCTACTGTGAATGACAGCAGCACTGAGTCACGGAAAAAATCAAGTAAGGCAGACTATGAAAATGGTTTCACAGTTAAATGCTGGAAAATATATGGAGGGTGCCATCATTTTTATTTCGACAGTAACTAGGTAGAATAAGAGCATATCAATGCACCATCATTTTTATTTTAACAGTGACTAGGTAGAATAAGAGTATATTAATCTCCATGTTTTCCCCAGTTTTCGCTGCATATCTAATCTGTCAATTGCAACTCCATGGTATGTAATCTGCGTAGTTCTCTTTGACCAAAATAATTAATCTTTTGAATCTTTTGTCCTGGTATCCTGTCTCAGATGAAGTAGCTTTAATACTGATACGTCATGGTGAGTCTTTATGGAATGAGAAAAACCTGTTTACGGGCTGCGTTGATGTGCCATTGACCAAGAAGGGAGTAGAAGAGGCGATTGAAGCTGGCAAGAGAGTCAGCAACATACCTGTTGACATAATATACACGTCATCACTTATTCGTGCTCAGATGACTGCAATGCTTGCCATGACACAGCACCGTCGCAAGAAGGTAATTTGAAGAAACATCATCAAATTGTCACCTGTTAGGTTAAACTGACACTTCAATGAATCATACTACAAACTTGGCTGCCGTTTATTCAATGGCACAATCACTTTGCCCTTGGCATGAATCACAAACTGTTTCAGTACATGATAATCTAGACTTCTTAAATAATGTGTAGGCACAGTAAATAAGTCTTATGATATCCCCAGATCTTGCTAATAAACTGTAATGGTGGTAGGTGCCAATTATAATGCATGATGAGAGCAAGCAGGCAAAGGCATGGAGTCAAATATACAGTGAGGATACATTAAAACAATCAATTCCAGTGATTACAGCTTGGCAGTTGAATGAGAGAATGTAATGGCTTGTCAACTTTCTTTGTTAATATCAAGACAGCTATAGCCATAGTGCTTCTTCATACCATTTTGTTAAGCTTCTGTAGTTTTCCTTTTCCAAGGATGACTTATCAACTCTTCTTTCTCTTCAGGTATGGGGAACTACAGGGTCTCAATAAGGCGGAAACAGCGGATAAATTCGGGACAGAGAAAGTTCATGAATGGCGTAGAAGTTATGACATACCTCCACCAAATGGAGAGAGCTTGGAAATGTGTGCCGAAAGAGCTGTTGCTTATTTCAAGGACAATGTAAACATGATCTGAGTTTTCCATATGTCCAGCTTATCTAGATATCATTTGTATTCTCGTGTACTTTCTAATCACTTTATGGCTGAATTAAATGACTCCAAGTTTCATATCCCCTTAGGTTATGTGCAACTTATCTCACTAAATCATTAAACTAAAACTGAACCTTCTGCTAACCTTATTTCACTTGTATGGCACAGATTGAGTCCCAACTTTTATCAGGCAAGAATGTCATGATTGCAGCCCATGGTAACTCACTGAGGTCTATCATTATGTATCTCGACGAGTTAACTTCCCAGGAGGTAAGAAAATGTCTGGGATCTCTGTTTTCCAGATCTCTGCTGTCAGTTGTGTGGTCATTTATGCATAATGCATATCCTTATTTGTTGAATATTGTGCAGGTTATCAGTTTGGAACTATCAACAGGGATACCTATGCTTTACATTTTCAAAGAGGGGAAGTTTATTAGGAGGGGAAGTCCCATTGGACCGCAAGAAGCTGGGGTGTATGCTTACACCAGGGTATGCAACTTCTATTCATCAGTAATCTTGGTTCATTATGGGTTTAGACGTGTTTTCTGTTCTTCTGAGTTTTTTATGCAAGTGGTTTAAGTCTTTTACATGAACGAGAGTTTATGGCATAAGAGCACAGAGGGACAAACTTTCAACCCAAGCAATTTTACTAACATATACTGAAGATAATTAGGATCTGGATGTTTTTCTTTTAATATTTGAAGCTTTATTTTGTTTTCCCTGGTTTGTGCTTCGTATTCTTGACAAGTGCTCAATTCCCTTTCCCTGGTTGTCATTAAACGCTAACTAAAATTCTAAAGCTACTTCTCTTATGCTATTATTTTTTTGCAGAAACTGGCTTTATACAGGGAGAAGTTGGATGAGATGTTGAATTAACATCTTCCAACTACAGGTAATCCAAAAATTGGTTTCACTCAAATAAGAACAACTTGTTTGATGCTCTGAGGATTAGACAACACCAATAACTTGGCTGCAATGTAGAAGTTTGTCAATCATCTTCTACCTTAATATCAGACAAAGCTCAACAGTTTTGACGGCTTTCCCTTTAACTGCAGAACACAATGTGCATCTAGTTCCCTCTATTTCAGGGGCTTTCCTTCTGCTACATCGACATATTCGAAAATATAATGTATAAGGCTGAAGGTGGATCTGAAACAGTAGCATGAGGCGTAGCTGCTTTCTTGTAGTTTTAGGCTTTCCTATGCTATTGCATGTATACTTGTTATAATTTCATTGTATTCACTAGAAGTGGCATGTGTTTTTCTGTTGTTTCTAGAGAGGTGTTAGTATGTGCTGGATGATGTACACTTATTTTTGGATTTCTATACAATATTAATATCATTTTGGATAAGTCGACTTTTATATTCGTTTCAAGATTAAGCATTCTGGTTAAACCTCCAAGTTTCTCAAAATTTTGATTATTTTAATACTATCTCAATTCATTTCAGTACGTGTACCGTTTATCTTTATGTACTTGTTGGTCTATTTACTATTTTGGGACCTCTTAAATCTTTGTAGCATTTTTAGATTTAATAAATTACTTTTAACATATTACTCCTAAACTATCATTTCAATATTTAGTTTTTTCATTTAATCTTGATTTTCACGTAAAAGTAATAGAACAAAAATGGAAACAACATATAATTTTTTTTTCTTTCTTAATTTATGTGCTATTTGCAAATGGGGCAAATCAACAGGGAGTAGTATTTATTGTAATTACATGCCTCTTAGCCCCATAAAGAAATTATTTATTGGTTTTGAGATATGTAATTACATATGCTTTCAATAAATTTGAATATCATTAAATATAATTCTATTAAGTAATTATATTTTGTGTCCAATACATATTTCTAATTATTATAATTAACATCATTATTATGATTTCTGTAAAAAATTTAAAAAATAATAATAACATTAAATTGCCTAACGTACGTTTTCTTTTTTTTTTTTTTCTCACAAGCAATTAACCAGTTGCTCAATACCCATGAACAATTACATATTTTACTTTTGGGGAAAAAAATATACATATTTTAAGCAATAAAACTCTCTTTAGCATGGAAAAAAAAAACAACTCTTATGAAAATCAGAGTCACTTATCACACATTATACTAAGTGCTCTAAGAATCCATATTATTCCCTTATAACTATCAGAAAAATGCATAAAAATGATTGATAGTCACAATGAGCTAATTAGAAAACAACTAAATTAGTCAACTGTTCAACAAGCGATTGATAAGCAACTAAAATTTTTAGTCACTAGTCAATTGCCTATATTAGTGACAAAGTTCAATTGTTTTTTTGAATTATACAAATCATATTATATAATTATATGAAATGAACTGTACCATATAATTAAATGGATTGATAATTTAATATATTAAAATTAAAATTAAATTAATTATAAAGGATTGCCAAATTAAATATACATAAAAAGGTTATAAAAAAAAAAGTTAAAATCCCTAACAATGATGAAGTCTTTTGCCTCCGGCGGAAGCTGAATATCGTAGGCCTAATGTGTGTCCTCCAACTATCCGGATTGGCAGTTTGCGTCTCGAGTACGTAACTCCCAGAACTTGTCTACTTAGCTGGATAAGGTCTATGAGGAAACGGCACATACATCTCTGCCTGGTCGAACATCGGGCAATACTTTCACAGTGCATGGAGGGAGATAGAATACCGGCGGAGGAGGAATAAGGAATATATCTGAAACAACTACTATAGCAGATTAAAGTACAAAAATTACCTCTAAAATTAATGGAAGAATCAAGGAGATATCAGAAACAAATTACCACAGCTAATCCTGGAGGAGGAGAATACAACGACAAGAAAGATGAGATGCAGCAAGTAAAGGTAAAAATGGGCCGGGCCGGGCCGAGCTCAAGCCCACTAGGCTCGAGCTCAGGCCCTTTACTGTTTGATACTACTGAGACTCAAGCTCGAATTGCTCGAGCTCAATTTTTCAGGCTCGAGGTAGACTCGAGTTTGGTTCAAAGGCTCACCAAGCTCGAACAACACATATAAATCTTTAGTACCATAATTATAACCTAGATAAAAAGTAAAGATTGAATCTGTAATTTCCTACATAACCACAGAAGGGAAATGATATATCCTATCCTGAACTTTTTAAAACTTTGCTGCTTTGCCCTGAATTTGTAAATTTCACAAATAAGTCATCTTCTTCCTCAAGACAAGCAACAAGATCTACTTCATTCGAATCCATTGCATTTTCTCAGCATTGACCCATCTACGGTCACCCAACTAACCTAGAGAAATGAAAACAACCCATTTAAACACAACAAGCAAGGGTTGAAAGAACGGGACAAAGCACCTCGTAAATAGAAATTTGAACTTTTCTACCTTCTCCGAAAGATGGCCAGAAAAGGATCGCGACCATCGAATCGGCCGGCAAAGGATCGCGACCATCGAATCGGCCGGCAAAGAATCGTGATAGTCCAAACGAGAGGAGAGAGATGGTAGCGATCATTCGAAAGAATCACGATTGTCGAATTGGCGATGAAACCTTAGTAATCGACACCATAGAGATGAGAGATGGCAGCGCTGAGAATGTCTTTGATGTCATCGTGGAAGGAGGAGGCAGGACAGTGAATCTAGCATTCTTGATGCCGACGGGGAAGACACGGAGACAAAGGGGCATCAGGGTTGAAGCGGCAGAGATCTAAAAAATTTTGTCCCAAATTGAAACTATTTGTTGAGCCTATTTTATTTTCCCATACTAAAGAGGCCTGTTAGGCCCGTTATTATATGGAGCCGAGTTCATTCTAGCTCGAGCTCGAGCTCGATTAGGATTCGAGCTTATTTTCAGGCTCGAGCTTGATTGAGCCTAGCTCGAAAAGCCTCAACTTGAGTTCGAGCTTGAGCTACCAAAAAAAAGCCCGACCCCTCCCCTTTTCATCCCTAGCAGCAAGTTTGGAAATGAAAGAATAAGGAAGGAGTGATAGAGAGACGTTTTCTATGCTAAGGGTGACTTAATCCCGACTAATTGACTAACAACTACTAGCTGGGGATTAAATGGTTTAAATTTTTTACTAACTAAAGACTGATTAGTGATCGATTCAGTAGCGATTGACTTTTTAATTTGTTAATTAGTTGCTAATTACCCATGGCCTACATAAGAGAGATTAAACTAAGATTGAAGGTTCATTGTGACAGAAACTTAGTTGCAGATTTCAATAACTTTTGTGCATTTTTATTGTAATGTATTGTGCATTTCGGTCCATAATACTATTAAACATTAAAAAAAGGTGATGGTATTATGGAAAATTCGGTGACTGAACTAATTCGTGATGAAATATGGACTGAGTTCAAGTTAAAAAACTAATTTGTATGACCAAAAAAGCATGATGGAAAGATTTGACTAAATCTTAAGGAGATGCGTAATTTACAACTACCAACAAGTTCACAAAAATATATTTCTATACGATTATGAACAAAAATTGTTAGATGTGTAATTCACCATTACGCCAAGTATTTGGCTAGAAAAGGCAAAATGAACCAAATTATGTTATCACTGTCACTTTGCTTTTGCATTTCTTTTCCTCATCTATTCAAACTATACAACAGCAAGATATTCTCCAATTAGTAAGGGTAAAATGGACAAATTGCTATAAAATTATAGTGTGTAAAGTAATTTTCCCATTAAACTCTTTTTACATGCAAATTTGGGCAAAATGGGCAGTTTTGCCACTAAAGTATATGGCTCAGAGTAGTTTTGCTACTGAAATTTTATTCCGAAAAAATTTGACACTGACGTTTTTGAAATGAGCATGTTTGTTATCAATATTTTGGAATAGGGAGATATTTACTACTATGGCAGTTAACGGTAGAAATATTCCGCTATCACAAAGAATATTCCGTCAGAGTATAGGTGAGTTGGATAATCCACCACTACATCAGGCAATATGCGGCATATTTGCCATCAATGTTTTCGAAACGAACAGTTTTGCCATTGATATTTTTAAAACGGGCATATTTGCCATTAAGTTTTGACATTAGTGACGGTGGTGACATCTAGGAGGGGCGAACGAAGTGCATGGTTATCTAATGACGGAAGATCACACATAAGACATTACAAGCAATAATTGGGCAACAATTACAGCGTGCAAGCAACTGGGTAGTAACTAATGCTGCTAGAGTTGAGCAAATCCATGAGTTTGGGTTGCTATGGTTAGGATTGAGGCTGAGGCTAAGAGTATGGCGATTATGTGAGTGAGTTGAAGGGAAATCGTGATGGAAGAATTTGTCAGTGCACTTCTCTAGTCATATATTTTCAATGGGTTGAGGAAGACAAATTGGAGATGATGGCTTTGGTGTTAGAGTTGAAAGATTAAGATGAAAAATAGGAAAGAAATACAACTTAAGTGACTATACAATAAATTTTCTTTTTTACTATTTCTACCTGTGCCTCCATGTGTGCTCCACATCGGTAAAATACTGCCACATCATCACTCTATCAGCATGTCTTGAGATGTTACTAACGGTAGTGACAAATATGCTCATTTCGAAAACATTAGTGGCAAATTTCTCCAAAATAGAACTTTAGTGGCAAAACTACTCTGTGCCTTATACTTTAGTGACAAATTTGCCCCTTTTGCCTGCAAATTTGTAATTAACATTTTCATTATGGGCAATTTTTCCATTGCCTGTTAAATAGTAGGAATATTCCATTTGTTCAAAAAATATTTTATGACATAGCTTTTAAACTAGTCCTTGGAATCCTTGGAAGTTTCTTCTTAACCTCTAGCTACCTAAACTTTTCACGACACTTAAATATATCAAAACCTTGTGTTCAACAACACTCTCCATTACAAAATGGATGCAAAATCCCTAGGTTTTTTAGTCACTAATCAGTTGGAAGTAGAAAGGTCTACTTTTTATTGCAACTGATGGCCGACTGAAAGTTTCAGTCGCTAAAATGTTAGTCGCTTTTCAATCGAAATTTTTTTAAATATTTGACTTCAATCACCCTTCAATCGCTTTTTTAGTTGTTAAATTTACCTCAGTCACTTTCTCAGTAGCTAATTGATTTAGAATTTTTAGATTTTTAGGGTTTGGGTTTTTTTTAAGTTTAAGATATGTGTATTCATATTTTTTTTTTTGTTTTAGGGTTTGTAATTTTTTTTAGGGTTTAGGGATATAGAATTAGTATTTAGGGTTTTTAAAGGATTAAGGGTATTGGACACAGATTTAGGGTTTAGGATTTTTCTTTAAGGTTTAAGGTTCAAAATTAGTATAGGGTTAGAGGTATTAATTGAATCAATTTAATATTAGGGTTTTGGGATTTATTTTATGATTAATTTAAAGCTTTTTTATGGTTTAGGGTTTAAGAATTTTTTTAGGGTTTAGGGACATATATAGAATTAAGATGGTTTAAGGGTATTTAATTAAGTATTAGGCTATTGAAATTTAAGGTATGAGATTTGCATTTAGGGTTAATAGTATAGATTAAGTTTAGGGTTTAGGGTTTAGTGTTAATGGTATAAATTAGGTTTGCATTTAGGGTTTTAGGTTTAATTAGGGTTTAGTGTTAATGGTATAAATTAGGTTTGTATTTAGGGTTTTAGGTTTAATTAGGGTTTAGTGTTTAATTAGGGTTTGTATTTGAAGTTTAGGATTTGCTTAGGGTTCAGAATTTAATTAGGCCTTGTATTTAGGGGGTTAGAGTTTTAGGGTTAATGGTAGTTAGTTTTTAGGTTTATGGTTTAATTAATAGGGTTTGTATTTAGGGTTTAAGGTTAATGGTAATTAGGTTTAAGGTTTAGGGTTTAATTAGGCCTTGTATTTAGGGTTTAGGGTTTAATTAGGGTTTGTATTTAGGGTTTAGAATTTAGGATTAATGGTAGTTAGGGTTACGGTTTAGGGTTAATGATAGTTAGATTTAGGATTTAGGGTTTAATTAGGGTTTGTATTTAGGGTTTAAGGTTTAATTATGTTTGTATTTAAGATTTAAAGTTTAGGATTAATGGTAGTTAGGGTTAGGGTTTAGGGTATAATTAATAGGGTTTGTATTTAGGGTTCAAGGTTAATGGTAGTTAGGTTTAGGGTTTAAGGTTTAATTAGGGTTTTGATTTTAATTAGGGTTTGTATTTAGAGTTTAGGGTTTAATTAGGGTTTAGGGTTTAATTAGGGTTGTATTTAGGAGAGTTTAGGATTTTTATTTAGGGTTTAGGGTTAATGGTAGTTAGATTTCGGGTTTATGGTTTAATTAGGGTTCAGGTTTTAATTAGGGTCTGTATTTATTGTTTGTGGTATAATTAGGGTTTAGGGTTTTATTAGGGTTTGTATTTAAGGTTTAGGGTTTAATTAGGGTTTATATTTAAGGTTTAGATTTTAGGATTAATGGTAGTTAGGGTTAGAGTTTAAGGTTTAATTTTAATTTCTTGAACTTATGTGATATAATTTCTTTATTAATTTTAATTTTTGAAATTATATATATGGAGAAAATTTCCTGAACTTGACACACACACACGCACACATTCATGATTGTTCCATATGTATAATTTTATTCGTATATACATATATTTATATTTGTATTTGTACCTGTGAAAATATAAAGTAAAAAAACTGGAAAAATCATGAACATAGCAACTGAATTTTGACTGCACTCATGTATGGGATGACTGTGTTCATCTGGCTTTTGCGAGTGACTTTGTCATTCGAGGTTTAGTCGAGTTATAATCGGAGTTCAGTCACTAGGCAGTTGGAATAAAAAGGTTCAATCAGGTTGCAGTGGGAGTTCAGTCACCCCAGCTACTTTTTTTTTACTTCCCTTATTCTTTAATCGATTGTCTCACTCATTTCAGACCGAGCACTCTCACTCATCTCTCACTCTCATCTCCGTCCTTCATCTCTTTCAACCCTTTTGCTCTTATCTCACTCTTGTCTCTCACCCTTACTCTCATCTCCGTCAACCAGTCGATCATGCCCATCGCATCGCTGTCCACTCACCTTGCCAGTCTACCATTCGTCATCTCCACCCACATCGCCATCTACTTCTGCCATTTCTTGCCTCGCCATCATCTACCTTAGTCTCCTCCTTGCACTTGCCACCATTTGCTTCCATCTTGTTAGCCTCATTGCTGGCCACCTCAGTCTCCTTGGCCTCTTCCAACTCATCCACGTCGGTCTTCTCCATATCTGAGTTTTGAAATTGTGATTTTTAAAATTTTTGAACTATTATATTAAAGTTTTTAAATTGTTCTTTGGGTTTAATTTTTAAATTTTTTTTTAATTTTATACTTTGGTATGTATGTTGACTTTTATATTAATGTAAATGTGCAAGTTTAATTTCATCATTTTGTTTATTTCATTATTAATATTTAAAATAAGATAATATTCATAGCAATTTAATGAAATTATCAATTAAATAAGAAATGAAATAAATAATGAATTAAATTATATAATATTAATTAAACAATAATTATATTACACAGTAATGTTTTTTGTTTGAAAAATAAAAATCTTATTATAACGACTGAATGAGTTAGTTGCAACTTACAATATTCTCGATTGATTTTTGATTGAAAGTTTCAGTCGCTTTTTGCAGTTAAGATTCAGTCACGGTAAAATTGCAACTTGAAAAAATGCGATTGTCATCTGTAGTAGCAAAGCAATCACTTTTAACCAGTATCGTGACTGAAACGCAACTGAATTTTTGGTTGCAATTTTGCTTCTGTTTTGTAATACTCTATTAATGAGCCTTCTTGTTTTAAACTTCATCATTAACGACTGAATGAGTTAGTTGCAACTTACAATATTCTCGATTGATTTTTAATTGAAAGTTTCAGTCGCTTTTTGCAGTTAAGATTCAGTCACGGTAAAATTGCAACTTGAAAAAATGCGATTGTCATCTGTAGTAGCAAAGCAATCACTTTTAACCAGTATCGTGACTGAAACGCAACTGAATTTTTGGTTGCAATTTTGCTTCTGTTTTGTAATACTCTATTAATGAGCCTTCTTGTTTTAAACTTCATCATTGTCACTGAGCAACCCCTTAGCAATGACGCCATCGATCTTTTATTCTAAAACTGCAGTACCTGTATTTAGTCATGCATATATCAATCAAACCTTGTTTAATCAAGGTTTGTTTTAAGGAGCATTTCTGGGAGATTTTCTCTCAATACAGAATATTGATGATAAATTTGCACTTTTTTAAAAGATTAATGACAAATTTACCAGTAAAAAAAAATATTCAGTGGCAAAATTACTCTATCCTATATAGTTTCGTTACAAATTTGCCCTTTTTTTGCCAATTAATAAGTAGATATTTGTTTTTCTCATACATATCCATATTAAAGAACTACAAATTTAAGTTTTACAATAGTGATCCGAATGGTAACACCAATTAGTGTGTTGTCTTAACAAAAATCTACCAAGCACAATTAAATCATGATAAAAGGTCATTTTTTTCCGTCTAAAATTTTACTTACATATCTATGTTAGTTGCAGAATTTTTCACTTTCTTAAATAAGTCTTAAAACTATGCAACTACATAAACAGTTAGTCATAAAACTTTTTACCTTTCCAAATGATTCCTAAAACTTTGGAACTACATAAACAACTATCCATACAAGTGATTACTTTTCTGAAATTGACCTTTTTCTAAATTACAATTTAAATTGTCCAATTAGTAATTGTCTTCCAATAAATTTTAAGCATGCAATAATCTTTAACAGTTAATAGAAAACATAAATACTAGTTTTTTCTCTCTATGTTTTGTTTCAATGAAAAATCATAATTGTGTTTTTTAAACTGGTCATTAAAATTGAATGTGTCCGAAAATTTTTGGAACATACGACATTATGATGGTGTGAATGATATTAAGTATTATCTTTGTCATTGCTTCTTAAGATCATTCAAAGAGAAAATCAAAACAAAATATCATTATGTTGTATCTTGTAAGATTTTAGGATATCTTTACCTCTCCTAGTACTCTATACCAACAAATAATAGGACCTATAGAGATACTTAAAACAAACTTTACAACAACAATTTAAAGATAATAATATAAGATAATAAAAAGGATCCCAAAAGTTTGTTAAGCAACTCCACTTCCCTAACTAGCTAGAGATACATTTAGAACTCTAACCTATGTCTAATGAAAGAAATTCAATATGAAATTATTCAATTTGATTGTTATTTAACACTTAAATAAAATAGAAGTTATTGTTAATAGATAAAATCTTATATGTATAACTAAATGTTAGCAATTTAGCAAAGTTTTAAGGATTGATTTTAAAAAATTAAAATTTTTAGGACTAAAAAAAAGAGTGACAAGTTTTAGAATTTTTTTTTTCAAAAAATCATAGCTGTTTTTTTAAATTGATCATTTGAATCAAATACATTCAAAAGTTTTTGGAACAAACAACTTCATGATAGTGTGAATAATATTAAAAATTATCTTTTTCTTTGTTTATTAAGATCATCCAGAGACAAATTCAGAATAGAACATCATTATGTTGTATTTTATGAGATTTTGAGATCTTTCTGTCTCTCTCAGTACTTTATACCAACAAATAACATCACTGATAGAGATACTTAAAACCAACTTGGCAAAACAATTTAAAGATAATCACATGAAACAATAAAAAAGATCTCAAAATATTAGGTTTGTTAGACAACTCCACTTCTATAGGTAGCTAGAGATACATCACATATATAACTAACTTTTAACAATTCAACAAAAAATTTAGGAATGATTTACAAAAAAATTTAAAAGTTTAAGGACTCAAACGAAAAAGAATGACAAAGCTTTAGGACTGTTTTCTTACAAAAAAAATCATAATTATGTTTTTTAAACTGATCACTAAAATCAAATGTGTCCTAAATTTTTTGAAACATACAACCTCATAATTACTCGAATAATATTGAGTATTATCTTTATCATTGTTTATTAAGATCATCTAGAGATAATATCAAAATAGAATATTATTATGTTATATCTTGTGAGATTTTTATGATCTCTCAGTCTCTTTTAGTACTCTATACCAACAAATAACATGATCAATAAGGATACTTAAAACAAACTAGCCAACAACAATTTAAAAATAATCATATAAGATAATAAAAAGCATCCCAAAATATCAAATCAGTTAAACAACTTCACTTCTCTAGTCAGCTAGAAAATGTAATGCTATATATAATTAGCTGTTAACGATTTAGCAAAGTTTTAGGACTAATATTTTTTTTAAAGAAAAGTTAAAAGTTTTATGACTTAAACAAAAAAAACTGACAAGTTTTAGAACTGTTTTTTTTTTATGAGAAAATCATAACTTTTTTTTAATCCAATCACTAAAATTAAATATGTCCTAAAATTTTTGAAATTTATAATGTCATGATGGCATGAATAATATTAAATATTATCTTGATCATTGTTTATTAATATCATCTAAAGGCAAGATCAAAACAGGACATCAATATGTTGTATCTTGTGAGATTTTAGGATTTCTTTACCTCTCTTAGTACCTTATACAAATAAATAACATTAATCATAGAGATACTTAAACCAACTTTCCAATAATAACTTAGAGATAATTATTTGAGACAATGAAAATGAATCCCAAAATACCATGTCTGTTAGGCAACTTTACTTCCCTAACTAGCTAGAGATACAATATATATATATAACTGATTAATAAAAATTTAGCAAAGCTTTAGAATTGATTTTTTTTAAAAAAATTAAAAGTTTTAGGACTCAAACAAAAAATATTAACAAGTTTTAAGACTATTTTCTTTTTATGACAAAAAAATCATCACTGTGTTTTCTAAACTGATCACTAAAATAAAATGTGTTTTAAAATTTTTGGAACATACGACATCATGATGGCAAGAATAATATTAAGTATTATGTTTGTCATTGCTTATTATGATCATCCAGAGACAATATCAAAACAGAATATTGTTATATTATATCTTGTAAGATTTTATGATATCTATGCCTCTCTAAGTATTCTATACTAACAAATAACAAGATCAGCTGAGATACTTAAAACCAACTCACCAACAATAATTTTAAGATAATCATATAAGACAACAAAAAGGATCTCAAAATATCAAGTTTGTTTTTAAGATAATCATATGAGGCAGCAAAAAGGATCTCAAAATATCAAGTCTGTTAGACAACTCCACTTCTCTAGCTACTTTGGAGATACATGATATATATATATAATTAAACACCTACGTTAATCCATCTTGTAATTTCAATTTCATCCACCACTTCACTAATTAAAATAAAAACCAATCCTTGAAGTCCATTGTTTATTTCACTATGAAAATCACTATTACACTTATTGCATTTGTCTTGCTGGCTTCATGTCTGGTGGTTGTGACAGCGCAAGTGGGGGATGATGACTGCTTCGGTGTTCTCTTCGACCTAGGTGAGTGCTTGGCCTATTTGACAGAAGGAAGCAAAATGACCAACTCAGCCAAATGGCTTTGTTGCGATGAGTTTATGACTGTCATGAAAGGTAGCCAAGACTGTATCTGTTATGCTGTCAAAAATAGTGAGAAGATCGGATTGGACCTTCATATAGCTAGGGCTGACACTCTCATTTCTATGTGTCATGTCCCTGTTCATTCTGCTCACCTATGTGAAGGTAAGTATATATAACAAAGTGTTACATTATTGACTAAACACACTGCCAGTGCATATATAGACTAGTTATTTATTCTAATAAAATACATGGAAAGGTTTAGATCACAAAATTAATGTCTTTGTTTCTATTTCCTAATATTTATTTGTATTTGATTAGTTTGATGATCAATTTCAAAGATGATCAAATTCGGGTACGTAATTATATTGAAGACTGACGTGATATGGAAATATATATTCTTGCAGCAAAGCCTCCGTCAAAGCACGACGAACCACCAGCTCCAGCTCCATCTCCAAAGTCAGTGCCGCCACCAAATAACAAATCACATGAAAAATCTCCAGCACCCATAGTAGCATCCAATGCAAACTCTGTCGTGATTTTCACTTCAGTCGCGTTTGCACTACAGCTTTTTTTTTCCTTCTATTTTTTAGTTTAACTATAGTTCAATTAGGATTAATTCATTAATCATGTGGTTAGCTAGCTAGGGTCACCCGTAAAAAGGTAGGCTTTCTCATGCCTGCTTTTAGTTTTAGCTAGGATTAATGTAGCGATAATTACGTAGAGTCTTGCAACTAGCTTCACCTCTAGGTTTGGCATTTCACTTTTTGATCCAATGAAAATAGATACATGCAAAATACTATAAACTTTTTTTGGGTTACTTTACATGGATTTGATCTTGTTGTGTTCCATGTTTCTTTTAAAACACTTTAAGTATAGTTGTTTGAACTTAATCATTTGCACTGTCTTCTAACTAACCAAGATGATGAAACTATCAATATTCTAAACACGAGTATACTTGATAATATTAAATTATTGATGTCGCACATCATATTAGTAAATTGTACATTTAATCGAATGTTGTTTATCATGAAATGAACAATGAAGGCTAATACTGCTTCATTACATTCATATTCTTACATTATTGGATTCCACATTAAGGACAATTTCAAGTAAAAATTATTAAAAAAAACAAAAGAAAAAATAGTTTTAGTTGAATCTAAACCTGCTTCCATTAAATTTATTGAAACTTATAATTATACCCATAACATTAATTGTCAATTTAAAAATCTGCAAATGTCAAATATTAGAAAATATAACAGGAGAGAAATTAAAAGATGAACAAGGCAAATGCCATGGCTAAAAGTGTCACAAATTGTCAAAAAAGCCTTAAATGTGACGTTAAATAGTGTTACACAAAAATGGAAGAAATACTTGTGTTGTAAAGAAAATAATGTCACAATATCATCGTAAAATTGTGAGGATTGTAATCATTACAGAACTATGGCAATTTTGCAATGTTGAATGTGCAACAATTATAATCATCGCAGTCCTGCGATGACTCTGTGACAATTAATAATGATGGTATACATATGACATAATTCTAATAATGGTATCCATTGAATGTTTTTTTTTTTAGTTTTATTTATTTAGCTATATTAAAACTAATATATACATAATTTGATTAAAGAATCAAAAATGAATTTAACATAATGAGAAGTTAGTTAAAATCATAATTATATATGGGAAATATGTACAAAAATGTGAAGATTTACTTACATATTATACAAAAAATTTGAAATCTATTTGTCTCTGCCATTCTATGAGTCTCTTCCTTTTTACTTATTACATCACCATGCCTTTTGGCACCATCCAGTAATTCAAAACTTAATTTAAGTCATATTTTGACCTGGACATTTTCAGATGCCCCTAATAACCAATAAATGGCAAGGAGCTAAACAATCTACTGAAGCTGTGGAATGAAAAAATGCATCAGTAATGGAGCATTCCACCATAGAATGAAGCACCTGCACGAACAAAGGTGGACAAAGCGGAAGCAAAAATGTTGGCATAAGTAATACAAACATTGGTGAGAATCCAATACCCTGAAAACCCAAGGGTTCCTTCATAAGGTTCATCCACGAAGGGTGAGTCAGGGCCTAAGATCAGGCCGAAAGGCATAGTCTATATAGACAACAGGTGAATATTCCTATACTACCCTCTGTTGGTCCTGATGGACGGAGGAGGCTAGGTTAGCCAAAAGATGGTTATCGGTTCAAGGACACAAGGTGCCCCTGTTTTTGCAGGAAAATAAAGGATAAAGAAAATTCTCTAAGCCAATGTTCGAGTACCAGGCATTACAACATTGAACTAACCCATGCTATACTACCAGGAAAAGCTCTAACGACCTTCAACAAAAGGGTACCTGTACCAAAAACTGACACAGGTGAGCAAGCAAAGAATACCTAAGGGTGCAAGATAACTTTTTCTAAAGAACTCGGTAAAATAGCCTCATAACTACGAATATGCAGGCATACATTTTGTGCTTGTTTGAGAAATAACAATGAGATTTCCTAATATCATGCTAATAATAGCTAGGATTTTTAGAAGAAGATGTCATTTATTTTATGAGAAATAGAATGGAATATCAAAAATTCACGTGGCTGAAGCAAAAACAGTTACTTTTGAAGTAACATAAAAAAAAAATAACGACTGGAATGGGATAAAACCCTAATATAATGACTAAGTTGTTGGAGGTGTTATACCGTCTTATGTCCATCCAGTTCAGCCAAATAAGAGGATCTAAGCTGATAACCAGCCAGAGTAACCCTAGTAATTGTCCACTTACTATACAATAGATTAAGGGCAACACTTGATGCAATATTGGCTTCAGCCTGGACTTGAGCTCAAATTTCAACCCAAGGCTGACCCTCCAACTAGAAGGCCTAGGTGCATAACTAAAAGTCATCAACCTATAACTGGTTTTGGCTCTTCCATAATTCAACAATTTTAACTGGCTAATTAGTGTGTGGCATTTAATCAAGTATGTGTTAGAAAAATGTTAATAAATCTTTAAAAGTGGTGTGGAAATTGAAAATTAAAATTACTCTCTAATCACTGCAAAAGTGGTGGGGATTGGTGAGGTGAGGTGATGCAAGAGACCCTTCAAGTGATCATTCTTTGGCTAGCTAGCTATCTCTTACCAAGCGTCTACATTAAACAAAAAGACAAGTATCTGGATCATGGTACTTCTATGAGACCAATTAAAAATATCCATTGTGCAATCAAATATAAGGATAATTTTCTGAAAATGTTAATAGAGAGTTAGAAAGAATGAAAATAAAAAAAAAATTTGTGGAACTATGGTCCCCTAGCTGGAGAGCAATTAGATTGATGATGGGTTGACTGATTTTTTTCTCAAATACATTTCAGTCCAGTTTCTTCTTAAAGCTCTGCTACTGCTCATTCTTTTGTTGGGTTTACAACATTTTATCACAAGTTAACATTTGAAATAATTACATAGTTGGTTAAGAAATAAATAAAGTTAAGGTGTTTAAAAGCACTTTATACTATATCCTGCCCTAATGCATCTCACTTGAAAAACGGAACCGATTGTATACTTCAGCATAGTCCCAAGGAGTTATCAAAGTGTTGCACGGATACACCAACTATCAATCATGCCTTCCACTTTTTGGCCTTCTAGTGGTCACATAGTCAATGCCATAAGGGAGTATTATAGCTGCTTAGGACGTGCTGCCTTAGTAAATCATAACGACATTGTTGAGAAAAATGTTTGGGACTTGCCTTAGATGACATACTTAGCCTTGCCTATATATCTCTAAGATGACACACCTTATGGCAAAAAAGTTATACAGCACACCTTATGGTGGAAAAGTCTTACCAACAATACTCCTGAAATAAATTTGCAGTTAGGTTGCTAAAGTTTCTAAAATGACAATTAAGTCATTTAATAGTTTATAAATCAAACCACAGCTTTAAACAGATTGAATTGACTATATATTAGACCTCTTTATCTGTATAAAGGCTACATCAGTTCAAAATTGATGAATTAGTAAACAAAAACAAAAATTAATAAATTATTTCATATAAAAACATGTATGAAAAATTATTAAGAACTTTTGAAGCTGGTGGCGGCATTGCTGAAAGACCACCTTCAGCCTATACTGTGGATGAAGGTTTATCGAGGATAGGAAAGCCTCCCTTGTGTACTCATCATCTGAGGAAACGAGTCAGTAGCCTACTCATGTTATTGCTCCTCCAACATATCCACATATATGCTATCTGGATTAACCTAATAGATGGATTATAGAAATAACTCATACTATGTTGTGATTGAGAATCTCTAGGCAAGAAAAAAGTGTTTGAAATGTAGGGCTCCTGGGCATGGACAAAACGGTGTACCGATCATGTGTTAGCCAACTAGGTTGACGGCACTTGAGTTGGGTCGGGTGTGAAATAAGAGCTGTTAGAACAATTGGGCATTTAGTTGGGGCTCATAGTGATTGAGAAGTAGCCGAACGATATCTTGAATCCAAAGGAAGCTCAGATGTGCCCTAACTCGGTGATGGCTGCCTTGAACTAAGTTGTCTCATTTGAAAGATTGACAACATATGGTTTAGTCATTGTCATAAAATTACAAGTTTGAAAAATGATAGCTTAGACACTAACATAAAATCACATGTTTGGTCCCTAAACCTTTAAAATTTTTACAACCAAGTCCTAAAGTTTAAAAAGTGAAAGCATAAAATTACATGTTTAATCTATAAACTTTTTAAAAATTTACAAGCAAGTTACCTAAAGTTTGGAAAGTGATAGTTTAGGCACTAACATAAAATTATAGGTTTTGTCCTTATACTTTAAAATTTTTTCAATCAAGTCCTTGAACTAGTATAAAATTATAGGTGTAATGCCTAGACTTTTTGAATTTTTATACAAAACTACCAAACCTAAAATGACACATAAATTACATAGAAAATGCATAAAACACCAAAAATCATCAAAATAAGCTTAGCAATTTCATACTAATCAACAAACCCATAAATCACTAAGTCCAAATCCGATAAAAAACCACAAACAATCAAGATATTAAGAAATTTTGAAGGAATGGAGAAAATGGTACATGAAGCTGCAGTGGTGATGATTTGATGACAACAGTGTGACAATTGGTCGCGGTGAGACATCGAAGATGAACGGATGGCATAGAAGAAGGGAAAGACACACACACACACACATACACACACACACACACACACACACACTTAAGGAGAAAACACACACACACACACACTTAAGGAGAAAAAAGTCTTTTCACTTAACAAACTAAGTACCAAGTTGACTAAATATATATTAAGTTTTTTTTTTTGCACCAGATTTTCGGAACTACCCTTGAAGCTAAACTTGCTATGATATTGAGTGTAAAATGTGGAATTTTTTAGTCTTGCAATAAATAAACATAATCGACATAGAAGGTTTCCCTTAAAAAAATTGTTTTCTTCCTTTTTAAATGCATTGATGTTTAAACAAAAATTTTAAAAAGGAAAAGCATCCTTATTAGTCTATGAGTCTATGACATTTAAAAATAGGAAAAATGAGAAAAACAAAAAAACATCCCTGTTACTTTGTCCACATCTACTTCTTCCTTTGTTCGACAGTTTGTGCGCAGTATAAACCACATCTCTCATCTCCGCCTCACGGGTTTTGATTTCATCTTCCAACCATTGTTTCTTGTCGCTTACAGACTCATTCACTCTTTATAAGCTAAAAGCTCTCTTAGTCACCAGCGTTATACCATTTATTGTTGCTGATTTGCTAGCATTCTTCATTCACACTTGCACTTCGTCCATCGTAGTTTCCTTTTTTTTTTTTCTTGCATGTTGAATCTTTGTTCTAGTATCCAATCGATAAGAAATAGCTTGAAACCCTCATTCTGATGTGTTTGTAAATTGAGACTCCTACTATTTTTTATTGTATTAACATCAATTTGTGATTTCATCTATCAATTGCATTGCAAGGTTTTGGTCATGCCGTGTTTAAATGTGTCTGTACAAGAATCAAGGCAGTGATTACTCTAATGCGAGGTAAGAATCAAACTTTAATTCCTTTTCAGTAAATTAATAAAAATTATTTGAGTTTGCTCAACTTTTTTTTCCCAGAGTTTTAGATTAATCTGCTTGACAAAACCGAATTTCAATTCATTCCATTTAGATTTGAAACAAATCAGTGTAATTCATGATTTTTATTTCTGATTCAACCATTATTTATTTTATTTAATTTCCTCTTATCTGCTCCAGCCCTCACTTAAATCCTTGCTTTACGCTTAATGTGGGGTCTTTGTATTAGATATTTTAGGTTGTATTAGATGGAGAGCTTTTTTGTCAATATTATTTTCGTTTGACTTTCTTAGTTATTTTATTCACATATAGAATAACATTTTGTGATTATCTCTTTGGCTGGCTGGGGTTTGTCTTTTCAATTTAATAATAGTGCTAGTTTGATGTTTTCTACTGAGATGATGTCTCCATTTAGGTTTTAAAACTTGCAAACATGTTGTCTAAGTGCAAGTCGGAATAGGACAAGGAAAATGGTACAGGTGATTTTCATACTGACTTAAATACTTATAGCTTTTGTTCTATATTGTGCTTATCATCGATTTTAAGTTTTACTTCAAAGATTGTGGAGTAGAATGTTCGGCAGTTGAACTAATATATCGGGTTTGTGTTGGAGGTATTTGATATTGTTAGGTCTTCAACAATTTAATACCTATATGTGATTTACATCCTCTTACAGTTTTTTCTCATAGTCCTTATTCCTAACTGAGGCTTATTTCTGTTAATCTCCCTAAGCACTTGCTTTAGTGAAGTAAAAAGGATGATTTTCTATTTATTTTTTCCAGGTTAAACAATTAGAAAGTTGCAAAGTTACGGAAGGCACTTGCTAAGAAATAGGAACAAGAAAATACAATGCCTCAAGGTCATTGTAATTAATGTATGAATGTTATTCAATCGTACCAATTAATAATGGCAAAAAATTAATTTATTAATTACTTTTACTTAATTGTTTGAGTAATTAATTAATTGTCTCCCATTGTACCAATTAATACCGACATTATATAATTATTTACAAATTTTTTGTAAGCAAACTAAGATTGACAAAAAAATGGTATATGGCAAATATCTTACTATAACTACATTCGAGTGTATTGAAATTATGTTAAATTAGATCTATGGATAATTTTGGGCCTTCTTAATAAACATTTAATTGACTTTCACATGCACCAAAAGTAATAATATTAATAGAAATTAATAGGTAACTTTACTTAAGTTTATTGTAATCTAATTATATATATATATATATATATATATATATATATAAAGCATGACAATTTCAATGGAGTTTTTTGTCTTTTCCTTAATTGCTATTCTCATTGATTAACACGTGTCCTTTTTTTTTTTAAAATTTTTTGCAATAAGTTTGTATTGGTCAATTAAAATTTGAAATCTACTATTACTTTTCATTGAACCTAAAGGATTCCCTAACACCATTACATAAATTTAATGGAATGCTAATTGCTTAGTTTTTATAAAACCATGATTAGAAAACATGACATAGATTTATTGTTCAAAAAAAGAAATAATCACCGTATGGTCACTGTATTGATAATTCAATTAGGCAAGTTATCAATTACTATAAAACCAATAAAGAAATGGGAAAATTTAAGACCATGTAATCAAGAATTTGATTTTATTCTTTCAAAAAAACAAGAAAGAAATGAATCAATTAAATGTAATTTTACAATTCAACCAAAGAAGTTGACATAAAATGTGAAGTCAATTATTTACATTTTTTTATATAAAAACCCATTATTCCAGCAATAAAATAACTGGCCAAATCACATGCAATTTACATCAATGAATTTATATTTGCCATGTATAATATTACATTAAATCCAATTTACAACCAAAATTAAGAACTAACATAAATCAACTCATAAATTGATTTTTTTTTATTGTATGATTATTTTGAAATAAAGGCATTATTTGGAAATTGGTCAACAATTTCAAAAAAGGAATGCAATTACAAAAAATCTCGAGTCAACACCCAAATTTATGAATTTTTGGATCAATAATTAGCTTAGAAAGTCATATTATAGCCATAATTCCATTTATTCCCAGTTGTCAAACATAATATTAGACTAAAATCAATAGGCATTATGCATTAATCAAAGAATGCAGCAACAATATATAAACAAGCTCAATACAATTAGCATCACACAACTTTGATTAAAATAAGATCAAGTGCTTGCATCGGAATGCTACACATGCATTCTTAGCATAAATGACTCTCCAATCCGAGAACGCGATTCGTCTGTCCCCCTCCTCGCGTGTCCCCTCCTGTCCCATTTAATCTCTAGCTGCCACGTCTCTCAATTAACCAAAATCTGAAAGTTAGTTTTAAAGCAAACGGCAGACGAAGTTAGTTTTAAAGCAAACGGCAGACGGAGTCTTAAATGCAAATGGAGGAGATGGAGTTAAACGATACAAAAATTAAAAAAAATTCTAGAAAAGAAAATCACAGCCATCTAAGAAAAATTTTCGACGACCAGGTCATTTCTTCCTTATTAATTGTCTCTCGGCTAGCTCCTTCGAAATTTGACACATCCACCAAATTCTAATCACTAGTTAATCAATTCTGCATTTTCAAATTGCTAATTAGTTCCATTTACTGGAGAAAAAAATGTGCTATACTTTTTTAAAAAAAATTAGTACTTATCACGTCAATTGGTGTCAGCTGGCCTGCCAGGGAAGAAGACCTATCGTTCAGTTAATTTGAAGCCCGGTAAAGTAGCCTACCTTGGGCACAGCGTTTGCCTTTAAAGAAACAAGATGTAACAAAATTGAGCACAAAAATGCAAATAATCAATGTATTTCACTATATAAGGTTCTAGATAATGATTCCTTGAAAAAAAATCTAAATAATTGAGATATAAGTTCTATCTTTTCCTCCATTGATTACAGATATTCTTCTAACTCTTTACAACGGCATCTAGCACTGCAAATCATTCATCTGAGTCTGATGGCAATTCTTGAGCCTTAAAAAAAAGGGCATGGTGAAAATATAATACACACACGTAACCACTTCCTATTTTTTTCTAAGAAAAGCAAAAAGAAAAAAAATAAAAATAAAAATATTACCTTCAATAAATCCATCATACTTGGGAAATGATTTTGACTTGTATTTATTAGGCATTGACCAATGTAATGTTGTTGGGTGAAAAATAAAAACAAGAAAATGGTAAAGATACATGCATGTAATAGTAATTAAATAAGAATATATCAAATGCATGTTACCGTAGTCAACTGCAAAGATGAAGGTTGACTTAACAAAATGTCTAGATTTGAGTAACGAGTTCCAAAATTAGTTCCCTGCAAAATTATATAAAAGTTATTAGCTTAAGTTCTTTTGAATGATAAATAATGAGATTATAAAAGTAAGGTATACTAATTACCTGTAAAAATTGATTTGGTTGCGCTACTTGATTATCTTCTTGATTCAAAGTTAAAGGTGAACCAGAAGTACACTGTTTTGTAACTTATAAAGTTCAATGACACCATTTTGAAATATGAATTCAAAATGTAACAAAAAAAATCTCAAAAATATTGAAATTAAAATTATTTAAATATACACACTACTCCTACAAAGATATTGAAATAAAATTTATTTAGGAATAGTAACTCTTAAATTGTTACCTTCTCTTTGTTTCCTTCACTATTTTGGCGTTTTCTTCCCTTTGTTGCTTTTTCTAAAGCACTTTTTCTTCGACTAGATGATCCAGATTGCTTGTTCTTCTCCTTGCGCTTTATTCCTTTGATAGTACAATGAATATTTGATGGTGCACATTGATCATCTTAACAATTGCTCTGAATAACACATACGTTACCACCTAAATCTTCTTCAATTGTAACATTCTCCAATTTAACCTCCACTTCTTTAACTGTCCTTTGTCTATCAAAAATAGCTAGATTAAATGTATCTTCACTGAGAGCAGCTCTAGCAACCAGATGAGCATATGACTTCAAAAGAACCTTGTAACGTGCTACAACATCTATTTTCAGATCATTTGTTTTTGGGGGGATAAATGAATGAATCATTCCTTTCTTTGCATCTTTAGTCCATCTTTTCAAGATATATTGATCAGGCACATGTTTAATATTATGAAAAGAAAGGACCTTCAAAGCATGAGCGCACAAAATTCCAACAAACTCAAACTTCTTGCAGCTACATGTCACAGTAGAATTGGAAGAGTCTAGTGCAACTATATGATGACATGATTTTTTTGGAGGAGTAACTCTATATCTCGTGATGCCATCATTCTCTCCCAAGCTATACAACTCACAATTCCAAGTAAGCCACAATTCTTGTGAAAATAATTTGAAGACCTCAGGAGTATAAACATTAGATGGATGCTCTAATATATCTACCTGAAATGGCAAATACGGTTTGCTATTTAAAGCTTTGAAGTCTGCTTTCAATTCCTTGAACCGAATGCCATCTAGTAGCCTTTGGAAGTGCCCAAAAAAATGTCGTAGATCATAGTTATAACCAACATACTGCTTGATTTGGTTATTCATGCTCTCACTTCTTTGGGTTGTAGACATATCAGCACAAAAAGTATGTCGGCCATAAACTAAAGCCCATTTCTCCTTTAGTTCGAACTGTTTCTTTAACCATGGATTCTCTTGAAGACCATATTTTTCAAGAATCATGAGCCAAGCATTCAAGAAGTCTTCTTCCTCATCATGATCGTATACACAACTACTGAAATCCTTAGCAAAAGTACTAAAATTCTCAAACACAGAACTAAGGTGTTTGGCGGCATTCTGGTACATATGCCACACACATAAACGATGATGAGTTTCTGGCCATTGTGAACTAAGGGCTTTAGCCATTGCAGCATCTTCATCGGTTAAAATTGTTTTTGGCTTTTTTCCAGACATGGCTTTTGCAAATGAATCAAATAACCACATGAAAGTCTCAGATGTCTCATCATACAACAAAGCAGCACCAAAAATTATAGATTGCTTGTGATGATTTACACCAACAAACATTGCAAAAGGTCTTCCCTCTTTGTTTTTCCTATATGTTGTGTCAAAACAAACAACATCACCAAAAGACTCATAGTCTAATTTCATTCTACTATCTACCCAAAAAATATTAGTTATGAGGTCCTCAATATCAACTTGTAAAGCATAAGAAAAATTAGGGTCCTCAAATTGCATTTGCTGCAAGTATTCTAAAACACCACCAGTATCCCCCACTTTCATTTTTTCTGTTCGTTTGGACCTCAAATAATTCTTATAATCCTCAGGAAGAAAACCAAGATTATTAACTCCACCAACTCTCTTCGCCATATATTCAATACCTAACCTTGGTGCTATTCCAGATTGATCAAGCACTTCCAATTCAACAGCTTGGCCAATGTCAATACTTCTTTGAGACCTCAAAAACACATTCTTTTTAGGACTAGCTAGCCAATGTGAATGTTCTGCTATAAATTTTGTAACACGTAACTTAGCACTAGATCTTCCACTAATTTGTATCATAGCTTTGCAATCAAATCTTGTCTCTGGCCGATGACATTTAACATTATCTTCTCTTTTGTCAACTTCACGTGTACCTTGAGCAGAACAACAAATAATTCGATCCAACAATTTACCTTGCTTATCCCTGTGAAACTTACTTTTTCGAATGCTAAATCCAACTTCTTTGGCATAGGTATTATAGAAGTTATAGGCATCTTCCTCACAATCAAATTCCATTTCAACCCTGGGTATGACATGTTCTGAGATGTTTGAATGAATTGAACTTACAATTTTGGGAATAGAATCAATTGTGCTATCTTGATTGTCTTCTTGAACACTTTCTTTCTCAAAGAAATCATGTGGCTTAGATACTTCATGAGCTAAAAACAACAATTTTTGACAAGATTGAGTTTTGGCATCCCCAACTAATTGCTCGTTCTCCATAACCTTAAAAAAAATAATATTTAAATATTAATTAAAATACCAGCAACAAATTGCTATTATTTTATGGCATTGTTCACTCAATTAAAACTCACATAGAGCATATTAAGCTTTGAAAACAATATTCAAGTTCCTGTGGCACGTTTCAATTATGAAAACTACTGTACATAATATATCTACTTGCTAGTCTATTTATTAATAAATTCTTTCTTGCTCCAATCGATTAAACAAAAAGAAAAACTTCCAAAAAAAGAGTGATCAAACACTACTGGTAATTCAAAAAGCATCTTGGTGGTGTCATATAATTTATTCATTTGTTAGATTTCATGAGATAAATAAAAGATAAATAAGAAAACAAACGTAATTAATGTACCTTGAATGTGAGACTATGAGTTCTTATTGCTATAGCATCTAGAGGCAGAAAAGTTTTGCTCCCTAGTCGCCAATTAGAGCCTTCAAGTGTGGACACGGAAAGAAATTTTTATTTTTATTTTTTTTTAGGGTTTGGCTAATGTTTGTTCTTTCCGTCCCTGTTTCCGCCCTCTCTGCTTGTTGCTTAACGTCTGTTTTTTCTGTTTGCGCTAAGTTAAGTATGTAAACATGGCAGAAAGCTAAAATAGGGGACAGGGAGGGGACAGAGAAGTTTAGGACAGAAGAATTGGATTCCCAATCCGATGCCTTCAATGTTTGGGATGGGAGAACCATAGTCTACAATTTTTTGTAGTATAACAAGAAAAAAACTTTAAAACAAGTAGATCAATAGTTGTAAAAATGAAACAACTCTAGGTGTCCATTTTTTTTCCTTCTCAACAGATAAAAAATTATGCCTAATTTTATCAAATTTGGCATCATCTGGTCACTAAAAAAATATGTCATAATTTCACTTACAAATCGAGGGCCATGGTGAATAGAGCAAAGATCTAAAAAAAATTCATAGATGGTTGTGGGTCTCAAAGTTTTTCTAATATAAATGAACCATTAAACATATACAGTTTTGATTATATTGGAAGAGTTGTAGATCATAAAAAAATAAATTCAAATCTGAAGAAAGTTTAAGATTCTAGGGGAAAAAAACAAGCACTGTGAAAGGCAGCTAGAAACTTTTAATATATTAACAATTTTTTCAAAATAAAAAAAATATATTTCATCTTTTTGAGTCCTATGGAAACACATTGAGAACTTTAACTTGGCTAGCCAAGTTTTGATCTAAGTTTAGGTACCCATTAGACTTATCATGATCATAACCTTTTGGTAAATTTCATGATAGTATGATATAGTTAGTTTTTTTTATATACAATACAATTTTTTCTTTTGGATTTTTTTTTGTTATTATGTGTTTTAAATTATTATATATCATAGTGAATGATGGAAAAACTATCATTCAGAAAGCTTTTTCACTACGTTTATGTTTTTGTTATTAATTTATATAATTTAGGCATGTAGATAAGAAGAAAACATTTCTTTACCCATTATTATGCGTTGATGCTATGTCTACAAATTACATAAATTTGTACTGATGGTAGAAAAAGTACGGGCGACAGCAGTTTATTAGGAGATCAGGTTAGAAATGTGTTTATGGCCAAACTGGTCTTAGTCAATCTTAACTTGATCGGGCATGGATCAATGAGAGAGACTCTAGACTGATCTAAACAATCACAAGTTAGGGTTGAACACAGGACGTGTGTATGTTAGGCTTCACCATGGGTCAAAGTCCTAGGCTAACCAATGTACTAATGTTAATAAAATAGTACAAAATGAAAATTTTATTATTTATTTTTATGATAATTATATGACATATATGTGCAGTGTATTTTTAATTTTAAAATATTTATCACTTTGAATTATGTTCCTACTAACTATTATAGTATTTTCTGTTTCAAATTTTTTTGTTGCAGTGGCTATGCCCAGATTACATAACCTGGTAAGAGTGGTGGAGAAAATATAGCTACAATAGTTTATTAGGCAATTCAACAGGTTAGAGATGTGTTATTAGCTAAACTAGCTTCAACCAGACTTATCCTAACAAGACATGGGTCAATGAAGGAGAAGTACTAGACTAATCGATACAATCACAAGATGTCAACGGGCTAGGTTTGAGCTAGGTATAACTAATCTCAAACCTTTCTCTCATGTAATTGGGTTCCAATATTACTCATCCCACAAGTAGACGGGTACTACCTACCAACCCATTTTAAGACTATGTTTGATTTTTTTAGTCTTTCATTTTATATATTTACATATATTTTCAAAAGAATGTGTATATTTACAATTAATTAATACTTAAAAAATTATAAACTAAAGTAATATAAAATAATTTATGTTACATTATAATTTTTTTTAAAATAAAATCATATTTTGAATATCAATATACTAATTTAAAAGGGGTGTGGGTAGGGTCGGATAGGATAAGTTAAATTCACATCCTACTCAATACTTCAAGGGTATGGTCGAGTTCCAAACTGGGTTCGGGGAAGGTAGGCCTAGGAGCTCATGCTAAGCTAAACCTTGGGCCGCACAAAGTCAAGTCCCAGGTCGTACAGATTTAGCATAACATTAATAAAACATTGCATAATCAAAATTTTGTAGTTCTTTTTTTAATTTCAAATTCATTTTCTTGTGATAATTATATTATATATCATGTCCATATTTATTTTTAATTGTAAAATATTTACACCATTGAATGATATTTCTACAGAATTTTTTATTCTAAATTTTATAGCTATAAGATTTTATGATAATTTCAATAATGTTAGGGAACAATTACTCTTTTTTGCCTGGGCTTTCTTGAATCTCGTAGCAATGCCAGATATATAAACTAGTTAGTGTACAATTTGAGTAAATAATAACTTAATAAAAATATAAGCACTAAAAATGGTTTTTATTTTGTCAAACACACATTAAATTTATAATTTTTTTCTTTTGCAAAAGTATTAGATTGAAATTGATGTAGAATTGTATGTAGGATGTACTCAATTTTAATCCATTCATTATTTTTTTTGTTAGCTTGTAAGAAACCATTTATATGTTCTGCGCTAATCTTAATAATGACATTGTTAATAGCACACACATTTAATACAAAGGTTCTTCAAACGCTTTTAGGTTCGCAATATAAGTCATATATTATTTAACACATTTAAAAACACTTTTAGAATATTTTTTCTCACAAGTAAATGTTTGGCCATTTTTTATCACAACAAAATTTAAAAAATTAGTTTTTTTTTAACAAAGGTTTTCCAAATGTTTTGAAGGGAAATAGAGTATTGAATTTCAAATACCAAACGATATAATAGAAGTCCAAATGAAAAATAATGTTTTTTTCAAGGAGGGCAATATATGTAATTTTTGCCACAAGAGTTTGTTTTATAGAATTTAGTCATGTAATTTATTTTTATTTATAAAATTAGAATTTAGTCATGAAAATTATTTTTATTTATAACATTGTGTTCATTTCAGTGGAATAAATTAAAAACTAAAAATAGTGAATTATGAAAATTTTCACTTAAATTTTATATTTACATTGTGTTTTACCTATTCAAGATTCTTTAGTTAATGGGAAAATTAATGCCATACCATAAGATAGGTTCAATTGCATTAAAGGTCCTTAAAACTATACTAATAATTGCAATGTTGTCTCCAGATAAAAGACATGGATCAAGAACAAGATAAATAACAATAGGTATCCATTAATTTTATAAAACAAAAAAAAAACTTAAATGAATTATTCCAATTGGAAAAGATGTTATGATTATTTGGTTTGGATATAAGTCCAAAACTGAATTTTTTATTCCATTATCAGACTTGTTATTAGTTTCTAAACTTGGAATCAAAAAGACCAAATAACACGAATAATAACATAGATATCCTACAATTATTCTTATCAATCATGTATGTATAAGGTCATTTTTCTCTAATTTGTAATATATATTATGAATCATTCTTTAACATTAGGTACAATATGTAATATTATTAATTTTATCTCATTTTTTATTTTTTTTTATTTTTCACTGACACTGTGCTTAATTTCAATAAAGAAGAACATAATTACAAAAACCGAATAAACTAGACTATAATTCAGATGATTCATGTCAATACTTGGTCAGATGCTACATTAGCTGTAGTTGGCTCAATTTTAATATCCAATTCAAATGGTTCAAATCAATTTTGTAAAAATTGAAAATTAAAAATATTGTTTTATTTGAATGAGTTTTAAATTGATCTAACCGAATGAACTTGCAAATGATTTCACACCCCACGTGAATGAGAAGGGAGATCATCATGCATGGACCAATTTGTTTTCCGAGTAAGGCTAGTAGGCTTAACCAAAAGGCTCGGATACAGCTACATTCTTAGCCCATTACACCTTCATTGTTCATCAATTTGAGCCAAACCCATGCCTATAACCCAAATCATCGTTAGGTGTTATACTTATGATGCCTACCCATTACACCCTCAGATTGTGGGGACTTGGTCATAGTGCCCCAAATTTCAAACCTGCAATTGTTAAAACCCATAATCTTGGAACTTAAATTGTAATTAAACATGGTTATGTATGTTTTTTATTTCAATCATTTGCATCAAAACTTTGGCCTTCACCACCTTAAGTTCTCATCGTCAACGCTGTCCCACTTACACATAAGCGTCTACTTCATCCTTCATCATCCACCACCATAACCCACCCAAGCTTTTCGTTTTTGTTCCTACCTTTTTGCACCCATTTGTCCTCTTTTGCCCACTACCTTCACCCACCTTTCCTCCTTCGCCTAAAATTGCCTAATTGAATTTCGTACAAAACTAATTGAGGGTTTGTAATGGTGGCATTGAAGGCCTTGACTACTTTAGTTTGCCCTTAGAGTTGATGGAGGTGACGAGATCTAAAGAATTTGAGGTCATTGAAGAGGGTTTGAGATGAAGGAAAGAAAAATGAAGTGGCAGGGAAAGAGGAATGCTTGAGAAAAAGAAAGCAAAGTTAGGATCAAGTTTAGAAATCTGGCAATAGGGAAGAAGGCTGAGACAGAGGGGAATATTACAGATTCGGCGATGGGGAAAGAGGAAAGTAGCGAAGAAAGCATGGTGGTGATGTTGTGGGCCAAGGCAATATGGTAGACACAATGGTCTAAGTGGTCAAAGTGGATTGAGGAAAATGAGTTAGAAGTGGTGGCCTATGTAATGGGAACAAAATCTTAGAGTACAAAGGATAAAAGTATGAACTTAAGTGGTTTTTATATGGTTTTTACATATTTGAAGTGAAAAGAACACAGAAGTTAAGTCTCATTTCATCACTTGTGATTGTGTTATCGAGTTAAAGGGGTAAAGTGTTCAAGTCATAAAAATTCAAAGATCGATGTGTACCAATTGAAAATTCAATGAGGCAAAGTGTTCAAGTCACCATCGTTCAAGGGTGTAATGGGTATTTAGGCTTACTTATAACACTCCAACGCATCTTGTGCAATCTTTTAAGATTCAGAGATAAAAGTTTGTCTACCATTAAAATGAAAAGAAACCCCAACTCGAGGGAGACATAGATCTACTGTAAAAAATGAAGAGCATTGCTACCAGTACTATCAGTTAACATGATGCCTAAAATACCTCTTGATGTAGATACATCTTATTAGTATATGCATCTGTATACATATTATAAATTTATTTATTTTTCAAATTCGGTCTTCATCTTAACTATATATGTCTAAAGAATTTACATTATTGGGTAAAGTCCATAGGGGTGCCTTAACTTATTTTTGTGTCCTAAATGATTGCCTAATCTTTAGATTTGTTCTATCAAACTACATAAACTCATATAACACATCCCAATCGGGCACTTTCTGTTGATTTTACCATTAAATTGGATGAAAATTAATGATGTGATATTAAATAACACTAAAATAAATTTAAAATAACAACTTTGGTTATCCACCTTTTTCAATCACTAATTTTAAACCTTAACCTTCCACTAAAATCAGTTATGCTTCCTTGTCACTCAATCTCAGGATTCCACCACTCATAATCTATGATTCAAAACTTAATTTTCACGAATTGAAATGAAAACTTTGGAGTTGAGTGTTTTTGGAAACCAATCAAAATGAACTAGTCAATTTTCACTCAACATCATTAACTTGCCCTTTCATTTTTAGTGATGGATCTGGGAAGACCAAGTCTTGAAAGCTTAGAATGCCTTTTTGCACTGCCAGAGAAGCACCCAATTGATTGATGGTTTCAAAGGTAACAAAATGGTCAACAAGGCCAAATGGGAGATGGGAGAGAAGCAAAACAACACTTATGGACCAGACTCGATTAATGGTTTCCAAGTAAAACTCGTTCCAGTTTAGACTGCACATCACTAGATCTAGCGCCACTGGAAATCGTGATCATTGATCTTTGGTTTTGTCATCCACCGATTTCACCCATCTTCGATGTTGTGGATCTAAAGTGAAGCCTTAGTAAGCCTGTCCTTGGAATTGAACAAGAATCGAAGATGAGGGTTAAGGTGGAGGACAAAGGGATGAGCGAGAATCATAGCGATCTTTGATGCAAATTGTCACGTTGTTTATAGTGCGAAAAAGACGGCAAGCGTCGGCAGAGATGGTGATTGCAGGAGGAGGAGGTGGGCAACTGCCTTCTAACCCTATAGCCTAAATCGTCGATGGTGACTGCTAGGGGAGGAGGTGGGCAACGACAACGATGAATCAGTGCCCACAGGTTTTATTCGCTTTTGATTCCCTTCCTCCTATTCATTGCCATATGTTGCTTGGAGGGAATCTATTGAAACTACGAGCAGCATAAGAAGTCTAGTAAGGATTCAAATTTACGACCCATAAAAAAAAAAGATTCAGATTTGTGATTTGTTCTACCAAGAATAAAAGCTTGGGGGTGGCTATAAAGGCAGTTAGCAGTTTCTAGCATGGCAGCAGGAGAGAAAGGGTTAGGGTTTTCAAGGACTAAATCGAGTGAAGAAGAGTAGGATTGATTTTAATGAAATTTCAAGGGTTAGAATTAATGATTGGAAATATTTGAAGACCAAATGTGTCATTTTAAATTTAATATAGTGTTGTTTAATGTCATATCAGTATTTTTCCGTCTAATTTAACGGTAAAATCGATGAAAAGTACCTAATTGAGATGTAATATAAGTTAGATAGTTCGATAAGACAAATTTAAAAGTCAAGTATCAATTTAGAACACAAAAACAATTAAGGGTACTACCGGTAAACTTTACCCCTCTCCAATCCTTATATTTCATTGTTTACCGATTCTCATGTTCTTTGCAGATTAAGTAATTTTCTCCGTCTAGATCTAACAGCCCATTACTAATTCCTCTTTTCCATCTTCATCTGTCCCTCTTAATTTTTGTTTCCCTTATTCATGCCCCTCAAAAAAAAAAAAAAAAAAGGAAGTATCCAGAAAAACGTAAGCCGCAAAATTCGACATGTCCACCAAAGATTAGGGTCGTGGCCATGGTTAGGTCCCTCAGGGGCAATGTGAATTAAGCTACAGCATCCCGCCACACACAATAATTGATGGAAGTAGGTGTAGGTGCTTAGCTGCCTGGAGCAATCGAGCTGCTGGTAGTAGGTTTGAGTCAGCGGTGAATATGGTCCAGTAGAAGGAGGGGTGGATTTCAGGCCTCAAGATCACTTTTCATGTACACCCGGGTAGGGGTCGCAACCACATGGCCACGACGCGTGATACGTACCTACTCATCCCAGTTCATTGAGTTCAAGGGTTAGATTTCAGCTAATTAATTATAGCTCATGCGTAAAGCTGTACAGGCAAGTTGAGGACTTGCAATAAACGCTGAACAATTGTTTTGTTCTTTCGAAACAAGCTTGATTTCACCAATTAAACCTCATCGGTACGTATAAGCTTGTTTAAGATCCGATGAAAAGATAACTTAGAAAGACAAATGTGCAAGTGAAACGTGCATGGCATGTACCTGATGTACTCTATACTTTTTACATTTGTGCTCTTGTCCTGTACTGGACATGGTCGGAACTAGAAAAAATTATCACTGGAATCAATAGATAATTCTTTTATAATATGTATTTATAAAATTTAAAACATATGGGATCAAGTTATAAATTTTATTAAAGATATAATGCTAAATATGTAATTTTTTCAAAATTTCTAAAATTGCCCCCCACTTGTTTAAACGTGGCCACTGTCCCAGGATGAGATTGTTATGAAGTCTCCAATTAAAAAGACTAGTCTGTTTACTAGGTTTCCTTTTTTGTCAAGAGTAAATTGTGTAAATAATTTCTATACTTTAATTTTTGTTTCATCTTAGTCCCTAACTTATTGAATATTTTGTTTTGGTCCTAAACTTATTGTATGAGTGGAGATAAAGGGTTTCTCGCCCCCTAACCCCTAATATTTTTGCATATATATATAATGTGTATTTTTGCATATATATAATATTTTTGCATATATATATATAATGTGTATTTTATAAATAATTTTAAAAATTAAATAGGAAAAAAATATAAATAACAACACAAAAAGTAAAAAAAGTTAAAAAAATACTGATTTTTAACTTTTTTATGTAAAATTTATACCCAATATTAATATATTAGCATCAATTTTTTACTTGCAGTTGAATTAGTTTTTTTATGTTCTAATTGCCACGTCATTCAAATGGTTTGTAAAGCCAAATTAGAATTAACTTAGGATGTAAGGAAAAGACAAATTGTTATATTGCCTCATATATAAAAGCAACGTAATTTATTTTTGGGACATATGAAATTAAGGCAGAGAGATCTAATAAAACAACGAGAAAAAAATACATTGCAACAATAAAGAGTTATGAAGTATCAGGTAGCAATTTTTTTATTTTTTTATTTTTTGACTTGTATGTTATTAATTTTATCTAGTAGGTTTGACCATAATTTTTTTATTTGTCAAAATAATACATAATCCCTACTGTTGTACTTGATTAAAAGAACAGCACTGCTACCACAACATTTTTTGTAAGTTAGAATTTACAATTGCAACTTATCCATTCTCTATGCCACCCTGCCACCAAATTTACGTGACTTATTTTTTAATTTTTATATTTATATTTATTTTTATTTTTTATTATTGATTTTTTGAATTTCATACTAAAATAACTACATGATATTTTTTTCTGTAACTTGAATGAAGTTATATATAAAATTGAAATCCTAGCTCTGCTCGTGAATGTATGGGTTATTTGGTGTTGGATTATCCTAGTGTTGGTAAAAGATCCTCAACTTGTTCATGTTATTTTACTTCTGTATATTCTCACAAACATGTCTTAAGAACATCTTTTGTATCTTATTATTCAGTTTAATTTGTAGGAAAACATATAATTCTTCATTCATCCCATAATTAATGTTATTTTTTAGAACAACTTTTATCTCAAATGTACTGCTTTCATTGCGTGTCTTTTATAATATGTTGTGGCTCCGATGTTTCGCTCCCATGCTCAAAATTGTTCACGCTTTTAAATTTTTATTTCAGATTCTTTCTTCTTTCGCATAAAAAACTTCGATTTCTGTTGGTCAGATCTTTGTTTTTACTGCTCATCTCATCCCATGCCAAATATTAATTCATGTCATGACTCGTGCCTAAGGAATGAAGAAAGGATAAGTTAAAAGTTTCGAGAAAATTCTCTAGATGAAAAGTAGGATTAAAATCCCTAGATAAAAAGTAGGATTCGAGTTTCATTTGGACCTGTACTGAATGGTCTGCCAGAACAGGAAACCTTGGTCAACTCGGACTTTTCTTCTTAATTTTTTAGGACTCGACCTAGAAGAGAGAAATTTTAGGTATAAAACCCCTATAGTTTCACCTAACTTATACTTTGTCCAATCTATTATTAAAATTCTACATTACTCCACGCTTCCTTTAAAATATTTGACAACAACTTCTAAAACTAGCCCTAATTTAAATTGTCTGGTAATTATATTTCAATAATTTTAAAATTTTAATATTTTTGTACTGTTAACTAAGAGTTAAAAAATATTGATTTAAATTTACCAGAAGAAAAATACATTTATAGAGAAGAAAAATTAATAATTTAAAATATATATTAACTGTAAAAAAATATTGGGGAGATTAAACTTTTTACAAGATGGTTATTATACAATTTAAATTAGTTAGAATCTTAGAAATTGTTGTCAGATAATGTAACAGCAACAAACAATAGAGTGTAAATTTTAAAAAATAAGAGGAACACGATATAAGTTAGCTTAAACCTACTAGGGAGTTATTGTAAGTTTTCTAAATTTTATGATATTAAAATACAGATAGAGCCCAGTTTTCTAATGGTTTCTTTTGAGGTTTTTCTAAGTACAAATTTATATAGAAATCACAACCTAAGTAAGAAAAGCTGAAAGCGATTTCTACTATAGAGGCATTTAGAGTACAAAATTAGACAATTATAAACCAAAAAATACTACAATGCTCGGTTGTGTGAAAAGTCGAACTTGCACGAAAAGAGAAAACGCTTAAGTGAAGTGCATTTATTTGTATTTAAATTATGTACTATCGCACATTAATTGAGAAAAGTATAGAATATTCCTTAATCATCCTATAAACTATTAGTAAAAAGCATAGTAAAAAAAAGAGCCTAAATCTGCTTTTGCCTCTTAAACTTTGTTAACTCGTACCGTTAACCCCTTGAACTTTAACTTGGTCTGACCAACCCCTTAAACTGACAACTCGGGGCACTTACCCCCCTCAACCCATTTAAATGGAGAGCATGTGATCACCTGACCCGTTTCGGTCACGGAAATGCAATTTTTGGTTCTTGGATAACTTAAATGGAAAACTAAAGAAAGGAGAAGGACTTGAATATGGATTTATATCCCCAAAATCATTAATTTGAGTTCGACTACGCAAACTGATTTTAGCAGTACAGAGCGGAGTTAGGTTGGAGATCGAGAAAGTGCAGCTTCAGTTATATCTGCAGTTTGGGAGAAGGAAGCCAGGAATGGGTTCGATTGAGTTGGCAACGGTGAGTCATAGAACAAAGCAAAGCAAGAGTTTATAGTGATGATGGCAGCACCTTTAGATTTCTGTCCCAAATCTCGACTTTGACCAACAAGAATTCAGATGCGTTGCCGATGATCGGGGTCAAAAAGATGATGATGGCGATGAGGATGTTAACAAAGCAGAGGTCCCTTTATCCACCTAAATCCTCAATCGTTAGACAATTTTAGGCTTGATAAGGTTCAATTATTCTTAAGTGCCACTCCACGTTGCAAACTCAAGCTCAATGGTGCCTTCTCACTTGGGTTGAAAGGCCTCAAATATTTGCACCTACCTAATATTTGTTGTGAAAAAGACAACTTCTATGAGCAACTTTATCTTTTTAGTGACTCAATCTTTGTCCACACAGAAAGGGAAAATATATGCACAGAGCTTATTTGTTTAAATTGGCTTGCAGAGACAAAATCTAGCTACCTAGTTTAGAGGCATTCAGTATTCATTGCAGTTTACTTGTTTAGTGGTACCTTGAATGGTTTCAAGCACATTAAAAAAAATTCAGGTCCTAGTCTTCTAAGTGATAATTGGGTGCAGTAACAGCCTTTTTAATTTGTTAAGGGGCGATGGGCTTCTTCAAACCTCATATCTCAGTCTACTAAGTTTAATATTTTCTGGTTTTTTGTTCCATTTTTTAATGTCTTAAATCCTTTTTTGTATGATAAATAAATTGAGTGCAAAAACATAATATTGGAAGTGGTTTTATTGCAAGCTGATGATTTATGGATTTACTTGAAGTCGTATGTAAATCCAGTAATGATATATGCTTGTGATGCTACTGTTAATCAGCAAATTGTTTTCTATGGGAAAAACACCATTTAGCTCCTCTACCTTTCATTTACCTTTCGTTTCAATCTTTTAATAACCAAAAATCATGATTTCTAAAACTGCAGTTAGTCACATGATTGCACATTTAAGCTTCCGTTAGTCAAAGGGCTAAAATGTTTCACTTCACAAAGTTTGAGGGGTAGGTTAACCATATTTAAAGTTTCATGGGTTAAATGTCCGAGTTAAAAAATTTTGAGGGGCAAAATGGGTTTAGGCCTAAAAAAAGCTATCGGTACTATCTTTTTTACCAACGATAACTTTTTTACACGGTTGATGCTGATCGTTGTTTTGGAACCAACTCTACCCAAATTAATGGATCAGATATTTATATAATTCTTGAATTAGTATTATATAATCAGAAATCGTTTTGTAGTTCATAGATAAAAACATAATTCTGTGCATATATTCACATCGGCTAACTACCTACCACCAGTTACGTTCATCCTAAATCAAGCAATGGAAGCTGAAAATAAAATATGGTTAATTCGTCATCTTCTTTTCCTAAAAGAGAACAAGCTTCATTATAATAAAAGCAAAGCAAACTTCTTAATCAAACTCCCAAACCCATGAAAGGTCCATAAAGATTTTCCGGTCTTAATCTTGTTTACGCATTGCTTAATAGTCAAAAAGGTTTTTAATATTGGTTAGTGACTTAACATAAGAGTGAAAGGCATCATCTTTATCTCATGATGAGTTTATTATATATGGATGGGCATATTGCCAAATCGAAAATAGGACATTAAATGACGCTAGAAATAGGGGCCGTGGATGGACCTAACCTCCAACCATTACCAAACCATGCTCCAAATTTTATAATTTTGCCCATCACTTATCAAATTCCCGTCACCTTCGCTAATGTCACCGCTCTATGTCATTATCAGATTACTCAATCAAATTTATTACATGGAGAAGAAAGTAATTTTTTTTAAAACTCTAATACTAACAATTAACGCTAATACAAAAAGATACTTTAGTCGTTTAATCAAGTAATAACAAACCATTATGAGATGTAGTAGTAATGAATTATCTATCGCTAAACAAAGTATTGGATTCAAGCAACCTTTATGAGAAGCAGATTCTTCCTTTATGAATAGGGTCCAACCTGTTTCTACTTTAGGTTAATTGGGTTCCAGTATGACTATTAGATTGCTAGAAGGTCTTGGACAAAAAATTGATAAATCACTTAACATACTAATTAAGAGAGAATAATATATACTATCTCTTTCCTATTTCTATATATCCATATATATGTATACTCTTTCCATTTACTTAAATTTAAATTGAATTTATTTATATATGTTATTTTATAATTTTTTAAAAAATATTTTTAAAAACTATAAGTATTTTAATTTTTAAATATATATTTTTAAAATTTTAGCAAATAATAATATAAATGAATTCAAATACTCAAACTTAAGTAAAAAAAATTGAAATGGAACATGAAATTTGGGGTAGAGGTAGTACTAAATGTTTACATATCATTTTCAATATAGGCTTTCTATACGAAAATTCATTAATTCTTATGGTTTGTAGTTATGCTATGCACCAAAGGTTAATATTTGTTTGTTTGTTTTTTTTTTTTTTACATTTAGAATCAGATATATAAGAATAGAGTTTAAGAGGTATAGAGAACATGCATGAGAAATAATTACTTTTTTAGAACCTAAAAATAATCAAACTAGTATTATAATGACATTGTTTGAGAATGAGGAAGAGAGAGGGGCTCGAACCCTGGTAACGGCCAGGGCTGTCCCTTGCAGCCAATGGAGCTAGGCCCACGGGACTATAGGTTGCAACTCCCATATATAATTTTCATCAACAATTAGCAAAAAAGGACATGATATTATGGGATGTAACATTTTTTGCTAAAATTCCGTTTTCATGGTCTAAGATCTTAATTTGGGCCCAAGACAATAAAAGCATTGTTTTTTTTTTTACACACATAAACTACACAGGGTTTCGAAACATTTCCTAAACTTTTAATTTCCATGCACGGCGATGATCGTCACAAGTGATGGAGGAATCTTAGATGGCCTAGGGGGGAACAAAAGTCCCAGTGTTTTGGAATCTCATTAGTAATTCATCCGTCTTATAATCGTCGCAAAAATTTTTTTAGTAATATTTTCATAGTTACTAAATTAATTTATTATATCAATATTGAAATTATCATCTTAATATACATTTTTTTTATTTTTATTGATTTACGTGAAAAAAGTAAAAGACATAAATGAAAACAAATATACAAACTTTTTTTCATTTTCTTAATACGTGGATCAAACCTAAATGTTTTAAAAAACCCAAATTGAAGGAGTTTTGTTACCTCATATCTCATTCGGGAAGTCTGTTTATATATGAATTTGATGTGTATATATGAATCAAAGGTTTAGTATTTGAGTACCCAATACTTATCATCTTTCCAAATGATAGCCTATATAATATGAACCGATTCAGAATTTAGGTCATTTTAAGTAGTATCGGAGCCAACCTGGTTTTATAGTGATGTGAATTGTACTTCTAATTTTATATAGGGCAATGCCTGACACTCTATTTTGTGTATAGTTCATATTCATCATCTACTAGGCTTATGATTTTAAACCTATTTCGTTAGCAATATAAGTGAGGGAGATTGTGATGTATGACTTTGATGTGCATATATGACTCAAAGTTCCAGCATTTCAGTATTTAACACTTATCATTTTCATAGAAGATAGTGCATGTGGTGTAAACTTGGGTTAGGGCAAATGGTGTTAAACCCAACCCGATTTTGTGATGGTGCAGGTATTTCTAATTTTACGTAGGCCAAAGCCTGATTTTGTTCTATTTGTTAGGTTCCAATATTTGAGCTAATCCATGTGGTGTGGATGAGTATTCTGTTAAATGGTTTTAAACTTAGGCCATTGTAAGAGTACTTTATAATTTAGATTTTAAAAGCTATCTTGATAGAATTGATCCAACTAAAGGTATTGAATTTGCATTTAAGGTTTGATCTAATTAAAGCTTCATAGTTTCAAAAGTTATCTTGGTCGAATTGATCCAATTGAAGATATTTTACAAATTGGGGTTTAATGTAATTTAAGGTTCTTTTGAGAATAACATTTAAAATCAATACATTAGAGGTTTGAATAAATTATTAATGAGTGTTATAGTTTTTCCAACTTCTACTGTCAAACGCTGGTGCTGCTCTCAAACAAAACTTTAAGCTAGGAAGGAATGACCTTGGACTGAATGGTCATTTGGTCATAATTTGAAAGTTGTGTGGCGGGCTTAGGAGATGATTTTAGCTTGACAGCTAAAAGTTATATGTGTATTTTGTTCTGATAAAAAAAGTCATATGTTTTATAGCTCATGAGCCAGATGTGAATTTATCCCTTTTTCGGTGTTCCAATGTATGCTCTTCGTACCAAAAACATTGAAATAACAAATGACATGATGGTGCTCAAGGACAGATGAAATAACAAAAGGATGAATGGAATGGAAGTAAAAGAAATATGCAATTCTCATGATGGCCATCATGCATTGAACCGAACGATAAACTATTCTACGTTTTCCCAAATGATGGTTCTTGTTTTTTAAAGGTAGAGCAGTAGTACAAGATTCATTTGGAGAAAGAAAAGATTATTTATAGTTATCACGTAAGCTTCTTGTCATATTATAATCACTTCCTAACATTTGAAAATATACACACTCTCTCTCTTTACTGTTTGGTAATAATTTTTAAATCTTATTTTAAATTATTTGGTATTTTTTTAGTAAATGGACATCTCATTCAAATATCATTTTTTTTTTCAAATAATTTTTTTAATTTAACTAACTTTTTGAATTACTCCATCTGTTTCGTATTAATTGACCATTTTACCTTTTTTGACTGAGGTTTGACTTGAATATATTCATATTAATATGTATTAAATTTTTTTTAAAAATGATATATAGAAACTATAATCTTTAAAGTTTCATTTTCATATAAAATATTTATATTTTTTATAATAAATTTTGAAAGAAATAAAATCATAAATTAATTACTGTGAATAGTAAAATGTCAGTTTTTGTTAAATGGATGGAGTATTATTTTTCACTCACTTGAAATGTAAAATAATAATTTTTAATTTCAAATAGTTGTTAAAAAGTATTAGAGGATTTGAAATTATATAACATAGTTACTAGATAATTTAAATTATGATTTTGGAAATTGCTACTAGACAATATAAAAATAGCAAGAGGAAAAATGTACATTTAAAAAACTCAAGGTATAAATATAATATCAACCTATATTTAAGGATGATAAATGTAATTTTAACTAACAGTTAATTAACAACGTAAAAAAAAGGGAGGTAGGTTTATATTTTCAAGTGCCAGAGAGTATGTGTAGTATCATTCCAAGTTTAGGGTAACTATGAAAAACCAAACAAGAAAACAAAAATGCATGCTATATATCTTTAAAGGTTTATATTAAAATTTCATAAAATTTAGTTAAAATGGATACAATTTATTAACTTTTATTTATCTAACCATTTTTCTTAAGTAAAACTTTTATATAATTTTTTACAACCTTTTACTAGTATTTTAACAAAACCTTCTTGATACTCTTTTTAGTATTACAGTATTTCTCTGAAAAAACAATAAAAAGTGATGCTATAAAATAAGGAATCGATCCTATTAAAATGTCTTTTACACAGAATTTGTGGTCTTTATGGAAAGATAGAGCAGTTAGGTGAGGTGAGCACAATTTATGAAAAAAAACCATTAAATTCGAGCTCATCGGTATCTCCTAACCATTCCATGTTCTTTTCTTCTGGGTCAGCAAACCAAAAGTACTAAAATAAGATGGGAACGAAAGAAAAGAAGGGTTGGTCGACTACATCACCAAAAACAACAACTCACAGTCAAGACACACGCCACAACTACAGCGCCAACACATCAATCAAATATGAATCCAAGTTCTTGTTTTGTCCTTGCCCACAATCTTCGTTCCTTGCTAATCCCCTGGAATTAGTCCGACTTTCTGGAGAGAGAAACAGACCCAGATCCAGACAGAGCCACCCAATAACGCCATTGCCCATTGTTAATGGTGGAGTTTTCCTTGTTTTTGTTTTACTGTTTTAAAGAGAGTGAAAAAGGAGGTAGCTGGGAACTACTTCAGCACAGAAAAAAGATGGTGAGGTTGCGAAAGCCGAAAGGTAGAGGCAGGTACCACGTGCATTAAAAGGCCCGTTAAACGTCTTAAAAATACCCACCTCCTCTCTTCCTTCCTCTACATCCAACCTACCTCTCTGCCAACGCTTAACTGCTTGTTTTAAGTCCTCCTCTGTCATTTTCTTTTCTTACATTCTCTTCTCTCGTAATCCGACATCTAAATTGCCAAAATAGTTGATGCCCAGATTCCAATTTGAACCCCAAGTGCCAACCCCCTCAACTTTCTGGATTGCGTTACAATAGTGTCAGGTAGCTCTATTTTAAGATTTTGCTATTGTTGAATTGTTGGGAATTCTTTTTAAATGGAAAAGACGGAGCTTGGAAGAAAAAAGTTGGTTTTTGGCTGGATTTTCATTCTCTTATTGGATCATGATTTGCTGCTGCACCTGGGAATCATAGCTGTGCACCCCTGGATTAAAATCGAATCTTTTAAAGTAGTGTTTTGTCTTTTTTTTTTTTTCCTTTTTTTTTTCTTTTTCTGGGTTGGATAACTAAAATAAAAAAATCCTTCAGTTCTTCGTCTGTGCAACTTTATTATTGGCCTTGGCTTTCATATGTTTTACTTGGAGCCGGGAATACTGGTTACTGGACTGGTGCTGTGTCCAATAGCAGGTTAGGTAGTTGCACTGAGCTAAGCAGTGGAAAGAGAGACTTTGAGGGCAGTTCCTCCTAGTTCAATGCAAATATGTTTCTATCAGCCAAAACGGATTTCTAATGATGTATGACAGTGTTTCCTCTCGTGCTTGCTGTAATCAACATAATTTGAAGAATGCATGAGTTGTCTGCTTGATCAGTTTATTAATATATTTTGTGCTACGTAAATGTGGATGGTACTTACAAGTTAAGAAAACTAAGGCCCTTTCAAACAGAATTTATTGATATGTTCCATTTGTTCTGAATGATTCGTAAAGGAAAGCTTCACTCTTTAAGCTTTCAATAAACGTTGATTCCTATAAGAAATTGTGATTCTTATCCTTGTAGTATGATGGAGGCTGAAAGAAGGCCCCCAATGCTGGGCATCAGTCGTGGAATGAATGGTTACATGAATGTTGTATCGCCAATCAGAAGCCCTGCCACAATATCTGAAGTTGATGAGTTTTGTTATGCCCTTGGGGGAAAGAAGCCGATCCATAGTATTTTAATTGCAAACAATGGAATGGCAGCAGTCAAATTTATACGCAGTGTTAGGGCGTGGGCTTATGAAATCTTCGGTACAGAGAAAGCAATCTTGTTGGTGGCCATGGCTACTCCAGAAGACATGAGAATCAATGCAGAGCACATTCGTATTGCTGATCAATTTGTTGAAGTTCCTGGAGGGACAAACAATAATAATTATGCAAATGTGCAACTTATAGTGGAGGTGCGTACAACAACTTCTGTGTTTATCCTTCAACTTTAACCTCTTTAAATACATGGAGCTTCAAGTACATAATGCTGAATACTGCTGTACTTTTATTTATTGTAAGTAACTAGCATAGTCAAGGTATGAGTGAGACTGGAGAAAGCAGAAAAAAAAAAAGAGAGGAATGGGAAAAAAGAGAAGCTGATATTTTGTTTGATCAACAAGAAGCTAACATTTTAAACTGAATACTTCAATAGCTCATCGAAAGAGTTTTTGCTAGGAGTCTTCAATCTGCAATTGCTGCACTGTTCTTTTTATTTGAAAAAAAAAAAAAAAGATTTGTCATGTGTAAATTGGGAACTATAAATAGCTGTACTCTATTACCTATAAATTTCTTATGCCAATATTGTCATGATGAGTTACTTAATTACCTTTTGTTTGATTTAACGTGATTGGTGTTACATTTATGATATTTTGACCACTTTCATTGTGTGGTAAACTAGATGGCAGAGATAACACATGTTGATGCAGTTTGGCCTGGTTGGGGCCATGCATCTGAGAACCCAGAGTTGCCAGATGCACTGAACGCAAAAGGAATTATATTTCTTGGTCCTCCTGCTGTCTCTATGGCTGCATTGGGAGATAAGATTGGTTCGTCGTTGATTGCTCAAGCAGCAGAAGTCCCCACCCTTCCATGGAGTGGTTCTCATGTAAACTTCTCAATCTCCTCAAGATGAATTCTAATCTTCCCTATCTGTATTTTGTTCCTCATACCTCTTCCATGTTGCTTACCTTGCAGGTCAAAATGCCTACAGGGAGTTGTTTGGTTTCTATACCAGATGAAATATATAGAGAAGCCTGTGTACATACAACAGAGGAAGCAATTGCAAGCTGTCAGGTTGTTGGCTATCCTGCAATGATAAAGGCATCATGGGGTGGTGGTGGTAAAGGCATAAGAAAGGTTCGTTTCAGACACTTACAAGGGATTGAAAGCTAGCAATGGCATTAGGAAGGCCTTTTTTATTATTATTTCTTTACAAATTTTCCTCTGGGTGAATTCTCCTACATCTGGGTATCTTCTGCCTGTGTTTGTTAATTTATTCTAGCAGTTGGTGACATCTAGGAGTGATGTTGATATTAATGGATTAGTGTACAGTCCAAAAAATTTATTGTCAGAAAGTTAATGCCAAATCATTTTTTCAATTGTTTTCAGGTTCATAATGATGATGAGGTCAGGGCATTATTCAAGCAAGTGCAGGGTGAAGTTCCCGGTTCACCAATATTTATAATGAAAGTTGCTTCACAGGTGATGATAATTTGCTAGATTTTACTTATTTTTGGAGAATGTACATGTTATTCTGAATGCCTTTTGAATATTCTTGGTTTCAGAGCCGTCATTTAGAAGTTCAGTTACTTTGTGATCAGTATGGAAATGTTGCGGCTTTGCACAGTCGTGATTGTAGTGTACAGAGGCGTCATCAGAAGGTAGGTCTTATATTGGAGGGTACTTTCAATGTTTTATCCTAGGAGGGTGCGGTGGCTAGAGAACTTATGTGAAGAAATAGATCTCTGAAAATTTTTTGTTGTTGAAAAGATTATAGAGGAGGGTCCAATCACTGTTGCACCATGGGAAACGGTTAAAAAACTGGAGCAAGCAGCTAGGCGGTTGGCTAAGAGTGTCAATTATGTTGGTGCGGCTACCGTTGAATATCTGTATAGCATGGACACTGGCGAATATTACTTTCTAGAGCTCAATCCTCGGTTGCAGGTATATTATATTAATTTTATCTTCAATTTTGGAGTGCATGCAGATTAGTTGATGATGCTGAAATTATTGAGCAATAACCTTTGTTTCAGTTTGACTTAGAAACTCGCAATGCTTTAGTTTATTGTGGAATAAAATTTAGTTAATTGGTTATCAAGTTTACTTCATATTTAATAAGCCAATAAGGACCCATCAGTCCATGCAATGAAACTTGCCTTTAATTGGTTTATGTTCTTTCTGGTCATTATCATTTCGTAAGAACTAGTTTTAGTTTATTGATCGGCTGATAGCAGTCATTCTAAATAACTTATATTTTGACAGGTGGAGCACCCTGTCACTGAGTGGATTGCAGAAATAAATCTGCCATCAGCTCAAGTTGCTGTTGGGATGGGTATTCCTCTATGGCAAATTCCTGGTATGATTTTGACTCTTGACAGATAGAATTTTCTCCCAAATAGTTCTCTGTTGTCTCACTGTCTTTCATTATTTTGTGCTCACTCAATTAAACAAGAGATAAGGCGGTTTTATGGAATGGAACATGGTGGTGGTTATGATTCTTGGAGGCGAACGTCAGTTGCTGCTACTCCTTTTGATTTTGACAAGGCAGAGTCCACTAGGCCGAAGGGTCACTGTGTAGCTGTACGTGTGACGAGTGAGGATCCAGATGATGGTTTTAAACCCACTAGTGGGAAAGTACAGGTTGGACCTCATAGGTCGAATTATAGTTGAGTACATCATCTCATGCTTGATTTTAATCCATTCTCCTGAGACTTTTTTCTGAAATTGTACAGGAGCTGAGTTTTAAAAGCAAGCCAAATGTGTGGGCTTACTTTTCTGTTAAGGTAAACTAATTTAGTCAGAAGAATATCTGTCTGCAAATCTTAATTTTAAAGTCTCATGGTTACAACATTGTTTTGCAGTCTGGAGGAGGAATTCATGAATTTTCAGACTCACAATTTGGTAAGTGTCAGCCACAGTTTGATTAATTACAGTTATTTCAACTTGTGAATATTCATTTTAAATATTCTGGATTATCTCAAAATAATGTTTATATTATCCCGTCTGGATTCTTGTTTTTGGCTTAACTGCTCATCTGTGGCAGTTTCTAATCTTTGTTACTTATCCTTTTTCGCTAAATGAGAAGAATAATGACTTTCACTGCTTTGGATCTTGGCTTGTTATTGAGATTTTTCTCCTAGGATTTTGATTTTTCAACCGGTTTGCTCAAAATTAGTTTGATTTAACTACAGGACATGTATTTGCATTTGGTGAGTCGAGAGCCCTTGCCATTGCAAATATGGTTCTTGGTCTCAAGGAGATTCATATCCGTGGTGAAATTCGGACAAATGTGGATTACACAATTGACCTTTTGCATGTAGGCTTCATCTTGTTTCAAATTCATTATTGTTCTATTTATGTTAGTTCTTTAGAATTATTAACTGACATCATTCAAAATTTTACAGGCTTCAGACTACAGAGAAAACAGAATACACACGGGTTGGTTGGACAGTAGAATTGCTATGCGGGTTAGGGCTGAACGGCCTCCATGGTATCTCTCTGTTGTTGGAGGGGCCCTCTATGTATGTATCTTTGTCTATGTGTCCTTATGTTTTTATTTTCTTGCTAACTGAGTACATGTCTCATTTGACCTTCTTACTCCAGAAAGCATCTGCTAGCAGCTCAGCTATGGTTTCAGATTATATTGGTTATCTCGAGAAGGGACAAATCCCTCCCAAGGTATAGTGCTAAGAAACATAAACTACCTGGTCAGTCAGAACATCATCTTTTGCATGTATGTTGATGATTTTTCATCCTTGATTCCAGCACATTTCACTGGTGCACTCCCAAGTGGCATTGAACATTGAAGGGAGTAAATACAAGGTGCAGGTCTTACTGATTTAACTATAATACATTAGTGTTCTTTCTAGCTGAATTTTGAGAATTATTCAGTCGGGCTTACTAGGATGATAAACTGTCTTGGAATTTTCCTAGATTGACATGGCCAGGGGTGGACCAGGAAGTTATAGGCTGAGGATGAATGAATCTGAGGTTGAAGCAGAAATTCATACATTACGTGATGGTGGTTTACTGATGCAGGCAAGCATACTTGTGGACTTGATACTGAATTCTTGCTTCCCGTATCATACATGTGCTGCCTAGTTTCCTTCATTTAGTATCCCTTAAAATTCCCATTTGTTACAGGAATCAAAGGTAAAGCTGGGTTTTTTTTTTTTTTTTGGTCTGAGCTCAGTTATTCCATTGTTCCCAAATACCTGGATCATCTTGGGTCTTCCTATTTGTTGAGAAGATGCGACCATTTTTCTTAAGCGCATTAAGTAGAAGACAGAAATGGTTTTGCTTTTGCACAGATTGGTTTTTGAGATTATAGTGTCTTGTCCATGCAAGGGAGCAACTATCCAAGGCTTGATGTCCTTGCAGAAATGATGGCTCTAATAACTTGGGCACTTGCAATAACTTGTCTTCCAAACCTTAGGATTTTAATGTGCACATAATTGATTTTCTTTGTTTGTTTGCTTGTTTGTTTTTTTATGAATCACTGTGATGGAATTTCCACATATAAGTATCTTATCCAAATCTTAAATCAAAATAGGAAGGTCTCCAATTTGAAAAACTATTCCATGCATCCATTTCTTGTCTTCAGCACATGTTCATCTTTGTAAAATCCTTGAAGATTTTTATGAGCTCTATAACTCATCTCTATAACTCATGTCTGTGTGGCATGCTGCATATTGTTGACTGAAAATTTATTCTAGTACTTGGTCTGCCAAACTTATAAATTAAGAAAATATAGGAAATTAAAAGGCTCAAGAACCCAGTTTGAAAGGATACTATCACCAGATTTGTAATTATAGAAGTCACTAGTTGGACATTTTCTTTGACCTTTCATTGACGGCCATTCTTTGTTTTGTTTCTATTCAGTTGGATGGGAACAGTCATGTCATATATGCGGAGGAGGAAGCAGCAGGGACTCGCCTCTTAATTGATGGAAGGACTTGCCTTCTACAGGTGTGTCCGCTTTCGTCCTTGTATCTCAGTACATGCTCCGTCCTTTTGGCAAGACAAGGGGAAGCTGACCTTTTTTATTTGTTCTTCCCAGAATGACCATGACCCGTCCAAGTTAGTGGCAGAAACACCATGCAAGTTGCTGAGGTTCTTGGTTACAGATGGTAGCCATATAGATGCCGACTTGCCTTATGCAGAGGTCGAGGTTATGAAGATGTGTATGCCTCTTCTGTCACCTGCTTCTGGAGTCGTTCATTTCAAAATGTCTGAAGGTCAAGCTATGCAGGTACATTATGCTATGAAGGAATTTTAGATGCTTCCTATTCAAATAAAACATAGAAATATTACCCCCCCCTTCTCTCTCTCTCTCTCTCTTATTTTTATTTTTTAAAAAGAAGTTTTATGAAAAAGTGCTATCCTTCTTTTGTAGGCTGGTGAGCTTATTGCAAGGCTTGATCTTGATGACCCATCAGCTGTAAGGAAAGCTGAGCCATTTCATGGGAGTTTCCCTATATTGGGACCACCTACTGCAATTTCAGGCAAAGTTCATCAAAGATGTGCTGCAAGTTTAAATGCAGCCCGCATGATTCTTGCTGGTTATGACCATAACATTGATGAAGTAAGTATATTTGGTTCCCACAATAGCCATGAATGATTAATTTGCTTCTTCTTAAAAGTTAATATGTAGAGTTAATGATTGCTTGGGAACCATATGTCCTGGAAAGGTTTGCAATAAGTTGATTACTAGTAGAGGGATGAAACTAATGAATTGAAATTACAGATGAGTAGTGAAGTGAAAGAGAAGAACTGGATTTTGTACTACCAGGGTAGCATACTTCAAAGTGTATTTCTTAAAAGTGAATAAATTCATTTGAGGTTTCTAGTTGCTAGTGATCTGCAAGTCCTGTTAATGGTCAGTGGTTGATTTGATTCCTAAGGATGAGAATGACCCTTATTTGCGAAAGCAAAAGAGGAAAAGAAAAATACTAGTCATGATTTAGAGATGAATGCTTGCATCAAAGAGTGTACTATGTGCACATGAAAGAAGGAAATGGTACCTAGAGAAGCTTAAACCCATTTTTTGCATTTCATTCAACTGTCTTCCAAGTTGATTCATGATGTGAATGAGCTTGATATCCAGGTGGTGCAAAGCTTGCTAACTTGTCTTGATAACCCTGAGCTGCCATTCCTACAATGGCAAGAATCCTTGTCAGTTCTGGCAACTAGGCTCCCGAAAAATCTTAAAAGTGAGGTAAAGAGGGGTTTTCATTGTTTAATCTCTACTGTAATTAAATACTTGTCCTTCCATCTAATTTTCCAATTTTGATGGCTTCTATGTCAGTTGGAGTCGAAGTATAAGGAATTTGAGGTAATTCCAAGTTCCCAGAATGTTGAATTTCCTGCCAAATTATTGCGAGGGATTCTTGAGGTGAGTTCCTTATTCCTCCATCCTTGTGCCACTCTTTTTTTTTTTTTCTTTTGTTGTTGTTGTTGTTCGGTTTTGCACTCTGAATATTTACACTTTGGGATCTCATCTTTTTCTGCAGTCTCATCTATCCTCTTGTCCTGAAAAAGAAAAGAATGCCCAGGAAAGGCTTATTGAACCTCTTCTGAGTCTTGCAAAGTCTTATGAGGGTGGAAGAGAGAGTCATGCCCGCCTTATTGTGAGGTCCCTTTTTGAGGAGTATCTATCAGTTGAGGAGTTATTCAGTGACAACATCCAGGTATCTTTGTCCCTTTCCAAAAGCATCTCTGTTCAAGTTAGAGCGTATTTTTCCTTCACTTAATTTTCTGTCAATCTGACTTGTTCTGCTTAGATTAATGATGCATCTTTTTAAACATTACCTCTGTTCTTTCATATGGAATGGGATTTGCTCTGCTTTAAACAGTAATGTTAAAACTTCAAGACCAATTTGACACAAAAATTATAAGTTAACTAGTAGGTATTTATTTTCTGTTCTACCAGAAATGTTCTGTATCTCCATGGGAGTACTTATACTTTGACATTTTTAGGCTGATGTGATTGAACGATTGCGTCTCCAATACAAAAAAGACTTCTTGAAGGTTGTGGATATTGTGCTTTCTCACCAGGTATGTAGATTATAATTCACAGAGCCACTTTTGTTTCCATGTCGTGTTTTCCTGATATTTTTGAACTAACTCTCTTAAATAACTTCTGTTTTATCTCTTTTAGGGTGTGAAAAGTAAAAACAAACTAATTCTCAGACTCATGGAACAATTGGTGTACCCGAATCCTGCTGCATATAGAGATCAACTAATTCGATTCTCTCAACTGAACCATACAAGTTACTCTGAGGTTGATTCTTGTGAACGTCATCACATTTGATTTTTCCTCCTCTGATTTCAGTGTTTTCATTTAAAAGCATCTCTCTCTCTCTCTCTCTTTTTTTTCTTGTGTGTAGTTGGCACTTAAGGCAAGCCAGTTGTTGGAACAGACCAAGCTGAGTGAACTGCGATCTAGCATTGCCAGAAGTCTTTCTGAACTGGAGATGTTTACTGAGGATGGTGAAACTATGGATACACCCAAGAGGAAGAGTGCCATTAATGAGAGAATGGAAGCTTTAGTTAGTGCTCCATTAGCTGTTGAAGATGCCCTTGTTGGTTTATTTGATCACAGTGACCACACCCTTCAAAGGCGAGTTGTGGAGACTTATGTTCGGAGGTTATATCAGGTATTATAGTTTAGACTGCAGCTTCTTGTTAGGTCATTATCACAGTAACGTTTCTTATTGAACTCTTTCTTGTCTATGTCAGCCATATCTTGTGAAAGGAAGTGTCAGGATGCAGTGGCACAGGTCTGGTCTTATCGCTTCATGGGAGTTCTTGGAAGAGCATATTGAGCCAAGAAGTGGCTCTGAAGACCAACTGTCTGGTAAACAGTTGGTTGAGAAACACAGTGAAACAAAATGGGGAGCCATGGTTATTATTAAATCTCTTCAGTTTTTGCCTGCCACTATTAGTGCTGCAATTAGGGAAACAACTCATAGTCTTCATGAAGCCAGTGCAGATGGATCTGTAGAGCCTACCATCTTTGGCAACATGATGCACATTGCACTAGTGGGCATAAACAATCAGATGAGTTTACTTCAAGATAGGTAAAGTGATTGTTCTTGATCATTTTTAATATGCTGATAAGTTGGTCTCTCAAATTTTCAAGTAGTTGAGCTATTCTAAAGTTCAAGAGCGTTTTTCAATTTATCTATTGCAAGTTTTAATTAACTGAACTGAGTTTCCATTCGTTTCCATTTGTTCGTGGGGTCGTTGGCCACAGCTTGATGTTGAAAATATACTAAAAAGACTACTATAATAAGTATATTTGGTTCTCCTTCCAATGGAAAGTCCCATCTTGTTCCTAATTCATTTTTTGATGATGAAAAGGCTAAAACGGATGTTGTGCGTGTCTATTTATAATCTATTCTTTCACATCATATAGAAAAGAAAGTCATGTCTTCACAAACATTTTTTTGACCATTTTCAGTGGAGATGAAGATCAAGCTCAAGAAAGAGTTAATAAGCTGGCAAAAATTCTCAAAGAGCAACAGCTGGGTTCAAGCCTGCGATCTGCTGGTGTTGGGGTGATTAGCTGTATCATACAAAGAGATGAAGGGCGAGCACCCATGAGACACTCTTTTCACTGGTCAAAGGAAAAGCTTTATTATGAGGAAGAACCTCTTTTGCGTCATCTGGAACCTCCTCTATCAATTTACCTTGAATTGGTTCGTCACTATGTTACTGTAGTTCATTCACTTTAGTTTAAAGAGCAGGCACAGCAAATTACAGAGAGAGGTAGATGGATGGGATAAGCTTTTATCTTGAAGCTCATAATTCTTTTCCTCTTTTATCCAGGATAAGCTCAAAGATTATGAAAATATCCAGTATACTCCATCACATGATCGTCAGTGGCACTTGTATAAAGTTTTGGACAAGCCAGTACCAATACAGAGAATGTTTCTCAGAACTCTTGTCAGACAGCCAACAAGTGAGGGATTTACAGGCTATCAAGGACTCGGTACAGAGATGATGAGGAACCAAATGGCGGCCATGTCTTTTACTTCGAGAAGTGTTTTCAGGTCGATAATGGCTGCAATGGAAGAGTTGGATCTGAACATGCATAATGCTACTACAAAATCTGATCATGCTCACATGTATCTTTGTGTATTGTGCGAGCAACAAATAGATGATCTTGTGCCTTATCCCAAGTAATGTTTTCATTTTCTTATACCATTTGTTTCTTTATCATTAGTTCTTGCCATAATTTTTTTTTAACCCCTCTGCGCTGTGGTGGGAAGGACTTACTAATAACTGGCCTACATTTCCTTTCTTTGTACATTTGCAATATTTTACCAGACGAGTTGAGTTCGCAGCTTCACAAGAAGAAGCTGTGGTGGATACCATATTAGAAGGATTGTCACAAGAAATCCATGCTTATGTTGGTGTGAGGATGCACAAGTTAGGTGTTTGTGAGTGGGAGATAAAGCTCTGGATTGCATCTCCTGGTCAGGCGAATGGTGCCTGGAGAGTTGTCGTAACGAATGTTACTGGTCATACTTGCACTGTTCATGTAAGTATCAGTATATTTGAACTTGAATAGATCCAAACACTGTAATTTATGTTTTCCGGGTCCACTCATATACTATTATTCCATAACACAATTTCTACTATTGCCTCTGGTTTTTTTCTTGAATATACTCCTTGCTTTGGAATTGATGTTCTAATGTTTCTATAGTTCTTTCTTTGTTAATACCTCCAAGTAATACTGATGTTGATATTGGCAGCAACAGATTTTTTTCCCCTTTGATGCAATCTGGGCCTGGGCTCATATCACCCTTCAATCCAAGGATTAAGCTTCCTAAATATCTGATAGCCCAGTCTTTGTGGATCAGTCGTTACATAATAAGGGTATTGTTTGCTTTGACCTGCAGATATATCGAGAACTGGAGGATTCTAGGCAACGCAGAGTTGTTTACCATTCAATTAATGGCAAAGGGCCTCTTCATGGAGTTCCTGTGAATGCGCAGTATCAGCCCCTCGAAGTTCTTGATAGGAAACGACTGATGGCGAGGAAAAACAATACTACTTACTGCTATGATTTTCCATTGGTGAGTATCTTATGCAACCACACTGGCTTCTCCTCTGTTTCTTCACCATCAGGACCATCTACTGTTTTACATATTAGTGTTCTTTTTTTAGTTCTTCAGAATGAGATAAATGATTGAAGTTTTATCATGGAGGATAATTTTGGTTCCAGGCATTTGAGAAAGCTCTGCGACAAATATGGGCATCCAAGTCACCAGAAAATAAAAAGCTAAATGATAAATTTGTGCTGAAGGCTACAGAGCTTGTATTTGCTGACCAAAAAGGTAAATGGGGCACTCCTCTGGTACCTGTTGAGCGCTCACTTGGGCTCAATGATGTTGGCATGGTAGCATGGTGCATGGAACTGTCTACTCCTGAGTTTCCTTCTGGAAGAACGATCTTGATAGTTGCCAATGATGTGACCTTCAAAGCTGGGTCATTTGGCCCAAGAGAGGATGCATTCTTCCTTGCAGTTACTAATCTTGCTTGCAGTAAGAAGTTACCCTTAATCTATTTGGCTGCGAACTCTGGTGCCCGGATAGGGGTAGCTGAGGAAGTGAAATCTTGCTTCAAAGTTGGCTGGTCTGATGAATCCTCTCCAGAGCGTGGTTTTCAGTATGTTTACTTAGGTGCAGAGGATTATTCCAGAATTGGATCATCTGTCATAGCCCATGAGCTGAAGCTGCCTAGTGGTGAGAGTAGATGGGTAATTGACACTATTGTTGGGAAGGAGGATGGCTTGGGGGTTGAGAACCTAACAGGTAGCGGTGCAATTGCTGGTGCATATTCTAGAGCATACAAAGAAACCTTTACTTTGACATATGTCACTGGACGAACTGTGGGAATTGGTGCTTATCTTGCTCGTCTTGGTATGCGGTGCATACAAAGACTTGATCAACCCATTATTTTGACTGGTTTCTCTGCACTGAACAAACTCCTTGGAAGGGAGGTCTACAGCTCCCACATGCAACTTGGTGGGCCTAAAATTATGGCGACCAATGGTGTTGTTCATCTTACTGTGTCAGATGATCTTGAAGGTGTGTATGCCATTTTAAACTGGCTGAGCTGTATTCCTGCTCGAGTAGGAGCAGATCTTCCATGGTTGAATCCCTCTGATCCTCCAGAGAGGCCTGTAGAGTATGTGCCTGAAAACTCATGTGACCCTCGTGCTGCTATTTCTGGTGTTTCTGATGGAAATGGCCACTGGAACGGGGGTATTTTTGACAAGGATAGCTTTGTTGAGACACTAGAGGGTTGGGCAAGGACAGTTGTCACTGGAAGGGCAAAGCTTGGTGGAATTCCTGTAGGAATAGTTGCTGTTGAGACTCAAACTGTAATGCAGGTAATACCTGCTGACCCAGGACAACTCGATTCCCATGAGAGAGTTGTGCCACAAGCTGGACAGGTGTGGTTTCCAGATTCTGCATCCAAGACGGCTCAAGCAATAATGGATTTCAACAGGGAAGAGCTTCCACTTTTTATTCTTGCTAATTGGAGAGGCTTTTCAGGTGGCCAAAGGGATCTCTTTGAAGGGATCCTTCAGGCAGGATCAACCATTGTGGAGAACCTTAGAACATACAAGCAGCCTGTTTTCGTTTATATCCCTATGATGGGTGAGCTTCGTGGTGGAGCATGGGTTGTTGTGGATAGCAAGATCAACTCAGACCATATTGAAATGTATGCCGAACAAACTGCTAAGGGCAATGTGCTTGAGCCTGAGGGAATGATTGAGATCAAATTTAGGACAAAGGAGCTTCTGGAGTGCATGGGCAGGCTTGACAACCAACTCATCAGTATGAAGGCTAAACTTCAAGAAGCCAAAAGCAGTGGAGTATATGGGACGATTGAATCTCTTCAGCAGCAAATAAAAGCACGAGAGAAACAACTCTTGCCCATCTACACCCAGATTGCAACGAAGTTTTCTGAACTTCATGATACTGCCCTCAGGATGGCAGCGAAAGGGGTAATAAAAGAAGTTGTAGACTGGAGCAGTTCACGTTATTTCTTCTACAGAAGATTGCATCGGAGAATTGCAGAGGAGTCTCTTGTCAAGACTCTGACAGATGCTGGGGGTCAGCAACTGTCACATAATGCAGCAATGGAGTTGATCAAGAAATGGTTTCTGGAATCTGTTGTTGCAAAGGGCAGGAAGGATGCTTGGATGGACAATGAAGCATTCTTCAAATGGAAGGAGGAACTGAGGAATTATGAGGAGAAGCTGCAAGAGCTACGGGTGCAGAAGGTGTTGAATCAGCTAACAAGTATTGGTAGTTCAGCATCAGACATGAAAGCTCTACCCCAAGGTCTATCTGCCCTTCTAGACAAGGTAAACTACCCAGATGTCAATACCTACACCAGTGGAGCCCTCAGATATCTATATGCCTGAGTTTTTCATTTTATTTTATTTTTGTTCCCTGCAGATGGAGCCATCAAGTCGAAACAAATTAGTGAGTGAACTCCGCAAGGTGCTTGGTTAACCAAAAGATTTGTACGTTCACCCTGAGAAGAGCCTGCAGGTTTCTGCAGCTTGCAACAACATTCCTATTTACTGAGACTTCAGGAACTTGGTACCCGAAGGAAAGTTCCCCTGATACTTGATTCAATCAGCTGCATGGAACTTCACTTCGAATAGAGATGTTGGTATAACCACTGCCGCTTCTGTAAGTAAAAGTTTTACAAGGCCTGAACTAGGATTGCCATTAAGCGGAAATGATCAAGCATTGGTGGTCCTGTTTCATCAGTGTTCTACTTATCTCTGTAGCATCAATGGTGGCCGTGTTTCTTTGTAATAATGTTTCGGAATTGTTGATAATTCCCTTTAACAGCTGAGGGTAGCTAGCCAAGTGCCACTGTGGGTCCTGCCAAATGTATCATTATAGACCAATAAGTTTTGCTACTCATGTTGCCTTGTCAGGAAACAAATCTATCCTCAGTTGTCACATTGTCGTTGATTGATTTATTCCATCAAACTATAAGGTTTTGGGTTGCAGAAAAGGTGAAGCTTAATGATCTCAGCAGGATGATTTGGGAAAAAGGAACAAGTTCAGTTTGATCGAGTTTGCATGGTAGTGTCATTGTTTAGAAGTTAGTCGGGCCTGTTCTTATTCGACAGGAGAAGTAGTGGAAACGTAGGACCTCACTAGTTGGTGCAACTACCAACCAGATACACTGGCACTGGTGCCGTCCGAAATGGTGGAGTCTTTTGTCATACTCACGATAACGCACCGTACCCATCATTTGGCCATTTGAAGTTGGGAATATCTTTCCTTTTAACTTTTAAATTTCTCAAATAAATACTTCTGTTGCTTGCTTTGATAATTGTATATTAGTTAGGAGCATCAAAACAAATTTATTAGTTAGGGCAACTGACTTTGAAGCTTTTGGGATTTTTAATCAGCAGTTGTCTGACTGTCTTAATATGACAATTAAGTTTTTTTAATAAGGAGTCTCTTTTGGACCAACCGTCTCTTCTAGACCAACCTACACTTTGGGCTAAGCCCGTAATTTGGCTTTTTTGGTTTTTTCTCCACTCAGAAGCAATCAAGAGAGAATTAATTGGTATCACCACACAAGGCCGCCCTTGCTACACAATACGCAAGATCAAAGAACAAGAAACAAATTCGGAAATAAGATAAGAGATATATGATAGAATAGTAGCAATAATGCCAAAGATTGGAGTAGTGCTAGTGATGATTTGCGAAAAAGCATTAGTGCAATCGGTTAAAATAGTAATGCTCCTCTTATTAGAGTGTGAGGTCCATGACAAAGCTTCATAAATAGCATGGAGTTAAGCCATTAGAGGGGATGAAACTCGGTGAGCTCGCCCTTGAAGCACCAATTCAACCCCAAAACCACTATTTGTTGATGGTGGTCTTCATGCAGCATCCGCTAAAATAATTGCATGATCCTAATATTGTGGATTTTTACCCCATTGTAGACCTCCAATCTTATTTGATTAGCCTTTATGGTGATAGCTTGGTTGATAAGGTCCATTTCCTGATCTCAAAGAAACAAGACAAATGAAGGATCTGCAGATGAGTCATTGAATATCACAGCATTCCTAGAGGTCCAAATGCTCTATACAGTGGTAACAACACCTATAAAGATAGAAGTATGTTGTTTCCAATGAGCCTTCATCTCAATTATCTCCAAGAGCCATGAAAGGATGGAATCATGATGCTTAGGTGTAGGCACCACGGGCGTGTGCTTCCACACAAAAACTGATATAGTGCAGTGAAGGAGATGATGTTCTACATTTTCATCATAGAGGTTGCAGTGAGAACACTTTGGATCATTAGTACATTCTCACTTGCCTAAATTTGCTCTTGTGGCTAGCACATTTACACAAGCTTTCCATGTGAACACTTTGAATTTTTCTGGGATATTAATGGCCTAAATAAATTTGAAGAGTTTAGCCATCTTATTCGGATAGTTGTGAGGCTTGAACTTTGGACTAGATGAAGGATTCATTTGAACCGCATAACCCTGCTTTGAGGGGAATTGCCCATCTAGAGCTCCTTCTCATATTAATTTATCTTAGAGAGAACTAGTTTAAGTAATGAGAATGAATAAAATGCATCGGGCAACATCAATAGGAAATAAGGATTGGATAAGGGGAAAATCCTGACCCCCCACATTCTGTCACAATTAGATCACTTATTTGCTGATACTGCAAGGATAACTTGGTAGAAAAAAGACTTAATAAGACAAGTAGAATTATAATTGGGGATCCAATTACCCTTCCAAATAATAATATTTTCCCTTAGGCCAACTTGCCATCTAACATGTGGGAGGAGCAACTCTTGACCATATTATAAGCTCTTCTAAGTGTGAGTAGATTTTACACCCATATTAATTAGCTTCCTAGAGAGAACTTTCACTTGCAAATTTAGCTTAAAGAATTTGGTAGACTAGAGAATCAAGGTTATTAGTAATACGCCAAAAGGAGTTGGCCAACAAAACCCAATTGAACAACCTCATGTCCTTAATTCCAAACCCACCTAAACCTTGGCCAAAGGTAAAGTGAAATAGTTACAATAATGAATGCCCTTCTTGTCAATAGTTCTATTCCACCAAAATTTAACTAAGGCCTTTGCAATTTTGTCTGAAAAAGTTACCGAAAGTTTGAGCACTGACATTAAGTATATAAGCAATGATGATGCCGTAGAGTGGAATAAAGTCAACCACACTATTGGGTTAAAAAGTTACTACATCCATAAGGATAAATGATATCGGAGTCGATCCAAAAAAAAAAAATCGAAGGAGCTAGTCTTTGAGTAGTATGTAGTACTTTGGCTTTTAATAAACTTGAGGGTGATGATGAGTAGGTGAAATTCTTATGATTTTGTTTATGTTTTTATGAATTATTTTTAGGCATTAAAAAAATAAAACTCATAAAAATTTAATATCATATAAAATTTTATTTTGAAAGGGTTATGACTCTTATATAGTATCAACTTTCAAATGAAATTGATTTTCAGTAAAGAAGATTTAAAAATAAAAATAAGTTATTTTAAATTAAGTTGACTAATGTTAAAGCAAATTGGGTGTAGATATTTTATGGCTTAGATGGGTAACAAAAATGCCACCACTTTATTGAAACATAATCACCACATGCTAGATTAAAATGTGTCTCAAAATCTTATTTAGGGTAAAAATGTGATTGAAGTTATTAATCACAACTAAAGGTTGTTTGTTGAAAGCGCTTTTAAAGTGCCTTTGTGAGTGAGTAGAATTAGCTCTTCTTTCTCTTTTTGTTTCAGAAGCATCTGTACAAGTATATAGAGTCGGGTTGAAAGAGTAGGTAAATATCTAAGAGAAGAGAATGTTTACTTTTTTTGGATATGAAAGGTTACCAAACCAATGTATATAATTTTACGTAAAAAAGGCAAATTTGTCACTAAACTATAAGGAATAGAGTAATTTTGTTAGTAAACTTTTTTCACATGGAAATTTGCTATTAAAGTTTTTGTTATTGGCAATTCTATCACTGACCATTGAATGATAGAAATATTCCGTTTATTTAGAGAATATTCCATGGTATAAGTATTAAATTAGTCCCAGAAAGTTTTCTCCTTAACCCATAGTTATCTAAACCTTTCACAACATCTAAATGAATCAAAACTCTGTGTTTGATCATTTTATTCTTGAGCCTTTGCTTATTGTCAAATTAATTCCTCATTATCAGTGAGCAATCCTCCATCGCTGTTGTCATCGGTCTTTATTCTAAAATCGCAACTTCTCTGGAATTAGTCACATCTACATGCAATCGAATCTTATTTGATCAGGGTTTGTTTTAACAGGTATCTATGGGAGCATTATCAGGATGTATGGAAAGTGGAGATAATGCTGGTGGGAGAAAGAATTGAAGGTGGCCAAGGATACAAGGTTTACTGGAGCAAAGAAGATGATGAAAATGATAGATTTAGAAACTTATGGCGCAAAGTGTTAAATAAAGGAAACTTGAAATTAAAACTTGTATTTTTTTTTTTTCACATTTGGTGCATTAACCAATTTTAACAATCGGTGGCTAATTTGCTATACAAAATATTGATGATAAATTTGCATCTTTTGGATTAATAACAAATATGCTTGCAAAAAAAGGTCAATAGCAAAATCACTCTATCCCTTATAGTTTATTGGGAAATTTGACTTTTTTACCTATAATTTTATGAGTTGTGAATCACATTGTAATAGTAAATAGCTCCATGCATGAAATAATAATATTTGCCAAGGTTTTGTACTATTGAAAAAGTAAGAGTTCATACTGTACGTCAATGTTATACACACACACACACACACACACACACACACACAAGTCACTTGGCAGTTCTTTGAACATTACACAAATTTGTTTAGAATTTTAAATATTAGAAATACTATTAAAATTTTTACTGAATTTATTGTAAAAACGCCATAAGCTAAAATGATTAAAAAAATGCACGCCGTAGATATATAAAGATCACTTTTAAATATACCCTTAATTTTTAGTTGAAATGTATAATTACGTTTTATCCAAGTTAAAGAAGAAAATTTGATAACGATGAAGAATAGGATAAATTTTATGGGCAGTCCCCAACCTTTACTTCTTAATTATTAGGACTATTAAGTATTTTCGTTTGGTTTTAAGCTTTTTAAAATATTTCATATTGGTTATCAGCTAGATGAAATATGTTAACTCAGGAAAACTGTATAACATTAATTTTTGAAATTATTTTAACCTATATGGTAATTCATTTTCAAAAAAGAAAAATTGTTTGTTACATAAGAAAGGAAAAATTACATTATCAAAATTTTTTACGTATATGAGATAACAATTTGTGCATCACATCTACTTATGTGATAACATTTGATCAGATTAACAAATTGCATCTATTAGAGACCAATTCAAAATGTTTTCTCAAAATGTTTTTCATGGGTTTTGAATGAAAATATGATGGTCAAAAGATTCGGGATGAAAACAAAAGAGCATGCAAATGCCATGAATTTGTTGTAGAATTTAGCCCACATAAACCATGAATAGTGAAGGAGTTTATTTTTAGTGTTAATAGCATATTTTATCTGAGTTAAAAGGAAATATATGGAAAGTTAGATAATTTTGTGGGTACCTAACATCTAATTTTCATGTCAGTTTCATCTCGGATATATGAGCTCTCCTTAGGGACCCTACAAAAACCATATAACTATTGAAATAAATAGCTTTAGTAGTTATTTTCCCAAAATCAATAAATTTATTTTCTTTTTTCCTTTTATAGTTTCCTTTTAATATATATATTATAAAAGCATAATACACTTCAGGATAAAAATAATTTTTCGCTTAACAGGCTAAATACTATAAGGACATATGTAAAAAATTTTAATTTTGGTAAGTTTTCATATAATTTTACATAACGCTTTACGTTTTTGCCCTTCCAGCGCCTAATGGTCCCAAGTGATGAAACCCATCAATTTTCCTTTCTAAATATACATTTGACCTAAGTAATGGAAATCTCGTAATTAATGTCATCTTCCATAATTTTTTATATTTTTATGAGGAAACAAAACGTCAAATTTTCCATAAATATGCATTTATGGAGGATTGGCACACTATAAATGGCTACAAATACAATACAAAAGCACACATCTCAGTTTCGTGAAAAGGAAAAAAAAAATATATAGACTTTGTGTCGGATAGCTATTTTGCAATTCTTCAAGCGAATACCACTCTCAAGCGGCATCTGGAGAATGATAATGAAACTCTGTAACATAAAAGATTGGAAAAAAAAGCTCTCAAGCAGAAAATTATCCATTTAGGGTCAGACTAAGTAACCACGCAATTTAAATATCTGTTTTATTATCCAATACATTCATTGTTTTCTTGTGGAACTAACAATATATATTGAAATCTTGTAGTTGGAGGCAAAATCTAAAGCTATCAATAAGGATGATTTCACTATGTTATTTAACATCCCTAAGACTGGCAACGTAGGAGAAGATTGTTTTGCATTAAGGGGTTTCCCTACTGGGCTGGAACCTTGCTTTGGCTTTTACGCTCAACAAGTAAGATCATCATCCTACTCCTATGCCCTCTTTCAATTCATTCAAACTCTCTCCTATTGTACACTCCTATTTCTAACTTTACGCCTAATTCTAATACAAAATAACACAATACATATCCTATTATGCTTTTATAGCCACTAATGCAATTAAATTATTGTTCTTTTTACCAGGTACCATATTGGTATGTGCATATACAAGCAAGTGTTTACCATTTATACCAATGAATTGTTATTAGAATAGAATGTTTTGGCATATAATCTAAAAAACTAGCATGTAATCCACTTTTATTGCAGGTTCATATGAAATCATTTAAGGGTACACCTAACAGGTCATCACAAGGTTAGTCCGTTTACCTCATTTATTTAAATTCGATGCAATTGGCCTAATATTTACATACTCTATATCTAGATGCTTAACATGAAATAACACGAACACAAGAAATATACCAAATAAATAGAATTGTAGGGTCAGTACATGCTTAGCAGCATATAACAATTGAATATGCCCACTTAGTCGAGCCTTAATAATAAAATGGTTTAGTGCACAGAGAAGATGCATGCACACTTAATTATTTGAATGATTTAGAGAAAAACTAGAGTATGTAAGAAGACTAAATGAAATGGAAAAATATAGCAATTAGATAAAGCCGAGCAATAAAATAAACTTATAAGAGTTAAAAGTAAATCCTTTTTTACAAAGTGATAAAAAAGTTTTAGACTGTTATTAAACAAATTTAAAAGGAAAATCATGCTCTTTCCATATTAATAATTAGGAAATGTGTAAGTATACAATCGAGAGTTTGAGCCACTTATCTAAATGTTTGCAGGGAAAAGGACAATATGCCATAAATATTGCAGTCCCCAATTATACATGCAGAAAAATGATAAAGTTGACTAATTAACAATAGTATATACTATGAAACTAAAATTTTAACATGAAATAAGCATATGGGAGTTAGAAAAAAAAAACATGAAATATGCATATGGGAGTTGGAAAAAAAATTTTCAACCCCAAGACATGAGTAAATGTTGGTTAGTTGGTGGCAATTTTTAACTGTTAGGCACAATTGGGTTACAAATTTTTTTTTACATGCAACCCCAACTAATGACGTTAGCCTAACTCAATAGCCCCAAACTTAAAGGGGAAAGTCAATCAAGTTGGATTGAGCCTAATTGAAAACATTAATAGGCTCAACTTAAACTATGAATGATTTTGAAGGTCAGGGGATAAAAATTTTTATCATGTCCAGACTAGCAGTCCTAGGAAACCACTTTGAAAATAATAGTGAATAAATAATCGGATCGAACTAAATGGGGAGAAAGATAAGGGCACAAACCTCAAACATCATAGACGGATGACCATTCACAAAGGGAAGATACACCAACTTTGTTCAGCATTTATGAAAGGGAAAACAAATCAATATTCAAATAGATTATACAACAAAGAGATACAAACAATTAAACACAAGGAGATAGATAAACAGGTTTGCAAAAAGCAAATGAAAACATAGGAAAGTAAGATTTATATGAGGGAGATATGTGTGGATCCTCTTTGGATCTGTGTGCGCATGAGAAGATATAACAAACACTAACGTTTCAAAGTTGAAAAATGTTTTGAAATCAGAAGGAATAGAACACAAACCACCGTGAAATGAAATAACAAACGAAAAACTAATAGGATCCTCAAAAAGGCGGTTTAGTTTTATATGGATCCTCTTGTGATCTGGTTTTAATGCCTTGATGTATCAAACAATGAGGATTGAGATGAAATGGACTATTGAAATCAAGAGTAATCAAGGAAAACTACAGGGAACGAAGGCTTAATTCAACATTGGCGCAACGGCCCCATGAATCCATCTGCCAGAGATGGCTAGAACGCCCAACCGTTTAGAGCAAAGTGAAAGATACAAGGACTAGGGAGAGCAACTTCTCTAAGCAAGATGTGAGAAGTGAGAAGCGAGAGTAAAATAAAGCGAGCTCTGTAAGTAGGCTAGGAAATTACAAATCCACCCTTATTAAGTAAATTATATTGCAGTTACTATAAAAACCCCACTATATTCAAATGTGGATAAATGTTTTACATTTCTACCACACAGGTCCTCCCAATGACAATGTTATTATCATAGCCCAGAGTCTTCTGTTTTTACCCTCTGTGACATTTAAGTCCTCAAACTTGAAAAATATTAATACACCATTTTAGGAGTTACATTTTAGATGCTTGGCAATTTAACCATTATTTTGGGCAATAGCTATTATTTTAAAGTAACATGATTTGTCTATTAAAAAAAAACAGAGTATTTCAAGAACAAATATATAATCAACAATATCAACATATATGACGTTTTTTTCTCTATTATATCTAATTGGGCTAGAGTTGGTTAACCTGTACACTTTTTTCTCTACAATTTTGACCTTATTTGTCTCAACCCAATTGGGGTGATAATTTTTTTAAATGATTACAATTACATTCGGCCTGGTTGTATGGTTAATCTATATTATTGATTCATTCAATTGCCCATAACGAACTACTTTCTTTGATCCAATCCTAAATTCCTTTTATTCGCTTTCCCCAAGAACCTTGTATCTCGAAATTTAGATTTTTAAGCGTTTAGGCCCAGGTAATAAATTTTTTTGTTCGTTTATCGCTTAGTTCAGGCTTGCATTATTTGTGCATTTTTCTTCCACAAATTTTTTGGGTTTAGTTGTCTTGTCCAAATTGGGCTCAAATTTTAATTTGGTTTTAGAAAATAAAACTTAATTGGGCTTCAATTTTTTTTAAGGGTGAAGAAGTAGGGACTTAAGAAGTGGGTGCAAGGGATTTTTGGAAGATTATATTTTTAATTTTAATTTAGTCTCATGTTTGTTCTAGCTTTTCGCCTGAACATGTTGTATTCTTCTTCCTTTTTAATAAAATTATTTGCCTTAAAAAAAATTACCCTGAATTATTATCACGTGGTAATTAGGGCACATTTGTTAAAATCAATAATTATAGCAATGTTGCCAAAGTAAGGCAACTTATTGATAAAAATATTACTGCTAGTTTTAGGAAAGGGAACACTTTTTAAAATGATAATATCATTAAACATTTAATGGTATATCATTATAAATTAAAAATATATTCAAATTGGATCTCAGATGATTGGTACACCTTTTTTTAATTGTCGGTCTTATTGGAATACATTATAACAATATTTTAATAACTTTTTAAATATTTATGCCTTTTGAAAATTTAATATCATTTAAAATCCAGGGCAACGCTGGGTATGTAAACTAATTATACTAATATAGGTAAATTTAAATTGATAACATCAAATTTTAGTCTCTCTAAAAGGCTAATTCACTTTGAAAAAAAAAATACTATCTTGTCCCTAAGACTAATATATGGCTAATTAAACTGACAAGATAACACTAATTAAAATAGTCAAGTCGCTTAGGAAAATGAAATGAAGGCTATGTCCCCTTTAGTAACTAATTCCTATAAGTGAAAATGAACACCAGAAATTGTTTTTATTAATAACTTCGTTATGTTTTAGGTCTATGGATCCACTATTAGACATTTTTCCATCATTATTTTTTTTTGTCTGATGTAGTATATTGCTCATTTTGGACTTTTTCTAGTTATCTTTGAATTATTTCTCTCAAGGTTATCCCAGTTTATATGGAATGTTAATTTTACTCTTATTATATTTCTTTCATTCAATGTCACATGGATTTGTAGTCTTTTGATAGCTAGTATACGTATATGTTCTTATTGCTCTTAAGAGTCATATTATTTAATTTGTAAGATGTCGTTTAGCTTATTTATAATTGAAATGAAGTACTTTTTATAAAAAAAAAATGTTTTCTTCTAAATATCAAGTTAGCATATCTCTAAAGATTTAGTTGTTAATTTGCTTTTTCAAATTTAAAATTTAACAACACATTTCATTCAAGTTAAAAGATACAAATTTAGTCGTTATGCTTTTTCAAATTTTGGATCTCATTAACAAAGAAAAATAATTTAAAATTTAAAGAAAAAAGAGCCATTTAATATTTTGCTACCATCCCAATTTTTATAATATATAAATACAAATTTAGATCCATATTTTATCATATCACATCCAACAAAAGCTTGATTGGTGATCCCCAGTAGTGCTGTAGTCGTTGGGATGCATGGAATAGATTGTTCATTGGTGCAAGTACAACAATATGTCCATCTCCTTTTCTAAAGCATTTGAAAGATCAAAAAGTCCTCAATTATTATGTAATTGTTCAGTAGATTCTTATCCTTATTCCCAAAACACCCCCCCCCCCCCCCCCCCCCCCCTCTTCCCTGTGTTAGCTTTTAATGGAAAGAAACATAACATCTTCATCCATAATTTCCTTAGCCCAGCTTTTTCTTTTTCTTTTTTTTTTCTTGGTTTATCTTCGGTTTAATTGATCGAGATACTGATATTTCATATATACTGCCATGTTGTCCTACAAGATGGCAGGGAAAAAAATGGGGGGGGGGGGGGGGGGGGGCGAAGAAGAAAAAGGAAGGTGTAGAATTCACTGGTTTTGTTCATTGTTGCTTTATTAAAGCCCCACAATGTTTATCTTATTATGATCCGTCGGGAGGAATTAATGAGATATGTATATCTGGGAGGATTCGATGAAAATGCCTCTAACAAACTTTAAACCGAATTCTTAATTCAAGCTGTGCATGTTCTAATTCCTTATTTATGCTTTGTCCCATATTTCTTATGACAAATGACATGAAAATATGCATTTTTTTATTATTTTCTTTTCACAATATTTATGATGTACGTACTCTGCCACATTTAATTAATATAAACTAGCATTTGTTTGGAGAGACGGATCCCGGTCCAATCATTTTCATTTGTATTGTTTGGCCTTTTTCCACAGGTGATAAACATTCTTATTTTTTTAAGCTTTAATCTTCTACTATATATATGTTATGTATACTCAATTAATAGCTACTGTTCTGTCTATTTTCTCCTCAAACAAGAAACCATGGAGAATATACGGAATGAGAAGTGAGCACAGTGCGCGTGGCAATATTCAGTTAGTGCTTCGTTCTAAATTTGTGGATAATTTTGGTCTTCATCATTTTGCCTCTGTGAGCACTGATAAAAGAAAAGTATTGGAGTGAAAGGAATCGAAGTTTCATGCATAGAATTAATTTAAAGTGCTTTTTTTTTTTTTTCTTTTGTGCTTTTTTCCTTCTTAACAACTAAAAGGAAAGTAATGAGACAAACCCTTTCATCTAAACAACTGCAAACCAAAGATAAATTTCGCCCCTCTGCAAAGAAATCCTATATATCCACAGAAAAGTCTAACTTCTATGAATATGCAAGTTAGCATTCTTCCATTAAAATGAAAACACCCTGCACGATGAGAAACACATGATGAGTTTGGTTTGGTTTCATGCTCCAAGCGGCCCGGTAGCCAGGCATTCGGTCGATTTTGAAGTATAGAAGTTAAAAATAAAAAAGGGTACGTATTAATTAGTTATTATCAACAAAAAGCAAATTACTGTTGCCCCTATATATATATATATATATATATATATATATATATAGGAAAGAAAATATTTTGGTACCACACATGTTACTTGTGAATGTGATAGCAACTGATTTTAATCCCGATCACATCACATGAATAATCTCAATGGCTATCTACTCATCTCACTAACTCAATCATCCGGTGTTGTGAGATATATATATATATATATATATATATATATATCAATAAGCCATGCTGGCCTTCCACACTCAACAACATCTCTGCCCCTCCTCCTTTATTCCAAGTAACTCAGAGGGCTTGATATTGAGAGCTTCCTTATGAACAGCTTAGAGGTAGACAATGCAATTGATCATGAGAGTCAGAATGAGATCTCATCACAATCAGATAAACAAGGCAAAGGCACCAGCTTCCTTAGCACTTGTTTGAATGGCCTCAATGCCTTGTCAGGTAAGCTAGCTAGCTTCACATGTAGCATGCATTATTCTCCTAAAAATATTGTGGATTAATATTCTATTTTAGTGTATAATTTGGTCATATTTTTCCAAGTACCAACCTAATCACTTTTTGGCTAAGATCAAGGCAGTTTTATCATTTCACAGGAATTGGGATGCTCTCAGCTCCATATGCAGTTTCTCAAGGAGGGTGGCTAAGCCTTATGCTCCTCTTCCTTGTAGCTCTTCTCTGTTGTTACACAGGGGTACTTCTAAAGCGATGCATGGACGCACACCCGCTCATTAGAACCTATCCAGACATAGCTCATTTTGCTTTTGGGGACAAAGGAAGAGTTGTGGTATCAATCTTCATGTATCTGGAGCTTTATTTGTTGGCAATCGAATTTTTTATACTAGAGGGAGATAACTTAGAGAAGTTGTTTCCAAACATGGGATTCAATATTTTTGGGTTGAAAATCAGAGGAAGGCAAGGCTTTGTGATTTTGTCTGGTCTTCTAGTTTTGCCAACAACATGGCTAAGAAGCCTGGGCTTGTTAGCCTATGTTTCTGCAGGAGGTGTCATTGCTTGTTTTGTTCTTGTCATATGTGTATTTTGGGTTGGAGCAGTTGATGGAGTCGGATTCAAAGAAAGAGATGTGCTTCTGCACTGGAGACGAATTCCTACAACTGTAAGCTTGTTTGCTTTCTGTTTTTCTGGACATGCTGTGTTCCCCACTTTGTGCAATTCTATGAAAGACCGGAGCAAGTTTTCTAGGGTAAGAAATGACTTCTTGTATATTGTTCTTGTGAAACAAGTAACAACTTTAACTCATGTCATCTTATTGATCTCTTCTATTTTTCACAGGTTTTGTTGGTGTGCTTCATCACAAGCACAATCAGTTATGGGTCAATGGCTGTTCTAGGATACCTAATGTACGGTGAATATATCAAATCACAAGTGACTCTAAATCTTCCACTTACAAAATTTAGCACAAAAGTTGCTATTTGTACCACCATAATCATCCCCCTCACAAAGTATGCTGTCATAATCACACCAATCGCGACAGCCATTGAAGAGATGTCCTTTTTCAAGAAGAGCAAGATCCTCAGCATCCTCATTAGGACTATTCTTTCGATCAGCACAGTGATTGCGGCATTAACCATTCCATTTTTCGGATATGTCATGGCATTTATCGGAGCCTTTCTTAGTGTCACAGCATCTTTTTTGCTACCGTGCTTGTGCTATCTTAGGATAAAAAAAGAAGCTAGGAAGCTTGGCTTAGGATTGATAATGATCATTTGTATTGTGGTGACTGGCTCTTTTGTAACTGTGGTGGGAACTTACATTTCCGTGAAACAAATTGTAAACCATCTTTAAAATTTAAGATGGTGATTAGTAAGTCAATCGTATGATAAAATGGCTTAAAAAGTAATGGAAAAATTACCAAACCCCGCTTGGGGTATATCCTAATCTACTCTTGTGTCCCCCTTTTTCTTCAAATACCTACATTTAGCCCCTTGAAAATTTAACTCCACTAATCACTATTATGACAAAAAATGAAAAAAATACATACTTTTGCCCTCCTAGATTTTTTTCCTAAAAATTTTGCTCCATCAACTTGTACATCTAATAATCTTTAGATTCACTTGGCCATTCCTTCAGCTTATTTGGATTCATTGCCTTAATCGATCCAATTGCTGTTGAAATTTGAGGAGAACATAGAGAGACAAAATTTCCAAAGAACTTCGCCGGCCATCTCGCCTGATGAAGACCGAAGAAATTCAGCAGCCATCTTGCATGTCTCCCAAATTCACTGCCCTTGTCTCCTCACTGTCGCTTATTGGCTATTGCCTTCATCTTCTGCAAATTAGATTGCAAAGCACTCCAAATTGGAGGAGGCGACGGTGCGCATTGGGTGGATAATCATTTTCTTTTGTTTGTTGTTCCGTGCAAAGCCTGCATCAGAAGTCTAGTTCTTGAATCATCAGCGAGAGCGTGGGAGCCTAGGTCATCGGTTCTGCCTTATTGCGGTGGATTTCAAAGGCGCCCGGCAGCAAATACAAACTGAGAGATAAGGAGAGGTTGAGATGTCTATAGATCGGCCGCCGTTTCTCTCTTCTTTAAGTTAGCAATGGATTCCAACGGCGCCTGGGAGAAGTCGATGGCCCACGTTTCGCTACTAGGTCTCTATCAGAAAACCATCGCAGACATCGGCTCAACGATCGAAGCCGGTAAAATGTCAGCATTCCGGCTTAATCGCAACCGAGGACTTCAATTCCGCCAAGACCCGTCATTTTCCGACTTGGTCCCGGCCAAAGCTATTGTTCGGATACCAAGGATAGGATCTGAGAGCATAGAGCATAGGGAGAGCAAAGAAAAAGAAGAGAAAGAGAGAGAGAGAGAGAGAGAGAGAGAGAGAAGCATTTAATTTGGTAAAAAAAAATATATAATTTCTAAGTTTGAGGATAAAGCTTCTAATAAAGACGGTTAGGCTGCGAAATTTTGACCTTTTTCTCTCTCTTTTTTTTTTTTTTATTTAATGGTCATTAACGGAGTTAGCTTTAGCCAATGTAATTGTACGTACTTGAAAAAAGAGAATAGAAGTATAAGTTATGGCATACCTCAGGGGATCTAGTTAATTTTCCCAAAAATAATGAAACATAAGCTAGTAAGGGTTAATTCCATTCGTGGCCCTTAACCTTTTATTATTGTCTTATTTTGGAGGATGGAAATCGTTAGAATAGACAAAACTGACCACATGGCACGCTTGCGTAGCACAATTTGTCACAGTGGCACAATAATCAACTGCTGGAGATGGCGTGGAAAGAAAGAAAACTAATAAAAAATATAAAAATTAAAAATAATTAAAAAAAACACAAAAAGATAAAGAAACTCATCACCAGCCCTGACCCTTCGTAGTAGTCGCGAGTTACAGTATGGACAAAGGCAAAATCGCAGGTGGAGGAGGCTGAAATCGAGGTTGTTGGAGTATAGCGCACCATCACAGCAGATCTTGTACTACTAGTCACTGTAGGTGGGGATGGTGTTGAGTGGGTACAGGATAGAGGTGGAGCCGCAGTCGAGGCAGCGCACAACGCACCCACCATCTTCCTTTTGTTTGCCCTCCCCAACTTCGATTCGTTTTCCCCAACTCTGATTTTGTTTCCTCAATACCGATTTCATTCCTCGTTAGAACCTTCTATTTCGCCACAAGGGGAGCAATTGCAAAGTGCTTTTGCAGATAGGGGCCCCCAAAGGATGTGGAAAAGGAGGTGGAAGGCCACCTGTGATAGGTAGAAGAGTGGGAGAAATGGTGGAAGGCTAGGTTTTAATTTAATTTTGTATTATTATTTTTCCCTTTTACACATTATCAATAGGAGTTGCCATTTTGGCAAATTGTCTATACTGGTGTGTCATGTGGCCAATTTCATCAATTTTAACACCTTTTGTCCTTTAAAGGCTTAAAATGGAACAACAAATTGAGGTTAAGAACCTGCTATGCAAGGTTTTAAGGTTAATGCCCAAAATAGGACAAGAACAAAAGGTTGGGGGCGATGGACACAATTAACCCAAACTAGCAATGACAAAGAAGGAAGCAGAAACTTCCCCCATGGATGGAGTGATGGCACTGTTAAAAAGGTAAAAACGAACGTAAATGAATGAAGTGATTGCAAGTTATGTGATACTGTGCCTACGGCTTAACTATACATATAGTCTTTGAACTTACTCAACTCACACGAGTTGGTCCATGACTCATGACTCAATAAATTCAAGTCCCTAAACTTTGTAAAATGTCATGAGTTGGTCCATCAACTCCAAGGCCCATATGTAAATATAACAAAAGCCTCAATCATCTCTTATTATTTGTCATAAAAGCCCCTTCTTGTTCTAAAGAGTACAAATATGTTATCTCTTCCATCAACCTCCAACAATCTTAACCTAAAGATAAAAGATTTAATCCCTCTGCATTTCATGTTACAAATTTCTTCCCAATGCTTTGGAACCTAATGCACACTAATAAGAAACAAGTTAATAAAACCTTGACTACATGTAGAACTTGATGTTGTCAATATCTAGAGCTAGATTCAATAGCAAAACCAGCCACTGGTTGCAAGAATCCCACACCTCCACCACCAAATGAAGTTGGAACCATCTAAAGGTAAAAACCTAGAACAATCTTGATTTAGAACATACTAGAGAAAGAGCCCTCGAATCATGAACTAAATTGAAATTGCTAGAGGAGAACAACGCTTGAGCACATGTGTAAGCTAGAGATTCAAATTATTATAAAAAAAAAAATAGAACAGGTGATGAAAGTTGAATTCCTACCCATAAAAGTTATCATTTAATTATGGAAAACATCAAAAAATTACTAAAATGGAATGGAACCGAAAAAAGTTAAAGATGACTCATCCAGATCTAGTAGGATTTGCTTCAAAGTCTTGCCAAATTAATGAAATAGAAGATATCTATACTCTCTCTTATCCACATCTATTTCCTTTCTTTATTTCTACTACTACTACTACTACTACTACTACTACTACTACTACTACTACTACTACTACTACTACTTCTTCTTCTTCTTCTTCTTCTTCTTCTTCTTCTTCTTCTTCTTCTTCTTGGTTTTTAGAGAAGAACATCTCTTATTTGTTGAAAGGGCAGGGACTAAACATGTATCAACCCTTAAACTTGAAGCAAAATGTAGAAGGAAGAGGTAGTTTGTAACTGTCTTAAGATCGCTGGAGGTTGAGGGATAAAATAGTGTATTTAGATGTGTATGAACTAAGAGGGTCTTTTTGACAAATTAAAATAGATAACATTAGTAAAAATTTTGATATTTTTGCCTATTAAATTTAAAACCGTTACTTAAGTCTGGTTTCCACATTTTGTAGCCGAGACGGCTCAAGCAGTTGCGGATTTCAACAAGGAAGATCTTCCATTTTTCATTCTAGCGAACTGGATGGTTTCTTGTGGACAGAGGGATCTTTTGGGGGATCCTTCAGGCCAGTTCAGCCATCATAGAGAACCATAGAACATATAAAAGAAGCCCCTTTTTGTGTATATTCCCATGGCAGGTGAACTACGCGGTGGACCATGGCTTTCTGTGAACAGTGGTCTCAATCCAGACCAGATCATAATGTTTGCTGATCAAACTGCTAAAGGCAATGTCCTCGAGCCAGAAGGACTGATCGAGATCAAGTTTAGAAAGAAGTCACAAGCCTTGGAGCATATGAGATGGCTGAATCCCCGCAACAGCAAGCGTGAGAAGAAACTTCTGCTGTTGTTCGCCCAGATATCAAGTTTGCAGAACTTCACAACACTTCCCTGAGGATGGTTGCAAAAGGAACCAGAAAACAAGTAGTGGAGTGGAAGCATTCACATTCTTTTTTCTAAAGAAGATTGTGCCGCAGAATTGCTGAGGAAAGTCTTGTCAAGACGGTGAGAAATGCAGCAGATGAGCAGTTGGCACATAAAGCAATAATGGACTTGATAAAAAAAAGGTTTTCCGAGAATGTTGTTCCAAAGGGTGGGAAGGGTGACTGGACAGATGATGAAGCGTTTTTCAAGTGGAAGGGAGGCCAAACTGAAGGAGTTGCATTTGCAAAAGATGCTGTCTCAGCTGATGCAACTGGAGCCATCGAGCCGATCACATTAAGTCAGTGAACTCCAGAGCTACGAGATTGATTTTTCTTACATATGTACTAGAACGAGGCACATCGAGCAATAACAAAAATAACTCTTTTTAAAGTGAGATTTATGAGATATTTCGATAAACACAATTACATTGATTTTCCGGCGATAGGGATGTTTTTAAGTTGAAGAACAGAGGACATCTAAGAAGCTTATACACATCTGATGAAAAATTCCACATTGCCAGCTTTAACAACTACAAAAGATTCAAGCTTGTATGAACTGAGGTTGGCAAGAGAAGCACCCCTTCATCAGTCAAACCGACTGCTAAACCAACTGAAGATGGAATTGGAAAAATTAATCTTATTTTTCCATCTTGTTCATTGCTCTGAAGAACCAAAAAAATAGAGGAAAAAAGCTTTTGGATGTTTCAGAGCAAAGATATCATTCCTAACGCCAATCAACTCTTGTTGCTTTAGTTAATGCAATTGTACATGGGAACAAGGTGAAAGAGAGGGGAAACCGAATCCTGGACTGGCTAATGATGACAATCATAGACATTAGCAACTAATTAAGACTTTGATTGTTATAAATGAATAGTGCTTTATTAAAAAGAATGAATTTATACATTAAATGAAATGTTTATATAGAAATAACATATTTTGTGACAAAATGTATAATTTATTATCTACATTGAAGAGACCTAGTTATTCATTCCTTCTGGTCGCATCTTCAATATTAGTTTGAGATTTCATATATTAATATCTCTAAAATTCAATATTTTTCTTTAAGAACTTATATATGTGGCTGATTGTAGGTGTCATATGACTAATTAGTAATATAAACAAGTAAGTCCTCCTTCTCGAAAAATAAAAAACAAAGATAAAATCACTAATAGTATTATATATATTGTGAACAAAACTTGTATGAATCTAAGCAATTTTATCATGATTAGTTTGTGATGAGAGGCATAAGGCAGCACTAATATCTTTGGCTATAGCTCGAGCATCTATTGAAATGCCAAACAATCCCTTCCTTGCAAACCCCGCACAATACAACCCATTCTCTCCACTCCAATGGTCCGGAAAGCTTCTTCTCGGCATCCCCTTCTCATTAAATAAGTCATCTCCGCCCTACAATTTAAGAAAATTAAAGAGCTAATCATTTAATTAATTTTCTTAATTTTCAATCTTGTATAATTAATTGGGGTTTAATTAATTATGTACTTACTACTTAATTACCTTGAGCCAATTTTTTACGGTGCTCTTGTAACCAGTAGCAAAGATAATCACATCGAATTGATTAACCATACCATTCTCAAATACAATTTTCTTCCCTTCAATGCTTCTTATACATGGGAAAACCTATTCACAATTGAAAAAAAAACAAAATGTTATTCTTGGTACCCATATATGTATGTACAATCTCAAGAGAACTTATATAGTATGAGAAGAGAATGATGTATAAGATAATACCTTGATTTCCCCAGTCTTAATCTTGCCTATAGTTCCCACATCTATGATAGGAGACTTGCCTGTTTCGATTTTATGATAAAATGGGCCACTCTTTGGGGTTCTAAGCCCGTACATTGAAATATCACCATACCATAATCTGTCGAGTGTTACAATAATTGCATCCACTAGTTTGAGTGGTAGATAATCTAGCAACCACATACCAAGATGTACCATCTCCTTGGTAAGCACATGTATCTTCATTTAATCAAGCAATTAAATAATCATCAGTATTCATTATTTCTCAAATAAGAAAATAGAAAATAAGTCATAATTATTGAATTGGTGAAACTAAAGCACCAAAATATATGATGAATTTAAGTATGGCAAAAGATGATGTTGTAATGTGATAATTCTAGCTAAGGTATCCACTCAATTTAGTTAATTACCGGACTGCGAGCCACAATGGAAGTATCGGCACCGCAATTGGACAAATCATAAGCAATCTCCATGCCAGAGTTGCCATTCCCTACCACAAGAACATTTTGCCCATCAAACCTCCTCCCATTGTCGAACTTGTTGGAATGCATGACCTCACCATCAAAGCCATCAAGACCGGACACATTCGGAATTAACCCTTCGCTGTTTTCTCCGGTAGCCACAACCAAAAACCTACCCACGTAGACTTCAGACACGTTAGAAGCGATGTTCTTTACCTTCACGTGCCATTTCCCATCACCAAAAAATGCCGACATAACCAACCGAAGAAACCTTGGTGCTATGCCAAAGTGTTCGACGTAATTGTCTAGGTAGTTGACAAAGCTCTTTCTTGGGACATAAGTAGGGAAGTCGGAAGGGTAGGGCATGTGGGGAAGCTCACAAAACTCTTTGGCCAAGTGAAGCTTCAAGCGATCGTACGACCTTTTCTTCCAAAGTGATGCGTGGCAGTCCTCCTTTTCCAACACAATGTTGGGAATGGAAAGCCGGTTCAAGCACGCCGATGTTGCAAGGCCGGCAGGTCCTGCACCGATGATGATCACCAAAGTTTCCTCCATAGTTTCTTTTGGGTTGATGGTTTCTTTGTTCCAAGTGAATTATCGTTGCTTGTACTTCTTTTTCTTTTGGGTTTGTTTAACTAATAAACTGTGTACTTATAGTGAAAATGTTGGTGATGCAGATCAGATATTGGATTTATTCAACATCAATTATTTTCCTTTTTAGGGATTCAATTTCAGAAATTTTTCCATTTGTGAAATTGAGAAATGAATAAGAACATGATTTGAAGAATTAAACTAAACGTCGCATCTTTTCATAAGGATGGATGGGTTCCAAGAATAATTAAGAAGTGATTCCATACAATGAATTTGCTAGATAGATATTAAATTGTGAACAGGGCATGAGATATATACATTGTATTCGGTTACAAAAAATTTTACATGTATTGTGTCGTTGAATACAACCCCATATCAACTTACCCTCATACCTTTCTTTATTCATGTGTGGTTGAGTCTATGGTTGTAATGCCTCATTTGATATTTGCATCTGTGATTGGTATTAGTGTTTTTAAATAATAATTATTATTATTATTCAATATTAGTTAGCTTTTAGCTTCAAGAATTTCACCTCTATCATTAAATAACTTACCCAAATCTCTAAAGCTAAAATAAAAACTGTTTCCAAATAGACCTAAATATAGCTATCTTTTTATGACTCCAAGCACGCAAGTAGCCATAAAGCTTGCATGTCTTTTGATTGTATGTATGTGTGCGCGCACGCGTGATTATTATTATGTTCATATACAATGTTCAAATAATTACGAGGCAGAAATTTTTTTTATTAATTTTTCAGTATTTAAACTGTATATAAGTATTATTTACTATTGTTATGAACATCTAACTATACATATACTCAGTGAACTTACACAAACAATATGTATATCTATATATTATAGAAGTGCGAAAGTACCAAAATGTACATTAGACACGATGATGAAGCATTTTTCAAATGGAAGGGAGATCAGAAGAATTATGAGGTAAAACTGTAGGATTGCATTTGCAAAAGATGTTGTCTCAGGTGGTGCAACTTGAGCCATCGAGCCGAACGCATTGATCAGCCACGAGAGGAATCAGAGAAGGAAAACCAAACTCTCTCTCTCCTTGATTAACTTCCTAGAAACAACAAGGGAGAAAGCAAACTCCTAAAATTCCTACTGACAATTTTGTTAATCCAAATTCTTCAGCTCTGCTGATGATGACCTCAATCTTGTTTCTGCTTCCAACTAAAGCTCAGTCTTTATAGCAAAAGCTTTAGTCTCAAGTCCATACCCAAATTGGAAGAGAGGATCGTATTTGGAATCACCAAGGTTCATGGGAAGTTGATTTACTTTCCTAGGCCATGTACGAGCCAGCTTGCCTGTGAATCCATAGTCACCAAACAGCACATCAGCCACGCCTTGGCCCTCAGCTCCAGGGAGCCAAGCAGCAACAAGAGCATCCATTGTTGACATGTAAGGTTCAAGGAGCAATGGCCGGCCAGAGACAATGATCACGACACATTTGACAACAGTGCAGGCATTTGTGGATTGTTTCTGGCCCAGGATGGGGCAGAGTCAGGTTAAGGTTGTCTCCCGCTGTCTCGGCATAAGGCTTCTCTCCAACAACAACAATTGTATAATCAGATCCATTTTCCTTGATTTTTCCTTTCTCAAGTTTCTCCTTGAACACCACCTTAGTCTCTTTGCTCACAGTATCATTTATGGCCTTGAGAATGGTAGTTCCTGCTCACACAACCACAAACAAATGGTTTGAGTTTTTAATCTCCAGAGTTTCATGCTTGATTGAAACCAATGTGGTCAGTGGATGGAATAGGAGAAAACAAGAGCATAAATTAATTACCAGTAGTATAGTTATTTCCTATAACTCCTTGCCATTCTATTGTCCAGCCACCACATTGCAATCCCAAGTTGTCAGCATGAGCTCCAGCCACCAGTATACTCTTTGCATGCTTTTGGAAGGGGGAGAAGAGGCTGATTGCCTGGCTTGCCATTCTTCAAGAGAACCAGAGATTTCCTTACTGCTTCCCTTGCTAATTCTCTGTGTTCCTGTTAAACCAGCCCAAGTCTAGTTTGTCATCATTGATTCGATCTCAAATTTCTCACCTGTTTTGAAATAAAATGAATCGACAAAATTTGATTTGGTATGTGGACTCACTTTGCATCCAACTTTGTTAGCTAAACTGGCATCAGCAATAGGGTTTTCAAAGAGTCCCATGGTGAACTTGACTCGCAGGATTCTTGTTACCGCATCATCTATACGGCTAATAGGAACAAAACCTTTGTTAACTAAGAAGGTTAATGTATCTCTGAACTCTGTATAGTTGTAAGGAACCATAACCTGCAAACGGTGAAGTATAAGATTTTGTTGATGGCTTGTATATTACTTTGTATGAGTGCTTTAGTTTTTAACCAACCATGTCAATCCCTGCATTAATCGCAGCTAGAACCGAATAAGTGTAGTTTGAGTGGACAGGATAGGTAAGCTTGTCGAGTCCTTGGTAATCTGAGATGATGAATCCCTACAAAAATAGTCAAGAGAACAGGTGTATCAGTTAGCTAGCAAGCAAAGAGTTGGTACGCGTGATCTTTTGATTATGTAAACCTTGAAACCAAGCTGGCCCTTCAAGAATCCGGTAAGCAACTCTTTATTAGCATGCATCTTCACCCCGTTGATGCTCGAGAAGGATGCCATGACGGTTGCAACACCCTTCACCATGGAATCGTAGTATCCTTGCATATGGACACCCAACAACTGATCGGGAGTAACGATTGTGTTATTCTCATTAATGCCTTAACTGTGCCTCCATCACCGACATAATGTTCAGAACAAGCTGCTACCTTAGTCCTACAGGAGAAGGACAGACACATAATGCTAATCAAAAAGGTGTTTTAGAAGCTTCCAAAACAAAAATTAATAGAATAACTATGTCCATCATGGATATATTTACATTGGGTGCTCAAACTTCTTATCATATTTGAAACAAAAAAAATTCTCAAGCACCAAGTCATGAGAGAATTTTCTTACTTCCCACCAACAAATGGTGCACCCCGCATGTCACCAGGTGGGTCACCCTGCAACCCTGTGATGATCTCCGTCATCATCTTTACAATCTTTGGGTCCTCACTGTAACTCTCGTAACATCGGCCCCACCTGGGATCCCTGCAAACCTGCATTTGCAGCCCAAATTCGACAGTTAAAAAAAAATAAGGATAATAGAACAGTTGCTAGAAGGTCATCAGCTGCAGAAATTCAACAGTAAGAAAATGTTCACATACTGCAATGCAGGGCGCAAAAGCATAAGGAATTCCAGTTGCCCGAACTTCTAGCGCAGTTGCTGCTCCAATCCTCTTCAACAGTTGAGGATCCGTATTGTGACAGAAAACCAATCAGCATTACAACTTACGCTAAAATGCCTATTGGCAGTTCAAAGGCATAAGCTTGCGGAGCAAGCAATCACCTGGTAACCCCAAGCCAACATCATGGGGGAAAATAGTGGCATTGTAGACATTGTTATGGCCATGAACAGCATCAATACCATAAAGCATCGGGATCCCGAGACGCGTCTTTAGGGCTTCCTCCTGAAACGAGTTCACCATCTTCACCCAGTCTGCCGGAGTAGCCTTGTTACTCCCTGGACCACTCCCTCCCGCGCTCAGGACACTTCCTCCATTCAACATTCCGGTCAGTTAATGGCACAAAAACAGGTGAAGCACACGAATCCATTCAAGTGCCACCATAAAGCTGCAAGTTTTCATGGTACCAATGAAGTGTTCCTGCATGATCTCAGCAGTCAAATTCACGCGTTCCAGCTGCATCATCTGCCCAATCTTCTCCTCAAGATTCATTCTCTGCAGCAAGTCTTTAACTCTGACGTCAACCGGCTCCTTTGGATCTTTATACTTGATAGGACCAACCCCATCCTTGGCCGTCTGATTTGTTAATTAATGACTAGATTAATTATTGTATAATTAAATATTATTAAAAACGTAAAAAAATTACTCCTTCCGTTTTACAAATAATGACTATTTTACCTTTTTTACTAAAAGTTGACTTAAATATATTTATATTAATTTATATTATAAAAAATTTTAAAAATTATGTTTATAAAATAGAGTCTTTAGGTTCAATTTTCATAAAAAAAAATTATAATTCTATAAGAAATTTTGAAAAAAAAATGAAATAATTGTTGATAATTAAATATTGTGCAAAATATAAAAATTTACTACCTTTGTTTCACAAAAAATGACTATTTTAACTTTTTTAACTAAAGTCTGACTTAAAAATATTCATATTAATTTGTACTATAATTTTTTTTAAAAAAATAAATTTATAAAATAGAGTCTTTAAGATACCATTTTCATATAAAAAGTTTATATTTCTATAAGAAATTTTGAAGAAAATAAAATTATGAATTAATTTCTGTGAATAATAAATAGAACAACCTTTACAAGAAAGAGAGAATGTTATTTTTCATTCCCAAAAATTTTTTGGAGTTTCTACAGAAATAGGGAATGAGATCTTCTCTTTCATCTCATTCCCCATTTTAAAGAATAGGATGGGGAAACTGTTGGAGTGAAAAATAGTTTCATATTCCCTAAAACAGAGAAAAACTGCAAAATGAGGAAGCTGTTAGAGATGCTCTAAGCTTAACTAGTTTCATAACCTGTCTAAGGAACGGGATATTATTTCATATTAACACATATATTTTATTTTAGTAAAAATTACAAAAACCCCTCCTTTGGTTTGGTCTAACCTATACTTTACTCTTCTATTTTCAGAAATATGCACTTTATCCCCTCCTTCATTTACAATGTATGATAACAATTTTTGAAATCCTAATTTTTTAAGTATTACTAAAAAGTAAGGTAGGGCAAATGGGGGGAAATTATTAAGGATAAAAAAAGTTGTAAAGGTACAAAATTTGAATAATTAGTTATGAGAAATATCTATAAAATTATTTTTTATTTAATTTTATTTATTAAGATATGTATTAATGAAATAATAATAATAGCAGAAAAAAATGATTGTAAAAATATGATATGTATTAATGAAATAATAATAGTAAAAACTAAATGATTATAAAAATAAGATAAGTATTAATTAAATAGTAATAATAGCCTAAAAGAAACGATTGTAAAATAATTAATTTTACAAATTAGTTATTTAATTTAGTTATTTAATTTTTGAACCTTATATAGTGAATATTTTTAATTAATTTATTAAACCTTAAGAAAGAATTAAAATTAGTTAAGCTAATATTTTATAATGTATTAAATGTTTATAATTAATTCCAAAAAAATTCAAAAATTACGAGCAATGCCTAAATGTAAACCTGTTAATGTTAGGGACTATATTGTAGGAGCTAAAGAGATGTGGGGCTGAAATGCAACACAAAACAAAGAAGGGGCTCTTGGTGTAATTTGATAAATGCAAAAGCAAAAATTGGGGTTTGTCACTCATTTCAGCCATCTTCTTTGTCTTTCCCTCCACTCCGTTACTATCTCCCTTCTTTCTAAAAAAATGGCCGTCTTCTGCTTTTGTCTAGGTTGCACCGTCATACCATTGTATCTTCCGATAGTGGCAACATCTGTTTATGAGCTAACCGGAAGGACCTCTACCATGAGATTCAATTTGCCAGCCATCAGTGTCTATAGCTTAGTCGCTATGCACTTCCCCACGGCAATGCCTCCTATTCGGTGAAAACAAATTTCACTTTGTTTTTTAAAAATACATGATTCAAAAGTTTTTCTACCTTTTCTTTAACAAATTTTCTTAAAAGTCACAGTTTTTGCTGTAACTATGTGGGTCAAAAACGAAAATGGGTTTTGTAGATCTATGTCTAAACCTTTGGTTTCCTCCGATGCCCCTGCGTTGTCATTTCACTTTGTTTTTCCCTAACATTTTTTTCCTGTAGAAGTGCTCAATTTTCTATAGATGTACGCTTTCCTCTCCCCAAAATCACGTTGCTTGATACAAATTTGGGCATATAGTGTTTCACTACTCTGCTTTGTTAGCCTCTTGGCCAATGCATGCACCACCATCATATGGTTTGTGCATGCTGCCATTGGGGAAAGATGTTGGCCAGTAATCGAAGAGTCCAACTTTGTTTCATTCGTCTGAATCTGGTTTTCACCATTCACTTACTTAAATCCTGTTTTTGTATATTTGACTTTAGGTGGCCAATCCTTTCTTTTTCCCCTGTTCTCTTTGAATCTCTTAGTTTTCATCTTCTCTATAGGTTTTTCTAAAGCATACATTCAAAAACTTATCTGTAAGTCTTTCTATCCAAAGCTTTCAATTAGAAACTTATGGTTTTCCTGGATCTATCTTGCAACCTTTTGGATCCTAACCCAAAATAAGGTATATTTTGTATTATATAAGACTTTACATTTATTACTTATTTTAGATGTTGGTACACGCAAGGCTAATGTAAAATTTTAATGGCCGAAATGCGCATATGGTCCCTTAACTTTACCAACTCTAACGAGTTAATCATTTATCTTTGACTCAATACGAGTTAGTCCTTTAACTTTGAAAAAGTTAGTAAGTTAGTCCAAAATGGATGGTAGGCTAAACGGTGTTAAAATTTTTGCTAATGTGGCCATCTCCGTTTACTTTCTTCTCCCCCTCCCGACATCGTCTCTCTTCCCCTCGCCAGTCGCCACCACGTGCCGGCCAACTCCATTGCATCCGCCGCATCTCCATCGAATTTGGCCGATCTCTATCGTATCCTATTCCTTGTCAAATCTGGTTCCTCGTCGAGTTTGGCTCCTCGATGAATCGAAGCTGCTTTGCATTTTGAAGCCCGGATCGAAGCTGCCGATTGGTTTCGGCAAGAAAACATTGATTTGGCTGGTTTTCTGGGCTGAAAATCGTGGGATGAAGGGTCTCCAGAATTCATCCTTGCCTCAGCCTCCAAGCTTCCAACCACCGATCGTGTTGCCACCGTTAGCAACGTAAACCAAAAGGGAGCCCGAGTGCCAGCGTCGACGATTCAGCCAATCACCCGCCTCAATCCGCGTCTCTTCACATCCTCGGCCACCATACGCCTTTTCTGATTTCTCTATGCCGCTGTCCCAGCAAAGTCACGTTGCCTCCACCATCGTTGCGCCGCCGATGGAGAGAATCGAGCTGAAACCCCATTGCAACCCGTTACCTGACCCAGATTTAATAGATTGTTTGTGCTTGATGTGTGTGCTTGATGTGCAATAGATGATGGGATTGGCATTGTTGGAAGTGATTCCGGAGGGCTCAGAGGTGACCAGGACCACAAATAGAGGTCATCTACTCATGCTTAATAAGCCACTATTTCTTGTAGGGCTAGCTGTTGAGCAGGCAGCATGGAGGCTTTTGAACAGATTGTTAAGTCACAACGTTTCCGACCTGGACGCTTTCTGTCAGAAATGGACTAAATCGTTTAGTTTAGAAAACTTTAGGGACTGACATGCTTAATATACAAAGTTAGAGGACTAACTCGCACTGAGTCAAACGTAAAGGACTAACTCGCTCGAGTTTGCCAAGTTGGAGGACCATATTTGCATTTTAGCCAATTTTAATTGGAAATAATGTAGGAACAAAGGCTACAATCGTGGAGGGAGGTATATTTTTTTAACTTGTCCTTTAATGTTTTTTTTTTTTTTTGGAAAATAAGCATAGAAAAACCTTGTTGTTTTGTTGGATCCTCTTCTTGATTGTTTTGAAATAAGTTAAGCGAGCTGAAATGAGTTAAGCATACAAAAGCCTTGTTGTTTTGCTGGATCCTCTTCTTGATTGTGCTGAAATGAGTTTTTTGTTGTTGGATCCTCTTTTTTATTATGCTGAAATGAGCTTTCTAATGCTGATTCTAGTAAAAAGAGTTATGTGCATTAAAAGAAGTTAGATATTTATAATGAAAAACTTGTTTAAAAATATATTGCAAGTAAAATACCTGTGTTGAATCTACTACTACTTCCTGGTGCATGGTTTTTGTTATAGTTTTCTATAGGAAATAGGTTTTGCGTCAGTTAATGGGAAATTCTAGAAAAGAGTTATGCATAGGAAAAGAAAATATATAAGTATATTGAAAAGCTTGATTGCAAATAATATGCAAGTAAAATACCTGCGTTGAGATTAGTTGTTACTTCATGCTGCAATGGTTTCTACAATAGTTCTATTAGTAGGAAATAGGAAATTTGAAAACTTAATAAGATTGGTTGTTTTACAATAATATTAAGTGATGGTGAAATTTTACAACCTATTACTGCTGCAGGTGAACGCTGGAGGACGAACTGTGGTGCTTGAGTGTTGTATCTGTTGAATTTGAACCACAGATTTTTATTCTCTGCTTCAGAAGCGTTATTGGTGTAGGGCAAAGAAACTGAGAATTTGTGAAAGAAAAAAAATGTAATGGTCTGTAAAATATATATAGTTAGTATCTATATCCAAATCCAAGTTTTGGGTAAGTAGAGTAGTGAGCACGCAAAACGTAGTGGGTTTAACTACTCTTGAGAGGCTGAGAGTGGGTGGTAAAACTTCGAATTAGTAACTATATTGGCAAATGTTGGATTATCACTAGTTTTAAACTGATAAAAATTTTAAAAATTTAGGCAACTTATGTACACATGTCCTTTTGAAAATGTTTCCACCAGCCGTTAAAAAGGTAAATTTTCGCACCAAGTCAAGCAAACATTCAATCGCAAATGAACACGTATACTCTATCAGGGGTAATACTGGAAATTGTCATGTGTCGCACAACAATCATTTTAGAATTACGCATGTCAGGTGTACAATTTTTTCTAATTTTTTAAATAATATAAAAAGACCATTCAACTAGACGTCCTGCTTTCATATTTATTTATAGATTGGTCAAATTTTGCTCCTTCTACTCATGATCTGGTGGTGGTTAATGATCGCTCATCACCAGTAGGTGAAGGTCTAGTACCGACATAAGAAACTTAAAAGCCATAAATTGTTATATGGCTCAAAAATATTTTTCGGGCAGTAATGCAGTATAGGAAATTTTTGGGACACTAATGAGAGATTATGGTTTAACTGTTCTGTTCATGTGGTTGCTGTACTTTTGGCATGAAGCATCTTATGTATCAAGGGATTCAAGGATTTGTTTTAATTTGACAGTTAATACTCTTCTGATAACATATCAGAAGGTTTAAGGTTCATAACTCAACATCTTCTGAGTTTAAAATTCAAATCGATCAATATCTTTTATTTATAACGTGAAAGAAATATACATGCATAAAAAAATCAATATTTATTTTAACTTAATGATTAAGATTTTTTGTTAGTAGTTATTTCAAAATCTTAAAAAAAAAGGTCTCACCTCTTCTAGTTTAAACTCAACTTTAACAAGTAGCATCTTTTGCTGGCAGATTGCACGTATTCACTTGTCTGATAAATAATTAGTCAAATTAGATGAGTACCATGTAGTAAGTTACAATAAAATCGACGTTACTTGTACTAATAATTATTACTTTTTTAAAAAATGCATTGCTTTATTTTTATTTTTTTACTTCTTTCTTTTGTCTAAAACTAATATCATTTTTAAGCTAGTATTAATCTATTAATCAATTAAATAATTTTTTTACACAAATTAATAAAAAGAATATTTTTATTACAAAAAAAAAGTATTTTAAAAATAATTTTCAGGCTTTGTAGAATTTTGATCAATATATAATTTAAACATATGATCATTATATATAAGAATAATCACTAATACCTATTTTTTAAAAATGTCTGCCAAAACATAACGTAGTAGTTGTAGATGATGTTGCAGTGATCCCATATAGGAATTGCAATAGAAACACAAGGGAAAAAAAAAACTTCAAAGAAATTAAATATACTTGTAGAACAAAACGTATGGATAACAAATTATACGTGATTTTTCCCTTTTTGAGAAATCTATTTGCGAAAACAATTAAAAATGCATCAAAAGAAACAAATTATAAGTGATTTTTCCCATTCTTAAGGAATACTGCCACTGTCTGTCGCCAATCTCATTCATGGATTGGTGCGTGCCCCATAAAATTTTATAGGATCCACACTCATACAGAGGATGACCATAGTGACAAACAATAACAATCCGTCACCCATTTAATTTCCCGTTGAAGAAGGGTCCATTTAAATTTTCTATTTATGCGTCTGTCATTTAATAAGAGAAAAAGAACAAATCAGTCCATGTTATGCATTTCAGATTTCTACCTAAGTATGTTTTCTGCTTGCCACCTTACAGTACACCTATAACATCTGAGTTTATTTACCGATACAAAACTTGCCAAAAATGTTGGATAAAACCTCCTCGGAGATGTCTTCGCCGCTGATCTGTCCAAGAGACATAGCAGCATCCCTCAAATCAATTGTCCAAAAATCAACCGGCATGTCCTCCTCTATTGATGCTTTCAACCTAAGAAGAGACTCCTTGCACCGCAGTAACTGCTCGCATTGTCTCTGAAAATGTATGAAATGGATCATTAGAACATATCCGGATCAGACTTAGCAAATATCAACTTTTCTGCTCAAACGAAACACTATCTGATCCGGTAAGTTCTTGCCCAAGAATATCGAGTCAGGTGTCAAACTGAAACAACCTGGTTCACCGTCCATCTACGTCCGCCAGCAGGAATCTGGTTGATACCCACAATCTCTGAAATCGACCTCTCCAAATCTTGTATGCCTTCACCAGTGATTGCACACGTAAATATAAGCCTGCTGAACGACTTGCCCTCTTTATCATTCCATTCCATGGAAGAAGATAAAGCACAGTCAATTTTGTTGACCACAAGAATCATGGGAACAGTCAAGCCTGCTTCTTTCTGTTGAGTTAATTGAAGTTGGGATGAGTTATAATACAAAGCCAATACACAAAATGCCTATTATCATATTGTAGTACCAGTGAAATAGCACAGGCAACATTAGTTTATGATGCAAACTCCCAAGAAGCGACCAAAATTTTGCTCAGAAGGCAAGCACAACAATGCATTACCATATTAAACTGAATTCTGTCCAGAAGTTTGGTGTCTTCAGCAGTCCATCCATCAACAGCACTCACTGTCATGACAATGACATCAGCACCCATAGCAACGGCTTCTGACCGCTTCACACCTGCAACAAAAATTAGGTAAGGTCTGTGACATGGAGGCAGGTTCAATCAATATTCAGAGAATGATAGATTAACTGCCTTCTTAAGTATCCAGCCCATGTAAGTATATATCAAGAACAACAATGAACTTCATAGTTGAGTTCAGAAAACTTTCGTAGTTGATTAAAAGAAACAAGTTTCAGAAAGGTCTTAACAAGCTGAAGAAGTTACTTTTGTATGCACTGGTACACAGATTATTTTTCATGGCACTCTCAAATGGTGGGAAAATCAAATGAAGGCATCAAATGTACACCGATTATGAAAATGACCGAGGATAATGGCCATTTCTCTGAGCAAGTTGGCCTAGAATAAATTGCCCGTGTTGCTGCATTCTTTTCAATTGTCTGTCTACTTTCATGCAAAAGGTGTTTCTAGCTGATACAGCAAACATACACACGATATGAGCAGTTCTCATTGTCATTGTAATTAAAGATGCACAATCTCACCGATCTTCTCCACAACATCATCAGTCTCTCGGATTCCTGCGGTATCAAGAAGTCTGACAGGAACGCCAGATACAGTGACACTAGCTTCAACTACATCCCTAGTGGTTCCTGCAATTTCTGTAACTATTGCTCTCTCACTCTGCATGCTAAACAAGACAGTATTGAATAAGATTGCATCCTATTGCTGATAAAATTTGAATAAGATCTCATAAAGTTAAAACAAATACTCAACAGAAAAGAGCATTCACATAAGTCCCAGATCGAACAAGTATATTTCCTCTTCTATAACCCTTTTGTTCCTTCTGTATTTTCAACTTTATCACCTACAACTCACTGCCCAAGACAAACAAAAATAAAACAGTTCACCTGATCTCTGGACTCAGAATGATGGCTATTACTTTGCAATTGACATAGACAAGCTAGCTAAACTAGGCCAGAAGCCAAATTTTAGGGGTTGTAACATAAGTGAAGTATGAGCGTTTTCTGCAAACTTCAGCTAACAATGAGAGACGATCCAAGAACATAAATAGTTCCTGTGGGCAACAGTCGAGTACCCTCGATTAAGATAACACTATCTATATTATAATGACCCAAAAGAATAAGATAACAACCAAGTAGGCTTGATCATGAAGATTTCCACCAAAATTGTTCAACAAGAAACTGTTTCTATCAAGAAATAGAATAAAATCAAGAAAAAAAAAACTACGGCAACATACTCTGCTCCATGCATTAAGTAGGCTTGACTTCCCAACATTTGGACGACCAACAATTGCAACCTGTTAAAGTAGGGGAACCAAAAGGAACAGAACGAGAAAAACAAAAAACAAAAAGAAAAGGGGGAAAAGAAAGAAAAAAAAAAAAGAAAAGACAACAGAACAAAAAAGCCAATAAGAACCAGACAACAGCGCCATCAATATTAACCAAATAACATAATGTACAAAATCTATTGAGAGGGTTTAAAAGAAACAAAAAATAATAGAACCAAAACTAAACTAAGACCCACAAAATAAGAGAACCGAGCTACATCATGAGACAATATCAGGGATGACGAACAATTCAGGATGTGTAGAAGATTAAACTATAATATTATACTAGCACGAAGATACTCAACAACAAAAATATGCGCCTACAATATGAGGCAAGCATCTCTACCTAGAAGTCATTTGAGAAAGAATTTGCCATCCAGACACATTAAAAGATGCCAGACTCCTTGAATGTCTACCTGTAATCCTGACTGAAGAAGCTTGTCATAGTTGGCAGTCTCTAGTGCATTCTCCACATCTAGTGACATGGCATGTATTTTATCCACAACCAGCTTTAGGTCTAGTGGTGGCATCTCATCTTCGAAATCTATACGAGCATCTATTTCAGTGAGCAACTCAATGCATTGTGCTCGCAAAGATTTCACTAAAGAAGAGAAGCCCCCCTGGCAGAGATCAAAGACATTCTTTGTTGTTAAGTATCAATTTTGGATCCCAAATAATTTAGGACAAAAGAATCATTCATGAATTTTGTAAGTTTAAAAGAAGTTAACACTATCTAAACATTGGCAAATACCTGAATTCCAGCCAAAGCTGCATTTGCTGCAGCAACAGACTTTGCTGAAACTAGATTTCCAACATTCTCGGCTTGGGAAAGATCTAAGCGGCCATTTAAGAAGGCACGGAGAGTGAACTCCCCTAAATGAAGGAGGAAAGAAGGCTAAGGAAAAGCACCAACATCCCACAGCTCCATTCAAACAGACAAATGCACAAATTAAACACACCCAATTGTAGGTCTTTCATCTGTATATTTTTATGCTATCTATCTTCTTTGCATCCGTTAACATTATAACACTGGCTACAAGTACAATCAGAAACACTGTTATTAAAGCCTCAACTTACAAAAGAAAAAACTAGAATTCAGTTACCTGTTGCATCACAAACTACATCGGCGGAAGATTAAACATGCTAATGTCAGTGAATAAGGAATCACCGTATCACAGAAAATTTAGTCTCATCATGCGAAAACTTTAGTTTCATTTGATTTAGTCCACACAGCACAACCTTCCAACCACACAGAGCAGACATTGCATTAAACGGTGATCAACCTGGCTCAGCAAGCCTAGCTCCAGCTTCGAGACAAGCTCTCAAAACTCGCTGCAGACACAGTTCATTTCCGTGACAGTGGAGTTCAACCACATCCTCCGAAGTGTATGATCTCGGGGCCAACATGGGCAGAGCTAGAACCTAATCAAATAGACAGGCAAAAGATAAAGACTTCAGTCAAACCCTCCACTCAGAAGTATAAATTGGAGAGAAAGCCCAAAAATTGAAGTGGAAGTAGGAAGTAAAGTACAGACATAAGCATTCTATATTCAGACAATGCCATAGTTTTTACTTGGTTGACACTAAATATAGTTGTCTGTGGAATCTTACTTCGTCGACTACATCCCCTTGCGAATCAAATACAAAACCATACTCCACAACGTGGCTAGTGGGCCTCCAATCACCAGAATCAGACTTCTTCCTCTTCTTTCTCGAAGGACAGAAGACTCTGCCAGCTATGTCCACCGCCGACGGGCCCGACAACCGGACAATCCCGACAGCTGCCGGCGGCCCTCCAACGGACGTAACTATAGCTGCAATGGTGCTTGAGCTCTTTCCCTGAAATCGGTCGTTGTCATTGGTAGAGCCCGAATTTTCAAAGCGCTCATCTTTCTTGAAAACCAACGAATTCTCTGCGCCCAAACTTGGGGAGGCGGTGACGAGGGGTCTTAGGGTTTTGGGATTGGAACAGGGAGTCACGAAAGAGTTGAGTCTTCTCGGTAGAAAGCGCGGCAGTGGTAGGAGAATTTTCGGCGGCCTAGTTGGTCGGTAAAAGTGGATGAAAACGGAGAGGATGGACGGAAGTCTAGCCATTTCTGATTTTTCGTTCAGAGCTCATCCGTTCCGAGCCAACACTTCTTCCTGGATTACGAAAGGCTTTTAGTTCCATGTTTGGGCCGAAATGCATATCAGTGAGCAGAACACGATTTTGCCTATGTTCGGTTTTGGCCCAAGTGGGCATCCATTTCTGGGCCAGATTAAATAACCAGACCCGCTTATTTCCAATTTTACGTCATTTTTGTTTAGAAACAATGTTATTTGAAATTTAATAATTAATGTACCTAATTCTCACCTGAATCTTTTTTCTTAGGGACAAGGTGGAAATTTTGTCATTTTTCTTTGCCCAATGTTGCAATTTTGCTGCCCATGTCTTTTTTGGTATAAAATTTGTCACTAATGCTACTATGTGAGAGCAAATTTGCTACTAAAGTTACAAAATAAGAATAAGTAGCAATTGAGTGCTAATAGTAAGAATATTTCATCTAAAATGATAATATTATGTGTTACATCAGCATTACATCGACAACTAGTAAAGTACAAAAATTGACAAAACTATTTAACTAACACATGAAAATTTTGGCATAAACCCAAAGCTAAATGTCAAGTTTGGATCAAGTTTGAGGATGAAATCTGGTCATTTTGATTTGATCTCAATTTGACCAAATAAAGGAAGCCAAAATTCGGGTTAAGGTCAAGCCAAACTCGAACAACCAATCAATTGCTAGTTCATGTGCTAGAAATGAGCTGTTCGTTTGGACGTAGATGGTGGCGCCAGGAAGAGTGAGATCAATAGGCTAGTAAGGATGTTATCAGAGGGGAGATAGATGAAGGCAGCAATGACGGAGTGAATGTGTGGATTCAAAGCTTTTCTAAGAGTGGTAGAATCGTAAATAATGACAAACATGGGGGCATAGCTCGTGCATTAAGTACATGGTGTCCTTGGCCAATAAAGATACATATGCCTTAAGTGTAAGGTATCCTTGGCCAATGAAATATGGACAAGGATATATTGTGCTTAACCAACACGCTACATGATCACTTTCCTAATATTTACAATTTTACCATTGGTTATAAAAGCTTTGTTTCTTTTCTGATTTCTCTCCTTTGCTGCATATGCCTTTTCGAATTATAGATCTGAGCTTTTCCCTCACTCTATTTGCTCCTCCTCACTAGCTTCATCACCATCTCTACCTCTTCCTCACCAATATTATTAAATTTGGTCCATTTCTACTTCTTTAATTTCATCACCTTCCTCTTTCCTTGCCATTCTTTCAAAGTTGCTATCCAATCTAGTCTATTTCTACCTTTTTGGCTTCATCACTGCCGCCTCCCTCTTAATGCTCATTTTGCTTCTCTAGCTTTATCATTGTCTCCTCCTCTTTGTCATTCTCTCATTGTTGAGATCAAATCTAGTTTATTTCTACTTCTCCTACTTTGCCAAGGCCTTCACCATCTTTGTCACCATTTTCTCCTCCTATTCACAGTTCTTATCTCCTTTGTCTTGCCGTATTATTATAGATTTGGTTCATTCTTATTGCTTCATTTATAAGAATTTGTTGTTTCATTCATTAGCATTTGTTGTTCTAATTTTTGCTTCTTTTTGCTTAGATCTGATTTAGAATTCTTGCTTTAATCTAATTCATTCTTTTTGTCTATGTTCTTATTTGTTGTTCTATCTGGTCTAAAAATCACAAGAATTGCAAATAGAACAACAAACTTAATTGAAAGAATAAAAACCTAGATGAAAACAAACAACAATATCAATTGAATGAACAATAATTGTGAAGTCAACCAAACAACAACAATTATGATTGAAAAAAATAATATTCCCTCCGTCCAAAAAACTTTGCTCCATTTAACTTTTTAAAACATTTTGACTTGAATTTATTCATATTATTGTTTGTTAGAAAAAATTAAATATATATATATAAACTACATGTCTTGACTTATCATTCATATATAAATTTTTTTTATTTATATATTAAAATGTTGAAAATAAAAAATTCAAAATTAATTACAAAAAATAAATGGAGCAAAAATTTTAGGACAGATGGAGTATCAAATAAAAGAATAATAATATCAAATAAAAGTGATAAAATTGTAAATGAAATAGTAAACTCAGCGGAATAAACAATAGTATAGAGCAAAGGGACATCAATATTGACTAAATGAACAACAATTACAGAAGAATAACAATATTGATTAAAAGAACAATAATCTTAATTCAGATAATAATATCCATTAAATGAACAATATAACCAGAGAACATGGATGACAATATTAACTAAATGAATAAGAAATGACAATTTTGGTAAATATTATGGCAAAATATCTGTTATATATATATATGTGTATGTATGCACGCGGACGTGCATGTAGTTAGTTCAACGGGCTTAATGTAAAATTTCATGAAAGTTTGCGGGCAATGCAGGACTTTAGCCTTGAAGTTCGTTTGTTTACTTTCTTTCTCGCTTTCTTTTTTTTTTTTTTTGGGGGGGTGGGGGGGGGGGGGGGGGGGGGGGGGGGGGGGGGGGGGGGGGGGGGGGGGGGGGGGTGGGGGGTTTTCTTTCGGTTGGAGACGTAGCGGGTCTGCGTGGAGTGTGGGGACTCTTAATTCTTCGAAAGAAGACGTATTTTCGTCCAGGTTCATAGAACAATTTTCTTTTGAGTGGAAGCAATGCGTCAGATATCACTTGCAATTTTTGGCACCCAAAGCAAATCATTATTGACGACCGAAAGTACCAAAACAATAAAAAAGAGCTTGAATAATTTTGAAAAAGAAAAAAGTTGAAAGTCTAACTTATTATTTTCCCAATTAAATTTCTAATTATTCAAATTAAGTTAACTAGGAGCTCCAATTTTTGTTTGATTTCAATATTTCAACTTTCAACTTTCAACTTATCGTGTGTTTAGAAATACTTGTCATTTTTTCTATTTATACTATTTCTTCCAAGTTTTTTCCCTCATCTTAAGAAACCTACAAATTTAAATTAGATTTTAAATTTCAAAAGTAATCAAAACTTGTTTTATGAAATATGCATTATTAGATATAGTTTTAAATTATTCGTTAAAAAATATTGTGATTGTGTCTGAATTTTGGCATGAATCTAAAAGTAATGAGTTGTTTGTTAAGGGTAAGTTTGAAAAGAATATGTAACATAGATATGTGTCTCAATATTCATGATTTTTATTAAAAAAACTAAAAAATGAAAAACATTTTAGTATGTGAGGTGTAACAGTTGAGAATATTTCAAGTGTGTTAATTTCGTTCCATATATTGTTTTTTCTTCTTGCTTTTTCATAAATTTTATTCAATTGGTTTAGATTATGTAATCAAAACATTATTGTGACATTAGGAACTTTGTACTTATTTCTTGAGAGTTGAGACGCAATGGTTGTGTCACTTGTGTGCTAATATTTACTGAATACCTATTTAAAAGATCTATATTGAGTAACCCTTATCTGATGAGAAAAATGCTCCTAATTAGATTTTTTTTTAAATCGTTTGAACCATTTATTTAACAAAACAGACTTTAAGCTCTTTGTTTAACAAAGTAGACATTTTTTCTGTCTAAAGAAATTATTTAGGAAAACAGACATTTAAGCTCTTTGTTTGGTTAGCTAGTACTTGATTAGTTAATAGACATAAATTCAGGAGGTTCAGTGAAAAATAAGCTTTTATCTTAACATGCGCTGGGCTATGTTTATACTGTTTGTTAGTTATTGATATCAATTCTTAATTAAATTTTAATTTTTACTATATAGTGATAAATTTAAATTGTTGAATCATAATAGTTGGAAAGCTAATGGATAGTAGGAAATATCATTGTTTTGTCTATTTGAAGGTCATCAGTGTGAAAGGCTACAGTGTTAAGAGAAAAGTGTAGATTTTAGAAATCAGTGTGGGACAAAATATACTTAAACCCAAACATCGTTAATCACAAGATGGAATATTGACGGTGTAAGAAATTAGATGGATATAGCAGTTTTTTAAATTTTAAATTTTTTTCATTAATTGGGAGATAGTCATGATATTTTTTAGGATATAAAATCTCTTTTTATTATTCTCATTATTAAGGGATTCAAATTAATTATAATTTCTAAATTTTGATGCTAAACTCTTTAACATTCTAACGAACATCAACCAATACAAAAATAATTAATTTATATAACAATCTAACATGATTAAACACTAAAAGACCAGTCACAAATACCAGAATAACAATTCTAAATCTCATAACAACAATTCTAGATATTGAACCGACTAATTTATACTACAACCTAACATAATTATATTAGATATCAGAAAAGCATTACTAGATATTAGAATAACAATTTTAGATACCAGAATAACAGCTAGATACTATGCTACCTAGTTTATACACCAATATAATATAATTAAGCATTAAAAAAACAGTACTAGACACTAGAACATTAGTTGTAGACACAAAAACAACAGTTCTTAGACACTAGTTCAGCAAATATACGACATCAATTCCATATATGCTACATACCAAATTTGTGATGATACTAGCATTTTTCATTTAAAAATGAGAGATTTTTTTCTGCAAAAATAATTAAAATCTTAAATCTTATTTATTTAATTATTACATAGATTTATTTAAAACGGAATTCCTTACTTTATTAATAACTACTTTATCTACTCCATAATTATATATACTTATTTAAAATAGTAACTCTCCTCCTATAATAATAGCTATCTAATGCTGTTAACTTTAACATTAGTGAGGAATGCTCAACTCAATGGATGATACATCGCCTACTTAAGGTTAGCACTTGGCGGGCCACGAGTCGGAAACAAGAGCAAAGACGATAAATGTCCGAGACGAAACACTGTTCCCTTGAGCTCCCCTATCCCTTATTGGGTGTAAATGAAGCACTTTTGTCCTTTGCCCTTTGTTTGATTAAACAAAAGCACATAATGGCGTAGAGCCAGGCCTTATCCTAACACTGCATGTACATACAGAATGCGCCTCTTTATCCAAGTAAGGATTACTGATTAGTCCACTAAACCACTTGTCCCTGGAAAATCCCTATTGGGTATTACACAATAACATTATACTGCATTGCAAGGGACAACCAATTGAGGCAGCTGCTTGTTTTGGCTCACACAGCTGCTTCTATCAGTTTTGGCGAGCAGGCTGCGACGGCATCAGAAACTGTGAGGCAGATGTGGTCCTCTCCGATTAAGCTCGTGAAATGGGATGCATGAAGCTTGTCCATCACCACCGGCCCAGGATTTGCCAAAATCAGCTGTTCAACAGCAAAGGAGCGTCTGGTAAGAGAGATTCACACTGGCTTAATTTTTTATGTTTTTCAGAAAGAAAAAAAAAAATTAATTTATGATGTCCAATTCTTGCTTCATAGAATAGGGTCTCTTTGGAAACAACTTAATTTGTGCTTAGCATTAGTCTGAGATAGGATATGAACTGTGAAGGCGACATTAACCCTTTTAACACCGTTGCAAAAAAAGAAAAAAACCTTAAGTAGTTTGAAGGTAGGTAGCCTATGTGTACCTGGATATTTCTCTTCTGAAGACTCCTATACAGTTCTTCGAAGGCGTGGATGCCGCTGGTGTCAATATCAGTGACAGCTGATGAAAGAGGTGCTATATATTACTATGGAGAAATAACTAGAGTTCATTTGTAGCACAATTGAGAAAAGAGATTTGCTAGCTAGTTTATCAGAAAGGTAGTCTTACGTGACATCTCAACGATCAAAAACTGGATTTTTGGCAGGCAGGCAGCTTTCAGTTGCTCTTCCTCATCCAGTAACCATCTCAAGATCCTGCAACAGTATTTGTTCAAACCTCTATCACATACCAACCAGTGCAGCTAGGTAGGTTCTTTAATTAACTTCTTAATTAGAATGCCAGACTAGCCCATTTAGATGTAGGGTATACCTCTCCTTGACATAATTAGAGTTGGAAAAGTAAACTGCAGAGTCAACTCTCACAATCAGGGCTCCAGGAACCTTGGTGCCCTCAGGGTATTGTTGGAGGTTCCTGTAGACATTCGTTCCAGGAATCTTCCCCAGTGTGGCAGTTCGGGGTCTAGTTACTTGTAACAGAATCTTAGCAAAGGATATTGAGACCTGCCATGTTATGTTTGATGATAAACTCAAGTTAAACAGATGAATTAGCACAACGTAGCTAGCTTCCGGACCTATATATACATGACATAGGATACTTACAGCAATCAAGAGCCCTATTTCAACTGATGCGAAAACCACACCAAAAAAGGCTCCCATACACGCAACAAAATCAAATTTATCAATCTTCCATATCAAAATTGCTGCCTCAACATCAACTAGACCAACAACTGCAGATATAATGATGGCAGCGAGAATCGCATTCGGCGTGTACTTGAAAAGTGGGGTGATGAACTCCAACGTTAAAAACACAATTAATGACATAATCATATTGGAGACTGCAGTTTGGCAGCCTGCCATGTAGTTCACAGCTGATCGGGAGAATGAACCTGTCATAAGCAAAACCACATAATTATTAATCCCATATATGATTAGCCTTCAAAATCTAATTACAAGCACTCTCTTCTCATCCAACTGTTATAGTCAAGGAGTTAAAAAGAAAAAAAAATATATGTAATGATTGATTTTTCCATCTTTCATTATTTCAACTGGTTGTTGTATGAATAAATTGTTTCTTACCTGTGGCCACATAGCATGAAGTCAGTGAACCAACTATATTCATTGCTCCAAGTGCTACCATTTCTTTGTTTCCATCCAACTGATAATCCTTCATTGAAGCAAATGTTCTTCCGATTGCAGCAGCTTCCTGACATGATCAGAGGGAAAAATATTAGAAAGATTGATCTACAGAAAACAAAAGTGTCATACCCAGATGTTATTGCTTGGTCAAAGTGATGCTAAATTTGCTTACCGTCAATGCGATCATACCAGCCACAATGCCAATCCTAAAACCTACTAGAACAAATTTACCACTGAAAAATATTTCATCAGCCGAGGGGGGATTGATTCCTTTTTCTATAGATCTCACCTGCAGCATCAAAAGTGTTCCTGGTGTCAATGCTAATAACTTTTTTCATTACCACCAATAGAGAGCTTTTAATATCATCAGTTAGGAGTTATGACTATTCTTCCATGGTGAACTTACATGGAGTTTTCAAGACAAGACTCAAATCACTTACAATTTGAACACCTTGCTTTTCTGCATGTGTTATGTACACAAAAAATGTTGAGAGAATAACTGATATCAAGGGGGCAATGGCAGGCACCCAGAAGTATCTCTTGTTCTTCTTTCCCTAGATCAGAAAATATCAGAGAGATAGCACATTATTCGTAGGTCTCGCACAGTTCTTACATAAGCTGATACACAAATAAGATAAGTTTTCAACTTTACCAGGTACTTGGCAGACAAAAGGAAAATTAGGAAGCTTGTTCCAATGAGTATGGTTTGCCAGTTCCACTGCAAATTAGTGTTGCCATAAGCGTGGGTTAGATATTATGATTGCCTTTGTAGTCTCAAAGAAACTTGAAGGGTACATACCCCATGATCAACTGTGCCCCAAACAGAACGCATAACAGAAACAACATCAGTTTTCTTTGTGAAATTCTTGATACCCAGAAGACCTTTGAGCTGTTGGAGAGCAATTGTGATGGCAGCACCACCCATAAAGCCCACAATTGCAGCATGGGACAAGAAGTCAATCAAGAAACCCAACCTTTTCAGAGCATATGCGTTAGTATTGTACAGATAAAAATCTTAAAACATTTATATAACAAAGAAAAGAAAAAGGAAAAAGTAACTTATACAAAATGGCTTTTTTGTGCTAATTTTCATTAGCCTCAAAGACGGGCTGATTAATTACCTAAGAATACCAAGGGTTGCTTGGGTGACACCAGCAAAAAATGTTGCAGTGAATGCAAGCCGGGTGTAATTAGCATCCTTGGGGTCCATTTCATTCCGAAGCAGCGTTCCCAGCAGAAGCGATACAACAGCAACTGGTCCAATGGCTATATCTCTTGAACTGCCCATAAATGCATATACAAGTGGTGGGACAAAACTTGAGTCTGCAGTGGTTAATGTAAGAGCCACAACTCTTAGTCTTTCGTACAAAAAATCCTATACAGGTTCGAGGCCTTTATTGACTGTGAAGAACTTACAAAGTCCATACTGAGGAGCCAAGTTTGCTAGCTTCGAATAACCAATATCCTGTTTTTCACCAAGTAACATTAGACCATAGCTCAACATTCTAACTTAAGCAGAACTGGGCGTTGTTAATCTACCTGTGGAATGCAGAGACTTGCGATGGTAAGCCCTGCAATGAGGTCACCTTTAAACTTGGTCAAGTTATAGCTTCGTCCCCACTCAAGAATAGGAAAAACTGCCTGGATGCCTAGGATGAATTTTCGAGACTTGGGTTGATCTTTGAAATGACGCAGGGGATCATCTGCAAAGAATGTCTCTCTAATGGTGCTCGTGAATTCCTTGAAGAGGTTTTGCTTGGGGGGCAGTCCCACCTTGTGGACATAGGGTGCATCTTCTGTATTACGCCGAGAGGCTGACTGGTTATGAATATCTATGTCCACGTTGTTTGATCCCTCACCACCTGAAGGACTCGAATGATGACCAACAGAAGCCATGCTATGTCCAGTTTCTTCTGCTGCAGGAAATGCAAGTCACATTACAAAGAGTTGACGCAGTGCTGATGATTATACATATACGAGAAAAGCTTCGATTTCATGCAAAAGAAAACGAATCCTTACACCTTTACCTGTCTTGCGGTTGGTTATGTCATGGTAAAATTGTTTTCAATCACCTCAGGTGCACTTTAATTAATGTTCAAATCATCTGATGAAACTCCAGACAATTAATTACACCAAGGGATTCATCATAAACCCAGATGCTCTTTAGATAAAAGGAGACTGGGAACTGAAGCAACCCGAAAAAGGCAGAAAGAAAGCAGTTGAGAGAAACTAGCACCGGCCCTGAAGGTGCAAAGCTTTGTAAAACCTGAGAATAACGATAGCATATATAAGTTCTGAAAGGATTTCAGGTCAAACTTTTCAAGTCACGAGGAGCATTCAGAGTTGTATGAATATAGACCTTATAAATGTCATATACATATCAAGAACCAACTGAAAAAAAAATTAATATAACTAACCAACAGTGGGGAATATTTTAATCTGCCACACAGAAGTAAGCTGAAAAAGATTTGTGTTTTTCTTTCTCCACAACTTTAGTGCAAATAGCTTTAAAAGCGTTTAATTAGTAGGGATGTTGACTTTGAAGCATAGGTGGCAACAGCAAGAAAACTAGAGGGTAGAAGCATTGCGGCCACCCCTTTTTGTGCCCCACTCACTAAACTTCTTTCCATAACTAGGTTCAAGCCGTTGAATAAACTTTAACCCCCGGAAAAGAAATGTTTTGTAATGATGAATTTGTTGATGGACAATATGAAGTTGGAAAGCTTAAAGTGAAAAATCTAAGCTCCACTCATAAAAAAGGCAGTAAGAACAGAATCTTCGGTTGTAATCTGTATGATATAAATGTGATGTCTACTTTTGTGGCTGCCTTTTCATTTAGGCCATCTCTTTGAACCGTTTCTTATTAGAGTAAACCATCAGATAAAAATGCAACAACAAACGGCATTTCTTCAGAACAAAACAAGATATCCAAATTTATCTATACTTAGGTATGAGAAATCAAATTATATATCAACAAGACGATGGTCCCAAGTGAAAGGATCATATAATGGTAATGCAACGAACCGCACATTAACTGGCCCACAATAAATTAAACCGGGGGACCCCATCAGCATTTTGGGCGGTCCAGAAGATTAGGCATGCATTAGTTCAGCAGGTTATGCATTCAGCGACAAGCAAATTTAACTTTTAAAAGAAAGAGTTCAGAAGAGGAAATAGTAATATTCTAGTAAGGAAAGGGTCCAGTAGAGTAGAGATATAATAGAATACTCAGAAATCAATCGGCCCTCTTTCGCGTATCCCAAAAGCCAACTTAGACCGGACAAGCCATACCCATCTTAAACAATTGTATTCTAAACCCTAACTCCTCTACCTGGATTGTTCATGACAAATAATTACTTTTTACATTTTTTTAATCTCACACAATCTACCTCCTTCCCCTTGCCCACTTCAATCCAGAACCACAAATGAACCAATCAACAGATAATCATTTAAACTCAAAACCCAGTTGCTCCAACAGCAATAAATTTTATTTTTTATTTTTTTATTTTTTTGGGCATTTGCTCTTTGGGAATACCTAAAAGCCTATTCTTTGACAAGTCTACTTGTCTCACCTTCTTCACATGCTTGTCTTTGAAGCCATTGATAGCGGAGGATAAGATTTCCTCACCTCCACAACACAAATTAAGGCAGATATTTTCCCACTGAAAAGTCTTCAAAATTGCAGCTCAAAACCCTATAGCCTGCTTAATAAAACGCAAAACAACAGTAAGAAATGAACCCAAAACATATCCAGAGAGAGAGAGAGAGAGTAAATACCACCAAAATCAGTTACTTTCTTTGACCTCACCTTTTTTGCTTCCCCCACACTCGACGGTCTTGAAGCTCCACTCCAATGCAGATTCCGTTTTAAAAGCTCCGTCCACTTTTGGGATCTGTCTTGTTCTAATAGATACGTACAGAACAATCACTTTCACTTTTGTGTTTTGCAGAGAGAATTGATCGATCCGTGGAAATCTAGGAGACGAAACCGAGAAGAAGCTTGCTGGTGGGTTCAGGATGCCGTCGGGAGATACAGACATTACGCAAAACGATCCATTGACGGATGGTGATCGGAGTCGTCGAGCAGGAACAAAGCTGTAGCGTTGCCATGGACCATGGGTGCAGGGTCCACGTGTGCATCCAAGGTCAAAGATTGAAGGGTGGCCTCTGCTTTCGTTTTTGTATGCTTTGTCAAAAGCTGGAAAGTGGTGGATTTTTTTCTCCCATCTCGAGTCTGGGGCCACTTCAGCTGACAATATTGAATCTGTTGAACCCGGACGGCATTTTGTCCATATTCATTCGTGGAATTTTTTGTACTCGACATTGATTACGATATTTGATTTGGATTTACGAGTCGACGAGAAAGGATTAAAATAAAAAAAAAACTTTGTTAGCCGTGCCTACGTGTGCCTCTTGCATCTCGAAAAGTTTAAAACAATCTTATGGAAATGTTTATCGAGAATGTTGTCAATGGAGGAAAACTTAGTTACTCATGGTGGTCCGACTACTCTAATTTGCACCCATTGTCATGTTGCTTCAAAAATAATATTCTATCTCTTTTGGGAGTGTTTGGACCTAAAAATATTTGAGAGTTGTGGCTTTGGTATGGATAGAAATTGATACTCTTCTTCAATGTCTTTAAGGGATAATTATCTATTTTTATGAATCTACTATGGAGGTCAAACTTTGAGCTATCTTTGTTCGAGCTGTCTTTGACACCTTGTCACTTGTGTCTAACCAATATCTTTTCGTAGTCACTGTTCTAACTGACTATGTTCAAGTTTTACTAGATTTAGTGGATACATTTTATTCAGACATATCTCTCTATCACGTGATTGGCCAAATCCTTCACCTCCTTGGCTCCTTTCCACGATGTTCAATGGTAGTGGTGCCCAGGCAAAAGGGTTATTGTTGCTCATCACCTTGCTACATCTTTTCTATCTTAATCTTTCCTATGTATTGTTTTGATTTCCAAAAGAAAAAAAAAAGTAAATTTGTCATTAAATTATAGAAGTAAAATAATTTTAACACTAAACTTTTTTTATAGATAAATTTATCATTTAATATTTTTTTTGTATTTGTTCAGGAAATATTCAATGACACAACTCTTAAACTTGTTTTTGAAAGTTTTGTCTTTAATCATTAGCTACCCAAACCTTTTTACAGTACCTAAATAAGTCAAAATCATGTGTGTAACTAAATACTTCATTGTTAAGCCTTGTTGTTTCTACTTTCCTCATTGTTGCCAAGCAATCTTTCATCGCTGGTGTTATCAATCATTTATTCTAAAATTGCATCACATCTGGACTTAATTAATCTCACATGAAACAATCGAACCCTATTTAATTGATCAAGATTTATTCTAAAGAGTGTTTCTGGGATATATGAAAGAGTGAAGGTAACGCTAGTGGTGGCAGGGGTTAAGGGTGGCGAAGGTTATAGGGGTTTGTTCGAGCATAGGCAATGGTGAAAATTTTAAATTTAGATACTTAGGGGTCAGGGTGTTTGGTAAACGAAACTTGGAATTGAAATATGCATTTTTCTCATTTTTTTCACACTTGTCACGTTAAGTAACTTTAATGGCTAGTGGTATATTTATTCTTAACACAAAACATTGCTAGCAAATTTGAAATTTTTGAAAAAATCAATGGCAAATTTGCTCGCAAAAAATTTAGTGGCAAAATTACTTTACCCCTATAGTTTAATTACAAATTTGCCCTTTTCCTTTATTTTATTTTTATTGTGATAATTAATATAAACATTTTATATTATTGGTAGCTAAAATGTCATTTTTTTAATTATTTTCTCACAATTTCATTATCTCATTAGTATTTAGAAATAAATTACCCTATAAATTAGAGGTGATCATTATTTAATTTAAACTAAACAATAAAAGAATAAAATTCTGTGTAGAAATTCAATTCAGTTATTTCTATTTTTGATTCAGTTTAGATTAAAAATAGAATTCAATAAATTTTGGTTTCGGGTAATGCAGGCGATTAATTTGATTTGGAAACTGAATAAACTGGAATATTATTTTCTTACGTAGTTAGGCTTTACTAGTTCAAAAGGCTCAACTACAATTTACTCTTACACTTATTCTTTTGACCACATGCAATCAGCCCAAATTGATTCTAAGTTTTGACTAGCACTAACCCTAAATACATGCATGAACTAGTCACCCATCAGAATTACTCACCTCCACCAGATCAAATGAGACAATGACGAAACCACACAGACTCATCTTTCTCACTCACACACCACTGCCCTAGATGATCTTCGAAGGAGCACTAATTGCCTCTCACTACTCACTGCAAACTGTGCTCTCTTGTCAAACCTCTCCATTTCCACTTTTTTATTTCAAATTTAAACTTGTTCTCAAACATTTTCAAAACATTTCAAACTTTTCCTCTGATTTTCTCTAAAAATCAGGCATGTGCACTTTTATAATTTGATAAATGATAGCGTGAAAACAGAGAAAGCTAGGCAAATGTGGAGGTAAAATCAGGTACGAAGCGCTGGGAAATTTCTTCGCCTATTCCAAATTGGTGTGGCTTTGTTGTTCCTCTCTTAGACCTTCACTCGCACGTCATTGATCAAATCTCTAGCGAACTATTCATCAGAGTTATATCCAGTCTGGTCTTAGTCTTCCTCATCAGCAATGCCATCATTGCCACTCTAATTGCCAACTAAGCAGCTTATCTGGTAGGGGAAAGACGGCTAAGATTGATCCCATAAGGTCCTTTCAAATTTTTTTAGTCATTTTTGTTGTTATCGAATTGAACCAAAATATTTTTGTTTAATTTAAGTCCAGTTCTAGGGGCTAATTTAGTCTATTCAGTTTCTTGGCAGCCGAAACTAGAAACCAAACACACTGGTGGGTTTAATTATGTTTAAACCAAAATAACCAAATGTTTATCCCTACCTTTCCACCCTTAATTATTTTTCAGTCAAAATTTTAGCCCTTTCTTCATCCTCACGTCCATTTTTCCCTTTATTTATTTATTTATTTATTTTTCCGTTCATCTTCCACTCTTTTTTTCATTTCTTATAATTTTCCCTCCCGCTTTGTCCGAATGTTTGAATTGTTCTGGTCAAACTTGTCTTTAATACCATCTAAAAATTGTAGTTCAGTTTTTTTTTTTCCTTATCTGTTAACAGTGTGTCTTTAATCGATATTTCTAAGTGATGAAATGAGAACAACAATCAACAAATTTGGGTTTTTTCAAAAAAATAAAATGTTGCAGCTACATGCATGAGAAGGCGGAGAGGGACGAATACTGATGCAGGTGTAAAAGAAGAAATGAAAAAAGAGGGGAAGACGAACAGAAACCAAGAAAAAAAAAACGAGGAAAAATGGGCATGGGACTGAGAGTGAGGAAGGGGAGGGAATTGTGACAGAAAACTAAATAAGGAAGGGAAGAGATTTATGGTGTAATTTATTTCTAAAATTAATGACATGAGATTAATGTGGGAAAATGATAAAGAAGGACATGATTTAAAGCATTGGTTAATGATTAAAAAAAAATTACCCACAAAATCCCTTAAGTACGTTATGTAATCACATTCTCAAACTTATAACTCGTAATTTATTTGGACTACCTAGTAACCTACTGCCGAGTAGCAAATGAATAAGATTAATTCTTGTGAACTGCGGGAAAGTACTGGAACTATGCTTGATATTGCGATTTTATATCCTCAAACTTTGCACATTTTTAAATAAGGATAGCTAATGGAGAACCATCAAACTTAGGGGCTTCGTTATAGGATTTCTAAAGGCCCATTAAAGATAAACATAAGACCTTTCATTAAGGAAAAAAGCCAATGAGATACAAGAAACCCTTCAAGCACTCATTATGAAGCACTTAGAGGTCAACTTAGAGCCCTCTCAAATCAATTCAGCTTGAGGCATATTTTTACATATCCAAGACCCAAAACACTTCAATTCATTCAATATTTATGGGGATCCAATCTAAGGAAAGAAAGAGAAATTGGCCGGAGCAATGAGGCCCAAGCAAAACCCTAGAGAGCTCCAATGGTGCACCCAAGACCCACCTTGGAGTCCTGCCTAGGCATTTTTGTATGCCCGAATGGTTTTGTTAGTTTTTCTTAGTTAGTTTATGTTTCCTACATGTTATTTAGTTAAGGAACAGGTTTGTGACTGGGATACATGCCACACAGACTTTGTGTTCAGGAGTGTTCAAACCGTGTTTTTAAAACCTAGTTTGATTAAGTTCACTTCTTTTGCAAGGTTTAGGGTTCCTAGTCCAAACATGTTATTTAGTTAAGGAACAAGTTTGTGACATATGAGATACATGCCACATGTACTTTGTGTTAAGGAGTGTTCAAAATGTGTTTTCAAAACCTAGTTTGATTGGGTTAGTTATTTTGTGAGGTTTAGGGTTCCTAGTCCAATATAACTTTATATGACTTGCTACCCTAGTTTATTTCCCTTTAAACAGAACTTATAATTCGTGGATTCAACACAGATTAATAAAGATACAAGTAGCTTTGGACAATTCTCTTCTCTATTGTTCTTTCTCAACTCCTTGGTACACTTGTGCTTCAAATTCTTCACCTCCAATCAATTTTCCTCCAAATTCCCTTCTACAATTCTCTTTTTCATCCTTGATTCTATTTTTAACTTTCTTTCTTTCTCCCTTATTCAATTTCTTCCTTTTTAGACCAAGTTTGTGAGGTAAAATTTTGGGTACTTCTTGGAACTTAGGATCCTTGGGCAACATACAACACATTATTAGCATTACTGTCTCAGGAATCTGTTATAAGCAAATGACATTGGACATTGGAGGGCACCCAGCTGCCATCTAGTGTGGCATGAACAAACTAAGGCAGAAATCATGAAGGTATCACACTCACCCTAAGCCTTACATTTGTTTTATTCCATACACAGAAGTGCCCAGGCCGAATGCAATAGCCTCTACATTTGAAGTGGACCTGCTGCTCATTACAATGCCATTGTTACAATACTTGTTCATACCCCAAGTTCCATCCGAGGCTGTGCTACTATAATAGTCATAATAGCGTACATAAACCATCTAATGTCTTTGTCCTAAGTTTTTTGAAACATATGTGAATGAGACCGTCAATATATATAATGTTTCATTTAATGGATTTCCCTGCTTTATACCTCATAAAATACATACATTTGAATAAATTGTATAGGTAGTCCATAACCTTTAATTATTATTATATTTTAATCTCTAACATATTGGCTTTATTTTTGGTCTTAGACTTATTACAAATATTTCATTTTGGTCATAAACTCATTAAAAAAAATTTCATTTTAGTTCACAATTCATAGAATTTGTTAATTTAGAATAAATGTTTGCTTATTAACTTTTAAATCATAATTTAAACTATTAATAATTGTCTCTTCGTAAATTTAAACTACATAAACATTTTTTGACAGTCAATAAATAATTTAAATCATCAATTTTTCATTTTCTATAAATTACATTTATTTTATTTAGAAAATAAAAATTACAAATTTAAATTATCTATTGATGTTCAAAAAATGGTTATAAAGCTTAAATTTACTGGAAGATAATTATCAAATATTTTGAATTATTATTTAAAATTTGATATCGAATAGTTACTTTAGTTAATGGTTTCATCTATATAAACATGAATCAATTTTAATGTATTTAAGACCAAAATGGAATAAAACAATTTCAATACATTTAAGGCCAAAACAAAATAATCAATAAGTTACAAATTAAAATAGGATGATAATTAATGATTATATTTGCTAGTGAAATTTATCCAAAGAATAATTTGTATATGCATCAGATATACAGTACTAGCTATATTTGTTATTAATTTTTTGCATAATTATCTAGATGACTCTTGTACCGTAGTGTTTGGGCCAGTTGTTCCCCTGGACTTTTTAGAGATAAGAATCAAGTCTTAAACTTTGATAACTGAGATACTTTCCTTATTTAACGTAAATTCTGTTCATTTAGAAAGGGAAAATTCACATAACTACAACTTATGTTTCCTAATGTCTATTTGTTGCACCCTAATGTTTTGTCTCTTCCATTTAGACCACAATCTTTGATCCAAGTCTCTACCTCCTTCAGGACTACTAGTCCATTACCCTCCTTCTTTGCCGCCTTCACTGCCACCAATATAGCCTCCATTCTTAAGTTATTCGCCTTCATTTTATTTTTTAAAATATATATTATATAAATTGTAATTAATTTTAAAATCCAAAATTTTGAATTTTAGTTTATTATAATAGAAATGCACAAATTATTTGAAAAAAATAATTAAAAATAGTACAAAGTTAAATTCTACAATTTATAATTTGATTAGCAAAATTAAAAGGCAAGTTGAATTTTTTTCAAAACCATAATAATTAACTTGTGCTGTATAAAATTTGGGTAAATTCCAATTTGACTAGAGAAAAAAATTATACCTTTACTTTTACCAAATTGAATATTAATACATTTTCACCAAAGAGAAACATATATGCAAGATTCTTTATTATGATTTATCTCATAACTTTGTAAATGAGTTTTGTGAGTTATTTCTTGAGAATTGATGATTATATAATACTCATAAAGGTGAAAGACTATGATAAGCGTGTATCTTGATGATTAAAAGGGATTAGATTGGGAGAAAATTAAGAAACATTAAAATTTTTAGTACACCATTTTGGTTTAAAAAATTTTAGCAGTTGATCAAAAATATTTTGGTTGGTTCTATACAAAAATTTGATTGGAACCTAGGCTTATAATATATCATTGAAACGGCCAATGAGTCTCCTTTAATATAGAAGAAACAAAATTCAATTTGAAGACTTGAGTAAGGAGTTATGCGAATTCTCGCACGACATCACTGAAATGGCAGACGTTGCATGAGTCTGAAACTTGAGAAATAAACTGTACTAATTGGATAAATGAAAAATTGTGAATAAAATATACTCTATCTGTGTCACAAAAGCTGTCATCTTTACTATTCATAGTAATTAATTCATGATTTATTTATTTTAAAATTTATTATAAAAAATGAACTTTTTATATGAAAATGAAACTTTAAGATTATAGTTTCTAAATATCATTTTTAAAATTTTTTTAATATATATTAATATAAATATATTCAAGTCAAACTTTAGTGAAAAAAAGTAAAAGAGCCAACTAATACAAGATAGATGGGGTATATTGTAGCTTAAGAAGTTTAGTTTTAAAGGAATTTTATGAATTGCAATTTGAAGTTTTCTACAATAAGTTATGGTCATCTTCATGGGAATACGCAACTTTGTCAATCTTATTGGTAGCAGATTAAGATGGATATTATGACATTTAAGTTGAACCAAGAATTTTGGAATTTAAATTAGACTATGTTGGTAGTTCAAGAACCTAAGTAATTAACGGTGGATAAACGATCTAGCTTGAATTGGGGCTACTGTAATTGCAGAAATGAGAACATACAAGTGGGGCTACATTGAGGATGAGGACTTGGGTAATATGGGGAAAAGTTTCAGGTACAAATGATTGAAATAAAAACTTAGATGACTATGTTTAATTGCAATTTAAGTCTCAAAGTTATTGGTTTGTATGGTTAGGGGCCTGAAATTTTAAATTGTGCAATTAGATGTAATTTTGTTACATAACTAACGGAAAACGTTTGAGTTATTGAGTCAGGTGGGTAAAGTGTTCCGGTCATCAAAATTCGGGGCTCGATTTTTACCCCCAAAAAGTTTGGAGAAGTAGTTGGCCCAACCACTATAATACATAGGTCATTTAGGTAATTAGGCCTTTATTTTTATGCATGGATGCAAGATCTCATCTATTTGTCAAAAGAAAAATATGTGTTCGTGCAACCTCTCTTCTCTTCGGGAAGTTTATTGCAGTTCATGTAGGCCTTCAGCTACTATGTTGGTTAGATGCGTTAGCGTGTTTGATAGTCTTACTCTCAAATTTTTGTTAAGATGATAATTGAGAAGTGCTTTTCCGTATGGTGTTATGGCAGATCTTTGTCAACCTTGTGGAGCATCTTTTAGCTACTCATATTTGCCATACTCTTCATGAGGACAATATTTGTGCAGATTCTCCAGCTAATTTGGGGGCACTATTTAAGTATGGAGCTCCACCTGTCTCAACAGCCGCCTGATTGTCTATAAATATTTCTTTTGGGAATCACTCAGGGGCTCTCTTGGCTTATGTCTTAACTTTTTCTGATTTTCTCTCTTATATCCAGCAAAAAAAAAAAATCCCCGTAAAAGGGCAAAAAAAAAAAGAAATCCTAACAATTACGCGTATGTAATTAGAATAGTTCTCCTGCTCGGATTTTAGGGCGCATTTGTTGGCGTTATTTAAACCGTATTTGTTTATTGCATTTGTTTGCAGTCATAGTGTTACGGTCAACGAGGTAGCTGTCACTTAATATGCCATGCAAGGGATGACGATGGACTTATCCAAAAGTTTAGGTCCTTTAGGATCATGAAAGTTGGAAAAAAGAAAAATTATTCTAGGGTTAGGCTAAGTATTGGAACCTTACCCACAGCTATTCGGATGGTAACAGTAGCATGTACAATCTAGTGGTTATAACACCTCATATAAGGTTAATTTTAACTCAACTTCAAAGGTAATTAGAATTGTTTCTTTGTTTTTTTTTTAATTTTATTTAGAAGCTATTTCCCTGACGCTAGGTGTACTCATACAGTTAAATATCACGGTATACCGCTTACCGCGGATACCGTGATAGCATGGTATACCTTAAATACCGCGAGATATGTACCATTGTATTTTATTTTTCATTGATACATGTGAGGTTTTTTTTTGTCATTTTACTTCAAAGTATCATAAATATATAAAATATTAAAATATAATTAATACACATATTATTAAATAAATATTTACTTTTATTTTTTTTGTTACTTTTCTTAGTTAACATAAAAATTTAATGGTTACTTTGAGCCACCTAGGAAACTCAATGTGGTATTAGAAAATGTATTGTTATTATTAAAGTATTATTTTTTTTCTCTTATATCAATAAATTAGTTTCTTTCTAAGTATTATTTATTTTTGCTCTATATATATAACATTTTTTTATGTTTTTTGTATTAAAAAAATATCTTCTATCATATATATATATATATTTGAAAAATAATGATAAGAAAAATTAGAATACATATAAAATGTGTAAAAAAAATTATTGAATTTATGTCATCTTAAAGTAATATTCTAACATTTATTTTTTTGTGAAAACAATAACAATATGTGGCGCGGTATACCATGCAATATATCTTAAAAATTTGGGGTACGGTATACCTTGTAGTAACAGTATTTAACACCTTGGGTGTACCTATATATTATTGCTTGTTTAAATATGGGTAATCATGAATTTGAGATTTGAGGTGTGATTAACTCTTTAATTAATGATAATTTTTATATTTATAAGTTTTTTTTTATACATAGAAGGAAGCTATTAAAGGAGAGTCAAGGCAAAAATTGAATTACATAGAAACAATCAAAATTCTATACATACCATTAGATCAATTAATTAATAGAAGTGTTAGTATAATAACATAAATTTAAGGGGTGGTAACTGGTATGTCATATGTGTATCTAACTCTTTAATAACAATACTAGCTAGTTACAAGTTTGAAAACTAAGATCGATAACTAGTGGAGCACCCTACGCATGAGGTCGATTTAAGTTTGGAAAGGTTGGAATCTTATGCTCAAGCAGCTCTCAAGTCTCTATAGCAGGTGGATGGATTCATGTATACCCTCCCGGAGAAGATATATGCCACATATACTGTATGCTAAAAAGAAAAAAACAAAACATAAAGAACAAGGAAATTTAATTAAGTCGCAATCTTTCGACTTGAGATGGAATGAGTAGCGGGCAGAGGAAAAAAAGAAGAAAACAACATTTAAGTTGGGCCCAGAATTAAAGAAGTGATGGTGTTGCGTTCTGGCCGTCTCCACTCGCAGTGTCCCATCTGCCACTCAAATATTCTCGTTCATTATGATCAACGCATGATGACTATATATTAAAGTATTAAATATTGTTACCATTAGGTATATCTTACCCTAAAATTTTAAGGTATATCGTATGGTATATAACGTTATATATCGTTACCGTTTCTGTAAAAAATATATATATAAATATTAAAATATTATTTTAAGATCACAATTTAATAACTTTTTTTACACATTTTATATGTATTCTAATTTTTTTCATCATAATTTATCAAATATAAATAAAATATATATGGTAGAAGATATTTTTTTAATACAAAAAACATAAAAAAATGTTTATATATAGAGAAAAATAAATAATACTAAAAAAAAAACTAATTTATTGATATAAGAGAAAAAAATAATACTTTAATAATAATAATACATTTTCTAATACCATATTGAGTTTCTAAGTGGCTCAAAGTAACTATTTATGTTAACTAAGAAAAGTAATCAAAAGAATAAAAATAAATATTTATTTTATGGTATGTGTATTAATTATATTTTAATTTTTTATATATTAATGATATTTTAAAGTAAAATGATGAAAAAAAAATATCTTACACGCATTTGTGAAAAATAAATACCGCGATACGTACATCGTGGCATTTGCAGTGTATCACAGTTTTTTGACAAAATGTCAGCGATATGCGAAATACCAAGTAATACCATGGTATACTGCACGATAAAATGACAAAATGTGAAAACATTTATACCCTAAGTAAACGGTATACTGCGGTTTTTGATTCCATGCTATATATATAAACACACACAACCCACAAATCCAAATAAATCGATCTGCATAAAATTAAATGATATACAATTTTATGCGGTTATAGTTATAGTGTAGGTCTAGAAATCTTAAGTCCAAATAGTATATGAAATTATTGCAGTTTTTAAATGTCATAACAGGTAAAAATCATATCAATCCGATTAAGCCATATTTTTCTAAACTCATTAAGTGTCTACATAACTCAACCTCACTTTGAACCCATGAGTCCAACTCACATATTTCTATATTTTCATCTCAATGTGAGAGGTCTAATCCACTATAATTCACTCTCCCCCTCGTTCGTTTGTTGCCCCACTCTGCCTCAACCATTTCTAATTTTCTTAACTAAACCTAAGGTAAGATAGAGACACGAGAAAGAGAATGAGAGAGAGAAAGAAACTCAAAATATAATTGAGTGGGAGGGATGTCAGATGGTGGAATTCCGACTCCGGCTAAATAAGGTAAGATAATTTCTATATACGTAGTTAGTAAATTAGTATATACACATATTAAATACTTATGAATATTTTATTAATATAATTTATCTTATAATTTAAACAACTAAGACTACTATTTTTTATTTTATAATTTATAATTGAAATACGTTTATTGCTTTTCTCTTTTTTGTTTGTAGGTAAGGATGCCTTTTTTTTTTTTTTTACTTTTGTTTTAGCCAATTCATACATGATTATATTGTATTGTTTTATTCCTTCTTTTTTTTTAAAAAAAATTTAGTTTCCAGATTCAACTTCAAGGTGTTGTAGTCCATATTATAAACTAACAAGTCCGTTTTTTTCCTCGGGATAAGCAGCACTCCATTCAAGCTCCTTTCAAAAACTCATGTAATCTTATGGTTGTCTCTTGTTCCTTTCAAGATTTGTTTTATTATTGATTATAGTTGAAATTATATTATTTGTTAAGTTATTGCTTATTTAGATTTACAATGATAAATTTGACTAAATTTATTATTTGATATATTGATTTCTTATGTGTTGATTAATAGATGGGATTATATTTTTGTCTTTGTTGTTGTAATTGGGTTTATGTTATATACTTATATTAATTTATTTGAATTTAATATGATACATTTGTGACAAGAAAAACCGCTACCAAATTGTAACCAAACCATATATAAGCGGTGTAGTTTTTTTTTAATATGCATACAAAACAATATGGTTACGATTTTCAAATTATGGAATTGTTTACAATGTAGGGCTAGTGTGGGTTTGAGTAAACACCGCATGAAATCACACTATAAATACTCCTTAGGTATTTGCATTATCGACTTTTGGATAGATAAACTTATTTTCATTCCTTTACCAACCAACCTAGAAAGCATAACCACATCATTTGATATTTGAATTATAAAACAAATTCATTCTAGACCTGATCAGATCAGACAGATTAAAGCCAATACATGAAGTAGTAGAAACATTTTTGGCGAATATTATCGGCAGGTCACTACTCCGAAAGTTGGTGGGTCGGTCAGTCTGGCTGACATGGATGGATGGTGGCTCCATATATATCTGTGGTTATGAAATCCGTTTATCTGATGGATTGGATTGGACTTGATGGGAGGGTGTGCTCTGGACACCTTAATGGCATAAGTACATAAATCCTGATCCATATCTACCTTCACTTATATATCCTCACTCTGCTTCGTGGCTTAGTGCGCTGACCCAAATGCCAAATCCCCACACTTGTTTTTGCTTGGGCCCTTCTGTTTATAATTGATTCTACAAGGCAATCACAAAAACTCACTCTTTATAAATAGTTTAAATTATAATATGAAGAGTTGATGGAAGTGAGTTATAGGGATATTAACGATAAGTGATAGTGATTATTTACTCAATATATATATACCAATTGAAATTATGTACTTTAAGAAGCTAAACCCACTTTCAAGACTCTTTTTTTTTTTTTTTCAAAAAGCAAGTATTTTTTGTTGATTTTTTTAAGCTAAGTAAGGGGAAAAATTCATAAAAATTATTTTTTTGTGATAAAAAGTATGATTCAAGTGTTTATTTGAAAAGTAAAGAATGGACTTTAAAAAAATATTAGTTTTAGGAAAAATATAATGCAAAATTAAAATCAAGCGGTAATAACCGCCTTTTTGCTTTACCCCAAAATATAGCATTATATCAGATAATTTTTTTTTAAGAAGAAGTTTGGTGTAAATATAGGTTTCCAATCTTGGGGATGAACAAGTTATTTGCACAAGCTTTAATAGAAAAATTGCCATTTTATTCAAGAGTGCGGTTAAGGCCCAATTGGATCACAAGGTCACAAAAATGACCAAGCTTCCCTCGCTCACCATTGAACAATGAACCACGCCCAAATGGTAAGTAAATTAATGTGTCAACACTTGAGCATATAGGAATCCGATAGGAAATTTGTATTTGGCAATTTTATAAAGGATTGGAATAGATGCAATAAAGATGAAGACAATATTAGGGTAATTAGACGCAAGTTAAAAAGAGTCGACACAACACAACTGTGTGGATGTTAGGGCTACTAAAATGAAGTGGTCATAATGACTGGGGCCGACCCACTCCTTAATACCAGTCATTAATATCTCTTCCCAGCCCACTTGTACTCGTTTTGGTAACATAGGCAACGCACGCAACAAAGCAACCAGTAGCTCAGCTTGAGTTCTCCCAAACTCTTCAAAACCTATTTCTACCCAAACCATGAGCTCTGTCTCAGAACAGACCCTGCGAGGACCACAGGAGCAACAGCATGAGCACCCCCAGGCAGCGGTGATCTACCTGGAGGAGGAAGCTCGCAGCGCCTCAGCGGAGCGCTCTCACTGGCTTCTCAACACTCCGGAGCCTCCTCCTCTTTGGAAACAAATCATCTCCGCCGTTCGAGACAATGTGCTGCCTCGCCCGCCCAAGAGCTCGCCGTCCAATAGACTGTCCCGCGCCGCGGCGTTTCTTGGGGGAATTTTTCCGATTCTCAGCTGGGGCAGAAACTATAGAGTCTCCAAGTTTAAAAACGATCTCATGGCCGGGTTAACACTTGCCAGCCTTAGCATTCCTCAGGTAATTAATTTGTCTATAATATTTCAAAGTTCCAAAGTCTCTGTTTCTAAGATCACCGTTACATTGTTGACTTTTGACTAACTAGTGGGAGTTACATATTTATTTTTCTCAGAGTATTGGATATGCTAATTTGGCAAAACTGGATCCTCAATATGGCCTTTGTAAGTTCCAAGGTCTTAGTGTACATTTATCTTATCTATCTATCTATCTAGGTACTTAAATAGTATAATGTGATTGCCGTAATACTAAATTTTCAACTTATCTGTGACTTGGATTCTTGCAACTAGACACAAGTGTCGTCCCACCTCTAATCTACGCCTTGATGGGTAGCTCAAGAGAGATAGCGATTGGACCGGTGGCGGTTGTGTCATTGCTGCTGTCCTCAATGATTCCTGCGATAGTTGATCCGGCAGCAGACCCCGTTTATTACACAAAGATAGCGTTGACGGCGACCTTCTTCGCCGGAGGCTTTCAGGCGGTGTTTGGAGTGTTGAGGTTGGGGTTTCTGGTGGATTTCCTGTCGCATGCGGCGATTGTTGGGTTCATGGCTGGGGCAGCCATCGTGATCGGCCTCCAACAGCTTAGGGGGTTATTTGGAATGAGCCATTTCACCACCAAGACGGATGTTGTCTCTGTCTTGCACTCTGTTTTTGGCTCTATTCGTCACCAGGTAAGTTTTAATGTTTTATGGTGGGAGGCCGCTACCAGCTCGCAGTCCCCATCTCTAATGCTTCCACACCAGTAACCACTTTGCACTTTATTCTAATTATATTACTCCTTAAACTTCTCCTTGTCATATCTGGTTTAATTAAAGTGATTAGCCTCGGCGATTTGAATGAAAAAAATAGTTCTCTCTCATATCCCAAATCGTATGCAACATTTGTTGGGTGGGAAAATATAAGTGCTTAAAATTTTGTATACTAGTATTTTTTATTTTTGACTTTGTGAAAATATCAGCAATTAAAAAATGTGACTTTCAAACCTTAACGACTCACTTGAAAATTTTGATAAAGTTGATGAGTTACTTTGTAACTTGTTGAAAAAATGTTACAGTAAATTTGGAATTGTCCAAAATAACAATTGTTGGAGGGAGGGACTAATAAATAATGAAACTGAGTTCTAGCCATCGCAAATAAATACTGCAGTTCTGAAGAAAACAATGAAGCAAATATTTAAATGTGAAAGAATAAAAAGCTTAAGACCAGTATGGAACAATTTCAGAAAAATGGTGGGCCAAATGGGCAATTTAACCTAATTGTTTGTTTTCCTATTGACCGAGTTGCTGAACTTTTTTTTTCTTTTCTTTTTTTTGGGGTCCGCATCGCATGGAGTGCAGTGGTACCCATTAAATTTTGGTCTGGGATGTCTCTTCCTCATACTCTTGTTGGCCGCCAGGTTCATCGTGAGTAAGCTAATCAAATAGTATTTGATTCGATTCTTAAATCCAATCCAATGAATCAATCAAAACAGGTTACATTTTAAAAGAAATGGATAAATGGCGGCAGGGGAAGAGAAACAAGAGGCTGTTCTGGATCCCAGCTCTTGCCCCTCTCTCTTCTGTAATCCTCTCCACTTTGGTCGTGTTCCTAACGAGAGCAGACAAGCACGGGGTGAAGATTGTAAGACACGTCAAGGGAGGACTGAATCCAAGCTCAGCCCGCCAGTTACAGCTCCACGGCTCACATGTTGGGGAAGCTGCCAAAATTGGCCTCGTCTCTGCCCTTGTTGCTCTCACTGTCAGTACCATTTACTGATTTTCCTTCTTATATTTATATACATACATACATACAAAGAATATAGAGTATTAATGTTTAACGCTAGACGTTGGAAACAAAACTATCAAATTGTTAATAATTCAAAAAATCTATTACAATTGTTAATGCCTAGTATTATTCTTGCAGTCTATATATAATATTATTCTATAAGTATTAAATATTATTTCAGAAATGTCTAATTTTATGAAATGTGAGAGTATATGCACTAGAAGTACCGAAAAATGTCACAAATTATTATCTTGAAATATTGTGAATTCTCGCGGAATTTAATAATTAATTAATACTTTCTTTAAGTAAAATCTATCATAATGAATACATGTCAAAATTAGTTTTTTAATTAGCAATAGCTACAAACATATATAAATGTGTGCAATATATTTAAGAGTTTGTACTTAATTGCCAATACATGTTTATTCAGAGACTAGCTAATTAATTTGTTGCGAATTAATTAATGGAAATGAATGGGTAAATTGGTTATCTTAGTGTTACTCCAAATAACTATGCGTACCGTCTCATATATACCATGTATAGTATATGGAACTAATTATTCTCCAGCGTTGTTGTTTTTGTTTCCCAATTAATCAAAGGAAGCAATCGCTGTCGGGCGATCATTCGCTTCAATTAAAGGATATCGTATTGACGGTAACAAAGAAATGGTAGCGATGGGGTTTATGAACATCGTTGGGTCTTTAACTTCCTGCTACATAGCAACAGGTAATTTGTTTATATACTTTGATTAAATATATATATATATTCGTTCCGTTCCGCTATTAATTTCATCATATAGATATCTTTTCTTTGGTTAGAATAAAAAAGTAAAAAGTCATATTTACACACACACACACACACACATTTATATATATTGTAGGGTCGTTCTCAAGGACAGCAGTGAATTTTAGTGCGGGATGTGAGACGGTATTCTCAAACATAGTGATGGCGGTGACGGTGTTGTTGTCATTGCAGCTCTTGACTAGCCTTTTGTATTACACTCCCATGGCCATCCTCGCCTCCATCATCCTCTCCGCTCTTCCGGGCCTCGTTGACATTCATCAAGTCTTGTACATCTACAAGGTCGATAAACTCGACTTTCTCGCTTGTGCCGGTGCCTTCTTCGGCGTCTTGTTTCTCTCCGTTGAGATCGGTCTTCTAATTGCCGTACGTGCTATATATATATATATATATATATATTAGCTTGCTAAATGTTACACTGACGACAAGTAGTTAGTGACACAAATTGATCAAGTTAAGAGTAGATACGTAGGAGGAGGAATTTTGGGGGATTGGAAATGGTCAAATGTAGTTGAGCTAGCTAGGGAGAAGGTATCTTACCTAGTTAGTGTGTGTTGTGAGTGGATGGTGGGTTCCATTTGATTCATATAATTGAGGTTGATGATGAGGCCACTAGATAAAAAGATAGGAATCAATTGTTTTGCGTGTTGGAATGCCGTGCGGTGCTTCACATACCTTACATGCACTTGCTCTGCACCTACTGTGCCCTGTGATGCAACCCTGACCATTCCTTATCTACACATACATGGACCACACGACTTAAGAGGATTGAATTTGGGTTCTAATTGTCTCAGGGAGTGAAAAGACCGTCACTTTATGGGGAAGGAAGGAGTGAAGTTTATGGCCCAAGGATTAGGGTTTAATCGGTCCAACTGTAAATCGGATGTAGTTTGCATTACTTCCTCTGACTCTTAGCTGCTGGCATTTTTCCTGCACTTGTGTATCCGGAGAAGATATGATAGATGTTTTGATAAAAAAATTTGGGGTAGAATTAAGTTGTGAACATATATATATCATACTTAAAATAAAGCTATATATATTGGATTTAATAATTTGTGAATTGGATGCAGGTGACGATTTCATTTGGGAAGATTGTATTGAATGCGATTCGGGCGAGCGTGGAGCAAATGGGGAGGCTGCCAGGAAGCGATAGCGATACATATTGCGAGATGAATCAGTTCCCGATGGCCGTAAGGAGTCCGTCAGGCATCTTGACGATGCGCCTAAACTCTGCCTACCTCTGCTTCGCTAATGCCAATTTTGTTCGGGGCAGGTAATTACAGCCTTCCACCAACATCCCCAATCAATTTAATACACCCTTAAGTATATAAACACATCCAATCAAACCATTCATTTCTTAATTAACAGAACAAGTCACTATACATATATCTAAGACTAATTAAGGTGTGCATATATATATATGTTTCTTCTATATATATGTGTGTGCCCAGAATTATGAGATGCGTGAGTGAGGAAGAAGACACCGATTTACTGGACACTACAAAGCAAAGGGTTCAAGCTGTAATCCTTGATTTTTCAAGTGAGTTTGTTACCTTAAATTAATTTATCCAATTAACTTTCTTCGAAATTTATTTTCGTTTGAACAGCATATAGTGTGTATATAAAGTATTAAAAATGCCAAAGTGTTGAATGACTTTTTTATCCTTTCATTAATTATTCAATTTTTTTTATTTTTTTTAATGAAATCTAATTTTGTTATTATCCATTTAATTGGAGTTATATTAACACTATAACATTAAAAAGAACCCCTAAATTGCGACTAAATTTTCTTTGTTTACTATAAATTTTCTCACTCTTGATTCTATATATATTACATAGTGAAGCAGTTGATTAATTTTTTTTTTATGTTAATCTCACTTTTAATGGCTAAAACTCCTAGATTTTCATTAAAATCTTTCATTGCTAATTATTTATACATTGAAAAAAAAATTACACTAAGGTTTAAATTCTATTTATAAAAAAGAATAAAGATTGTATATAAGATTATTTTTACACTAAGAGGACTCATAGGAATTTAAACTCTCAGTTTCATCTATACCTATTGGGGCCTCATACTATCAAGGGAAATTAGAGTCACAAGGCTAACTTGTTCTACCTATCAGAGAGTTATAGTGCTTCATGAATGTTCTAACTTGAAACTTTGGGATTTAAATGATGCATTTGAAAAAAAACAAAAAAGACAGTTCTTTGAAGTTGAATAGTTCAAAATAACTTATTTATAATTTTACAGATTTTTCATCTGAAACTAATATTATTTGGAATTATATATGTATAATAATTCATTGAATAACATTTTTTATAGTGTAATTGTTATGAATTTTTAACTTATTCAACCTAAAAGATTAATTAAAATTCAATTTCACTATAAAAATGTTATTCAATGGATTATTTTATCTATACAGTATTAGTTCTAGATAACATTGATTCTAGACAAAAAAAATCCATAAAAACATATTTAGATTAATCAAACTTAATGCTAAATAAATTTGACCTTTATCTTAATGGTTAGGTTCATGTTTTTTTTTTGTTAATATTCTATGTTTTAATTATCTTCTTACAAGTTATTTTTATATGCCAAGGATCATTTGACATATATTAACAGTGTAATTAAGGCTTTTCTTGCTCAATTATAAATATTTCCCACCTCAACACTTCGATCCATCTAGAAAAAAATACTTCCTCCATTTTTCATTAATTAAATTTTTTACCTTTTTTACCGAAGTTTGACTTGAAGATATTCATATTAATATGTATTGAAAGAAATTCTTAAAAAAGATATTTAGAAACTATAATATTTAAATTTTCATTTTCATATAAAATATTCATTTTTTATAATAAATTTTGAAAAAAAAATCATAAATTAATTACTATAAATAGTAAAAGGGTCAATAAATGGAAGGAGTAGATAAATTCTTATAATATATATTGAGAGAGTATGAGGCTTTTATTATATCAAACTGCTCATTTTCTCACAAAGAGGGTAAAGAATTAAGATCTTTATTTTACTTGCATGTTAATTATTTTGTGGTTATAATGATTGCAAATTTTACTGTAAACATTATACTTTCATACAACACACATGTTCTATTATCAATATTAGAAAACTATGAAAGGGATGAATTAATTGATTGTTATGCTCTTAATTGATGAATTAATTGATTGTTATGCCCTTAATTAAGTTATGAGATGTTTTTTTAATGAGACTCAAATTTGGTATTGTATATTTATTATAGTGTAATGGTGATTATATTTTTTAGCTTTAGGACATTTTTAGCTTTAGGACATTTACTTAAATTTATATATTAAGTATAACTTTTAATGGTGAAAAAAATCTTAAATAGCCATAATAAGTTAAAATTTTGTAACAAATATGTCCTTAATTAAATTTATATATATTTTTAGGACATGTCCTTAAACACAAAAATTATCAATTTTTTGTACTTTTAAACTTGAATGAAATATTTTAATTGGAAGTTAAAAGTTTTAAAAACCTCATAATTATATCTATTTGAATCAACAATTTAAATATGATAAAAATCATAAAAATTATGAATATGTCAAAAATGTTGGACGACCTTTTTATCCTTTAAGTTTTATTTTATTTCCCATTTTAATGATACTCAAATTTTTCATTCCCTATTTATTAGATTTAAAAAAAACTAAAATTATGGAAAGGAAGAAAAAAAAAAATAGAACAAAGTGATGACAAGCTCTTAGGCTTTATATTAGGAAAATAAGATTAGTATTTGAAAAGGAAAAATAGAAAAAAAAATTGTTGATTGTTTTCTATGTTTTCTATAAGTTTTTTATGGCAAAAAACTGAAAAATGCCACTAAATTTAAAATTTTGTAACAAACATGTGTTTGATTTATATGACTCATTAAACATGCCTAAAAACATAGTGTTTATCAATTTATTTACTTTTTAAACTTGAAATATATTTATCAGAACTTAAAAGTGCAACTTAATATCTATATATCTATATATATCTATATGTAATAAAAAGTGCAAAGATATATAAAATGACTAAACCTTAAATTATAAGTTATTAGTTTTCCTTTTAGGTACTAAGATTTTATTCTACTTTAATGAGTTTATTTTCCTATGGTTGACTAATTATATTATAAGAACAATGGATATGACTAGATTTTCAAACTTCAAGTGATGTGAGTATAATTTCTAAATCAATGGGTAAGCATTAATTATCCAAAAATATAAAAAGCTATACAAGATTTTACCTCAATCTTTGGAACAATCACATTGAATCAGCCATAAAATATAAGGTAAGTGTAGATTTTGAAATCTTGGGGGTGAGTGTATTTTTTAAAAAAATCAAGAGTAGAGTAATTAAGCTTTTTGAGTAATGTATAGTTACTTATAGTTACATGTCTTTTGAAAAAAACTCAATGTTTACTTACTAAGTTTATACTTTGACATCATGGCCCATATTTGTGTCATACTTATTAAAAGGAAATTTATTTTTGCTTGAAGTTTTTTATTGAATGTCACACCTGTACTATGTCCTTTTTTTTTTTTTTTTCAACATCAAACAGAATTTATTAAAAGTTTAGCTTATGTCTCTTTAAAAATCAAAGTTCTAATAATACATTAATGGTAAATCTAATTGTTTGAACTAGCGAATATAAGATCTGATTTTAATCATTAACTTTTTGAATCTAAAGTATAGAAATTAAGATAAAATTTACTAACTTAATTTTTAATAAAATTTATAAATACATAAATTCATTAAATCCATTAAATTATGATTTTTTTTTCTTAACAAATTGCATATTATTAATTTTAAATTTTACACTGAGAAGAGAATTTTGAATCTTTGACAGATCTTAAAAATACCAGAAAGTAATTTTTTTAAGTACTCAACCATACCAAATAATATTTACTATTACTACTACTACTATTACTCCTACTACTACTAGTACTAGTACTACTACTACTATTACTGCTACTACTTCCAAACAGAAATCTAATACAATGAGCAATCTATCATAATGGATATGATGTAAATGAGGATAATTATGATAAAATATTATAATAAAAGACTATGTAACAAGTAGAAAAATGAAACTAATAAGATATGTATCTAAAATAAGAAAAATAAAATCATTATTGCTACTATTTATTTAAAAAAAATAATTAGATAGTTATTTAAGTAGAAAATAATTTAGTATTTAATTCACATACAACGTACATGTACAGTTGCTAGTACACACACATGAGTAAACTAAACTATTTGCTAAATTTCCTCCCAATGTTATAGATGTTACGAACATCGACACTTCGGGCATTTTGGCTCTAGAAGAATTACACAAGAAACTTGTTTCACTTGGGATACAAGTAAGTTCCAACAAAATTTGAACTGTAAGTAACTGTAGCTTGTCTATACAATACAAGTAAATATATATACTACTCATTGGTTTTATATATGAGCAGTTGGGCATGGTGAATCCGAGGTCCCAATTGATGCAGAAACTGAAGCTGGCGAAATTTGTAGACAAGATTGGGGGCAGATGGATTTTCATCTCCATGGGAGATGCCGTTAATGCTTGCATAAATTCTAAGTTACCCACACCTTGACAGTTGCTGTTTCTTGAGCCTTTTATTTGTTATAAAACGTGACTCTCAATATCTATCATCGTGACTACGATGGACGGTATCAACCTTCTGAGTTGTTTTATCTTGGGTGATAACAAATGGTTTGACTCTGCACTCCTCATCTAATCTACTGCCAAATAATGTTGGTTTCTGGGGTAGTTTTTCTCATAACTTTCAACTGTCCGGTGAAGAAATCCAAGAGAAATACTACTAGTTACTGAATTTTGATTCAAGTGCTTTGTCTTGCACAATTATCCAACTTAACTTTAATGATTATCAGGTTTAATCTTTATAGTAAATGGATCGTGTAGTCCTATATTTCTTTAAACTAATCAAAATACAAAATTATAAAACTTTTTTTTTATTAAATTATAGAAATGTTTAATACATAATCTACTATTCTAACAAAAAAATAAAGAAAAAAAAATCAACAATATCATTTTCCTAATATTTTATTCATTTATTTGTTTTTTTTCAATTAAATATGTAATGAATAAAACACTAATGTTTCCAAGTTAGCCTAAATTAGTCGCTAATAATTTGTTTTCTTTAACCAAGTAAATCATCAATATTACTAAATCAGCCCAAATCCACCAACACCTTTCAAAATCTTCAAACTAGACCCTTGTTTGTGTCAACACTGTCTATCATGCTCCTACTAGCCACCAATTGTCTCAAATGCCTCTCAACAACCCACATCCGGCCTTAAGTAAACACATACAATCAAACCATTTATTTCTTAACTAATAGAACAAGTCACTATACATATATCTAAGGTACATATGCATATATATATGTTTCCAGAATTATGAGATGTGTGAGCGAAGAAGAAGACACTGATTTACTGGACACTACAAAGCTAAAGGTTCGAGTTGTAATCCTTGATTTTTCAAGTGAGTTAGTTACCTTAAATTAATTCAAAAAATTAATTTTCTTCAAAATTTATTTTCATTTAAACAGCATACAGTATGTGTATAAAGTATTAAAAATGCCAAAGTGTTGACTGACTTTTTTGTCCTCACATTATTCAGTTGTTTTATTCTTTTAATAAAATCCAATTTTGTCATTGTTTTTTTAATTAAAGTTATATTAGCGCTAAAACAACAAAAAGAACCCCTAAATTGTGACTGAATTTTCTTTGTTTACCATAAACTTTCTCACCATTGATTCTATATTGCATAATCAAGTAGTTGATTAAATTTTTTTACATTAGTCTTAACTTTAATGGCTAAAACTCCTAGATTTTCATTAAAATCTTTCATTTGTAATTATTTATACATTGAAAAAAATTTACACTAAGGTTTAAATTCTATTTATAAAAAATAATAAAATTTCTAATAAGAGTATTTTTACATTAAGAGGCCTCAAAGGAATTTAAACTCTCGGCTTCCTCTAAACCAATTGGGGTCTCATACTATTAAGATAAATTAGAGTCATAAGGCTGACTTGATATACTTGTTAGGGACTTATATGGCTTCAATTCTTCATGAACGTTCTAACTTGAAACTTTGGGGTTTAAATGATGCATTTGAAAAAAAAAAAAAAGATGGTTCTTTCAAGTTGATTAGTCCAAGATGACTTATTTATAATTTTACAGATTTTTCATCCGAAACTAATATTATTTGAAAAATAATTCTATATATGTATAATAATTTATTGAATAAATTATTTTATAATGTAATTGTTATGAATTTTTTACTTATTCAACCGAAAAAAATAATTAAAATTCAATTACACTATAAAAATGTTATTCAAAGCATTATTCTATCTATATAGTATTAGTTCTAGATAACGTTGATTCTAGAAAAAAAAAATCCATAAAAACATATTTAGATTAATCAAACTTAATGCGAAATGAATTTGATCTTTATCTTAATGATTAGGTTCATGTTTTTTTTGGGTTAATATTCTATAATTTGATTATCTTCTTACAAATTATTATCATTTGACATACCTTAAGAATGTACTTTAAGGCTTTTCTTGCTCAATTATAAATATTTCTCACCCTAACACTTCTATCTTTCTAGAAAAAAAATACTTCTTCAATTTCACATTAATTGACTCATCTACTTTTTTTTTTTACTAAAGTTTGAGTTAAACATATTTATATTAATATGTATTGAAAAAAAATTTTAAAAATGATATTTAGAAACTATAATCTTTAAAGTTTAATTTTCATATAAAATATTCATATTTTCATAATAAATTTTAAAAAAAATAAAATCATAAATTAATTACTATAAATAGTAAAAGGGTCAATGAATGGAGGAAGTAGATAAATTCTTATAACATATTTTGAGAGAGCATGAGGGTTTTATTGTATCTAACTACTCATTTTCTCACAAAAATGGTAAAGAATTAAAATCTTTATTTTGGTAAAGAATAAAAATCTTTATTTTACTTGCATGTTAATTGTTTTGTAGTTATAATGATTTCAAATTTTACTATAAACATTATACTTTCATGCAATACACATGTTCTATTATCAATATTAAAAAAGTATGAAAGAGATGAATTAATTGATTGTTATGCCCTTAATTAAGTTATGAGATGTTTTTTTTTTTAATGAGACTCAGATTTGGTATTGTATATTTTATTATAGTATAATGGTGATTATATTTTTTAGCTTTAGTACAATTACTTAAATTTATATATTAAGTATAAATTTTAATGGCAAAATTTTTTTTTAAAGTGCCATAATAAGTTAAATTTTTTGTAACAAATATGTCCTTAAATTAATTTATATATATTTTTAGGACATGTCCTTAAACACAAAATTTTTATTTATCAATTTTTTGTACTCTTAAACTTGAATGAAATATTTTAATTGGAACTTAAAAGTTATAAAAACCTTATAATTATATCTATTTGAATCAATAATTTAAATTTGATAAAACTCATAAAAAGTATGAATATGTCAAAAATGTTGGGCGACCTTTTTATCCTTAAGTTTTATTTTATTTCCCATTTAAATGATACTAAAATTTGTCATTTCCCATTTGTTAGATTTAAAAAAAACTAAAATTATGGAAAGGAAAAAAAAGAATAAAATAGAAAAAAGTGATGACAAGCTCTTAGGCTTCATATTAGGAAAATAAGATTAGTATTTGAAAAGGAAAAATAGAAAAAAGATTTTGATTGTTTTCTATGTTTTCTATAAGTCTTTTTAAGGCAAAAAAATGAAAAAATGCCACTGAATTTAAAATTTTGTAACAAACATGTGTTTGATTTATATGACTAATTAAACATGCCTAAAAACATAGTGTTTATCAATTTATTTACTTTTTAAACTTGAAATATATTTGTCAGAACTTAAAAGTGCAACTTAATACCTATATATATCTATATGTAATAAAAAGTGCAAAGATATATAAAATGACTAAACCTTAAATTATAAGTTATTAATTTTCCTTTTAGGTACTAAGATTTTATTCTACTTTAATGAGTTTATTTTCCTATGATTGACTAATTATATTATAAGAACAATGGGTATGACTACGTTTTCAAACTTTAATGATGTGAGTATAATTTCTAAATCAATGGATAAACATTAATTACCCAAAAATATAAAAAGCTATACAAGATTTTACCTCAATCTTTGAAACAATCACATTAAATCGGCCATAAAATATAAGGTAAGTGTAGATTTTGAAACCTTGGGGTAAGTGTATTTTAATAAAAAAATCAAGAGTATGAGTAATTAAGCTTTTTGAGTAATGTATAGTTACTTATAGTTATATGCCTTTGAAAAAACTCAATGTTTACTTACTAAGTTTATACTTTGACATCATGGCCCTATATTTGTGTCATACTTCTTAAAAGAAATTTATTTTTACTTGAGTTTCTTATTGAATGTCCCACTTCTAAATATTATGTCCTTTTTAATTTTGAATATAACATCAAAAAAATTTATTAAAAATTTAGCTTATGTCTCTTTAAAAAGTCAAAGTTATGATAACACATTAATGGTAAATCTATTTAATTGTTTGAGCCAACTAATATATAGAATCTCCATTTTAATCATTAGCTTTTTGAATCTAAAGTATAGAACTTAAGATAAAATTTACTAACTTAACTTTTAATAAAATTTATAAATACATAATACTATTAAGATATTAAATTAAGATCTTTTCTTAATAGATTGAATACATTAATTTTAAATTTTACACTGAGAAAATGAATTTTGACATCTTTGATAAGATATTAAAAATAAGAAAGTAATTTTATCAAGTACTCTACCATCCCAAATAAAAAAAAATCTAATAGCCTTTTTGCAAGTAGCACTACCTATAGCATATTTTATATTTACTACTGCTACTGCTACTGCTACTGCTACTACTACTACTATTACTACTACTACTAAACAGAAATCTAATACAATGAGCAATCTATCATAATGGATGATGTAAATGAGGATAATTATGATGAAATATTATAATAAAAAGACTACGTAACAAGTAAAAAAATGAAACTAATAAGACATGTATCTAAAATAAGAAAAATAAAATCATTATTGCTACTATTTATATTAAACAAAATAATTAGATAATTATTTAAGTAAAAAATAACATAGTATTTAATTCACATACAACGCGCATGTACAATTGCTAGTACACACACAAACATGAGTAGACTAAACTATTTGCTAAATTTCCTCCTAATGTTATAGATGTTACGAACATCGACACTTCAGGTATTTTGGCTCTAGAAGAATTGTACAAGAAACTGGTTTCACTTGGAATACAAGTAAGTTCCAACAAAGTTTGAACTGTAAGTAATTGTAGCTTGTTTATACAGTGCAACTAAAAATATATACTACTCCTTGATTTTATATATGTGCAGTTGGGCATGGTGAATCCAAGGTCCCAATTGATGCAGAAATTGAAGTTGGCGAAATCTGTAGACATGATTAGGAGCAGGTGGATTTTCGTCTCCATGGGATATGTCGTTGATGCTTGCATAAATTCTAAGTTACCCACACCTTGACAGAATGTGACTCTCAATATCTATCATTGTGACTATGATGGACGGTATCAACGTTCTGAGTTGTGCTATCTTAGGTGATAACATATGGTTTGACTTTGCACTCCTCATCTAATCTACTGCCAAATAATGTTGGTTTTTGGGGTAGTTTTTTTTCACAACTTTCAGTTTGTCTGGTGAAGAAATCTAAGAGAAATACTACTACTTACTAAATTTTAATTCATGTGCTTTGTCTTGCACAATTGTCCAAGTTAATTTTAATGATTATCATGTTTAATCTTATGGTAAATGGATCATGTAGTCCTATAATGATTTGAACTAATCAAAATACAAAATCATATATTTTTTTAAAATTATAGAAATGTTGAATACATAATCTATTATTGTAGTAAAAAAAATCAACAATATCATTTTCAAAATATTTTATTCATTTCTTTATTTATTTTTTCACAATTTAATATGTAATGAATAAATTACTAATGTTTCCAAGTTAGCCCAAATTAGTCGCTAATAATTTTTTTCTATGACCAAGTAAATCATAAGTATTACTAAATTAGCCTAAATCCATCACCGCCTTTCTAAACCTTCAAACTAAACCCTTGTTTGTGTCGCCATTGTTTATCATGCTTCTACCAACGACCAATTGTCTCAAATGCCTCTCTTCAACCCACATCAGTGTTGCCAGGCATCATGACCCATAAGATTGAATCTAATTAAAAAAGAAGGAAGCCTGAGTCGGGTTTTTCACCTTTGTCTACTTTTTAATGACGGAAGAAAATCTCTACGTCGCTCCTTTGTTGCTCCACTTGATGCACTTGTGCGTTGTATCCTGTCATCATCAATTCCACAAAGACACTTGGAATCTTTCTTGAAGCCTGTGGCACTTTGGTAATCCTCAGAGCTGAAGACAGATGAGATGCCAAAGTAGGTGGATGTGAAACCTGATTACGGTGAAGAACCTTTCTTGATCAACGAGGTGCTCATCATCTTTCTAAGTATAGGGTCCATGAAGAACCTAGGCAAGGAAGAGAGATGAAGAAAGTGGAGATAATGGTAAATATTATACCCTTAAACTTTAGTTGTATTGGGAGTAAGAAGAGAAAATGTAAGGACTAGACTTAGTATTTTACACTGAAATTCAATTGAGATGAACATTTAATTTAAAATGATGGAGACTGGCACATTTACATCAATTCAGAAATATTAATTTGTTATTTGGCCAAAAAAGCTATTAATGGTTGAATCAGGCCAATTAAAAAATATTAGTGGCTTATTTGTTATGTTTGTCATGTAACTTAAAACAAGCCCAAGCCTTATACGACTACAACGGGTCAAAAGGGCAAATAAACCACTAATCTTTTCACCCACTATAGTTTTTTTTACAGTTAAATCAGCCACTTATATTTGCCATTGAGTGAAATCTAACACTATTGTTTTGAACTATATGCAAATTTGCTACTAACAAGAGTAACGAAGATAGTTTTCCATTTTTTTAAAAATATTTTGTCAAGTCTATAAATAAAAAAGTCATATCATCCTGGGAAAATTATAGGATGTATTCTTGAACTATATTTATTGGTGCACATAGGTTCCAAAACTAAAAATAACAACATTTGGGCCCAAATCCTTCCATATGATCTGGATTGTTCGCCCCGTCTAGCTAATTCGGCGAATGAGATGAAATACCTCCATTTCTTGATCCACAACTTTCCCTATGTCATTTTCCCACCTACGTCACCACTATCTTTACACACACCACAACATTGTTGCTACCTTTGACACCATCACATGCCCAATACATCACTGCCATGCTCCATCACCATCTCTCCAACAACTTCAATGTTTTGCCCTCATCATAGGACCTACTGTCCTTTTTCTTGCTTCATTATTACCCTGTTACATCGTCACTGCCTCTATCAATATCTCTCTCCTTTATCACTAGCATATCATTCTCCTTTGTCAATATCTTTTTCCTTCATCACCAACATATCAATCAGACAACAAATCATCATCCTGATTGACTAGTTCCCCAAATCCCTCAACAATTTTTTACTATTCCCCTCCAAATTGAAGCTTGCCCAAACAAGGCCATCGGTTTCACTCATTGTCCGGATAAAATTCAACCAAAGAAATTTCTCCAAATTCTAATTGGTAAAACTATCTAATTGGTCCTCCAAATTCTTTCCTTTAAGTCTTTTGGGCACTCACATTATAACATATTTCCCACTTAAGCAAAAAATCTGCTACATGTGAGTCTGTGTATGACAGCCACATTAACAAATAGTCTAACAATAGCATCTGATGTGGACAAAGTTACGGCTAGGGATGACAACGAGAAAGATCGGGTACAAATACCCCCTATCTGTTATCCATGCCAATGGATTTTTCCTTACCTGTGAAGTGGCAGGTATTTGCTAGTGGGTGAAATTTCTTACCCACGTCCGTTACTCATAGGTATCTCTACTTGCGGGTAATCCATACCCATGAAATTCTACCACCAAAATTTCATTTTCAGTAAGCATTTTTGAGTTTGATATTGAAACATTCAAGAGCAATTGTGTGCAAACTGACATACATATCATACAAACAAATACTTACCCTACCTACATACTTATACTTGTTATTCATAATAAAAGAAACAAGAGAATGCCCTACAAACAATTCATTTCCATATGCACATTTCTTAATTACCATATGAAGAATTGTATGTGAAAAAGAGGATTCCTCATTTGCCCCCATGGTGCCTGTATTTCTTTTGGCACTTTCTTTCTCAATAAGCCCATTAATCATCTCTACATTTGAGATTCTGTACTCTTTCAAGCCCATTATGCAAACTTGTTGCTTAGCATCCTCTCTCATGCAACGCTTTCTGCAAGAGAACAAATGAACCAAATTTTGAAACAAAAATGCTAGATTGTAAGCAGTAAACATTGTATCATCACAACAACTTACTTCCTATCATTCAAGAGGTCAAATAATTTTCCACCATATATCTTAAAGGAGCTAACAAATAATTTGAGCATTAGTTTTTGTAGGCCAGTTTTAAACCAAAATGAAGGACAAAAAATGGCTAAAGAAGAAATGATGCATCACACTATTAACTCATAAACACGGTTTTTCTATAGTTCATAGTTAATTTACATTCCCTACCAAAGTTCAACATGCAAACCTTCATATGCCAAAACATATATAACATAAAAAACTATAGTCATCCGAATACTTTAATAGGTAAAATTTCAGATATTCACAAGCAAGAGAGAAGCAAAATTCACTAGCATCGAATCGAATCAAACACAAGGGGAAAAGCATTAAAAATAGAAACATGCTTTGCACCGTCATAGAGCCGTCGGTGTTGCAGAGCACTAAGCTAAGCCTCGACTTGATTCTAGAAGGCTAGAAATCTAAAAATTGATGAGCTTAGTCACACGAATCAATCAACGTCACCATTGATTTGCTCCCCTAAAGAGCTATGGACAACAGTCCATATAAGCTTCCTCGTCAATTTTACATGAATCGATCAACGACAGAAGCTTCCCCACCCATTTTCCTTCTTTGGGGACTGGGATTGCACAAATCAAGGAGATAATCAAGCAAATTTTTATTTTTGAATGAAAGAGAATGTGAGATGCCAACTAGCTAGAAAGATTAAGAGGCTAGGGGCGATGAGGGATAACTTTAGGGTTAGAGATTTAGACTATTTTATATTTTATGGGTTTGATGAGGAAATTCATTAGGGATACCCTAAATTCATCACACGCTCATACCTACCAGACAGGTAGGCTTTGTTATCCTATTTCTGCCCCGTTGCAGGTATTTTTATCTGTTTACCCGTTTGTCACAAATGGATATCTGCGGGTAATAGATTTTGCCCAATTATTTGTTATCCCTAGTTATGGCAATGATCTAATTCAGCTTAAAAAATAATGTTAGTGGGTGATTTAAATGTAAAAAAAATTATAGTTAGTAATATACGCTGAAGTAAAAAAATTACTGGTTTATTTACACTTTTTGTTGGGCTGCATAGATTCATTCTTTTCCAAACGCTGTCGTTCAAAGAGAATTTCGTTTAAACAGACCAATAGACATTGTACGGTTGACGATTCTTCGCGCGACTTATTTTGTGTTTGAGGAAGGGGAAAACGAAAGAAGGGAGGCGGAGAAAAAGCGAGACAGGTGATGGGGGCGGAACAGGAAGAAAAAGAAGGGAGCGAGCGACGGAGGCCGAATCCGATTTCCGAAGCTCAGTTTCTCTCGTGGAAACGCAGGAAGGTATGTTTTGTTGGTTGAGTCTCTCTCTCTCTCTCTGATTAGGTTTTTGTCGGATTTCAATTTCTCCTCGATAGTAAGATTAGTTATGATTGAAACTTGTAAATTTATATACTTATTAATTTGAGGTGATCTTTATGGATGCTTTAGACGCTCTGGATAGTTGCGGTTCTAATTGAATAGAATTGGGTTTGTCAATAAATTTGAATTTTCAGCTAGTATTGGTTATTCCTATATCTGATTTAGAGCCTAGATTCTGAAGTTTAGTTCTGCTTTTGGGTGAAGTTGGATTTGTCTTTTTTGGAGGAGGGGGGGAGGGGGGGTTGTGGCACCGATGGATATTTGATACTTTGATCTTCTTTTCCCTCTCCTCAGAGGAGGAATTGAGCTAGTGATAGCAATCAAATGAAGGGTGGAATCTGATTGTTGAACTGTATTTTGAGTTCTGGGTTCCTAAAGTTCGGACGTTTCCAAACTGGTGAGGCCGTGTAAACAAAAATTGTAGTTTATCATATAATCACTGCAGAATTTTGGTATCACCTTGTGGTGATGTGATAGAGATTCTCTTGCAGGATGCAGATGCATCTGCTAGGAGAGCAGAAGCTGCTAGAAAACGTGAAGAAGACATAGCAGCTGGAACAGTGCAAATGAATGGTCGGGAACTCTTCTTGCATGAGCCCTGGGTGTTTGATAACTCCAGATATTAAGGGCTTTTGTATTGTTATTGCTGGCTAAAGATTCTCAATTTTAATTCTAATGGGTGGGATTGATCAGGCTATAGATGAGAATGATTGCTAACTCATATTCTGATTGCTGCTAGTAAGTTGATTGCTGAACATTGTTTGAAATGCTGTGGGATGCTGATTTATGTCTTCCTTTCATCCAAAAGCTTGCAATTTGTTCCCACTTCATCTTTATCTTTTTCTTCTTTAAAGTTCCGTTTAAGTTTTTCTTACCTCGAGAACAGTTTTAGAATATCATTATAGTTTTTGGAGACACCAATTCGTGTGATGAAATCTGCATCTCAGGTATTTGTTGCTTGGGGTGCAATGTATCCCACAGTATGTGTTGGTTTTCCTTCAAGCATTTTAGGGACTTGCTTTAGGAACTAATAACCGTATCACATTTCTAAATTCTGCATGTCCTAGAACAGGGGCAATGCTGCACGTTAAATTTAATCACATGGCACCCATACATCGAAGAACTGGGAGTCATGTTTGCGCGATACAAATTACAAGGTGGTTGTCCCATGTGATACAATATTTGTAAGCTTTTTAGCATACAGCAATTTTACATGTTTTTTTTTGTCTACGGTTCAATACCTCAAACTCATATTGTTGTTGCTCTATTTTACCCTTTTCTCACATGGTTTCTGACTGATTCTCCTACAACGATTGAAAGATAACTCTTGGTTGACTTCATCGGCGAAATAGACAAGTTTCAAAAGACCTAGTTCATGAATATTTTCATTTATTTTGTTAATTTCTCTCTTCTTTCATGTTCTCAAATCTAATATTGTCATCTCCGCCTAGTCTTTGTTCCTTTGGCTTACTCTATCATATTCACATTTTCTTCTTTACTTTTCTTTCCGTTTCACACTTAAGAATCTGTCAAGGTTCTTTTCATTTCGATATCGAGAAAGCCTATTTTGTCCCTTTTGCGCCTGCTTTGTTCTGTTTACATCTCTTTTGCTGTGATCATCGTCTCTCTCCTTTGTATCGTTTGCTCTTCAGCTCCTTCTCATAGTTGATTCACCAGTAAAATCTTTCTTTGGCCTGTATAAAAAAATGAAACTTAAAGAAGAGATAAGATGAGCAAATCAAATGGATGCCGACAGCACTGGAAGAAGAAGAAGAAGAAGAAGAAGAAACAGTTGGAGTAACACACACACACACACACACACACATATATCAACACATACACACATATTGTTGTGGTAAAAGGTATTGTGCATCTTTGAGGACCTTGTTGAGGGGAAAGGACTGTTTTCTACTGAAGCCCCTCCTGAGACTTTTAACTTTCTAGATAACTCCTAAAATTTTGAAACTATGATCCTGCTTGGATCCTGCTTGGCCTTAATTGCGGTGTTGCTGGTAGCAAGGGACCTGATTATTTGACGGATGGTGATTCTGATTCCAAGTTGGAATGGCCATGGATTGGCAGCCTTGTGTTTTAATAGCTAGAAACCGATTAAGTTGGTCAATCAGTTTGAACTCTTGAAAAAAAAAAAACAAACGAATTCAACTTTTGTCCTTGGATATATCTTTGTTTCTAGTTGATACACAAATCACAAAGAATCCGATAGCAAATTAGTTCAATATTCTCGTTGCATTCGCGGAACACACACACGCCTGATCTCTATATATAATCCTGCAAAGGTAATCAATTTAGGAATAAATCGGAGGATTTCACTTTAGCAGCCCAGGGACTCTACATTTGAAGAGTCTTGAGGCAGCAACAAACAACGGCCCCAGCGAGCACTTCTCAAGTCAACCCAGCAACAAAATTCTCCAATCTCATTACGGGTTTCTAATTTTAGGAATTACGGTTGGCTTGTGGTGTCCACGATACCATGAATGATGCATATATGTACATAGCTACATCTACATCTATATATAATAAATTGAACTGAGCTGCAGTTCAAAAAATAAAAAAATTCTATATTTGACTGTGTCTATATATAATATGGAGTGCGAACGTGTCAGATATCTTTATTTTTCATTCGAGCCAAAGAATTAAATAGTTATCCTTAAATATTGAACAATTGATAAAAATGCTTTAAATACACTTATGTTTTTAGTTTTATATACTTCTATAAAACTTGAAAATCAAGTAATGTTTAAAGTCTTCATTTTTACGGGTAAAATCCAAATTTGGTCCCTTAACTATTGGATTTGTCCTAAAGTGGTCCCTTAACTCTAAAAGTGACTATTAAAGTCCCTTAACTCAAGCAACGTATCCAATTTGAGTCCCATCCGTTATTTTAGGTACTATTTCTAACGGAAAATGCGTAGGTGGCACTTAATACGCCCTGCTTGGTCCCACAATGTCACGTGGCATACTCTTTCATGACAATAAATAATAAAACTGGGAGTATAATAAATTTTAGACTAGAATTGACAAAATATATAACTTTAGGGACTTAAAGGGCTAATTAACCCAATCTTCTTTAATCTTCTCTTCTCAACGAGTGTCGTTGCCACCACTTGCCGCCACCCCGCCGCTCCTATCGCTCTCTGCCGCTTCGTATGTAGTGTCTAATTCCTCGAGTAAGCCCAACCAGTGGAGCTTGCCCTCCACCAGCGCTTCTGACGTCGGCCCGCAGATCCCCCGCTCTATCTTCCCTAAGCTTCTCCACTCGGCTGCGCTTTCGACTGTCAGAATGAGCGCTTCCGGATCTCCGCCGACAAAATCAAACTGTTGTTGTTTGTAATACACGACCTTGATCACCTTATACTTTCGGGTTAACTGATGAAATCCGAACCCGAAAGCAACCCGACATACATCAGACTCCGGCCGGTCCAGGACAACTCTCAGCATCCTCCGAAACTGATTGAGAAAGGGGTTGTAAATAAAAATCGAGTCATTGTCGGAGGTGCTATAGAAACAGAGCAAATCGTTATACGAGCCGACAAACTCAAAATCCAGCTGCTCTGTCTGGAATGGGAGATTGAACATCTTGAGGACCGAATCGGAGTCTGGGCCGGGTTTTTGTAGAAGCTGGAGCTTGCAATCTGGTCAGTCTGAGAAGACGACAAAGCAGGGGTCAAGCTCCACCATATGGGAGAGATGGGCAAGAGCGAGGTTGGGGTGCCTGACGGAGGCGTTCCAGAGTTTGGACACTAGTTTGCATTGCAGAAGTGAAGTTACGGGAACTCTATAGAGGTTTTCAATGGAATCCTCCGGCGGTAGCTTGTCTTTCCAGATGATCGGTAAGTCTCTGTTCCTGGTTTCCGATCCTTCTGCTTGTTCCATTTTGGCGGTTGGCGAAGAAGGTTTGCAGGAGAGGAAAAGAAAATTAAAACTTGCCAGTCGAAGATTTCGAGGATGACAGTACATACGATAATGCCGGCCTATTGGATTGATCTTCTTCTTGTCTTGTCTCAGATCCAGTGTCGGGCGCAGGCGGCGAGGCACGGAGGCGAGGAGATGGGGACGGGAGGCAAGGCGAGGAGGCGAGACGTGGACGCGAGGAGGAGATTCGGCGTCGGGCGCAGGCGGCGAGGCACGGAGGCGAGGAGACGGGGACGCCAGGTGGGGCGAGGAGGCGAAACGCGGACGCGAGGAGGAGATCCGGCGTCGGGCATAGGTGATGAGGCACGGAGGTTGGCAGCGGGTAGGCCGGAGGTGGTCGGCGACGGCGAGCTCGAATCCAAGAAGATTTGGGGAAGATAGAAATTAGGGATTAATGTCACTTAAAGTCCTTAGAATTATGTGTTTCATCAATTTTAGCCTATTATTTATTGTTCTTTATTCTAGCCACTTATTGTTATGACATAGGATGCCACATGGCAAAGTAAGTGCCATGTAGGCAATTTCCATCCAACATAACGGCAGAACTGACAGCAGGGACCAAAATAGGACACGTTAGTTGAGTTAGGGGACTTTAATAGCTACTTTTAGAGATAAGGGACCACATTAGGACAACCCTTAAAGTTAGGGGACTAAATATAGATTTTACCCTCATTTTTACATTGAACTCTTATCATATGTTCTTATTCAGCATGAAGATATTAATTGTTCTATAATTTTAAAATTTTCATATGAATGTTATACTTTCATGCACACATGCACTATATTATATATTATACATGTTATACTTTCGTGCATTGCACTCGCTTTATTATAAATGTTATGCTTTCATTTAATGCACGTGTTCTATTATTAGTATAGACTCAAGTCTTAGCTTAGAATATAACTATATATATCATTTGTTGCAATTCATCTCTCCGCTAAGTGCTAAGTTCACTCTAGTTAGGGTCTCTAATCTAATTAGGTAATTTGCTTTGTTTTAATTTATTAATAAGTGGGGCTATCTCGCTTGTTATTATTAACAAATGGAAGTGGATTATTCAAATTTAGTTCGTTGAAGGAAGTTCGTTGGCCAATTTGGGGAATCAATGAATCAAGTTTAGAATAATGACATTCTACAAGAATCACCTGTTGGAATATATCTCTCATGTAAGCTCTAGCTAGCTAGCTAGCTAGGGTCTCTAATTTTGGTCCACAATTCAATTTCAATATATAACGAACAAAAAACTCTGATACTTTTTCTTTCTACTTCTTCCATCTAATTAATAACAACAGTATATATCCGGGTTTAGAACATTCTTAAAGTTTTACTAGCTAGAAGGAAATCGATCTTCTTCGACTGATCCTATTGGTACTTCCATTATTTGTAGCTGTAAGAATGCAATAAATCCATATTTTAATTTCATTTCATTAGCCTCATCCATTGCACATACATGTGAATGTACTCAACATTTTAGTTTATATATTTCCAATATTAAGTATCATGTACACAAAAAATGGAAAAAAAAATCTGAATTTGTTTATGCGATACATCTTTCCCTTGAGGGGCAAAAACAAGACAAAAATATCTATCACTATAAAACTCGATAGGCTGAGATGCGCTTTATTTGGTTAATAAAATATTTTTTTGAGCATGGTTTGTCTCACTGTTGGGATACTTTTGATTAACATCGTGGAGACGGGTCATAAAACTGAAAAAAAAAAATTATGTGTTTAATTGAGGTTGCAGTTTTCTTTCTTTCCTTTTTTTTTTTTTTTTTTTCTTTTTGCGTGTTTCAAATGAAGGACAATTAAGAGATATGAAGCTCACAGAAAATCATTTCTATCTGAAAATTGAAAATCTCCTCTTATATAAAGTTAAACATGTTTTTCTTTTGATTGAAAAAATGTGTTGTATTGAAAATTGCACCACAAAATTACCACTTTGTAAGTTGTAATACTCCTATATCATGGTAAATTGAAAAATAAAACATTGAAAACCTACGAGATATATGATTTACGACGGTATATCACATGGTATCACTCTATTTTACGCATATTCCAGCATGTTAAAAGGTGTGATCTAAGTAAGATATAGAGCGAAATCTGAGGCATTGGTTGTGATTGGATACATTTGAATGACTGGCTAGGACACCAAGTAAAATAGTCATACACAATTAAAGGATTTTGAACTAAACTTTGTAGTTTGAAGACCAACCAGCAAAATAATGTATAGTTCAAGGATGGTTGATGCAGTTTCCCTTACACTTCAACAAGGATTTGAATTTCAGGTTCCCGGCTAGGAACTCCTAACTACAGACCACAGAGGTCGTTTGGACATCAAACCATCAAATTAACCATACCATCCTCTACTTGGAAGATTGAAGTCCAGGCCTCTGCAAAATTTAAAATGGAACATGCATAAACAAAAAAAGATCCTTACTTGAGTGTTGTTTCGGCTAGTACAGAAATAATTAAACTATCGTGCAAAAACAACCTTAAATGTGGGTCAATAGGCAGCCCAAGCCCTTCAAATAGTGGATCATACAATGAATTTTTCATAGGCCTGAAATTAAAACAAATTACATCAATTCTAGCAAAAGGAGATTAGGAGAGACTTCTGAATGATGATGAAATTTGGAAGGAAGACTAAAAGACTCCGACATATATAATCTGGAGAAAATGTAAATACCCAGGATTCCATAAAGTTTGTGAATTCAGGTCTACGTTGTTCTCCAAATCAGACGGATTACTCCTCTGCTCGTTTTGGTTTGATGCTTCGTGTACTACAGCAGGCTCTCTCTGTAATTGATGCACAAGTTAAACATTGTACATGTTTACTAATTTGTAGTAAAATAAACGACATGGTTACTAATAGCATTTATAATTAGCACTAGTTTTTAGATAAATAGTTGAGAAAGCATATCTGAAGCTATAATACTAATCGATGACACTGTCGTGAAATAGACCTAATTTAAGTTCATGTCATTACACATAATTAAGATAGTGAGAAGTTGGCGAACTTGATACCCTAAAACGTTTAAAGGGTGACGACGGCGATTCCCCAGTCTCAAGTGATCTTGTGGGAGCATTTCCTTGCTCTCCAAACCTTCCTTGCTACAAAAGCAATTAATTGGACTGCATAAACAAAAGTATTAAAGAAAATAGAAATCACTGTAGCTAATAATGACTGATGGAGAAAATCACTTACCTGGCTAGTGTTGCTTGGAGTTGTTCCAAGCTGATAAGGGTCACCTGATAATGGAAGGTCAAACCCCACATTTTCGGGTGTCGGTAATGAGTTTAAGACTCTACTTGATAGGGAAGATCGAGGTGTGAGATATGAGGGAACGGGTCTAACATTTCCACTCATTGATCCTTGAGGCCTATGACATGAAATTGGGCTAACTAACAATACAAATCAAGTCTAATTAACACACTTGAACCATGAAACAAGAAAAGTTGGAGACTCGAGTAGACCTGTTACGGAAGTTTGCATTCTGTGTCACAGGGACTTGATTGAATGATGGATTCATCCATCCTTGAGTGCTGCATTCAGTTACATCAATTAACTCTTGAGAATAAAATGTTTGAAGGACAAGTTTCTCCAGGAAAAAGGTTAGCTAAGAGAGTGACCTTTGCTGCATGATAGGCTGTCCAGTGAACATTATTGGTTGGAAAGCTTGGGGCCTAAGGAATGTGTTTTGTGCAGCTGGAGTTAGATTCGGTTGCTGGATTGGCCGATAATGCTGTGGCCTGCCGTAAGATATACAAATTCAGTAACAATTAAATCCAGGCCACAATGTTGAATAAAACAAAAAGTTGCCAGATTAAGTACATGAGCTGCACAGGCATGGAACTGGAAGGTTGCTGAGGCTGGACAGGATATGGAGGCTGCATATTGATTCCAAATGAAGTTCTTGCAACCGGATCAAGTTGCTGAGGTTGGGCAGGGTACGGAAGCTGCTTAATTATTCCATTCGGAGTTATGTTGACTAGATTTGCTTGCTGAGGTGTGACAACAAGGTACGGATGATGCATTTTTATTCCATTCAGAGTTCCGGGGACTGGATTTGCTTGCTGAGGTGTGATAGGATATGGAAGCTGCATATTCATCCCATCCGGAGTTCTGGGGACCGGATTCAATCTTTGGAACTGATGAGGTCTGATGTGGAACCAACAAGGATGTGCTTGTGAACATTACAACGCATGTTTTACAATACACATTTTGTTGGAAAGAGTTTGAGATCTGATGCATACCTAATTGGAACAGAAGGCTTTGGTCGCATGAAGTTGGAGCTCTGTTGATCAAATCTAGGAGTTCCTCTAAGCTGCTCATTTGTCTGAGGCCTTCTTAAAAAAGATAAAACTTAGCAACAAAAGTTCTCAGAAAGATTCCATAATTATGCTACGTAGGTTTATAGCTATGCTGCCTTAAACAACATACCGAAGTGACTGGGAAAACCCATTATAAGGATCATTCTGGTAGTTAAGCAACCAAGTGGCTGGCCACTGGTTGATTTGAAGGTTAACTGACTGCAGATTCATCCCTGTCTGTTCATTGCAGACATAAACATGGTCAGTATAACACGCGATGAAAAAAGGAAGATACTAAAAACTTATTGTGGACAGTTGATGTGATTTACTTACTAAGCTGTGAGGGAAGACCATATGCTGCTGATTTTGATTTATATTACTGCTTATGAAGTTCTGTACAAACTGATAATTAGCAGAGAATGTGTTACCTGGACCAGTTGGTATCGGCATTTGTAGTGATTCTACACTGTGATTCCTATGTCAGTGACGGAGAATATATATAAAGCTAAATGTTCATTGCAAGGTATTAGCCAATTAAAGCGAATATAACATACATGCAAAAAAGTCCACTCACATTTGGGCATTAATAAAGTCAGTTTCCACCTGCTGGACATTTGGCTGGCCAGAATCTCCAGTAAGGGGAAAATTTAGAGTTTCATCCTGTCAAAATTAATACTATAAATTAAGAAATATTTACATCATGAGATGAACCAAATTAATTCACAGGGACTTTAATATGTTTTGCTTCAAAAAGATGTGTACCAAATCCAATGGGATGGAGAATCCTTGGTCAATGTCTGGGAAATGAGAGCTGAAGAAGCCTGATGCTGGTGGTAGCTCGGTTTCAGCAGTCAGTAGCGAAAGAATACTGGCGTCGAATGTGAAGGGTTCTGGATTTGGGCTGTCATGAAAAAGGAATGACTCATTGCTCTCTGCTGTTGATCCTAACTCCACTTGCCCCTGCTGCATGCAAATGGTGGAAACATTTTGACCACCATACCAAGAATCATTTATAAATTTCCAGTCAATTAAGCCGAATAATTAAGGATTCAAGTAATTAAGAGCCAGTAATTCCATATCTAATTACTAGATTCAGAATTAATCAAACAAATTGTGGCTCATCAAATTTAATGAGTGGTGCAAGCCTTCCGCATTAATTAATTACTATGTACTTACTATAAGGGTGATGAATAAAATACTAACATGCAAAGGACTTGAGGCTTGCTCTTGAGGCTGCAAAATGTCTCCTACTTGCGCTTGGGGTTCTACAGGTGCGCCCTCCTGATTGATAGATAAATATTACATTTAGCATACAACAGTAAAATAAGTTAAACAAAAAATTAGCTGAACATGTGCTACAGTTGCATTACTCGTGAATATAATTTAAACCAAAATAAAGAAAGAGGAATAGGGAAAAAATGCTTAATATTCTTAATAGTTACTACTGGAGTTAATTTTTTTAGGATCAACAACAAAACTTAGGTAACAAATGACTTAAACAAATTGAGAAAATGAAACCTGAGCTTTGATAACATGTTAAAGTATCAAATTTAAAATCAATTAGTGATAAGTGGAGAGACTTTACTGTAATATGACGGGACAAGTAAATCTTTTATTAAGTTATATTTGATTTAACACTCTTAAAATTAGAATGAGCCACACATATTTTTCTTTATAGTCACGGGCTATGAGCTAAATAAAAACCCATCTATAAAAATTGCATCATGCTTAGATGAGAACTAAAATCTTCCATTAAAAAAAATGAGGACTAAATCAACCCTTTTGAAAGTCAGATTCCTAATCTCCCAATCTTCCAATACCGGCTAAAAAAAAATGATTATGCTATATGGTGATAAAAATATATAAAGGTAAAATGATAAATCACAAAAATGAAAGATACTCTAATATGGACGATCGACCTCATACTTGAAAGTTGAAACTATAGATAATAAAGAAATTTAATATTCTTGCTCCATGCTACTCATTTTTTCTACAACAAAAGAATAAAGATATATTATTTCTAGGGGCAAATGGTGTTTTTGGAAACTTGCATAAATTATTACAAGGTGCTAAAGAATAAGATTAAAAAGTAAAAAAACACTTCAATCATTGACAATTATTTTATTTCTTCGTAATCCACTATTTAGTTTCATATATGCTAATAATCATATCTCAATTAGTCTTTATTTTTCATTCGAGCAAAATAATTGTATATTATTATCGATTATCATTTTATTTTTGATATCCTTAAATATTGAATAGTTGATACAAATGCTTTTAAATAGACTAATAATTACGTTGTTAGTGTTATATACTTCTATAAAACTTAAAAATCAAGTGACGTTTAAGGTCTTCATTTTACTTTAAAATGTTATTATATATTCTTGCCCAACATGAAGATATTGTTTTTCTAACACTCATAAGCAAGATACAAAGAATGGATTAATTAAGAATAGCAGGAAGATATGCCCGAGCAAGGGAATGCGTCATATAAAGAGACCTAATCCCGACGATCGAACAACAATGAGCATACATCGATTAAACGTCTCTAGGCTCGTGTACATTTGCTAAGTCAAGCTTACAGAAGCTGGGTGAAGGACTAGAAGGCCACACAGGGTAGCAATAGTCTAGGTACGTACAGTCAATTAATGCAGTAAAAACTTTTATCCGTAACTTCTTAGTAGTTATAATAGCACCGTGAACACCATGAAATTGAGCTTCTAACATGGAGGAGCAATAGGGAAGAAGACAACCATCATGGAAAATAGGTGGACCACTAAGGCCTGCCCATAGCCAAGCTGCAGCTCCCATATTAGAAGAGTATCACCAGATTGCACTCACAATAAAAATGGTAGAATTATGCTCAGGCTGAGAGGCAAGACATGTGCTCTATGAGTGGCAAAAAGAGTTTGGCGGATTTTATAAGGAAAAGTAGACTGAATAATTTGGTAGTTCTGTGCTTAAAAAACTTATAATGATTTAAAATTTTATCATAAATGTTCTATTTTCATGCAATGCATGTGCTTTATTATAAATGTCGTACAATGCACGCGCTTTGTTATAATGTTATACTTTCGTGCAACATATGTGGTCCATTACTAGTACATATTCAAGTCTAAAATTAGACTATTAATGTTTTAAAGGTATGTATCACTTTTCAAATTTAATCTGTGGAGTAAGCTCACTATAGTTAGAGTCTCTAATCTAATTTAGGTAATTTGGTTTGTTTAAATTGATTGTAAGTGGTTTGCCTGTGTGTATAATATATATACACATACAAACATAGACACACACATATATAAATCCCTTTTTTTATTATATATATCCCTTGTTATTATTAACAAATGGAAGTGGACTCAAATTTAGTTAGTTGAAGGAGGTTCGTAGAACAATTAGGGGAATCAACGAATTATGCTTAGAAAAATAACATCCTACAAGTATCACCTGTTCTATCTTTCATGTAAGCTCTAGCTAGTTAGCTAGCTAGGGTCTCTAATTTTGGTGCACAATTCAATATCAATAGATAACAAACATAAAACACAGATGCTTTTCTTTATGCTTCTTCCATCTAATTAATAATTATGTATATATCCAGCTTCTTCAATTGATTGTTGCCTCAACTACTACTTCCATTAGTAATTCTAAGACTGCAAGAAATCACTACGTAAGTTCATTTCATTCGCCTCATCCATTTCACTCAAAATTGTAATATATATATATATACGCATGTTGCCAATATGAAGCTTCCTGTACACAAAAAGAAAAGAAAAAAAATCTCTCAATTTGTTTATGAAATCAGAATAAGAAATTTACACACAGTTGATGTTTGGAGAAAATCAAACTTAAAGGTCTTAGTACAAACTTAATTAGAGACTAGTAAGAGCAAGTTTGTTTTTTTTTTTTTTCTTCTTTGTAGAGGAGATATAAGACATAATATTGGCCATATATATGGACCAATTTGGAATTGGACTAGCCCAATAGACTTAGGATTCTAGTATTAAAAAGGTAACTAGTTGGGCAATGATGTAATGTGTTAAAGGGGTAATTTTTAATAAAGTGTAGGAGCTAGGGCAATGGACATGAGAAGTTGATGGGGGCATTCTAATCAGAATTGTAGTTCAAGGATTAACATGTAAGGAAGCCGGCACATTAAGGTTACATATGTACAGAAGGTGAAATTTTACCAACTGCTGATAGATTGCTTCTGAGAATGTGGGACTGTCGGGTGATATTCCAAGCAACTGCCCCATAATTGGAGAAGGTTCCAGATCTTCGTGGTTGGTACGAGGAGACAATTCTTCTACTTCCTTATTCAGTTTGCTTCCCTCGGTCGAAGACATCTCCACGGCCTCCTAAAGTGTACACCACCATATGTTATACAGTGACCAAAATGCAATCACTAAAAAACTTATGACTTATTAGTAAAAATTGTACCTGTGCGATGTTGGCGTCATCAATTATCTCCACCTCAATCCCGTCAAACTCCACGACATTTTGTTGCCCTTCAGTCTCCATGCCGTCCCTTTGCCTAGTTTAGTCAAAATTTCAGCTAAGGTTGACATGAAAATTGATAATTAAGAAATAAACATTTATTATACTCTGATTAATCCTTCCTTGACCAGAGTCCATATCATTGCTCTCACCATTATTCGAACTCATGATTTCTATCCCATCTATATACGTGTTAACAAAATATTATAAATTTTAACACCGGAGGAAAAACACATGCATATGCCCCATTACACACAAACTTTCTAGATTTACAAAATACTTGTGTAAAAGCAATTTCAACAAACAAATGACGTCACAGCATTTGATTAAAACAAAATTATAGATATGTATAATTCACTTAAATTTAAAATTATCATTTCAATATATAATTTACCACGTAAATTTGCATATTAAAGTTAGATATATATATGTGTGTGCGTGTGGCGTGCAAAAGTTGCTATCGGATCTAAAAACAAAAGGGAAGAAAGTGAAGCCAGATAACCGAATATAGAAGGGAAGCAATTGACTAATACACACACACACACACACTATACATATAGGGAGGCAGTTTTCTTTTTTGTTTTTTTTTGTTGTTTTGCTGAAAAGGTGACGCACATCGTTGACTAATGTAGGGATTAGGGGATATAATGTGGTGGACCTGGACCTGGACCTGCTGGACCTGCACCCTGCTTTAATTTTCTTCTCGTCCTGTTTTAGTGAGGAGGCTGACTGACCGGCCAAGGACTTTCTTTCTTGTTCTCTTCTTCCAGGACCACTGCGCATAGAGTAATTATTTCAGTAATTACCACTAATCACCGCTAGTTCATCTCCCTTGCTCTACTTCCTGATAAAACCAGCATCTACCCGGTTAAGAATTCGATTAACGATTGATTAAAAATTAACAGTGACAATGTCAACGGAGAAAGAAAGATCATGCATGCTCGCTAGCTAGCGTTAATTTGTTTGCCAACCTTTAGTTCAAACTTCAAAGAAGCCTGAAACAGCTCCCAATTCTATTAGAAATGCCAATTAAAGACAAGAACAAAAGAATACCCAAAGAGAATTACACTATTTATTCAGAATTAAAAAAAAAAAGTAAAAAGATGGTTTCTTTGGCAATCGAATCAAATGTGGTTTGATCAATTTGTATTTTCAAAGGAAAAATTGATGAACAATAGAATTGGTTCCATGTGAGAGAAGACTAATAGCTATTTGGCAAGGAGTAAATTGAAGGAAGTAAGAGGAGCCGTAATTACCACTAATTAACCAGCCATGGACTATAAATAAATTCAGCTCCATGGAAGATGATTCGATTCCTTAGCTTGAAGATGACCAAATTCAAGTGAAGATATATATATAACCAGCAGCACCAGAATGAACTTTTCTTATTTCAGATAAAAAACTCTAAACAAGAAAACGTAAAGAACGCGGAAGAGAGGAGAAGAGAAGAGATCTGATTTGGGGTCTGACAAGGTTTTGTTTCTGTGTAGGAGGAGAGAGGCAATGCGCCAAAAATGGGTTATTTGGATGTTCTCACTTGGCTCCTCAGGGCTTGTACTTTTTCTTTTAAGACAAATTCCTATAAGATATTTTTTAAAGCAAACAAAAATAATATTGACATCACCTACTATATATATTCTCTAGCTAGCTATTTACCTTTAATTATGTGAAAAGGAATTTATAAAACGGTTCATTTAATTGTTTTTGTTTGTTTAATCACATAAGTCTCCATTAATTGTTTAAAGAAATACATTAGTTAGCACTATATATTTTTTGTGTGTCTCTGTGTCTGTAATTGTGTGCATTCGCACGCATATGTTTCATAATTTATATAAAAAAATTACGTGCGCAATAAGCAGCAAACAAGTCAAGTAATTGAAAAGAGCAGGTGAAATCTCTTTTAGAAAATACAGGTGAAAATTTGCAAGTGCCAGTTCACAGTCATTTTTTTTCACTCTTTTTTACTTTCAACTCAATTGCGCGCCAAACTTTACAAAATGCCGTCATATATGTTTGTTTCTTCTTGTATAATTAAGGTACAAAATATATATCTTTACGTTAATTCCGTTGTGCAACACATAAGTAACAACAAAAGGAAAGATATTTCAACGAAAAAACCTAGCGCGGCCTAGCATTTTTCATGTGAACAAAATTTTCAAGTTTCAGTACTCTATGCAATTTTATGGAGAAATCGGTAAATGTTAATATTTTTCCTAAATTTGAAATTAGTTAATCACAACCATTTGAAGTAGTGTCATTAATTAGTTAATCACATGTTCCAACCTACACAAATTAAAACGCACACTTGAACCGCAGAATTACAACTAATAAACCACATTGTGTAGCTAGGCATGCATGCAACTAGGGGTTAAATTAAGCCTTCAACAACTTTGGATCAGATAAATAAATTAGTGTTCCATAATTATAAGAAGCATATATATATATATAACGGTTTCTTTTTGTTGTTGTTTTTTTTTAAATACAATTTTACACGAAAATAAAAAAAAACCCATAATTAGATGTAGTGGGGGGAGTGGTAAAAAGTTGGATTTACTCTGGATGAAAATGATGCAATTTGAGAAAGGGGGGCTTGAAATGGCAAGAAGACGAAGACTTTGGTAAATTTGGAATCTGCACGTACAGCTTAGATTTTCGGGAAACTCAAAGTCCCTTGTGTGGCAGTGACACGCTACCATTTGTTCTATTGGACAACTTTCGGTTTCCACACTGAATCCTATACTGTGTCAGATTATTTCTGACCTTGCCATTTACATTTGGACGCCAAAAACTTGCCATCATAAATTTTCCAAATACGACTCCTGTCTCTCCTTGTCAAATCTCAGGTGGTTTCATGGTAACTTGGTAAGGCAAGTCTACGTATGTCGTTTATAAGTTACTCCACTGTAATTTTAATAAATTTTTGTTACGATAACATTGGGTTAAAACGGTTTCTTTTCATTTTGTTCAATAATAAAAATAACAGCTCAATCAAATATCTTTTTTCCATCTTTTTTTTTTTGGTGCTCAAATATTTACAAATAAGAATTTAAAGTGTTGTAGTTAGGAAAAGAAATGAAGAGAGATGACATTTCTTCGTACTTGAGTAAGGACAGTCGTAGCCAAGAATTTGGAATTAGGGTGTAAAATTGATTCTTAATTTTTTGTTAGTTTTCAACCATTTCAACATTTATTAGGTCTTTTGTCATTTTTTGCCACTACATTTAATGAAAATTTCAATAAAATTTTCACCACATATAAGTTAATTATATGGAGATCTACATAAAACTAGTTCGTCAATTAAGGGCATTTTATGTTAAAAAAAATTATTTGAGGGTATTTTATTCTATATAAAAATTGAGAGAAAAGTCAAATAAATTTTAAAAATTATGAGTTTTCTTGAAGTTTTACCTTTACTTATTATGTTATAAGTAAACTAGTTTCATAACTCATCAAACGGACGAGTCAATAGTTCATATTAAAACATATCTGTTAGTGGAAGCGTATAAAACAAAATAAACGTTAAATGAAAAGAAGGAAAAATGTAATACGTTTGATAATGATAAAAAAAATATAATATTACACATTGTAAATAGTCACCATAATTCATTAATTGGAAATCTATTTACAAGGGAAATTGAAAACCCAAAACTCTAACTAACTGGACACTAACCTAAAACCATAAACTCTAACAAATAGGCCAAATAAAATGTATTTACTTAAATGAAGAATAAATTTGGCCGAAATATGACCAAAAGTAAGATACAAAATATAACTTAAATTATGAAGTTGAATGGGGGAAAGAAAAAAAAATAAAACAATTTGAAAAATATATAACTATCGCCAAGATAAGAAATATTAAAACACAAATTCTTACAAAAGTTGAATGGGCCGGAAACTGAAGAAAAACTATGAAAAAGGCCAACAACTTTTTATGTCCAAGATAAATAATTAAAAGTAGAGGAAAAAATTAAGGGCACCACAGCAAAGACATTTGGTGCAATCAGCCCAAGTTTGTAGAAGTGGAACGGATTGGGAATAGAACAAAAGTTGGCCAAACTTTAATGGGCTAAAAAAATTTTACAAAATCTGAAAATGGGATAGACTGGCAGGGTGATAATAGATCAAGGACTAAGGTGTAATTTTATTTTTCAGATGACCTTTGTTGGTGGTGGCACAACCTTCAGATGTGGCGACAGTAATCATCATTTTTCTCGGTGGGTTTTTATCTTCGATTCACTTCTCTATTTATTTTTCTAAACCTTTTTTCGTTTTGCCTAGCCGCTCCATTCGCCTTGCTGCAGACTTCTTCCAGTGATTTGCAACAAGGCCACACAGTTAATGGCGAACATAAATGTTTTTGCTTTCTTCAAACATTTCACTTCGCTCTAAAGATTCTGATATGAATGATTTTAATTTCTCTTCAATTTGGTTTGAATGACCAGGAATTTGTAGATCTGACTGAAGCCTCCCAGATCAGTTTTTTTTACGTTTGTATTCAGTCTGAATGAGTTCGATTAATCTCCTCCCTCTCTATCTATTCACGTAAGTTTTAAAACGTTTTACAATTTTTTGTAGATATCCCAGAAAAGGTTTCATTTACTAACTTTGTATATACTCTCCTAACCCGTTTTGCTGCAGGTTGATGTCTTCCTCTTCCCGCCACATTTTTCTTCTACTCCAATGTTCAAAGCCAATATATTTTTAGCAGCCCTACCTCCTCGACGTCTAACTAGTAAAACTAATGGAAGAAAGCCAATAAAAACTGAATGGCTTATCTCGCGATTGGAAGGAAACCTAAGGTATTCCTATTCTCTAGTTTGTGTTTCTTATTCATTTTCCTATTCATGTTGGTACTACATAAGACTAATTCAATTTATTTTTTCCAACATGAAAACACTGACTATGACTAATGAATTGAATCGCTATCTGGACGTTGGGAAAAAAGGTAAGTCATTCTCCTTTAGTCACTTATTTTGTTTATGTATTTCACCAGTAATAAGAAACTAATTTATATTTTTTCAACTTTATTAATCCAAAAATATTAAGCTTATGAACTTAAATCATAAAGTGGCTACAAATTTTAAATTTTTATGCCATTAAAAACTTATTGAAGGCTATTGACTAAGAGAGACTTTTAGTCATAAAAGGTTTTAAGAATTTAGGAAAAATGCTATGCTTTTGTTGTTGAAAACGGATTAATTAAAACCATGGCTTTCATAAATAAGTATAATGGGACAAGGCCTAAGATAGTGCATCTAGTAAGGTAAAAAGTGTACATGAAAATGACCATGTCTTGTAGAAATAAAGAGTGAAAACCAAATCCATTAAAACAAAATATCCTAGTGTAAATAATAAGCAAGGCCCCTAGTCATAAAGATCATTGTCAGAAGCCTCTGAAGGATCGGTTTCCACAGCTTCCCCTTCCACCCATTCCTTCCCGCAGTCCATGAACTTGAAGTCGTGCCTTCAGTGCAGCAACTTCTTCCTCAAAGTCACGAATTTTCTCAAGATAAATGTTTCTAATATGGGTCTGGCTAAATTGAACCAATTCCATCTAGTACTTCAGGCCATCATTTTCATATTTGGCTTGTATGAGCCACTTCATAAGGGCCAAATTAGCATCAAAATTAATTTCATGAACATAAAAATTATGAAAATTTTTTAAGCCTATGAATTCTGTTCTTAGCTGCTGATTCCATTACAAAAACCAAGTCTTTAGAATGCAGTCCTATGACCTATATCTCAACCGTAAACTTATACCTTGCCCATTCTAGTTTCTTTGTGTAAACAAAAGGGTTTTTTTTAAGATTGGAATAAAAATGATCTAGGACTTTGACAAAAGGGATTGGTAAGACCTCTATCATGTCCATTATAATTGAAAAATAAAGTAAAATTGTTGGTTAAAATTAAAACCAAAAAATTGTTTCTTTTTAAAACAACATTTCATGGGCAACGAAAAGTAGAGCGCATTGCATGTTCTGTATACAAAAGCTTTTAGTTATCATTCATAGTATCCTAATACATCCTAGGATTCACGACAAATGCATCTTATTTTTAGTTTTAGGCACATGCATATATCTCAACTATCTTAATAAAATTCACACAAAAAAATAAATGTACAAAATGCAACAAAAAAATGAAGCCATTACGGGCATACAGATTATTAAAACTTTAAAATTGAACCTGGTTTTAGGAGATAGTAATATGGGCCCTTTTTCTTTGATGCTTGAATTAACTATGGGGAAATGATGTAAAAAATAAATTGAGAACATAACAGAGTACATGTGATCAGATTATTGGAAAAATAAAATCAACCTGCTATTTGTTGGTGGTAAAAATTGGTTGTTTCCCTTACTGCTTTAATGGGCACACTAAATTTTGCTTGCCAAGTTTTAAAGGCACACTAAATCTGAATTGTTGTTTGCCAAATCTAACTTCTCCTACAACAGTTGTGAATGATGCAAAAGTTGAATCAGTATAATCATTATAATATATACTTTGCTATATAAAATACATCATACATCTAAATTGAAGAACATTACGTTTTTACTGCAGGGGTGGGGATGGCAAAAAGCTGCAATTCTATCTCCGTGAATGCGAGTTCCTATGGAAAAGTTATCAAGGTGGAAAACTTCAGTATACTATATTGTATGTTGTACAAAATGTGACAGTTAGAAATTGAAAAAAGTTACTGCCTGACTGCAGGATTAGGACTAAGAGGAAGTTGCAGTCAAAGTAGATGCCATTTGATACAACTGCAATTGACAGAGAGATTGCGTCGGAGACGGATGGAGAGATTTTTTTCTTTAGTCACCACGCAGATGAAATTGAAGGAGGAAATATATTTTTGCATATTGAAAACCTTGCTGGAAAGTGGAAACCAAAATTGTAGTTTGCTCACTTATTTATATCTGTACTTGTAACTGTAAATAGGTAATGGGAAGTTATTGTTGTGCTAGTGGGGTGGGGAGGTTAATATGGGGAACGAAGTAGCGAGATACTGAAAATATGGCTGTTAAAATAAATCGCAACAAAAACAAGTTAGTGGAAGTTAAAATTTGAAAAGTCAACAAATTGATAAAAGTAGTCCTACCAAAACGTGAGTTATGGCTGAATATAAAAAAAATGGACAGTGGTGGTCTTACGCAACTGCTGGTTCATTTGCAAATATTGGCACACCAGAAAATAAAAGTGGAGGTAATAGTGGTTGCAACGAACAAAAAAAAAATTGTTTCCTAAAAGGAGGGTAAATTAATCACACAAAAAATAAACCGTCTCTTCGTTATAGAAAGTTACTGGAGGAAAATGTTAATAAATTCAAAAAAATTTTAACTATGTGAAAGTGGGTGTAAGGTTTAATGTATGATTGAGACGTCATATAAATGTGGGTAAAAAAGGAACAATATATATGAAAGTCCAGATGGCATCATTCTGACTATTGAAAAAAAAAAAAAAAAAGAATAGGAAGTGCCTATTTTGTCATTTTTCTTGCTTTTATATCTATTAATAGATTAATAGATTATAACAACATTATTTGGAGCAAAAAAATGCCCCATATAAATGTTGAGAAATAAGTTAAATTAATTTGATAATATTAATAACTTTTTTAAATAAATATAATTTTACCAATATACCTTATAATTTATTTTTCTAAAATTGTTGGGGTGTGACGGCACTGTCCTGCACCTCTCACCTGGCCACTGGGAACAAGGCGACCCGATACCCTAACTCAACCGAAGGGCCGGTGGTAAAGAATAATTATTTGTGTAACAAATGTCGGTACGTATATAAGACTAAATAAACCAATCTTTATAAAATTAGGTCAATGAAAAGAGATTTTCCTAAAACAACTTTTTTTCTTTTAATAAAAATTTTAAAGGTAAAAAGGTACCCATAATATTTTGTGTATGCTTTATACATGGAAACACGAATTCAGCTTTGACTGAATATTTTTTCTTTTCAATATAGAATCATATATATTTTTATTATTGCGTATCAAACAGTAGAAATGATTGTTTTTTTTTAAAAAATTTTATACAATTCCCCTAACTACCAATCGTGCCCTTATATTTACGGAAACCTGTTGGCATCCAGATTTCAACAGTCCAAAGGAAATTAATCACTTGATATTTCATTAACTGAGTTTGCCAGTCGTTAGTTACAAGACTAGACTAAATTAGTGTATCAAATATTGCGGTATACAATGTGAAATACAATTTACTGCAAGTATATAGTATATGGTATACAAGTTTTTTAAAATTTGTCTGGTTAGTATGCGGAATACAATGTTACTTGGCATACTTAATACTTTTTATGCTTTTCTTAAATATACTGTAGAACGTATAATACTGCGTACAGTAGATTAGAAGGTTTTCTTTTTCTCTTTCTTTTTACTTTTTATATTAATATACCTCAAACATACAAATATAAAATGATAAAATAAAACTAATACACATATTTGACATAAATATTGATTTTATTTAATTGTTTATTTAAAAGCAATTTTTTTTATAGAAAGTAGCATCACTTTAAATTAATGAATTGACCAATCAGAGACTACAATGGCTGATAAAGTAGACGGTAGAGCATATGTCTAAAGAACAAACTCCAAACATGAAAGAGCTTTTTACACAAGGAAATGAGCCACATGATTTGCTTCCCTTGGCATGTGAAGGACTTGCCAATCCAGCCCTGATCGACCTGATGCTTTGGATGTAGCTAAACGTGATCGCCTAGAATCGTTGCCAAGAATCACCTCCACCACACCCTTTGCATCAAGCTTAACTATGAGACAAGAGGCTATGAAATCCTTTGCCAACAAGATACCTTCTCTACATGCCATGCACTCCGCAAAGAAAGCATATCTTGGAAGCCTATCTTCCATGCAGCAAGAGTAGCCACCACCACTCCCTTGTTGTCACATATAATAGCTCCAACACCTAGCATGTCCTGGAATCATTGATTGCAATATCTGTGTTCAACTTAATTTAACTAGCAAAAAGGAGGAGCCGTCCAAGTAGTAACTGGTTAGTTGGGCTTGAGAGCCCATCATCTTAGAGTAATATCAGTGTTCTCTTTTGCTATATGTTTCGTGAATGGTGCTACCCATGTTTTTACTAAACAAGGCCTTCATTCACAAGGTATATCTGCTTGGGGTTCGACTATCCCTAACTGCTTGTCATATATTTTATGTTAATATAATTTTGTTTTACCTGTCAAAAGAAAAAAAGTTTTAATAATAAAAGTTGTTATTGAATAACTTATCTTTTCCAATGTATAACTCTACACAAGTCTCACTGTCGACATCCTTCTAACTCACCATAGGTTGTCATTGAATTGCTTACTGAGTTACCACATGAGTTTGGGTGCTAAAACAGATAAAGAAAGCAAATAAACCAAACAATTAACCTAACTTGGTTAAAACCGAAAACTGAAACCACAAACTAGTTTCAATTTTTGGATGCTTTATTTGTCAGTTGGGTTGCCCATTTACTTTTCATCCCAAAACTTTTAGGTTGTGCTTATATTAGGCTTAGGGCCCAAACTATCAATAAGGTTTCTGCCACACCATTATATTATATATCGTTAGTCGTCTTGACTATAGACTATCTTGCTCACCATTTCTCGAAAGCCACCATCTCCTTGGGATTACTCCAGCGGTTTAAAATCGTCCCTCCTGATGATTTCTTCAACCAGGGGTCCTTGGCATTACCTAGACAAGCATATGACGGGGAACTTCCAAAGTCTCTAGCAGCTGTCATAGCGTCACATCCCCTAGCCTAGCCGTGCTTTGTCTCGCCGTTTTATTGATGTTGCGCGTTGGCGTCACTTCGGCAGTAGCCGTTGGCCAAGGCTCGTCCCCTCTTTCAGACCTTCAAAGAAGGCCCAATCTCTCAATTTCTCCAAACAAAAGGAACCAAAGAACGGAACAAAATTGTTTCACTTAGTTCATTTTTAGCCGCACAAACACAAAGTCCCTACTCACTAGCATCAGCATATCCACAAGCAGGGGTGATCACATTTTTTGTTATAACTAAAATAGCCGAATAACTGAAAAAAAAATTCAGTTTTCAATTTTTATTTAAAGGGAGAAACCAAAATATTATTTTGATTCGGTTATCGGTTTGGATTGAAACGCTGGCCACCAAGTTTTCATCAGTGGTGGGCCTTTGACCCTAAACCCAATTCTAATCTTAGCCCGATTTGAAGATGAAAGAAGGGGACAGCGTAGTCTCTTCGTCTGAGCCAGCCAGCTCCTCAAGTCATTCTTACTCGGTCGCTCGTTCACGGATTCACTCTCCGACTCTTAGGCTCTCACTCTCGATTTCGATCAGCATAAAGAAGCCAAGGTTTCGATTCCGGCCGGGTTTGTTGCTTCGATTCTCAGAACGAAACTGCAATTCTCAGTCGCGGCGTCACCATTCCTGTTGTTCCCCTCTGATTCGAGTTGATTCGTCTCTGGTTCGAGACAACGTATTTATAGCTAAGTGTTTTAATTCGCCTCTGTTTCATCTGAGTTATCACGAACCTTTATGCTTATAGTTAAGTGTTTTGATTTCAGTGACAACATTGGCTTTTCGGTGCAGCAACCATCATCTTCAACCTTGCCACAGGTATTTAATTTCTTGCTCTTGGCTCCTTTCCTTGCAGTTGGGATTGCCTTTATTTCTTTAAGAATATAAAACATTGAAAGAAGAAATCTGTGTGGTTATTGAAATGAGGTTTGTTCTCTTCCTTTTTTTCTTGAACCTTCTTTTAAGAGTTAGATTAGGTAGCAGAAATAGTGAAGGACTTCCAAATCAGTTGGTACGCATAGGGTTTTCGTTTTCGTAGAATTTGAGATGACAGTGACGTGCTTCGGTTTGATAATGATGATGTGCTACAGACTTGGATGATGTTGAGCAAGGAGATGCAATTTTGTTTCTCATCTCTGGTTCGACTAATCTAGGTGTAGGCCTCATTCAGGACAGACTTGACAAATCAAAGTGGATTTCAAGTCCCTGATTGGGAATAGTTCTCACGATTCCTGAACCATTGCTATAAATCCATGTAAAAGAACAAAGAGGCATCAAGTTATAAATTTTTGTCGCATGCTAATGCCATTGCACTTGCTTGAGGACACTCAAATTCTGAAAGTTTGTATTGATCTAAAACTTTCTTCCCTTATTGAATGACAGCTGAGGCATGAGTTTGCTTGCTTACCTTTTATCTTGCATATTGATCAAATGATTTTTGAATTGCAGGCTTTGCCATCTAGCTCTTCTAGCAGGGCAGCTATCGAGTTATCACCATCAACACCTAAATCAACGGTACATTGTTTGTTTATTTGCTTTTGCTCTCTGGAGATTTTCGTCCAAATGTTTCTTTCTTTTTGGTAATGTAATTTTCAGTTTTGGTTAAAACGGAATAGACGGATTGATCACCCCTACCCACATGTCAACGAGTTACAGACCTCCAACAATCTACGATTTGGGCAGAACTTGGTCTGTTTGCAGCTGAAGTTGGGGAATTCATGGGAAGAAAGAGATAGAACGTCTCTCTCATGGCAATGACTGGACAATGAAAAGAAACTTGCTCCTGCAGCTTCTGAAGATTTTAAGTACAAACCTTTTTTGTCTCTAACAAGACAAATCATTGTAAAGCGCATGAGTGTCTCTAGAAGAATTGCTGCCCAATTTCCTCTTCTGAGCCCTTGTGCCCCCCTCAGAGGTACTTTCTTTATCATTGCCATTCGTTTCTATTTTTTCTTTTTCTTTTTCTTTTTTTTTGAGGTAGACTGAAGTAAAATTTCTCCTCTGTTGTATATGCATATCTGCTTCTCCTTCCATAGGGAACATGAGGGTCTTAAAAAATTCCTGGCATTTGCTAGTTTTGCTTTAGAAGTGAAATTTTGTGATTGCAACTCTCTCTGTCTTGGGGTTTTGGGTTGTCAGTTCAACTTTTAGAACTTGTGATTAAGCTGTACACTATGTGTTTCAGTTGTGTCCAAATTGGGGTCTTTGACTTATCCCTGTCAGAAGAGGATATTGGTGAGGGGTTTTCAAGTAAAAATGGCTTGGAGTCTGGAGAATTTGCAATTTGGTATTGAGAGCAATTTGGGAATTGTGCATCCTGCAACAGAAGCCTACACTGATGAGGCTACTGAAGCTCTCAAAGCTGGGAAAGTTATTGCTGTTCCAACCGATACACTTTATGGCTTTGCTTGTGATGCTTGGTATGTTTTTCTTGTGACCTTGGTTTGTTTTGCTCAAATGCTTGGTATGATTTTCTTTTCTTTTTCTTTATGGATACATGTCGGTGGATGTCATTGGATGTGTATTGTTCTGTTTTGTGTTAAGCTTGGCTGGACTTGCTTGATGTTTCATGCTTGTAGTTCTGCTTCTTACTAATTGCTTCCTGTTGCTCTCATTTGTCACCCAAATGTCTTCTTGTTAAACTAGCGTGATGAACTGGCTGTGTCAAAATAACAGAGGGGACGCATAACATTGTCCTCATATGTCAAGCATATAAGGGCCTTATAAAAGTGATTTTGATTCATGGGTTGTTTTCCTATTAATTTTTTAGTTTAAAAGGCTTCTCTTTTACCTGTTAAGAACATCCATGGAAATGTAGCCTGGTGTCATTACATAATTAACGGTTCATTCCTAGCAAAGTGTGAAGATTTAGTTTTCAATGGAAGAAGACATGTTTCTACACATTTGATAAACTAGAAATAACAGAGAAGTATCGTTAGACTGTTCACGAAGGGGCAAGTTCTGTTACTTGATAGGTTTAAAGAAATTGGTACTGATAGTTTCACAATTAGTCACCCTGAAATCATACAAGGTTTCTGTAGCAGTTTATCTTAAATATTTTTTATCATTTAATTGTACCCTTTCAATAGCTCTGCTGAAGCAGTTAACAGAATTTATGAGATCAAAGGGCGCAATCACACAAGTCCGCTAGCAATCTGTGTTGGGGATGTATCAGACATCAAACGCTTTGCTGTCACAGATCATTTGCCTCACGGAGTACTTGACTGTCTCTTACCAGGGCCTGTTACTGTCATCCTTGAGCGAGGTCCTTAACTGCCTGCCTGTTGTCATTAATTCGTATAAATTAAAAAAAAAAAAAGGAAAAAGTTTAAATGGATGAGGGATTAATAGTTAATACCCATTTGTTGCACTTCTGGATCTAAACTTGCACCTTTAATTTGCTTTAGTTCTGCGAAAAGTTTCTTACCCTTTTATTGTTTGTGGTGAACGAACCTCTTAATGAGTACAATGGAGACAAGGTTCATTTAGCCAACCCACTAGGCCAATATTAAGGTTTGGTTGATTTATTTGTTCATTTATTTATGATTCTCAGGTGAATCAAGCATCCTTGAGAAGTCACTGAATCCTGGATTGGCTAGTGTAGGGGTGCGGGTTCCTGATTGTGACTTCATTAGGACTATTTCCCGTGAGGCCAGAAATGCACTTGCCCTAACGAGTGCAAACTTAAGTGGACGAGCCAGCAGTATATGCATCAAGGACTTTGAGAACCTTTGGCAGCACTGTGCATATGTTTATGATGGTGGTGTGCTTCCGGCTGGCCGTGCAGGATCAACAATTGTTGACCTAACTAAGCTGGGGAGGTACAAAATTGTCAGGCCAGGAAGGTAAGTATCCGGTTGTCATCCAGATTACTGTTTTCTAGGGAAATGGGCAATCAATATGTGCTTAGTAATGAAAAATGAGTTGGGGATGTTAGAAAGTTTGATACATCAGTTACTTGTGCTCATTGTTTTCAGTGCGAGGGAAGAGACTGTTGCAACACTTGAAAAGTATTCTCTGGTCGAAGAATGAACAAGTGATTGAAGGAGCGGTTGGGAGTTTGGAGGTGATTATTTCATTCCCTTTGTGACTTACACATGAGTAAGGGTATATTTATAAAAATGGAAGAAACTTTGTCTTGGAAGCGAACATGATACAGCTTGCTTCCAATCCATGTACACTGCGATTGGCGATTGCATCACCTGAGAAATGCTTTCCGTCGTTACGTTGAGTTCGTGATAATGACAGTTGTATGTACATTAAAATTTTACGCTAACTCATTAAAAGTGGTGTGTTACTCTGGTATTTATTTTTTTGGTATTGATTCATTATGGACTTTATTGTTATAATGAATTTAAGCAGAATCGTAAGACCTGTTCATAACTTGATACATTAAGTCTTCTTATTATACAACATGATCACAATTTCATGTACTGAGAGAGTCAAACTAGGCTGAGCTGATGGGCATAAACTATGAACTGGCAATCCTGATTCCGCGCCAGTTCAGGTCCCGTGATCTTGATAATATCATAATAAACATAAGCTCCAAAAATAGAGGACGAAAGCAAAAACTTATTACTCTCCCAAGCTCCAACAACACGGAAATGCCTCCTGCTGCTTGTACATCAGCTGGTGCAATTTCCCACCTAATAGTCCATCCTCAATCGCTGATCAGCACCCGCAACCTGCGGAAACCATCTTTAGCATGCTCAGGAACTGCAAGGAAGCCTCTAAATTTGACCACCGTGTAAAACGGATCTTTGCATGGGGGAGAATCGATCCCTTCTGAACTGCTCCTCAACATCAAAAGCCACAATGATATCAAGTATATTTCCTATATGTCTGAAACAAAACACAACAAACTCCATTGAGAAGCGAGGGCCTACCAAGTGGCCTTCCTTGAAGGGGAGCAGGTAGTTCGATCCGCTTCCAAGATTTTTGACCCAAACAATACAATTCGGGTTTGTAATCATCAAGCTCATGCATGAAATGAACTACCTTAAGCATATTGTTATTCTTAGCTTCATACCCTAATGCATACCAAGTCTGAAATGCGAAATGGGTGAGAATGACTTGTAGAGGAAGGCAACTCTAGGGTTTCTTGCATCAAAGGATTGAACAGAATGACGGGGCACTCATTACATTTAATATTCTCATCTGCATCAAAACACTGCAATCCGTTGAAATTGCTGTGGAGCATATAGCTGGCTGGCATGAACATCTGAATAGTATTTTGCTTTGAAATTATTGCGGTGAAAAGATTGCAACTTTTCGTTGTTAGGCGCATAATACAGTATTCCAAGACTTTGAGACGCATCTGAATCACATAGAGATTTCGTGGGAAATCTCGTCAGAATACCATAAATGATTATGTCCTTTGGAAGTTGGTGATGAGGCTCATGCAGTGTTTGGGTGATGAGAAAAGCCTTGGACGGTTTGGTTTTGAGAAGATAGTGTTTGATCCGTCTTATTATAGAGTAAACCCTATCTAGCAACCTGGTTAGAGATGGATAGCATGTTTCACTTGTTCTTAATTGCTGAGTTCAAATTTTACTTGTCCGTCCCAAGTAAGTGCATTGTTGTTTGGATTGCAAACACGTCAACTTTAGTTTGGTAGCTAATTAGACAGAGTAATGCTACATGAAATCTGTTTTAAAACTTTGTTCCATATAATTTGATTAGAAGTTTAAAATAAAAAATATGTGAAATATATGCTAAACCTTTTACTATTTAATCAATGTATCACATATTTGGATAAATTTTTCTAGAGACTTAAAGTTTAGAAAAAAATTCAATTAGAAATTTTTTTTAATTGAATAAAACCATTTTGTTTTTCATTACGAGTTTAGATTTAAGAGGATCAGGGGATCCAATGCTAAATTTTTTTGCCTGTAAAATGGTTAGAATTCTAGACCTTAGCTTAGCAACCCCCCTTTTTAAGAAAATATATATTGATAAAGAGTACTTCAATCTTCTTATGTTATTTGAAATATTTGAGTTTGACACAGAGAGTAAAAACAAAAAAGAAAAAAAATATTTTTTTTACTTTTTCCCTTAGCTATTTAAATGTAAAGATGGAAAAGGTGAATATTAAAATAACATAGTTTGAAGTAAAATATGATAAAGTAGTTTACTGAATATGAGAAAGTTATAAAAATTTAGGACAAAAAATAGTAAATGTTGTAAAGAATGCGGGATAAAGGTAATATAATTATTAGTTGGACCTTTTTAAATTTTTTAGTGAACATCTTAGTGTTCATAACATTTGTTGGAATAAAAAAATGATCTCTATTCATAACAAAATCTTCAACCTTTAAAGTTGTACGGAGCCGTCTATACCACTCTACTACCATATTACATCAAACATCGAATCATTGGTGTCATGGCGCAACCATTATCAAACATCTTTAGGACTATTCCACCAGGCTCCACCACACCATTATCACACAACACCTCATTACAACATAAACGAACAAACCAACCCACCTAGGATGATTTCCTAGGTTTTACCATCCAACGAACAATTTTCAAATCATCAATAGCTTCATGCCCTTACCAATCCAAATGCTCCACCATAGTATGCATTGTACTATACACGCCACCGTGCTAAGACCAAATCATTAACTCTAATTCCACTTGTTGGAAAAAAATCCTTAATCATTCATTATGCGTAGCAGAAAAACAAATAGGGTCAAACAAGTATACATAAATTTAACGTGGTTCAGCTTTTAATTAGCCTACATCCAGAAGCGAGAGAAATCCACTCGACCAAAACATAAAGATTATGGTAGAAGTATGCCCTAGTGTTTATATTGGCTTATGGATCCTCTACACACTACTAACAATTCTAATATCTTGCCTTTGCACAATTATAAAATATGAGAATCACAAAAGACTTCTCATCATACATTTCCCTCCTTTCGGACATTTTTCCCTTTTGAAAATCATCACATCTTGTCTAATACTCAAAACTCTACGACAACATGTCTTTTTAATGGTTGCACATAAATATGAAATAAATAGGAAAACTAAAACCAAATCCTAAACAAAAATAATATTCTTAACCTTCTTAGATTTGAGCCAACAAACCCAACAATATTTGTGTGTGTGTGTGTGTGTGTGTGTGAAAAAGATAAAAAAAATGTGTGGAAATTCTATAATCAGCAGCATTATTATTATTACTGTAAAAAAAATTACACAGCAGTGGACCAAAGGTAAAAATGGCAAGACATGGTGACACGCGGTGAGGTGATTAGACTTGAGTGATGGGTCGTTCGAAATAAGCCATCAGTTGAAGGATTGCCTTCAACCCATCGTCTTTTAAGTGGACATAGTAGTGGTGATCGGATAGTGGTGAGTAGCCAACAATGAGAGCTCATAATCTATGCCCAAGAGCTAAACATTTTCTCAGTTCACGAACAACAGGAGCAAGAGGTGAAGGAGCAAAGCTGGTCCATCGGGGGAGACTGATGCCTTTAGGGTGGGAACGAAGACCTGGAGAGTGGTCCAAGCGTGGGTGACAAAGAGCCAGGTGGATGATCAATTTTCTGGTGACCAGATGGTGGCAGTTAAAGATGATGAGGAACGTTGGGGTGAGATTATGGTTGAAGTATTAAATCCACTGGCTTAAGGGTGCTTTGAGTGTGAGGAATAAATTATAAGGACTAAAGTTGACATTTTCACAGAGGTTACATCAAATTTAACTACAAAAGTGACGAAAGGATGACAATTATGACACAATTTGGCACATTAAGGACTCTAAGAGAATGATATGGTTTTGAATGAAAAATGAATTTTTGTACTACCTGAACGAATCCCAATTCAATGCATCGTACTAATTCCAACTTGGGATTTATAGCTACTGTTATCTAATACTCTCCCCGTCCTAGGTTTTTGCTCTATTTATGTTTGGCATAGAGTTAAGAAATGATAAAGTATGTATTTTTAGACAATTTTACCTCTGGTCCTCCATTTTTCTTCGCAATCTGCCATTATTCGACCACCTCATTTGGCAACCATAAGTAACCACATCCGCCACCTCCATCCACATGCTCCTCATCTCATTGCCGGCCTTGTTGTCACCTTATTTATCCTCAATCTCCTCAATCCATAGCTCCTTCCATCGCCTCCGTAAACTCCTTCCCTAGCCTTGTCCCTCCGCCTTGAACTCACCTCGTCTTTCTTGACACTCCAATCTCCTCACCCCAATTTGGAACTCATCATCCAATTGCCCACAGCCCCTCATCTCAAATTGATTCAGCCTCTTTTGATCTCTTTTCCATGCTGACTCCCTCCACCTCAACCCAAATTAGAGCCCCTCTAATCTCCCCAAAACAATTTGATTTAGACTCGACCTCCTTGCGTAGCTAGCTCCCTCCACCTTGACCCAAATTGAAGCCCATCTAATCTCCCCAAAACAAATCGTCACTATTAATTAAGAGAGGGGAAAGATCCAATCATTGTTGATCATAGTCGATCAATTATCCATGGAAAATAGAGTAGAAACCCAGGATGAAGGAGTATTATTTTTATATTAGAAGGTCATAGGGGTGTTAAAACCTCAACTTTGCGGGTCTCAACACCTATTGAGCTAATTAGTCTTGTAGATAATGCATGAGAATTTTTAATTTTTTTGGCACATAGAAACAGTCTTTACAAGTATACAGGATAGGTTTGATAGGAGATACTTTATATAGGTTCAATTGGCGATAGATTATACAAGTCCAATTAGAGATACTTTATAATATAAAGAAAGAGAAATACCTGTTTTTTCAAGAATTAAAGGTCATAAAAACTAGTATTTAATGCCTTTTTATGAGAAAGTAGAGGGTTTTTTTTTTAATTTGTTTTACAACTTAAATTTTTAAACTTTTTCACTATTAGAAAAATTCCAAAAAATGACTGAATGGGGTGACTAAAAGTCAGTCGCAAGGTCGCCTCAGTTGCCCTTTTGGAGTGATTGAAGCTCTTAGTTACCAAATCAGCAATTGCCTTTTAGTCGCTCCTACCAATAAAATTTTCAGCCTTAGTCACTTCCTAGTCGCTAAATAGAGTTTAGTCACTTTTCAATCGCCCTACAATAAAAAACCACATCCTCCCTCTTCTTCCTCGTTCTCCCGTTCTTTCTCTTTCTTCTTCTTCTTTTTCTCTCTTGCCTAGCTAGCTTTCCTGATTGATTTTTTTTAACAAAGTCATCTTTTGATTGCTTGTTGTTTTCCTTTTCCTGGGTTTTATTCTTCTACGCTTCTCGTGGAGAATTTTCCCCCCACTGTTGCACCACTTCTAGCTCTTTCTTGCTAGATCAGTCAAAGGGATTAAAAATGAAAAGAAACAATATTGATTCATAATTTGATGCGTCTTTCATCCACTTTTAGGGTTCTTTTGTTATTCTTTTGTGGGCTCTAATCTTCTTCTCCCTCCTTAGTTTTGATTAGAGACATAGAATAATATATCAAAGATTAAATTTGTTAGCTATAACATCAATATTGTTTATCTTATATTTTAATTTATATTTTCATTTCCTTGAATTATCAAATTAGTTAAAATATTTAAAATAATTTAAATTTATTTGAATTTTAATAGTTAGAATTGAAAAAATAATAGGGAGTGAGCGACTGCAGTTGTAGTTACTAATTGACATTTCAGTCACTCATTATTTAGGTTCTACTCCACATGAGTAACTAAGTGTTTCAATCACTATATTCAATTGCTCTTCAATCACTCTTACTTGGCAACTAGGATTTTTTTTCCATTAAATTAGTGACTTAGCTTTCGGTCATCATATGCAGTTGACTAGCGATTGAAAGTTATATTTTTTCCACTAAGCTAGCTAATTAGCTTTTAGTCGTCTAAGAAAACTCAGAAAGGTGTTTCTAGAGATAATTCTAAAGTTGTTCCCAAGGTGGTAGCTCTTTTGAGATATTTTTTTGTGTGGAAGTCTTATACTCTATTTATTTTAATTTAAGTTAGCTTAATTTATAATGATTTATTTTAATGGGTTTTTTTTTTTGGGACTAATTTTGTGTGTTTCTTTTTTATTTCATTTAGAAGGGCTTTTCCCCTGATTCTGAAATGTTTTGACATTTGGGCAAATGAAGGTATTAATTAATTAAATGTTGGTAATTTAGTTCTCTCGGAATACTGACTAGCGATTGTTATCTGAAAACACTGTCTTGTTGCTCTTTTTCAGGTGAATGTAGTGGCAAGTCAAGACAGGTTAGTAGTTTCTACGGGCGTTAGGTATCCCATGTGATCGTTTCCTGACAGTGATTTCACGGTTGCAGGTGTCAAAATCTTCAGCTATTCCAGCTATGGAAGTTGAGCCTCCTGGGTGCTCTTATAATCCTCAAAAGAGAGTCATCAAGTAATTTATCTCCAGATCCTAATTGCAAGCACTTGTTTTTGTTGTATTGGCACATGAGCAAATATGTTCGATGAATTTTATTGTTTAAACGACATCCAGGATTTCTTAGCTCAAGCTGTTGCGGGAGAAATGCAGAAAGCTTTGCGCACTGAGTTGGGACCCCAGCCAGTTCCATTAACCGTTGTTGGAGAAGCAATTGATGAGGAAGATGTGAGTGCCCGTTGATTAACAAATTTCCTTAACGGTTTGTTTGTGAAATGTATGCTTTTACTTCAATAATAGCACTTTTGACTGCTTCAGTTATTTTTGTTAGAAATACTTTCTGGATGCCGATAACGGGAGTGATGATGGTGAAATGAGGAGCATATGAGTGAGGATGAGAATGCCACAATTGAGAAAAGGCCAGTTCCATTTCCCAGATATCATAATTCTGATCTAGTTTGTGTGGATTCATCTCTTTGAAATGTAACTTTTTTGCCTGATATAATTTGGAAATAGATCTCATTCTGAGAGAGTAACTAAGCAAGTATTATTTTATAAAATGAAAAACATGTTTTTCAATTGCTTTCATATGTGATTCTTCTTGGCCTATATTCAATTAAGAAATTGCAGAAATCCCATATGGATTATGACCTGAATTAGAGCAGCTCCTTTGAATTCTTTTTTAACATCATTTCAAACTTTGCTGTTAAGAAGAATAATTTCAGACCGTTGTGGATTAACAGTATCATGTATCGGCAGTGATGCTTTCTATGAGTTATGTAATGTGCTTTCTTTATCTGGTGGCTCTTTTTGTTATTACCCTGACCCTGCCACAAAAAAATGTGAAAGTTTGTCCGAGTCCCAATGTTTTCTTTTTATCAGTAACCTATTATGAATGTGATCTTTTTTATAAAAAAAAAAAAAACCTATTAGGGCCGGTGTTATTGTATGTCAAATAAAAATGTACTTTGGTGGATGACGCACATATATGCTGGGGAAAGGCAGGTTACTCATATATGGTCGTGAATGGTTCTCTGTGTGTCTGTGAAAGGAAAAAGGAAACCCGGGCTTGACCTAAATAGGAAAGCCAGAAGGAAAGAGCAGGAAAGGAGAGAAGCACGAGCCAAAAAGTTGGAGCAACGTTCAAAAGAGATTGATTGGTAAAGCCAGCGTTCTTTTGTTTGTTTTTTGTTTGTTGTAACTTGAAGATTAAGTTCTTGTTAATAGCATACGACATTGATGCAGCTTCCCAAATATTTTACAAAAAGATAGCGGAAGAGAATGAGGAGAAGAAGAAAAGACCTCTTCGGAGAGTTGTAGCAAAGCAAGAAAGACTTAGGTCTTGTGCACCAAGATTGGGAAAGTACAAGTATGTCTATTTCTGTGATTTAGTAATCACTTGGAAGATTTCCTGGTTACAATAAGATGAATGATTTAAATTGCATTATTATATGTTCTCCTTATATTGCTAAACAAGTTAAGCTGTCTGAATATCAATGCTCAAGTGTAACAATGTTGTTTCCAGCTTCCTGGATATGATTTTGTCGCAGTTAAATAGAACTAGAAAACACATTGATAGTAACTGCTATTTCTTTCAGATTTCAGCCAGCTTCACGTCAGCTGCTATTGACTGAAGAAATAACTGGATCCATCATAAACTTAAGGTGTATTTTTACCCAAGTTCTTATTTTAATTAAATTGCTGGAAACCAGAAAGTTAGAGGTTCTTTCTCCTCATCTCATTTTCTGATGTATTGTGAAGGCTTGTTGTACACTTGCAAGAGATCAGTTTAAAAGCTTGGAGAAAAGAGGACTGATTTTGCCTTCAGCCAAGAGTGGAAGGCCAGGAATAATTTTTAGCTTGTGTTTCAGTGTTTGATGTGGTAAATCTCTTCCAAATTAGCTAATTCTATTAAGATTCTGATTTTAGACTTGAGCATAGCCACAATAGACAGGTTTTTATTCCAGTTTGGGACATATTCGAGTGAACAAGCGATCATCCTCTTCCACTGCAACTGCCTTAACTCGATTTACTTGGAACTTGTATAGAGGTTTAGTTAGTTTAATGGCTAAAAGTATTAAGGATTGGATTGGACAATCATTACAAACGGTCTATTTGATGGCCCATCTCGATGCTTGGCCTTTCTCAATGGGTGGTCTTCAGTGTGGCGTCTCTATCAAAGCCAGCAGGCCTGGAATTGTTTTCTTGTACGCACGCTAAAGGGTTGTGTTTGATTTTCTAATGAACAGGAAATAAAAAGACGGCTTCAAGATCAGTGCTCAAGCTATTTACCTCGGAGGTGCTGGGAGGCTTCAGCTGATTTCTTTCTGATGAGGAGTGCTATTGGTGGAGAGCCTAGAAACAAAAGAGCCACTGATCCAACTTCATGGCTATGAGCTTATAGCTTTGCTATGTTTTAAACTTTTTTTGAAATGCTAAATAGCATATACCTTTGCTCTGTTATCGTGTTCTATTCACAATTAACATGCCCCAGACAGAGAAGCTGTATTGACCATTGATTCATTTCACTTCAAGAGTGTACTGAATCAGACGCATGTGGCTTTGGTTTTCTGGTTCTTGGGACGTTATTGTCGGGAATATTTCTATTCTTCTGATCAAATTTTCCTCAATTAAATGAAATCATGTTGACATTAATTTGGAAAACACAAATTTTGGCAAGATCAGGCATTATGAAGGATATGGATAAATATAATCCTATGTAACCGCTATGTTTGATTATAAACAATTCAAAACATCAGGCAGTAGTTGATGGTTCTACAACAAATGTAGGTCCAGAATTCAGAGACAGAATATTCCAATACGCGCCTAACTTGTCAACGAAAGAGCTATACCATTTAATTCTGTAAGAACCAGGAGGAAACTTTGAGACATCAAGCAAACAATTTGTGTACCCTTGCCCGCTAGCATTTAGGTCAAAACACACGAAGGCACTCGCCTCGCTGACATCGTGCTCATAATGCCTACTGCGCTCAATGCTTGTCTCCTTCGTTTGCTGTGTCACATGGTGGAACAACTTATCATTCATTTCTACCATCTCATCACATTCCCAAGGTTGAGATCCCCTACCACTTTCATCATTTCCTCCCCGCTCCCCTTTCTGCTGATAGGACAGTCTGCTATGAATGAGGCAGTACAGTTGGGTATGCTGGAACAGAAACCCTGGAGGCACATTTTTTAACTGAAGACAAAGATTAAGGCAGAGATGTGAGCCTGGCAACATGGTAACTCTATCTGGGTCTCTACTGCTGGCACTGGAGGCGTAGAGCTCTGAACCAAAGCAAGGCCTGATATAAAACCTTGGTTAAGGTATGACAGCGCTTCAGAAGATGGAAAAGGGATGCGCATTAACATTAAACTATAGGAAAAAAAGAAAAAAAGGAAAAAGGAACAAAAAAAGTGTCCCTCCACAAGGCAACATACAAAGCATAGTCAAAATGAAGCCATTACTCCTGTTCAAGATTATAACTGCAATGAATTGCTCAGAAATTAGAATGGCAATTTCTTTTCTATATCCTGCATCTGCAGACGAACAACAGAATATTAAGCACCATAAAAAGAGCACTAGACCTTGCAGACTTTAACACTTATTTCATCAACACAAGGTTTTCCTGCTTGTTCACAGAAAAGTATGACAGAGCGAAAGGAACAGAAGGCATACCTCATGATGAAAAAGTACTTGGGAACTCGAATTGGGATTTTGATCCATTTCATTAGTGTGTCAAACAGAAGCTGGAAGCCCTTATTGAAACTCTGGGACACGTTTCCCGTATGCATTTGGTTTGTCTCATTATGCAAGTTAAGAATGCCAGAAACAGTGCACCTAGCTATGCAAAGTATATCCTTTATTTCGCACTGGCCATGCACCCTCTGATTTCTTGACTGCAGATGGAGACATGTCTGGCGCCATCCAATGCTGTCAGAAAGGAAACAGAGATTCGCACTAGTTTCACTGTCAATAAGTGATAATCGCCTAACCAAATCCATCAGCAGCACGACAGATAAGCTTTTCTGCTGTGACTTCTCAATATAACATAGTGAAGTTTCATGGTCCAGAATGCTTTGGATGAAAAGAGGGAATCCAGCAGCAAATGCCAATACTGAACAATTTAGTGCAAGTGCTGCAATGGTTTTTGAGCTTTGACAGTCCATGCCATGAAAGGATCCATTTAACAGATCAAATTCCTGAGACAATCTATTGACTTGCAATGATAACTGAATAACCTTCTGCACAAGATCACAGTGAGTTGATAAACATATGCCAACTTGTGGATTTTCACAAGAATGCTCCTGTTTGAATCTCTCCAAGACTTCAAATATCTCTCCAGCAGCCCCTAGGACCTTTGCTCTCAGAGCAAGAAACCATCTCTGGAAACATACTGGTATTCCAAACATGTTAATTGCATCTAAGCTTTTTCCCAAGGAACATAAATTGCACTGGGCCCCAAGTAGCACCTCACTCCAATCACGCTTCTGGATGTTTGCAGCAACATCAGCAGCTGGGTCAACTTCCTTCCGAGGATTGAGAAGCAAATGCTTCAGGGCCGACCAATTCACTAAATTAGATTGTTCTTTTGGCAAGAAAAGAATCTGGATATTCTTTTCAGAATCAGAAAACAGGACCAACAATTTTAGCCAGCAGGAACATGAATCAGATTGAACTTTAGTTGATAGCTGTCCAAACATGAAAGCTGCAACAAGCCATTCTCCATGAGTGGCAGCATATATTCCAGCTCTATAGACAGACCACTTATCCATCTTCCTCAACATCTTTTCTGCATATGGCAGGGTTAGTATTTCACACTCAACCAAGATGGGAAGAGCAACATCCGAACTGCTATCAAGATTGCACAGGCTTTTATTCCTGTTCATTGTGCACCCATAAAGGATTCTAGAATACATTAATATGGAACACATTGCAAGACTAGAGTGATCAAATGGATCAAAATGCTGTATTTGCTCATTCAGTAGCTCCAGCTTTTCGTGTACTTCTCTTGTGACTGGACGAGCTTCATATATATACTGAAAAAAAGCCACAAAAAATTTCTTGATATAAGCATAAATCTTGGAACGAATGGATTTATGCTTGTCTGCTTGCTCATCATATGCAAAATCTTCATTCAATTTCGCGAGATATTCAATAAACAACCCAAACTTTTCCAGAACCAAGACTGTGGATCCCGGATGTTTTCGGACCAGAACAAAAACATGATTGAGAAGACGCTTTATCGCATGAAAAGTTGTCGATTCAACAGGACAAGAAGTGAACAAGGACTTTCCTAGCAAAACAATCCTCTCAACAATCAGTGCAATTACCCATGATGGCGAAGGTGAAGAAAATGAAACAGCAGATTCAGTCTCTGTCTTTCCTCTTAATCTGGTTGACAATTTGGCCAAAATATGGAGAGCAACAACGCTCTTTGGCAAGACTGAAGATTGGGAAGCAATTTCAAGAACTGTCAACAACTTGGAGTATTCATCCACTTCAAAATATGAGATATGGGATAGTGAACATAAGAGGACCTGGAATAAGATAAATTAGCATACTGAGGATCTAACAATGCTTGATGAGAAGCTAACTTAAGTGAAGAAGGACCTTGTGCAAAATCTTGATAGCTCCAATTTGCATGGATGATTGAAGTTCAGGTTGGTCCATAATGACAGTTAATGCCTTCACCATATACTCAGTAACAGGCATACAGCATTGTTTCCTTACAAAAATAAAATATAAACACCTTAGAGCAATGCTTTGTAACTGCAAATTTTTTGCTTGGTTGAGACATGAGAAAAGCAGGTCAACCTGCAGAATCAAGTCAACGCGTCACTAATTCCTCTGTTGATCATATTTTCAGCCAAGAAGAAGAATTCATCTTGGTAACATCAACTGTCAATCATTAGTAGGATAATCGTTGTGAAGTTGTGTGTAAGAAAATGGTACATGGAACGTATCGGTTAAAAATTGCACTCAGTTTCTCATGCTAAACTAGCTAAACTTGAGAATTGGGGCCAGAGATTGATTGAAGACATGCTTAGTAACATAAGTAAGCGAACATAAGTTTACACGAAGAACCAACTCATCAAACTTTGCAAGATGGCAGAAAGACAAAATAGCATTGAAATGGAATTTAAAAGAACACGAGAAAAAAAATTACAGATCTAACAATATACTCGCTCTAACATTAAAATTAAAAAAAAAATGAAGGTGAGGGGCACCTGTTCAGAAATTAGAATGGTTGACTGTGAAGCAAGTTTTGATAGTGAAACCAGCATAGCGCCGATAAAATTCTCCTCTGAAGCACCTGAGACCAGCTGCATACCTGTCTGCATGATACAAATTCTCACGAAACAGAAACATAATAAAGAAATTTCCATGAAAAAGGAGTTTGGAATACCATAACTCTAGCCACTATACAGGCTTCATATTTAGGACAACATAAGCATTTTAGATATGTCCAATTATGATATAGTTGCAAGCCTGTAATCATCAGTAGAATCTAGATAACTTCCAGTTCACTATTCCCCCTTTATAAGGAACTTAGAGAACTAAATCACTAAGCAAATCCAGCCACATAACAGCAGTGCAGGTGATCTTTCATTTCATTGATATGTAAAATTATTACCGGTATGCTCTTCAAGATGAAGCGAATCCATGAGGAAAAGGCAAGGTGACAGACTGTGATGGGAACAGTCAAATCCCAGCCCTCCATTCATGTGCCACCCAATCACAAGGCCTTTGTTCAATTACTCTTAATATTTTTCAATTTTAGCCGAATCCATAATAACGTAAAAAAAGAAAAAACCATATACTTTTCTTTCTGAATTGGCAACGTCTATCATATCACGGTTGAACATACTAGAAGGAAAAACATGCTCCTGTAAACCTATCTCTGAATTATGTAGTGAACTACCTGTGTTAGTTATGATACCTGAAGCTTTCTAGTGCTTCATTTTTCAGTAAAAGGACCATAGAATAAATAAATAAATAAAGGTAGAGAAGGAGGGGGTGGGAAAATACCCTGTAAGCTCTTTTGGCAACTAAAGAAGAGCAGCTCATTTTTGCAAAAACTCTTGCACCGGCTAACCTTATGGCTATTGGTATTTCTGCTGATGCCACCATGTTAACCAGCATCTCAAGGACAACATTTGCAAAATCTTCTGCCAATTCACAAAAGCAGCCAGCAGCAAATAGTGATGCTTTCACCTGCAAAAAGAAAACCAAGATTAACAAAGAATTAGCAAACAACATTTTGTATATCATGTGTGAGAGCACCAATTCTACTTTCAGTTAACCAAACCCAACAAACTCCACACTTATGTTTTGCTGGCCGAAGGGGAACACAATATACACCTCCCTCCCAACCTGATAGGCTTCGCAAGATTGCCATTCGCTTCTTTTATGTACAATAAACTGCATGAGTTTGATTGTATATTGCAGTGGTCAAGCATGCGTTACCACATGCATATACATACAAGCACTGTTTAAGCAAAACAACAATAATAAAAGATACATGTTGTTTCAGAGAGAACAAGAATTCTAGAGTTTTTCAACAAGCTTCTGCCAGTGTTTCTCTCAAAATTTGAATTCATTAGTCTTGAACAAGTTGCAGAAAAATAACTTATGTTTAATATGCTAACCTCCTGAATGTGAGAAGAGACTACACTGGACAGTATCAAGTAACGTATATCAGCACTGTCTTTGGCAAAATCAGCCCAACAGCCTAACAAAAACAGACACAATGCTCTTGATTCAACATCCCCAGACTCAAAAACCAGCTTCACCTTCCTAAGCAATTCTACATGATTTTGCACTCTGCCCATGGATAAAATTCCTTTGGCACCTTTCCTCATCTTCTTGCCTCTACAATGCCTAGCATACAAAAAGAAAACTTTGACAATGGATCTCCTAATGTCCTTATCACCAGAGACAAATGCATCTGCAAGCCTCAGAAGTATGGTATTGGCAAAGAGCCTGTCCTCGTGTGGAAGTAAACCAAACATGGAGCACATGGTCAGGTTTGCCTCTGACTCTTGACTCCATTGCTCTAATCTCAACCCAGTGAGTAAAATAGTCTCAATTGCTCGACCTGTGGGACCAAAAATACTATCTTACACTGAACGTTGATAGGAAACAAATTATTTAAGTGACACAAAATAATTCTCATTTTTTTAAATGGTTCAAAAAGAAATACAAGAATCAGAATAATGTTGAGAAAGCCCAAAAAGGAACTTAAGGACGAAATATTGAAGATAAGCCTGACCTGGGTTTTTGGAGCGAAGGGCCTTCTCAAGCTCAATGCTCCATTCCATGGCACAAGCTGCAGATATCCTCTCCATTGCAGCACATACGGCTTCAAGGAACAAAAATTAACTTCAGAGCATAAAAGTACCTCCAACACAAATGCAGTAAAAAATCAGAACAAAAGTGAAAAAGCAAAACAACCTGTTACACCCACCAAAAAGCAGGTGGCAATAATGTGGCTTCAAGATTAGAAACAAAACCATTCTCTTGAAAATTCCTCTTAAGTAATTATTTCAACTATAAAAAGAGTGAAATAACACGTTCTTACAACTAGCGAGATTAAGTACAACTGCTTCAACCATACAAAATGTTTTGAACGACAAGATACAACTTCATTTTACAATTTTCGGTCCTCTTTTAAGTTGTCCACCCAGAAAATAGTAAAAACATCAACAACAACATCTAGCACAATCTTTCCTAGCATCAACATTACAAACAATTGCATCACTAAGCTATCCTACACATTAAGGGTACAAGTAATATACTAGTACAACAAGTACCTTATGCACAAATGGCACCTTGCAAGGAGGGAAGACTCCACAACCTTAGAATCCTTGCCCTCGACAACTGCAAGAACAAACATGTTACAAAACAGTCCACATTAGTATTGAGTAATTCAAAAACACAGTTCATTAACAAGGTAGAAGCATCATAAACATTTATAAACATAAGGCTCAACCAGGGTTCATACAGCAGAGAACAAAAACTTTTTAGATCAGAAACACTTCAGTCATGACCTTGTTGAAATATCCTTGTTAACACATGCATAATTATGTATATTCAGATCAATTACGACTTCAGCCACAAACTTTAGCAAAGGCAAGCAATTACAGATTCATCAAAGAATAGGAGACCAGAAAAACATGCAGTCCATAAATTTTGGAAGAGAAAAAAAGAACAAATGTCTACATCCTGCTCTGTCAAATCCCACATGAATTAGATTAGACATACACGCACACAAACATATACTCCCTCCATCCCGGATTTTCTGCTCCATTTGTATTTGGCATTGAGTTTAAGAAATGATTAGACATACACGCACACGCTTGCCTCCATCACATAGTGTCCCCACCGCCCGCCGCCTCAAGCTCCTACCCCGATCTCAAACTCGCCGCCCTCACCTCCTCACTCCGATCTCAAACCTGCAGTCCGATTTCCCGTCCCCCATCGTCCCGGCTAGCCCAACCTCCTTAATGCTCCAATCTCCTCGCCCCGATCTCCTTTCGTCGACTCCTTCCCTCTAGTCGTTGCCCCAACCCAAGCCGGTTCAAGCAGAACGGAATAGGATTGGACGAAAATTCTCTGAAGAACTAGCGTAAAGAGTATAATGGGAGAGACATAATTGTAATTTGCAAAGTTGTCTAGTAAGGTTTATTAATAAAGAAAATGATATAAAAAATTTGTAACTGCTAAAATAACAAATAGAGCAGAACACATGGAATCAAAGAAATAACTAATATCTTGTTTATTTTAATTTAAATTAATTAATTATAAAATAATTTATTTTTATTTTTATATTATTTTTATTTTAAATTAATTTTAATTAAAAAATTAATATTCTATGTAGTTGTGGTTAAAAAATATATTTTTATAATTTTATTAATTTTTTATACATTTTTTTAGTTTTAAAATTTTAAAAAAATTCATAAAAATTTAATAACATCATAAAAATTTATTTTTTAAATAAATTCTTCTATTTATAAAATATTAATTTTTAAATAAAATTCCCTTTAAATAAAAAAATATAAATATAAAAATAAATCAATTAACTTAAGTTAAAATGATCTTAACTTTTCAAACTTAAACTTGCAGCAATGCTGATACAGTATATCATCTCACTTACACGTGCAGGTGATTCTGATATAGAATGTCAGACAGATTACCTTTCGGTCTTGAAATTTTATGAAGTTTTACAGATGTCCAATTTTCATTCTATAAAACTCTAATGAACCTAGACATCTAAAGGCTATTACAACAAAAATAGCACAGCTTGAAACTTAGTACACGATTACGATAAGCTAGTTAACCATGGAAGAAAAACCTTATCTATGAAATTTCATCAAACCTTAATTGGAAACTCAGAAAAATGGAAACTTTTTACACCAAATTCAACTAACAGAACACGAACGTTAGAAACAAGACAACCCATGTGTGCCTTCAGGAGAAACTATCTAGTGAAGCAACAAGACAAGACCTTTTCGTCTCACATTTTTCCATGTCTCTAATGAGAAAGGAAAAGAACAGGGATCTTTAAAAGGAAAGTAAGACAGAGGAGAGCGGGAGTGTGGTTGGGTACAATTGTTTGGCCGCGGAAAGAAAGATCCTCGATAGACGCGTCAATGGCTGATAACAGTCAAATGACACAACAAATATCTAACTCTGTTTAGATCGCTTGGGTGAGGCGAGACGACGAGGAAGACGAGTCTGGTGGCGAGACGACGAGGAGGATGATGAGGGCAATTCGGCGAGGAGTAGGAGACCGAGAGAGAGGGTGGGAGGAGTGAGGAGGGATCGGTTCTGTGCGAGAGTGGGGGCACGGATTTGTGCGAGACAAGCTGCGAACTGCGAGGCTGCGAGCAAAAGGCAGGATTGCGGGTCAGGGCAGGGGGCTGCGTCTCTGTGTTGCCCGGAAGGGCAGGAGGCTTTGGTTTGGACTGACCGTGAGAAAGAAAGCCACGATGGGATGAAAGAAAAACCCAAAATCAGGATCGTGAATTCGGGCCAACCTGATCTGACCCACTTCCAAGATTTTTATATATGTTAGGTCGGATTAACCGGAAACAGCCCGATTCAACGTAATCTTGAAGAACCCAGCCGCCCACTAGTCGATATAACCACAGCCCCACTACCCACAACCAATCCTATGATTTAATCTGACCCAACCCAACAGCTCCTTTATTCCCTTAACCTTAAACAGTAACTAGATAGGCAGACGATGAATTGAAAATAAAACTCAAAGCACAACGACGAACGACGAACGACCTACACGAGCGCCGGAGTGAGTGACGAGCATCATGGCCTCACCCTACCCTCATCATAGCCACTAGTCTCACAATATATATGGAAATTAGAGAGGGAAGACTACAGAACAGTAACAGCAATATGAAATCGAGTTCCATAAATTCGTAAATTGAATTTAATTCCTAGTTATCACGCTTTTGTTCATACCCCACTTTTATCGCATGAAGCAGTTTTCTTTACTTTTAATGGTTTCCAAGCAAATTAACATCTGTTTAAGAAGGTTTCAATGGCATCAATTCCTGTGAAAAATAAGTTTTAATGGTTAGAAACAGATTTTGATTTTCCTGGAAGTAATCCGAATTACTACATAATTTAGCTAATTGGTTCTAAAGTTTGACTTTAGGTTTGATTTTTTGCTAGAAGCCTTGCTTTAGTGTGAAACTTGGGGGCACACTTGTGATGAATTCGTATTTGAAATATGTCTAATTATTTAGAATTGATTTAGAAGCCCAAGTTTGTACTTTTACTGCTCTGTCTCGTGACTGCAAGTTTAGGAAAGTAGAACAAGATTTTTGTGCTTCTTAGTGCACTTGTTATATTGTGCGATGACCTTCTAATTTCTTTTAAACATAGGCAGCTGTGCAAATGGTTTTAAAAGAGGTCTTAGCCTTGGAAAATTTATCGACAATTGGAAAAGAAAATTCTGTAGGTTTTTGTAGTTTATTCTGACATTAAAAGGCAAAATTCTTCATTCCACGAGAAAAGTCTATTCCCTCTTTGCAAATAGCTTCCATTAGCAATTTGAGACTTGTGTCCATAATTTTGATGAAAGACTTATCAGGAAAAATCATATTTGCACCGAAAACAGTTGGATCATCAAGTTTCTCAATTCGGCTGCATTAACTATATATTGTGGTTACCCTTGGCCCAAGATGGACAATCTTATGTTTAACTAATTATTTCTCTAATCACATGTTTTATTGCCTTTATCCATTTCATATACTATATTAGTGCATGTTTTAATCTTTTTCCTTTTCATATAATATAAGCATACATACAAACTTTATAAATTGATTGTTTAAGTAATTGTGCAAAATTAGTTTATAAATATCTATGTATTTGCTACTTTTTAGAACTTTTAAGTTGCTTACTAGTTGTTTTGTCTTTAGCATGTATTCTTTTAGGAAATGAATACAGTAATAGAATAATGTTGGACCTCCTATATGAATGCTTATCAAAGCTGTAAATTCTTTTTTCCTTGTTCCTGGTCTTAGACTAATGTTGGACTTTCTATTTTGCATCTCTAGTTTCTTGTGTGACTTTTCTCTTATGATGATAGTTACAATTGAAGCATTTGTTGTTACTTGTTAGATTCAAGAGGAGGAAACAAAGCAGAAAAGGACGGTCCTGTTGCAAATAAACAAGTCTTATGTTTGTTATATTTCATGTTATTGACGACGTAAAGGAACAAGTCAATTATGTTTATATTCTATATTTATTATCTCATTTTAGGTGGATTTAGGTATGTAATGGACATGATTAATGGATAGATGACTCATCTTGGTAGGTAAAAGTGAATATATGCACATATGGGCATGGTAAAGTCCTGCCAACCTTGATCGCTTCGATGCATCTGCATCTACACAAAGTAAGGATCGCGCGCGTAATACAGTATCCTAAGACTTCAAGACGCATTTGAATCTTGCAAGGGATTTTGTGAGTAATCTAGTTAGAATCCCATCAATGATTACAGTTCTCTAGAAGTTAGTGATGGGGCTAGCTAGTGTTTGAGAAGCTAGTGTTTGATCCATCTTATTGTGGAGTAAACCCTAGCTAGCAAGCTGGTTAGAGATCCATAGTATGTTTCACTTGTTCGTAATTACCAAGTTCAAATTTTACTCATCAGTCTCAGATAAGCCCAATATTATGGATTGCAAACACGTCAACTTTAGTTTGGTAGCTAATTAGAAAGAGTAACGCTACATGAAATCTGTATTAAAACTTTGTACCATATAATTTGATTAGAGTTTTAAAATAAAAACATAAGTGAAATATATGCCAAATCTTTTACTATTCAATCAACGTATCACACATTTGGATAAATGTTTCTATAGACTAAAAGTTTTGAAAAAAATCAGTAAGAAATTTTGTTTTTGAATTGAATAAAACCATTGAGTTTTTTGTCATTGAATTCATCTTGAGATGCAAGTTTAGATTTGAGAGGAAAAGGGGATCCAATGTGAAACTTTTTTGCCTAAAAAATGATTAGAATTCTAGACCTCAACTTAGCAAACCACCCCCAATTTTTTAAGAAAATATATATTTCATAAAGAGTACTTCAACTGTCTCAAGTTATTTGAAATATTTGGATTTGATAAAAAGATTAAGAAAGATGGAAATGTGAATATTAAAAATAATATATAGTTTGAAGGAAAATATGATAAAATAATTTGCTGAATATGAAAAGGTTGTAAAGATTTTGTGGAGAGATGGAAAATTATGTCTTTAGTCACGATCCCATTCCTGGTCTTAATTTGTTGGCGTTACAAGCTACCTCCAAAAATTAAGTTGTTTTGCTGACAGGTATTGTTAAGGAAAATAGGTACAAGGGAGGCATTATTGAGGCACAATATTGTTTCTACTGAAGGTGCGGGCTGTTCGGTTTGTATCTCTGATCGATGTTGAAACTATTGAACATTTAATTAATTATTTTTGTTCTGTAATTTTGGTTCTCGAATATGGAAGTTGCTGGGAGGGTGTTGGAATATGAATATCCCATGGATAATGTTTCAACGTTGTGGTGCGATATGACCAGAGTGGGTTGAGTGTAAGGAGATTTAGATGATGGCGTTCTTTGTTGCGTTATGGACAACATGACAGGCAGGTACGAAATCACAAGTTGAGTGCTGGTCATTGGCGTGTTGGCCTCGGTGTCCCTTCTCCGGTTACATATTTCTTGCTCCACATTATTTGGTTAGTTTAACGACGATGGTTCAATGATCAGTAAACCGAGATCGAGGGCAACCGGGCCGGGAGGATTTTGGGATATAATTGTTCGTCCACAATTGCAATTTTCTCTATATCTGTTGGCATGTTGGATTCCAATGTGGCAGAGGTTGTTGTGATTCGTGAAGCGCTTCGCATGGTAAAGAATAAACAAGGTTTGGTTTGGTGTTCTCAAATTTGTGAATTGAGAGTGACTCTAGGAATGCTGTTGCATGCTTCTCTTGTTTTTATCAACGAATTCCTTCTTAAAAAAAAAAAATAAAAAGATAATTTAGCTGGCTTAGTTAACTAATCATTTAAATACAATCAACTGAGAAATCGATAACAGAAATTAAAAACTGGAAAACGAACGCAAATTTTTTTTTTTTTTATCAATGACCAGTATTCATAATACATAGACTGATGTCTTTAGAAAAAGAGACATTTATACTTTAGAAAAGAGATACCTTTTAATGAACAATTTAAGTCATAGAAACACATTGATAACTTATAACTACTACACCAAGTAGCAATCTAAAGCAAGATTGTTAAAATCGCGATCCTGATCGTAAGATTGTACGATTCTACAATCATAACATAAAAAACCTTGTCAAAACGTTGTAGAATCGAAAAAATGATAAGATTATAGTAGGATCGCGATTAAGATCATAGGATCGTAAGATCGAAAGATCCTACCAATCCTACTCAAGTATTGGTTTTTGTTGAAAGTAAATTACATGCATGGATGATCCCTGCATTTAATTTTCATTTTGTTTTCATCTCTAATCTATTAAATGTTTTGGTTAAATCCTAAACTTATTCAAAATTTCCTATTTTGGTTCTAAATCCATTAAAAACATTTCATTTTGATCCTCAATCGGGTGAAATTTGTTAACTCAAAGTAATTACCTAATAACAATTTTTTAAAGCATAATTTAAATTATTCAATAACTACCGTAAATTTAATATATAAAATAATAGTTTTTACAGTTAATGGACATTCAAATTATCAGTTCTTCCTTTCTATAAGTTGAACTTATTTCATTCAGAAAAAAAAACTACTAATTTTAAATTATATACTTACTGTAAAAAAATCATTATACATTTTAAATTTATTAGAAGTCAATTACTGAATATTTAAATTATAAACATTGTAATCTATTTTATTTATCAATAATGTGTTTGTTCATAAATTTTTTTCAGACTGAAATTTTACTTAAGTTTCTAATATAATTGATCTTTTATATAAATTATATTATGTAGATAATAAATTTTAAACTTTTGGTAGGATTTTATGATTTACAATCCAATCTTACGATCTCAATCTTGTATAATAAAAAATAATCCTAGATAAAATCCAAATCTTAATAACCTTGATCTAAACACTCCATTGTAAACAAAAGGCCTTGGGCACTAAACCAGCAAGGGATGCATCACTAACTAGCCAATAACAGAGAGGCCAGGGCATCCAATTAGACAGAGTCCAAGGCTAGGAGCGCAATTAGGTCAACCAAATCCAAACAACAGTTTCTATTGTCGGTGGAATAGAAAACATTATCTCCAATTCAATTCCACCCAAGTATTCCTTGCTCTAGCTTAGATTAATTTGCGTTTCTAAAATAAAATAAAAAAATAAAATAGTGAGACTGGTCGGCCATTTAATTTATGGATTTTTGGTGCGTCGGTTGATTGTCCCGATTATGCGGAAACGGACACTGACCATTTACCTGTGACAATATATTTTAGACACCAAGGCTAGTTGGTTGCAGCACCATAATGCAACAAATTATATTATGAACAATATAGCTAGTTCGTTATTTAGCGTAAGTTGGAACTGTGACTGTACCAACTCAAATTTTCTTACAAACTAAAGTTCAATTATTAATTTTTGTTGATGTCCTTAATTATCAACTCTGTTGTATTAGTTGTCGTCGTTCAATTGTCAGAAGTAATGCATACTTGTAGCCATGAAAGTGAAATTGATTATAGTCATCAATTATTGAAGTGTATAGATGTCAAAAAACTATTACCTCCGTCCCATATTTTTTGTAACATTTGACTTTTTTACATAATTTGATTTGAATTTATTCATATTATTATTTGTGAGAAAAATTTAAAAAAATATATATTTAAAAATTATATGTCTTGATTTATCATTCTTATATAAAAGTTCTTCATTTATATATTAAAATGTTGATTACTAAAAAATAAATAGTGCAGAAAATATGAGACGGATGAAATATTAATTAAATATGGAAAAGTACTTTTGACTTTTGAGCCCTATAACTTTTCTATTTTGACAAATCAATCCTAAAACTCTTTGATTTTCCTAAAAAATTTTAAGGTTTTACTAAATCAGTCCTGCAACTTTTGTTTTTGACAGAATATGCTGATATGACACTTAATATTGTTATCTCCAATGATTAAAATGACACTTTTAAAACTTTAGTGACTTACATGAAAATTTTATCAAAGTTTAAGGGTTACTTTAGAATTTTTCAAAAAAAAAGACTAGATTGAAAATTTTGAAAAATTACAAGGACCAACTTGTATTTCTAAAAAATTAGGAGATCTATTATTTATTATCATCCAAAATTTGTGAATGAAGCAATCAAGAGCTCAATAGAGTAGATAGAGCTCCATTATTTGAAATACTAAAAGTTGACCAAACCCATCCTACTACATTGTTAGTGGGTTAAAAAAAAAAGTCTTCTCCAACAAAATGAGTTAAATTAGAGTTCCGGTTGAACAATATAGAATGCTTATCTTAAAAATATCGGGTTAAGTCCAATTGAATAAACATAGTAACCTGTTGTACTAGAGTTCTAATTAGGTCCAATTACAACAGTAGATTTTATTGTTAATCCACTAGCGATGGTGTACGGTGTAAGGTTCATCCCTCAGTGCTTGGCCTAGGCCAAGAAAATAAAAGAAATACAAAGAAAATGCCATGAGAAGCTTGAGGGACTTGATTAAAAAGGGTGAACAAAAGTATGTGTAGAACCGAGTTCATGCAAATGAAATTCTTACACATGAAAGCTAAGTATGAGATGAGTGGCGAGAAATAAAAGTGGAGGACTTGATCGAAAATATGTATAGTGATATGAGTGCAAAGCCGAGAAGTCTCGGGTCCAAATTGCACATAGGAAATGATTAGATTGATCATAGTAGGAAACAAAGTTTTGTGGCCATTTTGTACTCTTAACCGGGTGATTTAAATGAGATTATGAAGTCTTGAGGACTTAATGGCACCATGCAAAGTTCATGAGGCCGAGAACGAGCATTAGGCCATTTTAGTGCCATGTGGCTCATTATCGAAATTTGCATGCTTCCACTAGACCAATTGCCATCATTTCGGGCTTAACTCCCACTTTTGCAAGGCCGAAACTGGTTCTTGTTGCTCTTGAATGGTTGCTGCCGATTTTGTGCCAAATTGTGGTGAAATTAAAGCTTGAAGAAAGAATCAAGCTTGGTTTACTCATTTTCGGCACTAGGCGACCTAGAAGTTCAAGTTAAAGCTTGAATTTTGAAGTTGCAAAGGGAGGCCGAGACATTCAAGCTTCGGATTGAGGTAGATATTCACAAATTACTTGAATGCATGGTATAGATTGCATGAACAGGTAATATTGGTGACTAATTAATAGTTGAAATATGCTAGGCCATCTTAGTTTGAAAGACATTCTGGTTTTGGATGCTTAATTACACCCGAAAGCTTGAGCTTTGTATTTGAAGCAATCTCGGTTTGGAAGTTAAAGTTGAGCTTGGATGTTCAAGCATTAACCGAAGAGACTCAAGCTTTGTTTGGAAAGGTAGGGTTCATGGCTACTTGTTTGCTTGGCAATGTACCATGATTCAAGTAGTAGAGTGGCTAAGTGATAGTTATAATGTGCTAAATGACCTTAGTTACTTGATGGGTATATTGAGGTGATTCGGTTTTATGAGAATTGGTTAACTAATCAAGTAATGGCATGTGCTAGAAACTCTAGTGAGTGAGGCCAACTTGCTAGAAGTTTCGGAGCTCTAGTGGATGGTGGATTAAATTGTGAAGAATTGTGTGCAATGATGCACAAGGGCACATGCTAGGGCTTCGGCCGAATGAACATTGTGGTGTGTGAGTGTGTACCTTGTGTGCTTGAGTGATTTCGTTGTGCTTGTTAACCCATTACATTTATGTTCACACTTATATGCCTCGGTTATCATTGTATTTTGTATAGTGCTGGTGTTTTGGTGTTTTTATGTTTTCTTTTGCAGGACATTATAAGCTTGAGGAGGTTAAGTCTTGAGTTTGATACTCAGCTTAACTAAATAAACTCATAAACGAGTTGTTATGGTAGTGAACCCTACTAAGTAATTGTTACTCATTGCCCATACATTTGTGTTTCAGGAAAAGACATTCAGCTTGAGTAGTTGAGGTTGTGTGGATTTTGCTTGAGTACTAGTTACCTTGGAGTCCAAGATAAGTGCTAGTGAGTGCTTGGCTTATGATTATGGTTATACATTCACAAGTCTTATGTAGTTAGTGGTTGGCCGAAACTTATGCTCTAAGTTTTGTAGGCTTTAGTAGTTGTGGAACTGTCTAGGTGGGCAGCTATGGATGTGTGGACTATTGCTCTGATAGTGGTTTTCATGTTCATGACAATGAACATGGCTATAGGTCTTGTGCTGCAGTGTGTCTTGCTCTATGGTACACTCAAAGTGCTCATTGGAGAGTAGGTTCCTTGGGTTGGAAGCATGACTTGGTGGGCATGACTATGGGTTAGTATTGGCATGGCCAAATTAGGTGTACCCTTATAGACTACTCTTTTGTGTACATGTATGTGGTCTCGGGTGCCTTTAGGTTTTGTTGTACTTGAAGAATTTTGTTTACCAAGTTGTGCTTGGTTGTGGTTGGCTCTGGCTATGTACATGATGAATGCTTATGGGCCAATTTATGGCATGTTTATGTGAACGTTGGATGTGTTTCATGTTGTGAACCTCTTACGCATTATTCACAGCCGAGTGCTCATTTGCATCTGATTTTCAAACCTTATGGAATCTTAGGCTTCTTGGTTGCCATATACTAAGTAGCACACTTGACTAGCACACATCCTAGACATTTAATTACAAAAGTGTTGGCCTTGTTTGAATTGCAAGTTATCCTTTACAGCCTTGCTTGTATTGCAAGTTAGTGGTAGTGGGTCTTGCTTCTATTGCAAGTAACTGCTTTAACTCTTTTAAAAGCCTCCTGGGCCACGTCCCAGACCCATTAACTTAAGAAAATAAGACTTAAAGTCACAATACAAAGTTGGCCGAATTGATTTCTCCTGATAACACTTGAAATCTCACTAGTTTGGCAACTTTTTAGTTAGATGATGGTGAGTGGTACTGAAAGTGCATGGGCTGGGGCCTGTGTGAGGTGTGACATACGGTATGTCGAACAAGTCTACACTACTTTAAATACTAGAGTCCCGCCCTTATCCATCAAACTTTAAAATATTACACCATTCCAAAATTTGAGAAAATAAAAATAGTGCCATATTTTTTTGAATTTACAATTCAATCCCAATATTTTTTTATAAATTTTAAATTTAGTCACCAATTTTTTAGAAAAATTACAAAATGATCCTTTAATTTTAATAAAAATTTCAAGTAAATCATTAAAATTTAAAAGTGTCAATTTAATCACAAGAGATAACAATGTTTAAGTCCACATCAACATTTTTGTCAAAAACAAAAAATTTAGAACTGATATGGAAAAACATGAAACTTTTAAAGCTAGCGAAGTTATCAGTAAAAAGTTTTAGGACCTTTTTAGAAAATTGAGGAGCATTAGGGCTGATTCGCCAAAATATAAGAAGTTTCAGGACTTAAGATATCTCTTTCCCATTTGAAGACCTTTTTGTCGAAGAAGATACCCCTGAACGCGAACTCATGTTTGAATATCTGCACATGCATGGAAGTTAAGTAGAAGGACCACCCGGTCAAATCCAAGGCTACCTTGCTGCTTAAGTTGTCAGCACCTGCATATTCCATTTCGCTACTGCTGCAAAAGCAATTTACGCCAAGGCAGGCATTTCATCATCAATTTGGGAACCAAAAGTTAGCTAAGGAGAGAATATTTGTTTCATTAAATTTAAAAACCACAACAAACAAATCCAGCCCTCCAAAAGGAGTTAAAGAGTTAAAAGGCCCGAAAAAAAAAAAGCTTTTACCTTTTAATTTTTCAATAGACGAATTATACAAAAGAATTTTGGTAACATGAAAAAGTAGTGAATCAAAGGAACTTTTCCGAAAAGAAATTCCCACTGATCTTTCTAATTTGTGGGTCGGCCTTTTCTAGTAGCAATCCCATTTTATGAACTAACCAGTTTTACACTTATACACGCAAGTGCAACCATGCATACGCACTTACAAAATTTTTTCTTCAATATCTTACTGTTTAAGAATATCCAAATTTTATTACTACATTTTTTTTATCTAAAACTAATTTTATTTAAATTTTAATATTATGTATGTGTGATAATCTATTGAAAATAATTTTATTAATTTTTTTATTAATTTTTGTGTTTTACTCCCTCTATCCCATAATAATTGAAATATTTTTATAGGTACAAAGATTAAAGTATATGTAATTTATGTTTTTTTTTTCAATTTTTCCCATAAAACTAAAATTAAAAAAATATTTTTGAATTTTGTTTAGTGATAGTCTAAATAATGATTAAAAAGTTTTTTTTTAAATATTTTGTAGTGAAAGTTTAAATGAAGATTAAAATAAATTATTTATTGAGTTTTGTGCAATGAGAATTTAAATGATAGTTGTAAGGTAAATTAGAAGTTGAAAACTTTTTAAAAAGAAAAATATTTCATTTTTTTTTTAGACAGCAAAAAAAGGAATATGTTTCATTTTTTTTTACAGATGGAGTATTTCCTAAAAATAAAAATCCATAAAATTTTAATAATATTGTAAAAAATTTACTTTCAATAAATTATTATAACCACATAGTACTGACTTTCAAATGAGATTGATTCTAAGCAAAAATAAAAAGAAATTATCTTTATTTAAGTTAAAAAATGAATTGGGTCAATAATTAGCAATAAAATTATAATTTCTCAGGTACACTTACAATATTTTTTTAAAATATACTATCTCCGTCCCATTTTAGTTGAAACATTTCTCTTGGCACAATTTTTAAGGTTTTTATCTTTTGTCCCATTTTTTCCCGTTTTGCCCTTCGGTTCACTTCCTAGAAGCTTCTTGTCGATGCCTCCTTGCTTCCTTCCCCGACCTCTCTGATGTCGTCACCTCGTCTTATCTGCATCGCTTCGATTGCCTTCCGTTATATCAGTCTCCATCTAATTGTCACATCGATCGTGTTGATTTTTTACCTTCCGCCGCATCAATAACGTTGGTCGCGCTAATCTCCGACCGTCCGTCGCATCGATCTTCTTCCGTCGCCGCATGGATCACGTTGATCTCCATCCGTTGTCGGATCAATCTTCATCCATTTGCTTCACCTCGATCATCCGTCCACTTCATCCATTCGTGTCAATATCCATCTGCTTGACCTTGATCTCTGTTTAGCAACATTGTCAATACCGTGTTTTGCAAATGATGGCCTTAATCAGGACTGGGGACGATGAAATCGATTCATGATGTTTAATCGACCTTTTGATTCTGAGAACTAGGAGGATTGTTAGGGATAAATTTGAAAATAGAGTTTAAATTGAGGGTAAAAGGGTAAATTAATTATTTAAGTTTTTTTAAAAAAGAAAATGCTTTAACTTTTTTAGAATAGCCCAAAAAGAAAAATATTTCATCTAAATTGAGACAAATAGAGTACTATTTAGTCTAGTCAACAAATTTTAGTTAGTTGTATGAATAAGCTTGTCGAAAGCACAAGAGAGAAAACTAGATGATTAACACATTTAAACAAATAATTAGGAACTTTGAATATTAATCTAGAAATTGTGGCCACCATATTAGTGATCATGATATATATATTAACAAAATAGACACGATGCATGTGCATTTGTCACATCTGAAACCCACACAAAATGGAAATTAACCAACATCTTCCACTGCTATTAACAAAAAATAAATCTAATAATATAATAACTACTTTTACCAGTGATTAATTAACTCTAATTACACTTTTATCTAGCTGCGCAATAACTAGCTAGTAATTCTTTTTTGGATCAATAGTAGCAGTACTCCAATATTATTATATTTACATGATTGAACAAGCGTTGGGGTTCTCATCGCTGAACATGGTGGTATAGTGATCGTCGAGGGTGGTCTCGGTGATGGTGGCGGTGGGCGGGACGGCCCTGACGTGGTTGGGGGGCGCCTTCTTGTCGTAGGCCTGAGCGACGTAAGGATTGGCTACGAGAGCATAGGGAACATAGGGCCAGAGCTCGCACTTCTTCTTAGTGGACTTGGCGGCGGCCAGCACCTTCCTGGGCTCCGCGTACCCGGTCACCGTCGCCTTCTGCTGCTTGAGATCGATGTCCACCGACTTGGCCCCTTTAACGCGGGAGAGGACGTTCTTGACCTTGCGGGCACAGCCTTCGCAGTCCATTCTGATCTTGATGGCCACGGTTTGCATCTGCTTCTTCTTCTTCTTCTTCTTGACGCTGCTGAATAATTCCGATAAATACTCCATAGTTCCTGCAACTCCCATTTTTACACTCAGCAGACTGGAAGTACCAGGTTGATTGATTGGGAGAAGTTTTAGTTAAATGTTTGAAGAAAGTAGAGTACTGTAGTAAGTGAAGAGGCAATAGTTAAGAGAAGAAGATTTACAACGCTTCCTTCAGGAGAGCTGTGTTGATTTATAGGGGCACAGGAGATGGGCCCATTCATCCTAAATACTAATAATGAAATTAATACTCCATATATCTTGACCTAAAACATTTTTCTTTTTTTTTTCTTTTTTCTTTTTAAAAAAAATGAGAAACTTAAAAGGTGGATACTTAAGATGGAAGAAAAAGAAATATTATTGTGTGGACTGATTCATGACTTGTGAGAACTCGGGAAACTTCCCTTCCATTAGGTCTGTCTCCTACTAGCCAGCTGGTACTCTTTGCTATGGAGAGACAATTAATAGATGCTAATTTTGATGTTCAATTTCATTAATTAATTATCGGGAGATCAAACAACATAACATATTGATATATATATATAAGCAAAGAAAATATTAGGTGAGATCATGTTTAAGATAAGCACTTATTAGGGATTTAATTTAATTAACCAAAAGATAGATTTCCATTGCCTTCTAAGTCTACATACGATGTGTCAAGTGGTTCGGAGAAGGATCCAATAGTTTAAGCACACGAAATACGGAGTAATTAGGGGCACTGCATGATTTTGCAAAGGTGAAAATGACCTCGCCAAAGGCAGGTAGATTAATTAAAAGCGATTGGTTAAAGGATCAATTAGATTGCTTTCAAGAAATAGGTAAATGCAGGTGAAGCTAGAATTTGAGGTGCCCACGTAGCAGCTGATCAGTTTGGGGAATGTGGCATCAAGGGTATTTGTAGGGCTGGAAAAGGACCACGTGGCATGAGCAACGGATGGGGGATCATATGGTGGCTGTTGGGATGGGGTTTGTCCACTTGTGATAAACATTGGCGGAGGGGTTTGGATTTGGACGGTGGCAACAGTAGAAAATAAAAGCAACGGAATTTGTAAAAGCAAGAAAAATAAAGTCCGATGACAAGTGGCGGCAGGTTTTGAATACCGAGCGTTTTCAGGCGGACCTCCCCTAACTAATTCCTCAATCTCTTTCCCCTTTTTACCATAAAATAATTAATTAGGAACGACCTTAACTTTATCCACTCCCTTACGTACAATTTTTTTTAATCAGAATAATATAAAAAGTTAGAATCAATTCATTTTAACGTAAGTCAATTAATTTTTTTTTATTTTTTATATTTAAAATTAATTTTATTTAAAAATTAATATTATGTAGATATAATAATTTATTTAAAAGTAAATTTTTATAATATTTTTTATTTTTTATGAATAAATTTTTATGATGTTGTTAATTTTTTATAAATTTTTCTTTTTTAATGCATTAAACTAGAAAAATTCATAAAAATTTTGTAAGATTACAAAAAATATATTTTTAATGGATTATTGTAGCTACATAATATTGAATTTTAATTAAAATTAGTTCTAGGTAAAAAAAAAAGATGTAAAAATAAATATAATTCATTTTGAGATCAATTGAATCAAGTGAAAACAAATTGGGTGTTAAAGTACAAAAGAATTAGCTACTTTATGAGCAACTGATACTTTATCCCTTGGAACAATAACCAGGGTGCTATAGGGGGCCTATCTCCAAGTTATTAGTAGTCAGTTGCACTATGAACACTGTCGATGGTGATAGCAGGATAGATCTTCTTAAAGCCTATAGAACCTTAATATAATCTAATACATAAACAGTAGCATAAATAGCCCTACATCTAGCTGCATTACTAGCCAGTAATAGGTTGTATAAGTCGGCCTCAAGAGTTGATGAGCAGGAAGGGAGATGTTGTCCTTGTTTTTATTTCGAAGGTCCATTCACACCCATCCATACCCAAGCTACAGCTCCCATATTTGAAGACTGTTTCTAAGCTTCATCCAAAATAAAAATTTTCGGCTTCAAATGCATGCATGGTTTCTATTTTCCTTAAAAACCCAAGTGTGGCATAAGGGATTGGGTTGGTTGTAGAAAGATTTAAGATATCGAGATTGGTATTCCCTAAAGATGAAGATTTGTTGTTGAAGGTCGTCTCTTCTTGTCATATATGATTGGGGATGAAACGGGGCATTTTGAAATCACACATTCGTTTCTTCTTAACTAAGGAAGCCAAAGTGTTGAGACTTGGTGAGTGAACCAGTCCAGCTGCTAGGACTTATGGTTTGTAAGGAAGGATGTGAGCTATGTTTCAAAGGATGGAAAATTTTGAGCAAATGAAGTGGGGCAAAAAATTAGCCCTGACCTTTTTTACTCCTCTACAATCCCAAAATATGTGCAAAAAGGTTTTAGTTGCCACTACGCATCTAGAGCAAAGGTGATTAGCAAGTCCTCTATGTTTTGCTAAATTTTCTGTTGTGGGAAGTACGTTTAAAAAGCATTTTTATAAGAAGAGTTTGAATTTTTGTGGAGTGCTAAATGCCCACACCTTTTTAAGATTCATAGATAGATCTAGATAAGGAGATGCAATACCTCATGTCTCACATAGGAAGTCTACATGATTTCTAATGTATATATATGACTCGAAGTCTTAGAGCTTGATCACCTAACGTTTATTCTTTTTATAAAAGAAAGCACATGTAGTATGAGCGGGTGTTCTGTTAACTGGTTTTAGACATGGGCCATCACAAATGGTATCAGAGCTAACTCGGTTCTATGATGGTGTAGACTGCACTTCTGATTTTATATAAGCCGAGGCTTGATTCTATTCTATCTGTTTTATATACGGTTCATATCCATCACCTACTAGGTTCATAATTTTGAATCTATTTGTTGCCCAATGAGGACGTTAGGCATATAAGTGGGGGAGATAGTAATACCTCGCGTCCCATATGGGAAATATGTGTGATTTATGATGTGTATATATAATTCTAAGTCTTAGAGCTTGATCACTTAGTGTTTATCCTTTTCACAAATATAGCCATGTGGTGTGGGTGGGTGTTCTGTTGACTGATTCAGAACTTGGGCCATCATAGGAGCTAAAGTTAAAGATGTTGTTGATGAGTTTAGTAAGGGTGTTGATTATTTTTGGAGCTTCAAATTGTATCTCTATTTGTACTGAATTCCCCTGAGTTGTTTCCCAACTATATGACTTTGTTTTGTCTTTTCGGATAAAAAAAAAGTATGTGATTTGAAGGATTCTATCAATGATGTGGTTTGCGAAAATTTGTTGTAGCACTTTTATAGACCATTGTTTATTTTTTAAGTCCATTAGTTTTTAAAACCCTGCATGTTGGTTTTGCATTGATTTGATAAGTTTGGTCTTGAGAGATGTGCTAGGTCAAAGTCTGGGATCCAGTTATCTTCCCAAACCCTAACAGATACCCCATTTCCTAGAATCTATTAATAATAGCGAGTAATAAGTTTCTTCCATATATGAGGCTTTTCTATACTTTTGAAACCTTTAGAGTCCAACTTGTGGGTATGAAGAATAAAATGCAATCATCTGTAAAGAAAAGGTAACTAATAATATGACTACTTATACTCACTTTTAGACCTAAAAGATGGCCTGTGTCCTGCAACTTGTGTAGATGACTAGATAGGACCTCATCATATAGGATAAAAAGATAAGGAGATAAAGGATCTCCTTGATGAATATCAACAGATAATGAGAACCAACCTGTTGTGTTCCCATTAACTAGAACTAAGTAAGATACAGTTGAGATGCATTGCTTGACCAAGTGTACATTTTACAAGCAATTAGGTTCATCCCAATACTATCCTAAGCATAAACCCTAGCCGCATGCCACCCTTTCCCCCTCTCTGAAAAGGTCTCTCGAACATTGGCTTAATTGGTCGAATCCGACTTGTTTTCCAACCAGATTTGGTCATCATTCTTTAATTTTTATGTTATTTCTTCAAATAATCAATTTTATCAGCAAAGTTTTCTTTTTTACTTTTATCAGATTTAGTTTTTTTTCCCGTGATAAATGAGGTTGATGGGCTACAAATTAAAGAGGCGACAATAAAAAGTTCTACTTGAAGGAGTCAGCCGATCTGCCCACTCATAGTAGATTTGAAGCTAGTGTTAGTGTTTGTTAGTCCAACTGTTATGCTAGGTTTGCATTCCTTATTTTTTAAGTTTTTTTCTACCAGTTTATATGTTCGAATACCGTATATACTTATGTGTTATCTACAATTTTTCTGTGTAATACGGTAGTGTAGGGACACTATGAAAGACATGACTTGAGCCTATTATCTCTATAAAGTTCAGTGTTTGTATCTTATTAGTAGATGTCATATGACCTTCAAGTTAATGAAAAAAAAATTCATTAAAAAAAAAAAGATGATGCTGTGACCCGGAGAATAAAAACGGACAACCTTTCACAACTAGATACTACTACCTTTCTATTCTCCATGAGGATTACAAGTACAATCTACATATAAGGATAGTGGATACAAATTATGAGAAGTTATATTAAGTACACTGAGAACAAACTTTTAATGTACAATTATGCATTCAAAATAATGTAACCAGCTCTTAAACTTTTTATTTGATTTTAGTATTTTTTTTTTTTTTAAGAATGATCATTCACCTCATTAATAGTATGTATTATAAATTAAAGTATAAGTTAAAGGTATTAAAGAGTACAGCATAGGTTATAAATGTTTGTTTGTCAACAATCACGGATAATAGGTTCTCTATTTAAATGATTGAGTTCTTTAAAATTCAAAAAGGAAGGTTTTCATAATTGTGAAATAAACTATATCCTCATATTTTTACTAAAGGAAATTTGAAAAAGAAAAATGGAAATTTTTTTGCAATCGTTTAAGGTCATCTAAAGCAACATTTAATTGTATAGAATTTCCTTCAATGAAAATATAAAGATGTAACATGCCTTTCAGATAGAAAAAAGGATGTAACATGATTAATTTTAAGGAGGTAGAAACCATGTCTTGTAAAGTTCAGAAAGTTCATTTTTTAAAGTGGGAAAACATGTTTTATATGGTTTCTATCTTTATTAACATATATGAATTCTTAACTTTAGAAAATAAGTTTCAACATTTTTTTAAACCGGGCGGTTATGTGCAGTTATACTATTAATGAGCAAAATAACAACCAAATGTATAACTTGATCAGTATCTTCCAAAAAAAGGGGCATTCACTACCCTAATATATAGTATAGAAATGCCCTATTTGTTTCCTTCCTCTGTGTTAGATTTAATTAGGATTTCATAATCACTCTTATTGAAAGAAAAGAGATTTAGGGTACCACGTAACAAGACCTACTTACATTTTCATAGACTTAGCTCCAGGTTCAAACATGATGCTTCCCCATCCTAAGTCTTATGGCTAATTTCATATTTTGACTTAACTATGCATTAACCCCTCACGTTTCATACACAATATTTCATCCGTCTCACAAAACTTGACTCTTTTATCCTTTTTAATTAAATTTTGATTTAAATATATTTTTATTAATTTATATTATAAAATTTTTTTAAAATTTATATTTATAAACTATAATCTTTAAGGTACCATTTTCTTACACAAAAAATTTAATATTTTTCTATAAAAATTAAAAAAAAATTAATTAATTGTTGTAAATGGTAAAAAGGGCAAACATTGCAAAAGACAGAGAGTGTATAAATATATATATACTATATATTTTTTTTAAAAGTAATACCAAACAGGGAAAGTGATGTCCTAGGCAGAGCAGAGGCTAGCGAGGGTTCGGCTCCTCTGGCACACTAGGCAGGTCGGGAGGGAGACGGGTCTGACAGAGGCCGGTCCAAACAAGTTGCTTAAATTAGGCTGGCCATCTTTATTTTCTGTTTTTAAGACATGACCAGCAGATCGAGTGGATACGAGATGACACATTTACATCTCTACAAGAGATCTAGAGGCCCCGGATCAAGGCCGTAAGCATGCATGGCATGGACAAGTCGTAGCATCTGGCCGGCACCACTCAACGCCATGACCAAATTAACGCTTCAGTCACCATCGCAATTCGCATGCAGTCGCCGTAAAAAATGCGCCAACTTTGGATTCGGCACGTTAACATATGCCATAACTTCTCATATAGCAGACAAATACAGGTGAGCGACAACTCGTAAATTTATTTGCACCCTTAACTCTAAATTCCACAAACTTAACGCGAACCTACCTAATCCTACTGAATCGGTGGCAAAGGATGATCAATAAAAAATTCACGGCTCAAGAGCTCCAACAACGATGAGGACAAAACGGCTCCTACAGGCTTCTTTTCCTTTGAAAGGACAATTTGTCAGACACTTGGTGAAATGAAGGTCAATAATTATTGGGCTGGCCCTAAGTGATTGAGAACAGTGGAAGTTGGTTTGTGCGAAAAATAATTAAATTGTTGAAAATGTATGAACGATTATATATGGCAAAAGGAGATGCTTCAACCAATAATACCTGTCCATATACCAGATGATTCCATGCACTTTTCAAGTTTGTCCATATACAAAGCAGAAGATAGAAGACTAAAGTTGAGGAGGAAAATAACAGCTTAAGACAAGAATTTGTATGTTTATGAGCTTCTTTATTACCCTGAAACAGCTGGTAGCTAAAACCCCAAGCCCCAGCGCTCCACGTATGTCTATTATGTACTTGAGAAGCTTCAAATATCAAACTAGTGGACCAAATATATAGTAGATGTTAGACTAAAGAAACATTTACAAAATTTCCTCATCTTGCTTTTCGTGATCTAATTGGTTCCCAAAAAATTAAATGGGTTCTAGACCCAGCCAACCTTTTCTGAATCCAATCTAATATTAAAGCTAGCTAGGATTTTAATAAACTTATTAGTTCATCTAGCATTTATTAAGATTAAAATTACATTAAACTAAAAAATACCATGTTAAACTACTTAATTTCAAGGGTTTACACTACTAAAAAAAAGGTGATTTCCGATGAAAATTTCCAACGGTTAGCTTTCAAAAAATGCCGTTTTCAGTGGATAGCCATTGGAAACACATTAGTCGAGTTCTAATATGCACTTTCAAATTAAGGGTGAACTTGTCAGGGTTTCAAAGGAATATAGGAAATGGTGGACCTCCTGACAGAACAAAAAAAGTAGAGAGGCCAAAATTGGAAGGAGGGGCTGGGCGTGATGAGCGGAGATATGCCGACGTAGTTGCTGGTAAGCATAGCTGGGTACAGGGGAAGGGGTTATCAGAGTCAATCAAATGAAGTCTGGGTAGGAATTAAAGTGTAAGCTCGGAAATAAGAATAGAAGTGGCTCCAGAAATGTGCCGTCAGGGAGGTAAATAACTAAACTTCCAGACAATCAAGTCACTTCAACGCCTCTGTGATGAAGAAGAAATTGGGCCATGCAAAATCAAATATATTGGAGAGCTACGGGTCAAGCTAGAGTGTCATTATGTGGAGGAGAAGGATGTTATATGTTAGCGGATGGCGCCGACTAGTTTCCTTAGTGGTTCAAGTGGGTTTCACCTTGGACGAAGGATCTTAACAAACCAGGCCGAGTCGTGTGGCTGGATATAGAGGGTCTTCCTTTGCATGCGTGATGTGCAGAGAAACTAGCAACAATTGCTATTTTATGGGGCAAAATAATTGTAGTAGTGTAGTTTTCTCGCGAAAAGGAGCAGATAAGTGTTGGGAAGGTTTGTGTGGTAATTCAAAGCTTGGAACAGATCTTTAAAGTCTTAAAAGTGAAAGTCAATGACAAGATTTTTCAAGAAGAATTTCCAAGAAGAATTGGTGATCAGTAGGCCGAAATTCAAGAGCAGCAGATTTCGTGTTCTTGATGATTAAATGAGGCAGATGCTTGAGGCACCATTCTCTGAAGAAGAAGTTAGAGCTGCTGTGTGGAGCAAGGCGCCTGGTCCCGACAGGTTCTCCTTCAATTTTTTTAAAGCAGTTCTGGGATGTTGTTACAGAGGATGTGTTGAAATTTATGGTCCAGATTGACAAAAATTAATGCAAGTTTGACAAAGGATGTAACTCATCCTTTATTACGTACATTGGTTCCGAAAAGATGCAACCTGACAAACTTGAGTGACTATCGACCGATCAGTTTGGTGCCTTGGTGGGCTGCCAATATAAAATCATTGCAAAAGTGTTTGCTGAAAGATTGAAACAGTAATTCCAAAACTGATTGGTGAAGTTCAAACAGGTTTTGTTAAAGGAAGATAAATTTTAGATGGAGTTCTTGTCGTCAACGAGTTGGTAACAGCCTCCCGATGACTTATTTAGGACTCCCGGTAGGTGAAAACATGAGAAAAAAATAGTCTTGGCGGCTGGTAGTGGAGAAAATTGAGAAGAAACTTAATTCTTGGAAGAGCAAATTGTTATTGGTCAGTGTTAGGTTGATTTGATTAAATCCGTTCTGGGAAGTTTGCCATTATATTTCTTCTCTTCGTTCCGTGCCTTGGTGTGTGAGGTGTCATTTTAGAAAAATTGCATGGGTGGCTTGGAAAAAAACATTGGCTAGTAAACACGAGGGGGGTTTAGGGGTTGGGAGCTTGCAAGAAAAAAATCTGGTGCTTTCGAGGAAATGGTGGTGGTGGAGGTTTAGGAAGGAAGGAGAGTCATTAAAGCTATTTTGGGGCCAGCTGACGAGTTGGAAATTCCAAAGAAGAATGTGCAGTAGGTGGGGTTTGGGAGGAGATCATAAAGGCAGGTTTTGCAATTGAAGAAAAAGGGGTTAACTTCGTTAGCTCTTTCAGGAAAGAATTCGGGAGAGGGCATGAGGTTAATTTTTGGGATGATGTGTGGGTAGGGAATAAGAGTTTAAAAGAGGAATTCCCCATTTTGTTTCGGTTAGAGGTGAATAAAGAGTGTGTGGTTACTAGCAAAGGAGGGAGAGAGAGGGGGGAGGTGGCTGTGGGTTTGGAGCTGAAGTAGGAACTTAAGGAGTAAGGAAGCAGAGCAAGTGTCTGAACTTAACGCTCTTTTATCAAATGTTTCTGTTTCAACAGATGCAAGGGACGTGTGGACCTGGTCGCTTGATCCTGTTGGCTCTTTCTGGGTGAAGAAATTAGCTACTCTGCCGGATGACTTTCTGCTGCAATCGGACCCGTCGATGCCTGCTTTCTCCTGGATTTGTCTGCTGCCACAAAAGGTGAATATATGTGTCTGGAAAGCAGTACTTGGCCGGCTCCCAACAAGAACAAATTGGGCGATCAGAGGTGTGGCAATAGAAGATTTACGTTGTCCGGTTTGCAGTGAGGAGGAGGAATCGGTTGTTCATGCCTTGGCTCGTTGCAGGGTCACGTCTTGCTTGTGGAGGTCTGTTTATCTGTGGTGGCAGATCTCCAGTCCCCCTCCCTTGGATACCGTAGATGCGTTCGAGCTGGGTAGAGGGCAGCGGTTAACTGGAAAGGTGAAACAAGTGTGGCAAGCTGTGTGCCATGTCACTTTGTTGGTTATGTGGAAATCCAGAAACAACACTATCTTTAATGCGAGGCCGGCTTCTGTTTTACAAAAACTGAAGCTTTTGTGGGTGCACTGGACTGGCTGCTTAATCCTTGCCAGGCTATTATTAACGGTCTGTAGTGCAGGATTTTCAAGTTCTATGGTCTAATACGTGGGGGGGAAGATGTGGGTTGTTCGAACAGAGTTGGCAGCTAGCCCATGGCTAGTTTACGTGTCTGTGTAATTCCTTCTTTTTATTATAATTACTTTTAATTGCTGTTCAAACAAAAAATAAATCGTTCCTACTAATATACACGCCAGGAAAAGAAAATAAAAACAAATCCCTTTGAGAATTAATTAAAACTCCACCAAAAGTTACGAAAGTATTGCGATTGCAACATATAAACGAAATCCCTCCCTAAAAATCTTCTTTATGTTTTCTCTTCCGATACTTCTATTCCAAGACACATCTATAAATAGATGTCGCACGTGTCGCACGTTCATTCGCTGATAGTTTGACTTCCGATACTTCTATTCCAAAACCTTTCATTTCCAATGGAATACAGACACATGTAACCTCAAATACAGCAAACAACAAAACGCGGCGATTTCCATAATTACCTTCATCAATAAATACGTGTCGCACGTTCATTCGCTGATAGTTTGACTTGGACCCAATTCAAATATTTTTACTATGCCGCCATATTCATTTGGAAGATGACACATGTCATTTATTTTTACCATAATAAATTTTTTTAATTAGAGGTCTACTAGTTCGTACCTTTAACGTTCAAAGGAAACTACACTCCAACCATGTTTTCCTATCCACTAACCAACTATTTATTCCCATCCCACTAAGTGGCAGTTTTTGAACTCAGTTAACTTGATGTATTGGTGCACTTACTAGAACAGTTACCATCCCCACTATCATCTAACGCAGTTATCCACTATATATAGTTAGTTTCATGTGTCAATTACAATGTTGGTATATTATACAGAACAGTTTTAAGTTTTGCCCTTCCACCAAATCTCTACGCCACGTTCGGCTGTGCAACAGGAGGCTGTGTTAAGCAGGAGGTTTCTTGGTTGTCCACCCGTCATTCAGTACGCCCAGCTTCTGCAACAGTGCTTCTATAACATCGTCCTACACAAATCATTGATTATATCAGTTGCCAATAACTGTTGATTTCTTTCACGGTAGCAATGTATCTAACACATTTATGTAATTTACAAGTAAAAACCCATTTCCAACCCACATAAGCCAGTCAAGCAGTAAGGAATAGCACATCTCATGTAGTTTTGAGTTCTCAGGTTTTAAGTGTAATCAACATTTTAACCTACATAAACTCACAATGTTATACTATGTGTTCATTCCAAGTGATTTCACAGACAACTAAACACATCACACACAAGAATACCTACCATCAATATATGTAACTAATCTTTCTAAATTTCCATATCACATAGGCAATTTGCAACTCACACAAAGAACTGCAGCAACATGCACAACCAAATCGCCAGACAGGTATTTTGTTTCCGCCATATTTCTAATCAAAATATTTTAATCAAGTTATTTATGATGTTTTATAATGCATTCATGGCAGGGCAATCAGCAACCAAGCATAGCCAACAGAAATAGAGAAAGGTACCAACAAACAAATAGGTTCAAAATTAATTATGTTAATCTCATGCAATCTGTTTATATTTCTTGCCTCTTGTGTGTGTTTCCTACTTTACATTCTTAAGATTCATTTCACATTAGATAATATATTGTAAGCAACTCCTCAAGGAAAGTGCAATGTGATGGCACATTCCTATAGCCTAACCTGTAAAAATAAAAAATTTAATTTAGTTTTTTTATTTTCTAAAAATGTAGTGACTCAATTTTGCATTTAAATGTACTAATTCCCTCCATTAATTTCATTTTTCTTTCCCGCCCATAACCTTTGTTCTAAATACATGTTCTCAGTTACTACTTTCTATTATCATTTTTAAACATTTTAATGCAGAACAAAATAGATGTTATCCTAGTTATCTCAATCGGATTCGTAAAAACCTTGGACCATATTTGCACCAAAGCCCCTTCGATTTCTAATCATATTCTATTTTTAGGACCATACACATGCTCATGTTGTACATATTTTCAACTTCAGACATAGCCATTGCAAAACTCTAACATGCATACACTGTTTTTGCAAGTAGCAGATTTATCTTTTCCATAAGGTCATTCTTTTCATATTTTTAGATAGATTTTTATTCATTCATATTTCGTAAGTATCAGGCCATCAAATCAAAATAATTATACATGCTCATGTCTTTGTTATATAGAAACAGTTACAAATAACATAGGCACACAAAATTTTTTCACATTCATCTCATATTCCTAGATTGTTTAAATCTAACAGTGCCTAGAATTTTTTACACTGTAGATCAGATTGCACCTGCCCTTAGCTCCACAACTCATGTCCTTCACCAAATTGAATCTTCATAGCCAAGAACAGAAGCAGCACTTTAATCCACTCTCCAAGTTTCTATTTAACTGTGACTATCTTTCCTAATTTACATTTTAGATATATAAAGGTTTTAAGTTTGACCTAAAATTGTTGTATTACAATCAAACTTGCCTAACCAATGTCTACATAGACAAAATGAATGAGCTGGAGGCAGATGTAGCGGCTTTAAAGGCTAGGTTGGCGCTGTACGAAGGGGATAACACTTCTGTTGACACTAATCCAAAAGAGGATGATCTTAATGATTAATGCTTTTTAATTTCTTAGCCATTTCTTATTTTTGCTTACAAGACTCGATTTTTATTTCTATTGCTTGTAAACCTGCTATTCCTACTTTCTTTGTTTATATTTTTGGTTTTCATGTCATTAAATCTCTATCCTAATGCACAAGCACATTGAATTTCCTTAGGCCTACTTATTGTTCTACATTAAATAATCTGTCCATATGAGTTTAGCAGACTATTAGTTAACCCAGATCCATGTTAATAGACAGTAATTCATTTCAGCGTAGCTTTCAATTTTATAGCTTTCAATTTTATAACAAGCAAACAAGATAGGGAATGTTCAGATTAAAATACATAAAAAAAATATAGAATACATAGCTTGGAGTCATCCTCATGCATGCTACCTTCCATCAACCCTATCCAATGGCTAACATGTGTGTCTCGGTGTACATGAAACATAGTAATTAATTCGGTCAAACCCTAAGTTAATGAGAAAACAAAATAATTATCGTATGGTGGGGATGGGTTTTACCTTTACTGTATTAGCCCCACATCGAAAGAAGGCACGTATAATAGACAAGCCACCCATTCGGCAAAACAAGTACAACCACCACCAGCATGACGGGACACTCATCTTCCGGGGATAAAGAATGTCTATCTTCCAAATAACCCATAAAGGCTCTTAAAACTATTAAGACACATTTTTTAAATCATTAGGGTTTTCCTTAAATCTATTTCTGGGAAGTTCAATAGGTGAGAAAGAAGAAGGAACCGTTGCAAGATTTAACGGATAATATTCAATCAGGAAAATACCTATGGTTTTCAAAAGTTTTACAAGTAGATCTTAGATAACCTGCTGTTTTTTTGAAGATCTTTCTCTTCAATAGGTTAATCAGAGTTAGTAGGAAAGTAAAATGATGGTAGAAGATTTGAAATCGGACGAAGGAAACAAAAATCCTAATTTATAAATGCAAATGTATTCAAAAAATATTGAGAAATCATGCAAGAAACTTTTAAGAGAATGATAAAGAAGAGAACCGAGAATCGATTGATGAAAAAAAAAATCTAGAGAAAATTTATGCTGCGAATAGCGGCTCCAGTGCCAAAAAACACATACATACGGTAGAGAAGACGCCGGAATATTCATCCCTACGATGGTGATGGACCGAAAAATTCAACCAGCCAATGCAACACTAATTAAATCCATAAAATTCTAGAGAGATACAAGAGAGAGAAAGAGAAAGAGAGGCACAAATGATTCAACTCTGAAAAATTCGGCTTTTATGTCCAGTTTTTTTTTTCAAATTGCACCCATTCATCCCTTATATCTCATCTTCATTGCACAAAAGGTCCCTGATCTTTGCAACCTTTAGCAATCTGACCCCAGTATTTGTTAATGTCCTGCATATTTTGTTGGGTTGGGTTAATTCCCCTAATTTTTTTTTGGTCCAAGTTTATTTCTCAGGCCCATGTTTTAATTAGACTAATTCATGTCTCTAGCTCATGTTTCTGTTGGACAAATAATCCCCAGGCTTCACTTGTTTGGCTATTGTTAGAGCCCATGCTTTTCTAAATGTGTTGTGTTGTTAAAATTTGGGCCACATTATTCCTTATTTGTAAAAGTTTTTAAATAATTTTTCCTTTTAAATATTTTTCAATATGTGTGTACTTGGAATGTTATTTGATACATTATATTGTATTTAACTAATTTTTAAAACTAATAGTTTATATTGTATTTAACTATTTTTTAAAATTAATTACTTCTCAAGAATTTGTTTATTAGAACTTGCTTAACATTATTAACAAGTACTTAACACTCCCTTAGTCCCTTCATCCCAAAACTTTTGCTTAATTTATTTTTTGCAATTAATCTAGGATTGTTTATTTTGAACATTTTAATATATAAATAAAAAATCCTTACATTTGAATAATAAATCAAGGCATGTAGCTTCTAAATATATATTTTTTATTTTTTTTCTAACAAACAATAATATAAATAAATTCAAGTCAAAATACAATAAAAAGGCAAATAGAGCAAAATTTTTAGGACAGAAGGAGTATTTAGTTACTAATAATTTAAACTAATTTTCAAAATAGGGAAATAGGGAAATAATATTTTAATTTGCTAATAAAAAATAATTTTCTTCTTCAAAATGAATTTTAGGCATTTATTTTATACTGTGATTGGAAAACATATTTCTATATGAACTACTACCCATCTATTAGACGGGTTATGAAACTAGTTCTTTTGACTGTATTATAGTATTTGTGAAGAAACTAAAGGAAACTAAATGAATAAATAAAACTAGGTGATTTGATCCCTACCTAAAACCCTCTTTCTCATATGATCCCCTACTGGTGCATTTGGCTGATGATCCACAAAACATTAAGATGTAAGCACACTAAAATATTTAATTGGTGTTAAAAACAAATAGTTAGAAATGAACGTGATAAAATGGTTAGGAAATATAAAACCAAGATATTTAAGGAGCAATATACAAATTCAACTTGCTATATGGAGTTGATCTACACCAATCCAAAAAATTATTGTTGTAAAGGAACCATAAAAGCCAATCAATCTTTTATTTTCCTAAAAGATAGGTTTATTGCAAGATGCTCCATGCAACGAACCTAGGACTTTTCGTGGCTTTGTTTGTTATGAATCTAGGGATAGGCTTTATATTTGTGTTGAATTAATTAGCTAATTTGTGTCCTTTTCTAGGATGTTTTTATTTTTTTGGTTGTTTGTAGCTTCATCTACCTTCCTCTAATATAATGCATCTAAGGGTGATTTTGACTTTTCTTTAATGAGGGGGGATTGTAGAGCTGACATGTAGCATACATTCTTTTTTTAGTAAATTAGCTGTAAATTTTTGCACATGATTTATTAGATATACCTTTGATCCTCTGATACAATATGATAGTTATACATGGCTATCAAAGCCACAATTTGTTTGTAAGCCAAAAATTATTTGTAAATAAAAAATTGTGGCTTTGACCGACATGTGTCACTAATATATTGGATCAAATGGTCAGAAGTAGATGTGGTAAATTATGTGTAAAAATGTACAGTTAATTTGGTAAAAAAGAAAAGTATGTCATGTGTCTGTTCCACAATCCCCCTCATTAAGGAAAAGTCAAAATTACCCTTAGATGCATCCTGCTTTATATATATATATTTAGATTTCAAATTAAATATTATAACATTATCTCTTTTTAAAATGATTATATAGATACTATTTGATACAAAAATTTGAATATAAAATTATCCAATATTTATTTTCTTCTTCTACCTACAAGAATTGTATTGTAAAAAAATATACTATTGTTTTGATTAAAAATAAAAATAGCGTAACATTTACTAAAACTTGAGATTTTTTTTTATCACGCCTTAAGGTTTGTTCAACTCAAAAAAAAATTGAAAGACTTTCAAAGCTTGTGAATTTTCATTGATATAATATTTGATTAGATCAAGAGAAAATTTTAGACCTTATCATGATTCTTACACACTTTTTAAAATTTTGAATTTGAGTTTAACTTCATCAATTTGGGAGTATTTGGGAGTGCTAATTTGAAGGGAAGTATTAGTCTACTTTATGTTGAATGCTCTCACATAGTTGTTATGTTTAGTATTAATCATACAAATGTTGATTTTGTATGCTTTGACTATTTGAATTTGAACTTGTTTTCTATGGAAGTATCTTGGCCAAGTGAATGCTTTTATGAATTTCTTTTAATCCAAGTCAAAGCATAAGAGCATACATCTTGCATATACTAGGTTAATCAACTAGTTTCACAGAGTTTTAATCTATGTACATATACAGTTAGCCAATTGCAACCACAGTGAGACTAGCTCTCACAGGCTTCCTAGGTAGGGGCCAAGGACGACCATGTCATCCTACATGAGCTTCAAAAGAAGGAAACTATTCCAAACTTTAATGCCTCGCAAAGTAAGGCCCCTTAAGTGTTTGGTCAGGTGACTTCAACAAGATAGGAGCTTTCTAATTTCCTTGTGCAACATTAGCTCAAAGGACGTTTCGACAAATACTATTGATTAAGTTAGTAATTCTTTGGGGAGGAGAAAAATAGAGCTCCAATAAGTTTAAACAACATAAAACACTAATTGGATCAACTAAAGACACCCCGCATATGATAAATGCCTTTTCTCCCAACTATTTACTCTTCTAAATCTTTGTGAAGCTCAATATCATTTGACATCATTATCAATGATGAAATTAGCACTCCCAAATACTTTATGGGCAACTTCCCTTCATTAGTATTTGGGAGTTTCACTTCAAAAAAGTAGATAAATTTGAAACTTTTGCTGCTAGAAATATTTTAATATTTTATAATATTATGTTAAGAATATTTTAAAAATGACTAATATAAAAATTTGAGTCAAACTCAAATATCTTTAAGGGGATGTGTATATTAAAAATATTATTCCATATTTCCTCCATAATGGTCACTTTTATTTTTAGAACAAATTTATTTATTCGGCATTGCATTATAATTCTATATTTTTTTAGTTCTTGAAAATAATATATATGGATTTAAACTATAGAGAATGATCTAAAAAATTGAATGTCTAGCATAGATCTAGACTAACAATATATAAAAAAAATATGAGTTACATAGTGTCTATGTGCTATGATGAATTTAGTCAGTGATAGCACTTTGTAGTAAATTCTATATATATCATTAGGTCAACTTGAAAGTACAAATATTTTTTAAATAGATAATTTGAATTATAATTTTGAGGTAATAAATATATTTTTTACATCTCATTGAAGTATAATTAATTTTAATTTGAATCAAATTTGTTTAAATTTTTCTGCATTATATTTTGTAATCAGATAATATTGTCATGATCCTTGGTTTTTTAATAAAAATATGATCTGATGACCATATTTTATCTATTTTTTAAAAATTCCCATGGTAACTAGGTTCCATTTTATCGACCTTAATGCCAACTAAATCACTACCTGGTAAGCATCCCACATTGGAAGAAATATGAATGAGTGTGGCCCAAATATGAAATCATAGCCATTTATATATTAAGGTTTAACATTTTTATAAATTATTAAATTTTTCTGGATTTTTTCCTTATTGGGCCTAAAAATAAAATAAAAAATAATTATTATTATTATGAAAATATTTTGAAGGTAAATAATCTTCATGTACAAAATCTAACTTGATTTTTAACCTTCATCAACTACAACATAAAACTTGACTTTAATTAGTAGGGATATAAAAGAAAACTTTTGTCATAGTAACTTGAAGTGTTTAATTAAGTACCATGGATCTATTGAAAATTTCAATGGCATAAGGAAAATATTATGGATTTTAAACTAGAATTTGTTGGGATACTATTCTTCAATTTATTAAGAAACTAATGGCAATTTTAAATTTAGAAGTCTTGATCTATTTATCTTGTACATATAATTCAAATAAAATATGTATTTATCTGTCATTTTTCTTATGCCATTGAAAGTTTCAATAAAATTAATATTGGAAAATTTTATACTCAAATTTTTTGTATCAAATAACATCTTTATATTCATTAATAAAATGATAATATCATAATATTAATTTAAAAATTTTTGTAAGCTAAAAATTGCAGCTTCAACTGTCATGTGTCGCGATCATATTACATCATAGGGTCATGAGTATATGTAGTAAAGCATTTACAAAAATTTGAGGTTAATTTAGTAAAAAATTAAGATATGCCGTGTATCAGTTCTACAATCTTTTTCATTAAGTTAAAGAACCACTTAATATTTATTTTAAAATTTAAGGGTGATTTTTTTTCCTTAATATATATATATATATGTAATAAGATACATCTAAAGGTAATTTTGCTTTTTTTCAAAGTGAGAGGGATTGTAAAGCTATCACATGATACACTTTCCCTTTTTTAATAAATTAATTGTAAATTTTTTCACATGGCTTACGGCACATACTTTTGACCTTCTGATGTTGTTGACACCCAATTCCATCCGACTATTGAAAATTAAAAAATTTAAAAAAAATTTAAAATTTAAATTTAAAATTATTATTATTAATTAATTAAAAAAAAGAAGAAAAAAATTAAATTAAATAGTTTAGGGGGGCATTTTTGTTTCGTAAGGTTAGATAGTAAATTTATATATATATATATATATATATATATATCAAATATAAAAGGGGAAGTTTTTGACAAAAATAAGAATTTTGGGGTAAATATGACAAAATTGAGAAATTTGGGAAAAATCTGATGAAATCTGAAAATTTGGTAATTTTTCGCATGATTTTTGGGCCAAACAGTCAATTTTGGGCCAAATTGACAGAACAGACAAATTTGCGCCAGTCAGTAATTTCGTGAAAAATTTGCGCCAGTCAAAGAAAGATGAAGGACTAAAACTGTTATTTAACCAAATTATGAGATGAATCTGTTTTTAATTAAATTTCGAATTATTTTTATATAAAAGGAATCCAATGCTCCTACCCATATAAATAAGGGTCTAAAACTGCAAAGAAAAACAAAAAAAATCAAGATTAGTGCCCCTAAATTAAAAAAAGTAAAAACTATAGCTTAGTCCCTGGCTCTCCTCCCTTCTCCAAAAAAAAACTAAACTTCTGTTTAAGGCCCCCCCGCTCTCTCCGTCGATCACCGTTTTCTTTTTTCGAAACTCTCTTTCTCCTCTCACCATCGCCGTTATCCACCCTTCCCCTCACCTCGCCGTCGCGTCGCCCTCCTCCGCCTTGCTCCTCCCTCCACTCGCCGGTCGTCGCCCCTCTCCCTTTCCTTTTCTTTCTCCTTCTCTCTTTTCGTTCCTCTCTTCCCTTTTCCCCCGTCGCGTCCTCACTCCCACTTCGCCGTCGCGTCGCCCTCCTCCGCCCAGCTTTTGTCCTCCCTCGCCGTCTTCTCTCCGTCACGCCTTCCGCCCATCCTCCTCCTCCCTCGGTCGCACTTACTGTCCGCCGTTCCCTTTCGTAGCCCTCTCTCGGCCAGGCCCTTGCTGCCCTCACCGTCGTCCAGCAGCCCACCGTCGCCGTCCGCGCTCCCCCCACCATCCCTGCCACCGCCGCACCTTTGGATTGAGTGTAAAATGCCGGAAAAACAACGTAACCCGACCCGCCAGATTCAAGCTACCATCTCTTTTTGGGTAAAACTCTTCTTTAATCCTTGATTTATTCTAATTTCATTCATTCAAGTCACTAACTTTTTTTTATTTTTGTAGAACTAACAATAAACTCTTGTGTTTATTTATTTGTTTTTCTTTTCTTCTTTCTTTTTTTTTTTATGGAAGGTTATACCTCTTACTCTTATGTGGATGGCCAAAAGCCCCACCTTATTTTTTATTTATTTCTTTTATTTACTTATTGTCATTTTACTTACTTTTATATACTTTATGCACTTTAATTTTTAAGTAGATAGCTAAACGTCCCACTTTTTTTATTTATTTAATTTTCTGAGTTTATTTACTTTATGAACTTTTTATTCTTTTAAGTGGATGGCTAAACGTCCCACTTTATTTATTTATTTAATTTTCTGCGTTTATTTACTTTATGCACTTTTTATTTTTTTAACTGGTTGGCTAAACGCTCTACTTTATTTATTTATTTAATTTTTTGTATTTATTTACTTTATGCACTTTTTTATTTTTTTAAAGTGGTTGGCTAAACGCCCCACTTACTTTATTTATTTAATTTTCTGCATTTATTTACTTTATGCACTTTTTATTTTTTTGAATGGATGGCTAAACGCATCACTTAATTTATTTATTTAATTTTCTACATTTATTTACTTTATGCACTTTTTATTTTTTTAAGTGGATGGCTAAACGCCCAACTTACTTTATTTATTTTGATTTTTTTCATTTATTTACTTTATGCACTTTTTATTTTTTTGAGTGGATGGTTAAACGCCCCACTTTATTTATTTATTTAATTTTCTGTATTTATTTACTTTATGCAATTTTCTCTTTTTTTATGTAGATAGCTAAATGCCCCATTTTTTTTTTACTTCACTTTTTCTTCATTTATTTACTTTATGCACTTTATTTTTAAGTGGATGGCTAAACGCCCCACTTTCTTTATTTATTTAATTTTCTGCGTTTATTTACTTTATGCACTTTTTTTTTTACGTGGATGGCTAAATGCCCCACTTTCTTTATTTATTTATCTTTCTTTATTTTTTATTTATTTCTTTATTTTTTCGCACTTTATTTTTGTATGGACGGCTAAGCGCCCCACTTTTCTTTATTTATTTATTATTCTACACTTTATTAATTTCTTTATTTATCTAATTTTTGCACTTTACTTATTTCTTTATTTAATTTTTTTCTACACTTTATTTTTTACATCGATGGTTAAACGCCCCACTTTATTTACTCCTTTTATTTATTTACTATCCGCAAATTTATTTTTCTTTATGTGGATGATTAACCCTATTTTATTTACCTTTTTTTTTATGACTGGCCAAAAGTCCCATCTTACTTCCCCATTTTATTATTTTTTTTCTTTTTACAACCAAGCCCCCGTCCTTTATTTTTTCATCATTTTAAACATTAATTGGAAAATGAAGCCTTATCCTCTTGATTTCCTTTAAATAACAAAATTTAACCTTTTATTCCTTTTATAAAAAATAATTCTTTTTTTAAAAAAAAAAAAATCTTAACTAGACGATTCAACAAAAATCAATTTTTTTTAAAGTATATTTTTAGATCTATGGATTAGATAATTACTTCATAAAAAAAAATCTTTCATCAAACAAAAAAGAATGAAAAGAAAAAATAATTTTTTTTAAAAAAAATAATAATAATAAAAAGGAAAATTAATATTAAGATCATTAAAAATCTATATTTAGTAAAAATTTATGACAAAAATTAATAATTAATTAAATAATTAATAATAAATTAAAATTTTCATTAAATTCTATATCCGTGTGATTCGATAGGATCCATGGTTTGGAAAATATCAAATTTTTAATAAAAATTAAGTACCAAGATTTAAAAATCCATGTTCGGATAATTTGATAGAATTTATGATATGGATTAATAATTAATTAAAATATCTAATAAATAAGAAAAACTAAATTTTGTTAAATTCCATATCCGGGTGATTCGATAGAATTTATGGTTTGAAAATATCAAATTTATTATAAAAAAATTATACAAATTAATTATCAAAATTTAGAAGTCCATATTAATCTAAAAATTCACATTTGGATGATTTAGTTAAAATTTATGGTTTGGAAATTAACTGAAATTATTTAAAAGCAAGCAAAAAAAAATTAAAATCAACTAAGGTACCAATTTTGGGCGTTAAAATAGAGTTTTTTTAACGTAATCGTACTCTCAAATCTTTGAACTCTCGTAAACCATTTTTTAAGTGTCCAATTGACCTAGGTAAAACCGATTGGTGGCGACTCCCCAAAAACCCCCACGTTGCCACAGATGTAATATGATGGTAACACATAACAATTAAAACCACACTTTTTGACTTACAAAAAAATTTTCAATTAAATATTATGATATTATCTTTTTTAGAAATGATTATGTATATATTTGATACAAAAATTTGAATATAAAATTATCCAATATTAATTTTATTGAAAATTTTAATGGTATAAGGAAAATAACGCAACGGGATATATACTTGTTTGATTTGAATTATATCTACAAGATAAATAGAGCAAGAGTTTTTAATTTACATTTACCATTAGTTTTTGGATAAATTGATGGATAATATCCTAACATATTATGATTTAAGATGCATTATTTTTTCCATATGTCATTGAAATTTTTAATAAATCCATGAAACTTAATTCGGCATCCCAAGTTTTATGTTTTCATTGGTGTAGATTAAAAAAATTAATTTATATTTTGTATATGAAGATTATTTAATTTTAAAATATTTTCCCAATAACAATAATTATTATTTATTTATTTAGGCCAAGTAAGGAAAAAATACAGAAAAATTAAATAACTTATAAAAAAATATTAAACCTTAGCATATAAAAGGTTATAATTTCATATTTGGGTTGTAGAGTTTCTTATTTCTTTCAATGTAAAAGGCTTCATTAATTGATAGTGATTTAAGTGACGTTAAAGCTAAAAAGATAAAACCAAGTTACTGTGAGAATCTTCATAAAGTAGCTAAAATATGGTTATCAAATCATATTGTTATTAAAAAAAATTAAGGATCATGACAATATTATCTGATTAAAAAATATAATGCAGAAAATTTTAAATGAAGTTGATTCCAGTTAAAATGAATTATACTTCAAATGAAATTCAAAAGATATATTTATAATTATACTTTAAATTAATAGTTTTGAAAATATTTATACTTTGAAATTGACCTAATGATATATCTAAAACTTACCTCAAAATATTACCAGCGACTTAATTCATCACAGCTCGTGGGCGTTATGTACCTCGAATTCTTTTATATACAGTTAGTCTAGACCCATGCTGGGCATTTAATTTTTTAGCTCATACTTCACATTTTTTTTCATTTTGTTTGTAGTTTGAATCCATATATATTATTTTTTAAATCTAAGAAAGAAAAATAAAATTCCAGTGTAATACCGGGTATATAAACTAGTTACATCTATATCAAGCAGTTATCCATTAATTCTTTAATTTTTTTAAAAATCATGTGTTATGTGTGTATGTGTGTGTGTCTTTGCCAAATCTTCAGTAGAATTATACATCAACTAGTTTAAATGTAACGCCCCCAATTTTATAAATCTTAATTTAGAAAATATCAAAATTGCCCAGATTTATTAATAATAAAATAAAATGATTTAAGAAATATGAGGTAAAATATTTTATTTTAAATTATTTTTCAAACAATGAGAGTATTAAATGAAGTCAAAGTAGTTAAGTGACAATCCCAGGAAAACTAATATGCGCATAATGTGTCAATTTAAACAAACCAAGTGTTTCTTTAGAAATCAAATAACCCAAAGTTGAAATCCAATCTCAGCCAGTTCTACTTTCGAGGGGCTACAGCGTACCCTCACTCAGGTTGCTCCACATCTTGAACCTCATTATATGGTTCAGTGTACTCTGTCTCTTCATAGTACTCACATAAGAAAACATGTTAGAAGGCGGAGTGAGCACAACTTGCTCAGTAAGAGGGAAGTATCAGGTCCATCACGTGGGTCCTAATATTCCCGTAACAAACAACAACGAATAATAAACTTTAAGCTGTAGCAATTTACTTAAAGAACAATTCCATACAACATCATAACAACAAAATCAAAATCCTACTAGCATGCTTGAACTACCACGCATATGCATAATTCTTTTTACCGATTAAATAATATCTTCTTGATCAATCATTTAATCCAATACTTAATTGCCGTCGGACGAACCTAGGGTGGTGAGTGTGTACATCACCCACTCTCGGGATAACTCTTAGGCAGTGCCACTAGGGATGCCACCAAGCCAGAGCCTCTCGGGATACCTACGCCGAGGTAGAGCCTCTCGTGATAACAGCCATAAGCATGGTCCCTCGCCAGCTATGGTCTGACAGCGCACAAATCATATCTCCATACTCCGTGTCAATATCGGGTCATGACTAGGGACGGTCCGCCGCCACCCTAACATGCCTCTCGGGTTCGAATCGTCCGTTCCGAACCTCTCGTCTAAATTTACGGCTTGTTAGGTCATGTAGATATGGTTCGTCACCAACCTTGCATGCCTCGTATTTTATCTTACTCTTCAAATCTTTTACTTAATGCAATCTTGTGTATGACAAACATCAATCATATGCAACAACCAATTGATGCATGACCGTAGCTCATTTTATTTTAGCTCTTTTTAGTAGAATGCCATGATTCTAGTGCATCCTATTTCTTTTATCATGTTATCTTAGTTTAGTGTTACATGATGTCATGACAATCAATGATATCTTTTAAGTGTATTTGTGATAAATGTTCATCTCATTTCTCGTGAATTCTTTCTAAATTGGTCATTTAGTATTTACGCTCCTAATCCTTTATCTATCGGCTTATAATAATTTATTACGGCCCTAACATGCCACTAACGGTTCCTTCCAATCTCATCATGTTGCTAATGAGCTTGTCGGCCCTAAACATGGTACTAGCGGTGTTTGTCTCGCCGGCCCTAAACATGCTACTAGCGGTGTTTATTTAGGCGGTCCTAACATATTTCTAATTTAATTCTTGTTATAAGCGGTCCTAGTATGATACTAGCGCCAAACATACATCATACATCACATCATTACAACCATACAACCAACCAACCAAAATTACATCTCAAAGGAAGAGAACTAAAATAAAATATAATAAAATAAAATAAAATTCTAGAAAAACTAATTAATTACCCTACCCATGTTGCCCACGCGTTTAAAGATTTTGTTTAGCCCAATTGTTTACTTAAAATTTATTATTCGGGTTGATGCTTATTTTGGGCCTAAGAGGGCCCACGAGAACTAACCCGCTCTTCCCCCTTACCTAGTTCGGAATAATACGGCGAAAGATGGCGATTTCCTAGGACGGTCCTACAAAATGTTAGTAAGGTAGAAAATCAGAAAAATATACTAAAAATAGGAAATTTCCTAAATGGTACTTGGAAGTATCATGTTCATGGCATCTAGGCTGAAATTTTACCTAGTGGGCAAAAAGGGTCTCGGGGTGTCTTCGGTGGCCTCGTGCCTATTCGGGATCGTGCCGGGAGCCTTCTTGATATTGATCCTAAAAATTACAGCGGCCATACACTAACTTATAAGCTCATTTAATGGCTGTAAAAACTGATCCGGGAAGGAAAAATTTTTATTTCGGTTACCGATGTGTTTCCGGGATGTCTGACGCTCCGGGAGTCCAACAAAGCACCAAACCTTCAAGTAAGGATTTTATAACCCTTTATAACAACATGGACAGCAAAGATAAGATAATTGTTAGGGCTGTAAGATTTGAAATTGACAGCCGAAAGAATTTTAAAAAGACTACGGTGGCTTACCGGGGTTTAGGAGCAAGTATGGACCCGATTGCACCGGAAACGAGTACAAACCCAAAACTTGGATTAACAATGATCTACCAAGAATTTACAGAAAAAAATTATTAGGACTTTAGGTGCTGGAAGAAAAGAAAAAAAAAATTAAAAGAGTAATACCGAAGAATTTTGGCTCACGCGAATCAAATCGGAATCATCGGTACTCGTAGGATCGCTTTTGGTGTCCGGATGTGGTTTCCCTTCAACTTAATGAACCTAAGCAATAATAGGGAATTAAATAGAATTCAAAATTGGTTGGATGATGGAGAAATAAAAGCCCAAAGGGCTGGACTTACGCCGGTTCGACAAAGATCATGATCAAGCCGGTAACGGAGCGGAGAGTGTGATGACAATCCTTTGGTGTGATAATTTCTTCTCCACTCTACCATGCAAGTCGCTGAACAATGGTGGAAGTAGGAGGCTATCTACATGGAATAAAGGAATGAAAAAGAGAAATATACACGAAGGTTGAAGGAGGCGGCTGGAATGGCAAGGTGAAACATAATGATCATTGGTGTTTTTCCCATTGTTGTTGCTTAAGTGGATGTTGCGCATGGACTAGAAAAGAAAGGAAGCGGCAGCAAGCCTTGGTGCTGAACTGGAATTCCTTTTGTTTTTGACCTAGGCGAGATACGGGAACAAAATAAAAATGGAGAGAAGGAATAATAAAAGGGTAATTAATGTTTAATATGATAAATAAAGAAGATAAGGAGATAAAATAGAATAATTAATTTTTTTTTTTAAATATATATTCCAGGAGGTGTTGCGGCTGGGTGTTTTATAAGAAAGAAATTAGGGTTAGTTGGGAAATTATTGTATACAACAAAAGCACGAACCCGGTTTAAACCCTACACACGCGTAAGCTAAATTTTTGGAAATCTAAGCAAACAGATTCAGAATTGAGTGAGACAAAATTCTCTTGACTCATTTTTGCGAGAAGAATCCAATGATGCTCCCAGATTTTCCATCTGATGCTCAGTTGGAAATGACAAAAATACCCCTAGCCTAAAGAAAATGACTATGAGCTTCCGGTTTGGAATTTGACTTAATAACTACTAAAGAAATTATCTAAGGATCAAGATTCTTAATTTTATATTGATTTTTTTAAAATTGGTAGGTAAAATTACAAAAATACCCTTGAGGAAAAAATGTTAATTAATTTACTTTTATTTATTTATTTATTTATTTTACTTATTTTATTTTTATTTTATATATATATATTTTTTAGGGTAGTTTGGTAATTTTCTTTTCCTTAATTTTTAGGGTTGCTACATTAAATAACTAATGTTGTCACGGGATTAAAAAAGTTGGAAACATGAAAAATAAAAGTTACGGTTATTGTTTTATTTTAAAATTTTTTTAAATAATAACATGAACCATAAAAATGTTATAATAACAGTAAATGTTATATTTTTTTTATCTTCAATTTATTTTTTCCCATTTTTATCTTCAAAAGTCAAAGTCAAACTATTAATGACCTAAATTTTCTACTAATTAAGCATTCTTTACATATTGATAATGATGGATAATTGAGTATTGTCATGGAATCATTCCAAAAATTATTCTTTTAATTATGGTTAATTTGCTTAATTTTTCTTAATTTGTTAATGGGCATTAAATGAATTCTTTAGTTATTTCGTATTGTTAGTAGGCAGCCTACTTTGATACAATTAAAGTCTCCAATTTTGCACTTTCATGATTTGTTAATGACCATTAAATGGATTCCTTAGTTATTTCATATTGTTAATTTTGGCTGCCAGAAAAAATTAAAGTCTTCAATTTTGCGCTAATTTGGTCCTTAATTAAACAACACTTTCCATTTTTAACTATGCTGTTAAAAAAATAAACACCATCTAAGGTATCGCTGAAGGGTATATCTGGATATTAACTTTTCATATTAGAATACATAGTTCACATAAAAAAAACACATAAAAAAAATGTCACATGTCAATCATTCAAGGTGCCAATTAAGGAAAAGATCAAAAGCCCCCTAGATATTGTCTGACTTTATATATATATAACTAATTCAAATACTCGACGTTACCACGGAATTCAAAATGTTAGACACATGAGAGAAAAAAAAAGTTACAGTAATTGTTTTATTTTTTAAAAAATTATAAATAATAACATGAACCATAAGAATATTATATTCTGAGTTCAACATTTTTAAAGTGCAAAAAAACTTAAAAGGTACATGTGTTAAGATAGTGGTACAAGGTTCTTATCCTGTCATCCCATATAAATATTATAAATTATTATGATTGATATAAATCTTTTGACAAAAAAAAATGTCAATGGGTTTTTGTTTTTGTATCATTAATAATGATATATAGTAATCTAGACACACAAAAAAAAAACAATCATTACAAACTTATATTATACATTCTCTTAAAATGAGAAAATAACCTGACATGTGCTAATACAAATATAATAAAAAACTTAGTCTAACATATGAACATTCAGTTGACCTGAATCTTCTTAAATAAAAAGAAGAGAACTTTAAGTTTATTATAATAATAGAATCATTTATAAATTGGAATTGAACTTCGCTTGCCTGTAATCATACAAATATTCTTTCCCATCTGTACAAGATTAAGTAACTTCTATGAGTACCATTGCTACATAGTAGCAAGTAGGGAAAAATATTTTTCTTGTTAACCTACCTATAATATATTAAATAGATTGGCATAAATTGTTTGAAGAAATTTTGCCAATTATTTTTTTTTCCTTCATTCATGTAACTTAGTGCAATTAACAACAAAAAATCTATAAAAATTTATATTCTATATTAAGAACTAATATAATATACTATAACATACTATATGAACTTCAATAAAAGGATTTCATCTATTAAATATACTATAATATGTTACTATGATATACTTTTGGTCTCTTGAATTATATTGACTCAGGAATTTTCATCCTTGTTCTATCATCATAAGAGAAATAAGTTTAAGCAACCAGTTATTCGGATTTCGGAGGCTAAGTGATAGCTAATTTACTTTTCATTGCATGATCTATCTTTCAATCTTTCCATCATTTTTGTTTCTTATTTATTTTTGTATTTATTTTAAATCTAGTTTTTCTCTGTTCTTCTTGTGTTTTTATTTTTTTCACACAATTTTTTTTCTTTTTCTTTTTAATATTTGCCCCATTTCTATTGTTTTATCCCACAAGCACTGTCTCATTTTGTTTCATATCAGTATTTTTTCTTTAATCTTGCCTTTGTTTTCCATCAGCCACAACCAAAGCCATTTCAACAAAGGATAGTTATTCCTAATAAATCACATATTTTGTGTAATTTGAATGAGAATAAATAGACAATGATTATTTTACTTTGAACTGAAATTGTGTTCATAATCAATGGAGAAAGTGTGGGTATTATATTGTTATTATTGTGTTCATATGTATGGAAAGTTGATTTCTATTACTCCTCAATTTTGGCTGTAATATGAATTTTGTGTAATATTAATATATGGAAAATGTAAATACGTATATGTTAATTGCATAGTAATTTATAATTTTGGCATGTATTTTTCTCTTAATTTCACTGTATTTACGGAAATATGTCTTAATTTTGGCTGTAATTTGGATCTCATTATTTTTTGATTCATTGTAACAAAAGTGATTTCAAAACAGTGCCTTTATATTGACTGTCCTTTTTAAAAATTATAGACCGGCCATATATAAATCAAAACAAATAAGAATGGTGCAAAATTGAAATTAAATGATTAAGAGATTTAACTGCCAGGCCATATTTTTTTTCTAAATATCGTTCCACTAAATTCATGTAACGGTGTTAAGAAATCCGTCAACTTTAATGAGGGATAATATTTGATTCCAACTTTTGATTGACAAATATACAACTATGTGAAAAAAAATCTTTGAAGAAAAAAGGACACTTGTCAATCAATAAGTGTGCCAATTATGAAAAAGATCAAAATATTCGTACAGATTGTTTTAATTAGATTAGATGAGATTAGAGTAAATTTTGTGAATTGTCCCTAACCTATTGAATATTTTGTTTTAGTCCTAAACATGTTAAAAATGTTCGTTTTAGTCTTAAATCGATCTATTGAATTAATGTTTCATTTTGGACCCAATTTGATGAAATTTGTTAACTCTAAGTATTTATCTGATGACAACTTTCTAGATCATAATTTAAACTATCCGGTAACTATTTTACAATAAATTTAATTAGCATAATAATTTTTTTACTGTTAATGAGAAATTCAAATCACTTTTTCCACTTATTTTATTTAGAAATAAAAAAAATACTAATTTAAATTATCTATTTACTATCCAAAAATATTAAACTATTTAAATTTACTGAAAGATAATTACTGAATATTTAAATTAGAATTTCAAAAATTTCTGTCAAATCACAATTATTTTAAGTTAATAAATTTCATTTAGTAAGAGACCAAAATGAAATAATTTTAATAGATTTAGAACTAAAATAGAATATTTAATAGATTAGAGACTAAAACAAATAATGACTAGAGGTTATGATCATTTATGCAATTTACTCAATAAGATTAGATTACTCCATGCATGAAAGGGAAGTCCAATCCCAGAAAATCATCATTTAAGGCGTATCTGAGATTATCGTATTGTAATTAGTCAAGGCTTCCCCGTAACTCGTTTTGGAGAAAGAAAGAAAAACACACACCAGCCACTAAAACATCCTAATCCAAATTAACAACCATATAATGTATACCCTAAACCACGCCTAAAAATAGGCAAATGTGGCGCAATTAATCCCATATATATCCATCTCGTCAAGCGAAAGATAAAACCAACCCAAATGCTTAAATTTATAGCAATCCCTATGTTTATATATATCCGCATTAATTGAATCGTAAATGATGATTCTGACAGATCATATCAAACGTAAATCTCTATAGGTTTCGTCTGCTTCGTCTCTCTTCCATTCTGCACCACAAGCTCGCTCTCCCTCTACCTCTCTCTCTTCTTTGCCGATCCTCGCCTCCGCAGAGAAGTTAGAGAGAGAGAGCTCGTCCTTGCGGGTGCACCTGTTCCATCTATTTTCTCCCTCCCATCAGGTAATTATATATGGACTACTTATCTTAACTTAATTAATTAATCGGTTAACTATTAATTAATAAACATCATTAATATTGTTTATCATGTGATTAACTTGTTCATGTTGTGTCCTCCCGAAATCATAATATGTAATCTGTTTCATTCATTGCTTTATTTATTTGTCTATTAGGAATACAGTAATTTATAAGCCATGAAACAGTTTTCTCTGAATCTCGCAAATGAGGTAGAAAAACGTGGCAGGCAGTTTCTCAGGTGCTTAATTTGTCGCTTGAACAGCAATAAGCTTCCCAGCCCAGCCAGGACGCGTATTTGCATTTTTCTGACCATGAGCATATATAGTATTAATTTAATAATACCGGTGGGACGGCGATTAAACTAATAAGGCCTAATCTTTTTGTTTTGCTTCCTTGCAGGTGAAGATTAAAATATACTAGAAGAGAAGTCTGATGTGGAAATTCCTATTTTGATTATGTGAGAAGATTATTATAATTATTAGCTGGCTCTGACTCTGACTCTGGCCTGGCTCTCATATCTCTTTCTTTTACCTCTCTAAGTTTAAACACACAACTTCGATCGTCTCCATAACGAACACGCTTGCTTAGCTATATAATATATTAACAGCTCGCCTCGTTATTACAGTTCCATTCTGCTTCTATTTCTCCATGCAGTTCTAGGAAATGCACTGCTACGATCTGATCGGCGATTGCATCGGCATGGAGAGCTGTTCCGATCTATCGATTAACGGCGACAGCGATTTAGATCGGCGGACAGATTTCAGGCAACAGCGGTCGGGAGTCCGAGATCGGCTGCGGCAGACGGAGAGTAAGGAGTTCCCCCCGCCGCTGTCGATTCTAACTTGGACGGAGGACTCGACGCCGTGGGTGCTGAGGCGATACCACACCGCCGACGGGAGGCTGATATTGAGAGAGGAAAGAGTGCCGCGGCAGGGGTATTTCCGGGCGAATAGATCGAACGGGCGGCTGACACTCCAGTTTTTCCTCCTGGACGACGCAGTTTGCGAGGAGAGTGAATGCGATGAGGAAGAGGAATGTGAGGAGTCGCAGGAGGCGGATTCGTTTGATGAGGAGGAGGAGCTGGTTGAGGAAGGATTAGTAATGGCGATGGAGAAGGAAGGTGCGTATGAGGAAGGCGGCGCCGGTGGGGTGGGAGGGAAGTGCATGGACTATAATAGCCCTTGTTTTCTTAGGATGCCGATTCTACCAATCAGAACGGTACACACATAGGGGAGTTCGTTCTGATTTAAAGTCAATCAATGAGGGTACATTATTAATACATTCTTACGATGTGTTTTCTCTCGGGTTATGTGGAGTGTATGAAAATGTCTCTAATTTTGGTTATAAATTATAGCATTTCACCATTGCAGCGGAGAGACCCTTTGCTCCTTGCTTCTTCAATCTGTCTTCCTCGCCCATGAGAACACAAGATCCCTTCTCCTGTTCACTCCGGCCGGCCGCCGAGCAATCTGTGCTTCCAATTATCGATTCATTACTGGATTCGCCCACGAACACACAAGAGCAACCGATTGTCCCCTTGCTTTAGCTCATCGATTCATCGCCGGATCCGCCGTTGAGCACTAAAACTATACGGGGCCTCCATGCTCGGCCTAGATTCGTGCATGTGTGTGGGTATGACAACAAATAAATTGGCAGATTCCATATGGCGTCGACGGCTGGTTAAGGCATTGTTTTTCGTTTCTTTACAGTGGCACACTGGTGTAAATACCACAAAACCCATACCACATTTCATAACCTTCTGGTGGCCCATCTCGCCAACCCCTTGACCCCTATTTGACCAAGGAATAATGTCCTCTCTTTAATGAAATTAGTGGGAAACGAACTCCCCCTAGAAATGCTTGCTTGCAGAAGCAGATGGCCGACGGCCGATTGTTGCTTTATAGCTAATTGGTTTTAATTTAATTTAATTTAGAATAATTTTTATTTTCTATATTTTTTATTCAAAACTTATTTTATTTGAATGTCAATATTACGTAGGTATGATAATCTATTAAAAATAAATTGTTTACAATTTTATGAATTTTTCTTTCTAATGCTTGAAAATAGAAAAAAATTATAAAAATTGAATAAGATTATAAAAATTTACTTTCAAATAAATTATTACATCTTCATAATATTAATTGCATTTCAAATGAAATTAGTTCCGGGTGAAAAAGATTTAAAAATAAAAATAAATTATTTTATATTAAATTAAGTTTATATATCTCTTTATCAGTACTGCCCTGGACATTTTTGTTGTTTCTTTAGATTCTTTGTATATTTTTTTGCCTTCATTAACGAAAGTTTTCTAATTCCATGCATATTTCTTAGGAGTGGATTTTTATCATAAAAGTTCTATAATTAATGATGTTTAGTTTATAATATTATATAAAATAATACGACAATTAACATATAATATCGGTACAACTAAAGAGAGAAAATATATATGCATGGTGGAAATGAACGGCAAGACTATAGCTGGTAACACAAGAATGTTGTTGCCCAGAAAAGTGCAAGTTTTAACTTCCTGGGATGATTAATGAATGAGTAACTTTTCTGTAGACTGGGCTTATATCATGCGTCATTCTTAAAAAATATAATAATTATTATTTTTACCTCGTTTCTCATAAAAGTAAGCAATCATACCCTCATGAAACATAATAGACTTTTTTGTTCCGCGAATTCAGGGCAAACTATTTGGTTATGTAGCATGGCTGATATTCTAATTTTTGGGGAAGTTGGGCGATAGATCGAATGCCAGCGACTCCCTTTTCATTTTTTTTTTAAATTTTGTTTTCTTGTTCTTCTCTTATTCTTCTATTTCTTTCTTTATTTATTTTCATTTTTTTCTTCATTTTTTTCTTTGCTTTAGTTTTGTTGTATATTTACCTTTTCCATTTTTATTTTCTTTATTTTTATTTTTTCATCTTTTTCCAGTTTCCCCTTTTTCTTTTTCTTAGTTTAGTATTATTTCAAGTTTTGTCTATTGTTTTATTTCATGTTTTATTCCTTATTTTCTTAAAATAATTTTTTTCACCTTTTTTTACTTAGATTTATGATTTTATTCTTATTTCTTCTTGTTCTTTTATGTCATATGTCTACTTTTTTCTATTTTTTTTTATTCTCTACTATTTATTCTTTTGTCTCTTCATGCTTGCTCTTTTGGAAGTATATGTTTGTTCTTTTGTAAGACATTATTTATTCTTTGAGAAGTCATTGATTGTTCTTTTTTTTCTTCGTGTTTGTTCTTTAAGAAGACATTGTTTGTTTTTTTGTTACTTCAGTATTTGTTCTTTTGATGAGGTACTATTTATCTTCTTTTATGATGTGTTTGTTTTCTGTTCTTTCAGAAGCCTTGTTTGCTCTTTTAGAAGAGCATGTTTGTTCTTTTACATTTTCAGGCATTGCATAAATTACTTGTTCTTTTGTGTTTTGGTATTTATACTTACCGGCCTATTTATTCTTTCAAAAGACAATGTTTGTTTTTTATTGTCTACTTGTTTGTTTTTTTTAAAGGCATTATTTGTTCTTTTTTTTTACATATTTTTTTTTTGTTACTTAAGTGTTTGTTCTTATAGAAGACACTGTTTGTTCTTATACATGACCCTGTTTCTGTAAACTTTTTGTTCTTTTGTCTTCTGGTGTTTATTCTTTCAGAAGAGTATATTTGTTCTTTTAGAAGGATATGTTTGTTCTTTTAGAAGGTATTGTTTGTTCTTTCTTTTGCATGTTTTTTTTTTTTACTTAAGTGTTTGTTCTTATAGAAAGCACTGTTTGTTCTTATACATGACCCTGTTTTTGTAAATTTTTTTGTTCTTTTATTTTCTGGTGTTTGTTCTTTGAGAAGGGTATGTTTGTTCTTTGAGAATAATATGTTTGTTTTTTTAGAAGGCATTATTTGTTCCTTCTTTTACATGTTTATTTTTTGTTACTTAAGTGTTTGTTCTTATAGAAGACACTATTTGTTCTTATATATGACCTTGTTTTTGTAAACTTCTTGTTCGTTTATTTTCTTGTGTTTGTTCTTTCAGAAAGGTATGTTTGTTCTTTTAGAATGACATGTTTATTCCTTTAGAAAACATTGTTTGTTTTTTTCCTTCATGTTTGTTCTTTTTTCCTACTTGTTTGTTCTTTTAAAGTAAATTTTTATTTCATTGTTTGCTAAAGTCATCTCTTACACCCAGGTGCTTTACACAAATCTAACATGAAAAGACAATCTAAATATGATCTACACAAATGAAACACAAATAAATATCAAGAACTAGTTCATACCTAACTAGTATTAAAAGAATACAAATTTATTTTCTCTAAAAGAACAAGCAGAAACTGATAAAAAAATAAATTATTTTTAATAAAAGAATAAATAATTTCGTATTCCTCTTGTTTCTTTGATACAGACTTAGTCAAATTTCTAAATATTTTATCATTAGTAATTATCATTTAATGTTAATATCTTTACTAGTTATCTGTCAACATTTTACGCAATTTTATTGCCATTTCACTTCAACTATAGGTCTTATAGTTTCTACACAACTCAGGTAATATTATGTAAAAATTTTAACAATAATCTTTAATTACTGGCAGGAGAAATTTTTTTGAAAATTTTGCTATTTCTTGCATCAAAGAAATAAGACAAAAATCAAATGTTAGAGACTAGATTGTACAAGATAAATTACTTTGAAGGCATGGCTTACGCATGTGTCGAACGCACAGAAAAATCAGCCTTAATGGAGGCTCACAAAATGACAGCGAAATTTTCAAATTTTGTTACTAAATGATTTATCACCCGTTGTTTTTTGTTTAATTCCTCCGTACTTTTAATTGGAAAGCTAATATATCTCGTTATCCTAAAAAGCAATTTTAAAATTTGGTTCCTCATTTCTGCAATATTTTTCTTCTTGTTAACATCCATGTGCATGTAAACTTTGTTATTCACATGATTGTACGTTTCATCATCCATATAGGAAGCGAAAATTAATCTACTCAAGATAATTCTTATTATCAAGATATAGTGAAGTATCAAATATAGGAATTCCAAACTATAGTCATAATATCCAAAAATTAGTTCCATCAAAATGTGATCAAATGCCAAAGTGAAAAATCTCTCTAAGCTAGTCTTTTCCTCAAACCAACCCCTTTTCCTTGGTTTCTCTAACAAAGGGTCTTATCGGTCTGGTTAATAGGTAATTCTCCATTTTCACATCCAACAAAATGCTCTTTCCAGTTTCATTTTATAACGAACATCTAACCCAAGAAGTGCAAACACATACAATTCTTCAGCACCGAAGAAGAAGAAGAAGAAGAATATTGAAGAAGCAGATGAAGGAGTGGGAATTATTGTGCATAATTTGTGCGTACAAAAAAAGATGCGTATTAAAATTGATGGAGATCATCAAATTAAAACCCAAGGGTCATGTATATTTTACTGAAATTTGAATTTATTTGATCATAAGATTCGGATACTAATCGAAAATAATGTAGTAATATTAAGATGCACGGGTCCGGTCGAGTCGAAAGATCGACTAATTGGTTGAATTTGATCAGCAGGTCAGAATGAAGAATAATAACGTAGCAACAACGTGCACATTAAACACAAGATTTTATACACACGCATATAATCAAACTTCTCCTTTATTTTATATTGTTATCAAACAAGATATTAAGCACAAGATTTTATCAATTTTATTACCTTTTAATTTCAAAAAAATATTTTTATTAACACTTAAAAATATATTCATTAATAAATTTTTTATTTGTCTATTTAATTAGTGCACACATTCAAGATGAAACAAAAAAGAAAATTAGATGTAAGGTCCCTCCATGAAAATTAGCCCACATAGAATCTTCAATTTGTTTCACTACTAAAAAACCATGAATTTCCAACTGCCATTATTTCCAACGATAAAGCCGTTAGAAATTTCCAACTGCCTGAGCCGTTGGAAGGAACATAAATTAATTTCCAACGGCCCAGCAGTTGGAAAATTAAGAAACTAAATTTCAAAAATATTTCCAACGGCTAAAGCTGTTGGAAAATGGTGACATTATTCCATTTGAAACAAAAAAAAATATTGAGGTTTCATATTTAGTATTTCCCAACGGCTTGAGCCATTGGAAAAATGTTGAAATTATTGCATTCGGAACGAAAAAAAATATTATTGTTTAATACTTAGTATTTCCAACGGCTTAAGCCGTTGGAAAATGTGAAATTATTGCATTTTTAAAGAAAAAAAATATATTGTTTAATTTTTAATATTTCCAACGGCTGAAGCAGTTGGAAAATGGTGAAATAATTGGTTTTTGAAGGGAAAAAATATTATTGTTTAATTTTTAAGATTTCCAACGGCTAAAACCGTTGGAAAATGGTGAAATAATTGGTTTTTGAAGGGAAAAAATATTATTGTTTAATCTTTAATATTTCCAACGGCTAAAGCCATTGGAAAATGCTGAAATAATTGGGTTCTGAAGCGAAAAAAATATTATTGTTTAATTTTTTATATTTCCAACGGCTGAAGCAGTTGGAAAATGGTGAAATAATTGGTTTTTGAAGGGAAAAAATATTATTGTTTAATTTTTAATATGTCCGTTGGAAAATGCTGAAATAATTCGATTCTGAAGCGAAAAAAATATTATTGTTTAATTTTTTATATTTCCAACGGCTGAAGCAGTTGGAAAATGGTGAAATAATTGGTTTTTGAAGCGAAAAAAATATTATTGTTTAATTTTTTATATTTCCAACGGCTGAAGCAGTTGGAAAATGGTGAAATAATTGGTTTTTGAAGGGAAAAAATATTATTGTTTAATTTTTTATATTTCCAACGGCTTTAGCCGTTGGAAAATGCTGAAATAATTGGGTTCTGAAGCGAAAAAAATATTATTGTTTAATTTTTAATATTTCCAACGGCTGAAGCAGTTGGAAAATGCTGAAATAATTGGTTTCTGAAGCAAAAAAATATTATTGTTTAATTTTTAATATTTCCAACGGCCGAAGCCGTTGGAAAATGGTGAAATAATTGGATTTTGAAGCGAAAAAAATATTATTGTTTAATTTTTAATATTTCCAACGGCTGAAGCAGTTGGAAAATGGTGAAATAATTGGTTTTTGAAGGGAAAAAAATATTATTGTTTAATTTTTAATATTTGGGTTCTGAAGCAGAAAAAATAATTGGGTTCTGAAGCGGAAAAAATATTATTGAATGGTGAACAAATTTTTGAAATTCATTAACCCAAAACGCACCGTTTTTGAAATTTTTTAAATTACCCCCCCCAGCGCGGCGTCTTCCTCGCTCGTCCAGAACCAGGCTCGTCTCTCTCCTCATCTCTCTCCTCCTGCGTTCGTCTCTTCACAAGCACACACACCACGTTGGTTTCTTCGATTAAGGGGTTAATCAAGTACGTCAAGGTTAGTTTAATGTGGATCTGGACGAATTTTGCTTGATCTGTACGTAGTTTGTATTTATTTTGAATTTTTTTCAATATTTTTCGCCAGATTTGCGTACTTGATTTTTTGTTGATAATGTGTTGATGTTTTGTTTGTTTTAGCTGATTGGAAGCTATTTGGAGGGATTTAAAGGAATCAAATTCTGGGATTTGAGGTTAGTTCGTTACCATCCGTATTTTTAATTTTTTTTTGCAAATAATAGTTAAAATTCCTATTAATTTCATGGTATTTTTGTTTGAAATAGTGAAATATTAATGATTTGTAGTTGTTGATTGTTGGATGTGAAGTATTTGGGTTACCCATTATAATTTAACATTTATGTGAATTTTCTCACTGTTTTTCTTAATTTCGGGATTAAGTTACAATTAGAAAATAATTAGTTTTAAGTAAATTGTTTAGGTTGTATATTTATGTGTGAAATTATTTAGTATAATTAAAAATATTTAATAATTACTTTTAAGTAAATTGCTTATACGTAGTATATTTATGTGTAAAATTAGTTAGTACATATAAAAATAATAAATAATTAGTTGGGCTTAAATTGTTTAGGTTGTATATTTATGTGTGAAATTAGTTAGTATAATAAAAAATAGTTAGTAATTAGTTGTAACTAAATTGTTTAGTTTGTATTTTGTAAAATAGTGTAAATTAGTTTTTAGTTAGGTATATTTATGTGTCAAATTAGTTAGTATATTTTAAAAATAATAATTAATTAGTTTTATGTAAATTATTTAGGTAGTATATTTTGGTGTGAAATTAGTTAGTATCTTTAAGAATAGAAAATAATTAGTTTTAAGTTAATTGTTTACGTAGTATATTTGTTTGTGAAATTAGTTAGTATATTTATAAATTAATATACTTACTGTTTTAAGCACATAGTTTAGGTTGTATATTTATGTGTGAAAGTAGTTAGTATTTTTGTATGCCAAATCTTTTGTTTGAAGTCAATTGTTTAGGTAATATATATTGTTAGTATGTATAATGTTTAAATTGTATTTATTCTTACAATGTTTTCAGAGTTGGAATTAATAATAATAATAATAATAATAATAATAATAATAATAATAATAATAACAATAATCATAATAATAATAATTAGTTTTAAGTTAATTGTTTACGTAGAATATGTATAATAATATTAATAATAATAATTGTATATTGAAATAGTTCTAATAGTAATAGTAATAATAATAATAATAAGTATTATTATTATTATTATAATAAGGAATCCATTCAGAGTAATAATAATTAGAAAAAATTATACTAATAATATATAATTATTGAAACAATAATTTTTATGAGACGAGTTGTTGGAAAGTAATAGTAATAATAAAGTACTTGCACTAAACAGAGATCACAGAACTGATGTGCTTAATTGGGTTAAAACACTTAGACTCCCAGACGGGTATAGTAATGTAAGTCAACTGTCAGGTCTGAAAAGCCATGACTGTCATGTAATGATGCAGAGGCTCCTCCCAATTGCACTTGAAGCAATGCCTGATAATATATGGAAACCGTTGACCGAGTTAAGCCAATTCTTCCGAGATTTATGCTCCCCAGAGTTAGATGTGAATCACATGGTCGAGTTGGAAGCAAATATACCTGTCATACTTTGTAAGTTGGAAAGAATTTTCCCACCGGCTTTTTTCGACTCGATGGAACATTTGCCGGTTCACCTACCTTACGAAGCAAGAGTTGGAGGCCCCGTTCAATATAGGTGGATGCAGTGCTACATATGCAGGAGGTTCGGTTTCCATTACTGAACACCGAGAACGAATGGTAAAATAATCATAATCTTTTACACATAATTCAAGTAACTTTATTTACTACGACAAATCAATTAATGTGACTACGTTTCAAATGTAACGTGAGAAAGATCCAAAGAAGAGGGACCCAGGATTGTTCAAGGTGATGCAGCAAACGCATAAGAAAAAGAGCGGGGATTACGTTAACAGGCGGACTGAAGAAGTTGCGGTAAGTAATTGTTACATAATGCTTAAGTATAATTTCTTATCTTGTTACTAACAAATTTTCAGTACTCTTATATGCAGGCAATAGTAGCTGCTAAGATCGAGGAAGCAACGCAGTAAACGGATGATTCAGGTGCCGCACCTGACATAGATGAGGTTGCGATCATAAGTGCCGCTGCTGGGGGCAGGAAGAAAGGGCGTGTCTTTGGCCTTGGATCAGAACAACATGTCGTGCCTGGACGACGGCGACCAGGGCTTACTCATGCAGCACATGTTGATGTGATGCAGACTCCGGAGTTCGCTGAACAAGTACAGCGAGTCGTAGCGGAGCAAACTGCACAGCAAGCATCACATTATGATCGGAAGCTAGAACGTCTGAAGAGGAGACAACGACGTCAGCTGGAGTACATATGCGCATCAATTGGCATTCCCCCGCCCGCACCACCTGCAGATGATGATGATGACTCGGGATCGGATGACGCATAGATCAGGTATATCATGCTGCTATATGTATTTATTAACAAACTTTCACTCCGTTGGATTATGAAAGCATGTAATTTAAACTATACTGAAGCTCATGTGAATTTCGTAGTGCATTTCCAACTTGACTTAGTAATTTTTATTATGTATGTTTGTTTTAACAAACATTCACTTAGTAATTTTAATTTATCAAATTTTGTAAGTTTTAAAAATTGACTACAAACGATATCAGTATCGGTGGTATACGAGGTTAACGTTTAAACAAAACATTTGATTGGAAATGGACAGTATAAAGATAAATAATATAAATGAAAAAATAATTCGAAGCTAAAAATGAAATCTGAAAAATTTTCCAACTGCTGAGGCAATTGGAAAATGTGTAATTTTCCAACTACTTCAAAAATTTCCAACTATCAGGCAGTTGGAAAATTTTCCAACTATCACATTTCCAACTGTCTAGTGTATTTTCCAACTGCTTAAGCAGTTGGAAAATTTTCCAACTGCCTTCATTTCCAACTGCTCAAATAGTTGGAAAATTGAGCAGTTGGAAATGGTTCCAACTGCTCTGGCAAATTTTCCAACTGCTGAGGCAGTTGGAAAACTAAAAAAATAAAAAAATTAATAAAACCGTTAGAAAATTCTCCAACTGCTTACTTTCCAACGGTTGACAGTTGGAAGTTCCAACTGCTCAATTCTGGGCAGTTGGAAAATTAACTTCCAACGATTGATTTCCCAACGGACTAATTTCCAACTGCCTGCCGTTGGAAACAGCCCATTTCCAACGGCTGGCAGTTGGAAAAGGCAGTTGGAAAATTATGTTTTTTTAGTAGTGTTTATGTTTAACTTAGATAAGATATACTATTAAAATATACAATTAAATTACTAAAAAAATTAATCTCCTTCAATATCTATAATTTATCTAAACTAAATTTCATCCTAAACTTTTGTCCATTATTGTTTTATTCTAAAACAATTAAAAATATTTTAATTTGTCCAGATGTGTTAAATTTGTTAACCCAACCAAAAGTGGTTACAAAATAAGTACATATATTGTACACAATAACTATTTTATATATGAAAAAAATTGATAATGCAAGAGTTTATTTAATTGTAAAAGAATTATTTCTCAATTCAAATTTTTAAGAGGAAAATTATCAAATAGTTTAAAATAATTCTGAAAAATTGATGGTACATAGACACAGTTCTAAGTTAATAAATTTCATTTAATTGGAAACTAATATAAAGCATTTTAAAAAGTTTAGAACAAAAAGAGAATATTAATATGTTAACAATGATAATGAAGTATAAATTAAAGGTTATGAACTATCTACAAAATTTACCCTATTCTTTTAGTAATTTTTTAACCAGGATAAGGTATAGTACTTCTTTTATGTCAAATTCTTTATACTATTTACCTTTTAGCAATTATTTTATAATTTTTTATTTTTAACATTTTAGTATATAAATGAAAAATTTTTTTTTATATATGATGATAAATTTAAGACATATATATATATATATATATTAAATTTTTTTCTAACAAATAATAATATAGACTATTCAAGTCAAAATTGTTTAAAAAAATTCAAATGAAGTGAAGAATCTATTATGTGTGGGTTTTTTTTTTTTTTGTTTTTGCCTCCTATTATTTTTTGATAAATTTATTAAAAAAATTAATAGTGAAAAATAATATTTATTTAATTAATAAATTTTTGTAATATTTAAAATGTTAGATAAATTTAAACTAATTAAATATATTTTATTCAATTCAAAGAACATATCGATGACTAATATATATTATGTCGTGTGTAGAGTCTAGCTAGCAAGCACGACGATATGGGATCAGATGTGTTTTGGGGGAATGGGGGGCTGGGCGCGCCTCTCAAAAACAGAATAAATATCAGATGAAGTGAAACAAAACCATGGGTCCATATCCAGTAGCAGCAGAAGAATTGAAGCAACTGCTAGTGGAGCTATAGTTCCAGCTAGCCAGTAATGAGGAATAATAATAATTAGAGTAGAGTAGAGTAGAGTAGTGTAGAGTAGAGAGGAGCCAATTTCCCAGGAGTACCAACCTGAAGCTGATCCGTATTAATCAGTGGTGCACTACAGCTAGCTAGCTAGCTACCTCGCTCGCTCTCTCACTCTGCCTCTGCTGAATTCATGTCAGACTCAGACCTCACCATTGGCTGCTTCTCCCTCAATTCCCAGGCCTCCCCTCGACCCGCTTCCCCAAATATTCATTACTACTCAACATTGGATGACCTGAAACTCCATATTTTGTACCAGGACTCCAATGATATAACTATTCGTGATAATTGTGAGTTATTATGAAACGTCAATTAACTTAGGATCTAGAGGATTTAAAAGGTTTTATAAGTTGGTTTAGGGTCCTTAATGATTTATAAACTATCATGCTTTGATTCTTTTTTATATAAATTAAGCACTAATCTTACTTTAAAAGTTTGGAAAAGTAATTACTATATTGTATGATGACGAGTACAATTGTAAGTCGGACTTATTAAAGTCGACTTTGTTTCTCATTTTTATAAATGAAGTAACTTCAATTTTATTCTTTTTCTTTTTAAATAAAATAATCAAAACAATACATGTCAGTGGATAATTCAAAACAACATGCGAAGAACCGCGCACCTCGATTCAGCTGATATTTATGTACACATGTCAAAAGAGTGTATTTTCTCGCGCTAAATTTAGATGAGAGAAATCAAAACAAGCGAGAGATTGATATTGTAGTTGTAAGTGGGCAGTTGGAACGGGGGAGACGTTACGATGGGGTGGCATGGCATGCAATATATATATATATAAGCTGGCATGGCATCACAAAATGCTGATTCACAAATACACGTGTGTCTTGCTGCAGTTTGATGCCAACCACGCGTTGGTTTTCCCAGTTATTAATTCCCCGCTCCTACTCCTTCGTCCAGCTTGGTGTGTTTTTATTTTTTTATTTTTATTTTTTTTATATTTAGAAGCATTATATAATTATATAAGAAGAGATATACCATTAAATGAGAAAATGAACATGTCAGGAATCAGAATAGTAGCCGAATCAATTTTTATATGACATATTAAAGAAAGTGTAAAGGTTAGGATTCAAACCCTGACCTCCCTCATATTTTTCTGAGTCATTAACAATTAGATCAAAAGGTTAAGGATTGGTATTAATTACTACTTGCTGCGTACTAGCTATAAACTTTTAAGATCCACTGATCCACTCTCCTTTTCGACTACCATTTCTTGGCAATTATATTTAATTTATATATGGACCTAGCTAGCGAATTAATCTATTCTATTCTATGGTAGGAGTCAAATAAGGCTCTCCTTTTGATTGGAATATATATATATATATATAATCACAGCATGAATGAATCAGCTAGCTAATGGTTGTTGTTGTTTTGATCCTTTTGAATCAAGCCTCATTACGCCCCAGTCTCTGGTGAGTATAGTCTACGAGGGCAGATAAAAGAATAAAGACAAGTTTTGGCGGGTACATAGATTCTATATAGCAATAAACAGCGAAGGAAAATCCAAGGCCAGAGACACTACGTGTCTCATGAATTTGTCAGGGGAGGTTACAAAAAATTAGTTGGCATCCAAACTCGACATCGGTGCTCTGCTCGACAGCTGATATTCACTAGTGGCTACTAAGATCCATTAGATGAGTTAGTTTCAAATATTTCAAAATTGCGGGTAGCACAAATTATCCCAAAACTATCATTTATATTGCATATTCATCAATTCTTAAACTATAAAATATTGCACTTTCATCCTGAAACTATTAACAATGTTGTAATATTCATTATATAAAACTAAGTTGAAAATTTAAACAAAATTGAAGGTCTAACGAAATAGTTTAATCATAAATATAAAATTTAAAACTATTGAAAAAAGTCTCTTAGTAAATTTAAACTCTTTAAGAATTTTTTTAACAGTTAATAAATAGTTTTTTTTAACGGCAATTGAAATAAAATTAAGTAAGAACCAAAGTACAGCAGCTAGCTAGAAGCTAGCAAGAAATACACACACTTTCGCTCCCTAACAAGAAGAGCAGCTCTGCATCGCTTCTTAGCACACCAAGCCTACCAAGCCTACCAAGCCTACTTACAAATTTGAGTAGCTAGAGTGAGATTGAGCAGCCAATCCACCAATGCAAGTTTTATTTTTTTACACCTATGACTAATCCAAAAGAATGAGTAAATTGGACATGACCTAACATCTGCATCTCTAAAACCTGACTATCTCAAAAAAATGTAATTGTTTCTATACTTCCAAGTAATCCAGCAAGTAGTGTAGCATACCGCTTGCCACAGCCTCTGAATTTGGGAAGGAAGTCACTGAAAACAGTTAATAAATAGTTTGATATATCAATTTTTTTTTTTTTTATAAATGCAAGATGGCCTTTATGCCAAAAGAAATTAGATAATCTATGTCAGCCTTCACTTTGTATTTATGGACTTTCTTAAACTTTTAATTTGATTTAAGTGCATGTTCAAATATTATCAATAATTTCAGGATAATAGTGTAACAACTACACGTGTATATATAGTAATTAATCGATCTGAAACCGGACATGAGGTTGAAGTAAGTAACAGAGTATAACAGTGGCTAGAAACAATTAAGCTAGCTAGCTTATATGATTGAGCAAATAATTATTACTGGTTAGTATTTGAGATTGTTTGTGCATGCATGAGGATGAAGAAGGGATGCCTGCCAACTGGTTGCCACATGGGCTGACAGTGGCCCCCACGCCCCCTCCCTGCTCGCTATATATATAACCACACACAACACAGGTGGACTCGTCTCATCTGAATGCAAGCTTTAGCAACACAAATTAACTGGAAATAATAATGTGGCTGGCTGGCCTGGCTGTGCGTAATCTGGCTGTGGCCACCCAAAGTTGGATGATCATTTGATTGGATTAGATTGATCACATCTCATCTTGCACCAGCATCGCTCTGTAAGACTTCTCTTTTCTTTCTTTCCTTTTCCCCCATTTCAGCTATATACCTGTCTTACGTTTCTTATGATTCTAATTAAAATTAGGAACCTCTTTCATGCGAAATGGCTGCTCTGTTCTTTTTCTTTTTTTTTTTTGTTTCTACCTTGGTTTCGATATTTATATCTATCTATCTATTATATATGAATTTCATGCTTCTCTCAAACCGAAGAATTAATGAATAAATTTGGATTCTTTTCAAACCCAATAAAATAAAATAAAATAGTCGTGGTGACCCCTAAAAAAATGGTATTTTGTGTGTGTCTGTGCGTATGATGCCTCCAACTTAGATTTTGTTTGGCCGAGTAAAAATTGAGCTGGTCCGTACCTGGCTGGAGGCTCCTTTTCTGCTTCCTAAATGTATTCAAAGATTCTATTATCTAATTTTCCCATCCTTTTATATTTTCTTTTCCCCCCTTTTTCTACCTCCTCCTTATTATTAATTACTGACATTAATAACGTTAAGTATAACATTCAAAATCGATCCATCTAATCATTTGTTCCATGCAAGAGCAAATATATACTCAGCCTTTACACTTTGAAAAGAATTATAATTCAATATCAGTTGAATTAAATTTTATTCTTATTCAATGATTCGATTTTTTTTTATTTAATACGGAGTATCTAAATTTAACCCAAAAAAAAAGAGAGAGAGAGAGAGCATGCGTCGTCCATGTGCCTGTGAACTAAAAGTTAAAACCGAAAAAGAAAAACACAACAATTTGTTTTGGCTTGTCCGTGTCGGTTCTCGGATTCTCGCCAAGCCTTGCTGTTGCGGTATGGATTATTTTTTGAATTCGCAATCGCATTTGGGTTGACCAATGCATGTGGTACAAAGATTTCCTTCTAAATAGTTTTCATAAGAATGATTCTAATATTTCTTTTTTAAATAAAAGTTTAGCTAGCTGATAAAATACTTGGTTTCTTTCTTTCTTTCTTTCTTTTTTTGTTACTATCGCCTATTGGTCAGATGAAAATTATAGCAACCTTACCAAACTTGTTCCAGAATTCTATTTTCACATGTATATGTCTGTGTTTTCCCTAAACTGTTTTCTTCTAAACAAATTCAAAACTAAAGTTTTTTTATCTGCTAATTAAGTAGTTCATATTCTTCCATTTACATTTATATTAATTAAATAAGACTTTTGTTTTCATGTAATACTTAATATTTAATTTACCATATACACTACTTCACTCTTCACAAACTAACATTTTTTTTTCTCTTGCAGTTCAACGAAATTAAACTGCTATAAGTTTGTAATCTTTGACTCAGAAACTTAAGATGGGAGCATCAAGTGAAATTGAAGGTTCAACTTACCAAAAGAACCCGACATTTTCATCACTTTTGGGATTCCGGACAAAAGTCTCTCCATCTTCCATCGACATCCAGAAACCTGAAGACCGCAAGTTCCTCCAACCGGGGCTAAAAACCCTGATTTACGCCCAAGAAAGGTCTCTTCCTCGCCACATTGTTCACTCGACAGCCTCGTTTCGACCACCAAATCTAGCCTGCAATTCCATCATTCAATCCATGAGCCTCTCTAGGTCTGCTGATATCGACGACGTGCTCGGATCCGAAAGCGGAGTCTATCTGAGCTCCACGAATCTCGAAACGGAGCCGAACAGTGGGTCATCTGATCGCGATCGCGGCAAGAGGAACCGACCGTGCGAATCCACCAGGAAGTTTCCGCCTCCGATTCCGTTGCTGGCCCGAACAGGGAACTTGCCGGGTCACATGCCTTGGGTCCTGACCCGACACTGTAGCGACGGGAGGCTAATCCTTAAGGAGGAGAGGGTGAAGCATCACGAGTACTTCGAAGCCCGCAGGGAAAACGGTCGCCTCGTTCTGACGCTGGTGCAATTAGACGACGCCATTTCATGTCACGGCCTTTGCGAAGACTCGCCGGAAGAGGAACAACTAATGGAGGATCGTTCTTTCGAAGCGGAAGGTGGAGAGAGCGAAACGGAGGAAGGGAATGGCGAAATGTATGTAGCGGATAATTATATTGGGAATCTTAATCTATATTGCAATAGCGCGGCGGCGCCGGAGCACATGATTGGCAACCTGACGCAGTCGTCGACTCCTTTGGTAGCTTGTAGCTAGCTTGGTCGAGAAGGCAAAGGAGAATGCCACGGCGATGCGATGGAGATTTCAGATTATATTACCAAACAATAGTTGAATTTGATGGTTCTCCTCAAATATTTTTCTGTTTTGTAATATAGAGGGTCGCATGTAAATTATTTTCTTCCTCTTTCTTCTAATTGGTTGTTTCATCTCATTAACTATAATTCATACAACATCAATGACATAAGCAAAACACTGAGACATTGAGGTTAGTTAGTTTAATTGTAGGTTTTACAACACATTCCGGAGTTACCATACCAAGAAGAGAACTTTTATGAATAGTTTAGGTAATTCTAATTCCATGTCTATAAATCTAAAGAGAGACTGAAAAAACAGAAAAATAAATAAACCAAAATACTAATTTGACATACTACAACATTGAATGAAACCAACATAAGGTTAGATTAACGCACAGTTCAAGCATAAAACCTGAATGAGCTCTAAAAAGACAAAACATAAAAAATTGAAACAAAAATGAAAGACAAGACATCCTATCTTTTATTTGGATATTGCTCAGTCGCTACAAATTCCTTCTTATCTTCTTCTGACTTAGCTAAACCATCTCCAACGAAACTACAAACTACAATGATGAGGGTGACGAGGTGACATGGGATAATAGATCAACCAATCATACTTTGATTAGGAGCCAAACCTTACAAGACACGCTGCAAATTCTGTGGGACAAAGGATTCGGAGGAATTTCTTTTTCTCTGCAATAGCCAATGTTATTTTTTTATTTAAAAAATAAGGATTAACAAAAATTGAACTTCAATTTTCTAATAATAACCATAAAGTTTTACCTTTATACATAGAGGTCAACAATGAGCGGAGCCAGGCTTGGACTGGGTATGCCAGATTGAGCATGGGCCAGGCTAGACCCGATCCTAGCTCAGTTTTTTTTTTTCCAAACGATGGTAATTAAATGAAAAATATTGGAACAAATTTGCATATATGTTTATTTATATAAAAAATGTTAAAAAGTCTAACAACACGTACAATAACTAGAATGTGCTTTACATGAGATAATAGCAAAATGTTACAAAAAATAATAATAATAAAAAGAAAACCCAACCTTGTGTTTGTGCTTAATAATATAATCAGTTCACATAAAAACTCAGAGTGGACATGAAAAACAAAAAATATTAATGTCTCATCGACCCTTGGTTAGCACCTCATTGTAGGAACTCTTAAGAGGTGGGTCCTACTTTTATTAAACTGCAAAACTCCAATCATAATTACAAATATAGACCTTAATAACCTTAGGTCTCAACTTTGGTCATTTCTTCGATATCACTAGTTTACTTATACTAAAATCAAAATCAAAAGAAATGGTTGACATTGGTATAACCAAAATCTCTTGGGCAATGATCAACAATATGAGAAATATATCCCTTTTGTTTTTCCACCATTTCAATATCTCTAGATCACTTGGCTCGGGGTAGTTTTACGATTTGGGCGGTAGGAGCTAGACTTGATGCTGAGGACGATGATGAAACACAATCTTACCTTTTTCTAAATGATGGGCATAATATAATTTGTATAACTAATGCAAATAATGATCACTTGAGAATTAGAAATATAGAGCAAAAAGAATATGGGGCCATGTAGATAGTTTTTATTGTTGTCACATATGCATAAAATATTATTAGAAAAAAGTTGATAAAAATGCATTGTGTTGACAACCAATTTTGTGTCAAAATATTAATTTTAGTTTTATGTTTAGATTTGTTTTATGTTTAGATTTGGCAAAGTTAGCTTATGAGCATTTTTATTTTCTCATTTAGATACTTACTAGGTCTAAGTTCGTGTAAATTACATTTTTCTTTTCATGTTATAAATTTTCTAGGAATTTAGAATAGTTATTTAGGGTTAAAATAGGTGTTAATATTGTTTAGGTAGTAATTTAGAATCTTAAGAATTATTTAGGGTTATTTTAGGTAAAAAGAGAAAGTTTAGGGATAAAATGGAGCTTTTGAAAATTTCTTGTTAAAAATGTAAATTTTGGGCAAGTCTATCAACTTCCAAGAGTTTGATGCAAACTGGTAATTTTACAAAATTCTAGGTAATATATCGTAATATAACAAAGGTTTGGGCTAATTTGACAAATTCTTGAAGTATTGGGTTAGATTGAAAATTCATGTAAAATTTGAGACAAGATTAACACTTTAAGAGTTCTTGAGGATTTTTATTAGTATTTAACCAAGTTGATTTATAGGAAAATTAAACCTCTACAAATTCAACTTTGATGAGTTTTAATATTTAAATTTCTTGTTAACCATGTTCATTCTCTTTCACTATGAATAGGATCATTATTCAAGAGAAATCAGAAATAAAGACTAAGAGAAAAGGAGAGCAAATTCAAAACTCTAAGCTCTCATAAGAAAAAGGACAAAAACAACAATTTTATACCCAGTTCGTTTTAACTTAAGTTAATTGAATTCCAAATAACTTATTTTTATTATTATATATTTTTTATCTAGAACTAATATTAATTAAAAGCCAACATTATGTATGTGTAATAATCCATTGAAAATATAATTTTTGTAATCTTACTAAATTCTTATGAATTTTCTAGTTTTAGGCATTAAAAAATAAAAATTCATAAAAATTTAACAATATCATAAGAATTTACTTTCAAATGGATTATTGTATCTACATAATATTGGCTTTCGAAAAAAATTGATTTTAGGCAAAAAAGATGTAAAAGTAAAAATAAGCCAATTGACTTAATTTAAAACAAATTGACACTTAATCCTTATTTTTTCACAATCCACCCAAAAAACCCAAAAGTTTACCTTTCTATTGCCTTTGCTGCCCGGCACACCACCACCCCTTCATAGAGTTGTAAACAAATAAAATGTTTGGTGAACCATTTATGTGGAGTTCATTTATTAAGTTAACAAATGAACATACACAAGCTCATGCTCATTCATTTTTATTCATGAGTAGTTTGACTATTGTTTATTTATGTTTGTTCGTTTATTTGATTGTTATTTGTTTGTTTGTTTAGTAATTTATTATTTATATTAATATAAATATCCATTTATGCCTATATAACCCATCCACATATGATTCACACCCATTCAAGAGAGTGACTTTTTGTCACTCGCACTTGGGCATGTAGCAGAGCACTCTAGCCCTCCTTATGTGTGCTAAATCCCTATTCCACAACCTCAAGAATCAGCGTTGCACCGTTAGCCACAATTCGCTATCTAGGGTCGCACTACCTTCTGCAGTCCACCATCCAGTACTGCATTGTCCGCCGCAATCTGCCATCCACCACCTTAAGGTCCAGCCCTGGCCATTCCATCTGTGACTACGCCTCTGAAGCCCTAAAATGCCTTATCTCTTCAACCCCACCGGCACAAGGTCAAGGTTGGCTTACTTTTGTTGTGCGTCTCTGTTGGATTTGTTCCATTCATTGCTCATATTTATTTGATTTTGATGATAACAAAACATATTTGTTTTATGTGTTTCAAAGCTCTACCTAAAGATTTATATATTGGTCTCTTGTTGATAAAGTTTTGATCTTTGAAAGAAAAATTATTTCTTAAGTATATTTGAAGTATTTATGGTGATTCAAGCATTGCTTGTGAAGGAAGAAATATTTTTGGTGAAAAATTCGTTGAGGTTTGGAAGTTTGGAAGTGAGAAAAATCTAGAGCTACAGTTTCAACAAGGTGAAAATGCAACACCCCTAATTTTATAAACCTTAATTTTAAAAGATATCTTAATTTCCCAGAATTATAAAGCATTTAATTAAAATAATTTAAGAAATGTGAGGTAAAACATTTTTTTTTAAATTATTCTCCAAACAATAAGAGTATTAAACGAAATCAGAGTGGTTAAGTGACAATCCCAGGAAAACTAATATGCGGATAAGGTGCCAATTTAAACAAACCATATGTTTCTTTAGAAATCAAATAACACAAAGTTAAAACTCAGTCCCAGCCAGTTCTACTTTCGAGGGGCTACAGCGTACTCTCACCCAGTCTACTCCACATCTTGAACCTCGTTATATGGTTCAGTGTACTCTGTCTCCTCATAGTACTCACCTAGAAAACATGTTAAGATGGGGGATGAGCACAACTTACTCAGTAAGAGGGAAGTATCAGGCCCATCACGTGGGTCCTAATATTCCCGTAACAAACAACAACGAATAATAAACTTTAAGCTGTAGCAATTTACTTAAAGAACAATTCCATACAACATCATAACAACAAAATCAAAATCCTACTAGCATGCTTGAACTACCATGCATATGCATAATTCTTTTTACCGATTAAATAATATCTTCTTGATCGATCACTTAATCCAATACTTAATTGCCGTCGGACGAACCTAGGGTGGTGAGTGTGTACATCACCCACTCTCGGGATAACTCTTAGGCAGTGCCACTAGGGATGCCACCAAGCCAGAGCCTCTCGGGATACCTACGCCGAGGTAGAGCCTCTCGTGATAACAGCCATAAGCATGGTCCCTCGCCAGCTATGGTCTGACAGCGCACAAATCATATCTCCATACTCCGTGTCAATATCGGGTCATGACTAGGGACGGTCCGCCGCCACCCTAACATGCCTCTCGGGTTCGAATCGTCCGTTCCGAACCTCTCGTCTAAATTTACGGCTTGTTAGGTCATGTAGATATGGTTTGTCACCAACCTTGCATGCCTCGTATTTTATCTTACTCTTCAAATCTTTTACTTAATGCAATCTTGTGTATGACAAACATCAATCATATGCAACAACCAATTGATGCATGACCGTAGCTCATTTTATTTTAGCTCTTTTTAGTAGAATGCCATGATTCTAGTGCATCCTATTTCTTTTATCATGTTATCTTAGTTTAGTGTTACATGATGTCATGACAATCAATGATATCTTTTAAGTGTATTTGTGATAAATGTTCATCTCATTTCTCGTGAATTCTTTCTAAATTGGTCATTTAGTATTTACGCTCCTAATCCTTTATCTATCGGCTTATAATAATTTATTACGGCCCTAACATGCCACTAACCGATTGGACACCTTAAAATTGGTCTGCGAGAGTTCGGGGATCGGGAGTACGGTTACGCTAAAACAATATTGTTATAGCGCCCAAAATTGGCACCTTAGTTGATTTTAATTTTGTTTTACTTTGCTTTTAAAAAAATTTCAGTTAATTTAGATATTTTAACTGAATTAGTCGAAAATGTGGATTTTGGTAATTAATTCGGATGAAATTTTATACTTCCGAACCATGGACTCTGCCGAGTCATTTGGACACGGAAGATTTTTGATTCCGAACCATGGACTCTGCCGAGTCATTTGGACACGGAATTTGGTGAAATTTTAAACAATTTTATCCATATTGTAAAAATATGGATTTTTATTTTTTTATTTAATTTATTTATTTTTAAAAAAAAGTTTGATATTTTCCAAACCGTAGATCCTGACGGATCATCCGGATATGGAAGTTAATTTAATTTATAGTAATTATTTAATTCTTATTATTATGGAATTAATTTTTAAATGGTAATTCTTTTTGTTTATGAATGATTTTTAAATCTAACTAAAAAATTTATTTTCATATTTTTACTTCTTTTTTTTTTTTTTTTTTTTTTTCTTTTTTTTTTTAATTTTATTTTAATTTCTTTTATCTTTCTTTTTTTCTTTTATCTTTCTTTTATTTTTCTTATCTTTCTTTTCTTTTCTTTTTCTTGTCTTTCTTATCTTTTTTTTTTTTTTTTTCTTTTCTTTTTCTTTTCTTGTCTTTCTTATCTTTTTCTTATCTTTCTTTTAGTTTTTTTTTTTTTAGTGAAAGTTATTTATTATTTAAATAATTATTCAATTTATAAAAGAAAAATAATTAGCTTTTTAAAAAATGATTTTTATTAGGCTTAATAATTAATTAAAAAAAAATAATCTTCTTTTAATTTTGATTTATGTATTTATTAGTAAGGGTAAAAGGTGAATTAAATAAAAAAATTATATAAAGGAAAATTAATAATAATAAAGTGGGGCTTTTTGGCCATCCACTTTTAAAAAAATAAATAATAATAAAGGTTAGCAAAGTTAATTAAATTAATTAACAACAATAATAAAAATTAGCCAAGTTTAATTAAATTAATTGATTAACAACAATAATAAAAAGTTAGTCAAGTTAATTAATTAATTAACAACAATAATAAAAAGTTAGTCAAGTTAATTAAATTAATTAATTAACAACAATAATAAAAGGTTAGTCAAGTTAATTAAATTAATTAATTAACAACAATAATAAAAAGTTAGTCAAGTTAATTAAATTAATTAATTAACAACAATAATAAAAGTTAGCCAAGTTTAATTAAGTTAATTAATTAACAATAATAAAAGTTAGCCAAAAGTTAACCAAGTTTAATTAAGTTAATTAATTAACAACAATAATAAAAGTTAGTAAGTTAGTTGTTAGTTGTTAATAGCAACAATAAAGAAAGGGTTAGTAATAAACAAATAATAAACAAACAAGTAAAAATAAAAAAAGGTTAGTAATTAATTCTGCAAGAACAAAATAAAAACGTTAGTGACCAAATTGAAAAAAATTGAAAAGATGAAGGATGGAATAGAGGTTTACCCTTTTTAAATTAAAATTTTGAAATCTCTGTTTTCAAAACAGAGAAGACGCGACACGGGGAGGAGGGGGGTGACGGGCTGGGCAGGCGGAGGCGGCGAGGGCGCAGGGCGGCCGGGCGACGGCGACGAGGGCGCGGGGCGACGGCGGCCGGGGCGACGGCGGCGGAACGGCTGGACGCGGCGGCGCGAGACGGCAGGACGCGGCGCGCGGACGGCAGGACGGCGGCGGCAGGACGGCTGCGGCACGGCGGCGGAAATGGCAACGGCGGCGGCGGACGGCGACGGCGACGGAGTAGGAGCGACGGCGACGGCGAGACGGCGGCGGCAGGGCGACGGCAGCGGGATAGGACGGCGACAGCAAAAGAAAGAAAGAGAAAACGGAGGAAGAAGGTAGTCGAAACGTAAGAAAAAAAAATAATTTTGGGACTGTTTTGGCAGAGGGAGGAGAGGCTAGGACTAAGGCTTCTATTTTCCCTTTTTTAAAACGGAGCTCTGAACTTTTTTCTCTGATTTTCTATGTGTTCAGCACTGAATTTGGAGGCCTATTTATAGAGGAAGTTTGGCTGAACTGTTCCTAATTAAATAATAAAAATAATCAAAACTTATCTCTTAAGTTGGTAAAATGACAATTTCAGTCCTTTACGTTACTCCAGCTCTGGATAAGCTCAGAAGCTTCTGATTTTGACAATTTTAACGTTTTCTGTCAATTTGGGCCAGAAACGTCCGTTTAGGCCCAAAATTGACGCGAAAAATTACCCAAAGCTCCTGAAACTTTCAGAATTTGTCAATTTTGCCCGAAACTTCTCAATTTTGTCATTTTTACCCCAAATTTTTAATTTTTTTGTCATTTTTTTCACGAAATTTTATTTTATTTCAAACATACACATATTCACACATATATCGTTTTAAATCAAATCTTCACAAAACAAAAATATATTTTAAACTAATTAAATTTTTTAATAATAATAATAGTAATAAATATATTTTTTAAATTAATTTTTTTAATAAAATTTTTTTAAAATTTTAAAACCCCCGGACGAAATTGGGTGTCAACAGCTGCCCCCCTTTGCATGCTTCATGGGACATGATGTATGCAAAGTCGTTACCAAATTTCGTCTGGCTTAGGTAGGCATTGAGAATCTTCTCGCCGCCCAAACAGTAAGGTTTAAGGAAAGGTCCTTAGAACCTCTAACGATAGGAAAGCTCCTATCGTTGTAAGATGGACTGATTGATTGATTATTTGTTTGAGGTTAAGGAAAGGTCCTTAGAACCTCTAACGATAGGAAAGCTCCTATCGTTGTAAGATGGACTGATTGATTGATTGTTTGTTTGAGGTTAAGGAAAGGTCCTTAGAACCTCTAACGATAGGAAAGCTCCTATCGTTGTCCTATCGTTGTAAGATGGACTGATTGATTGATCTCGAGGCTAAGGTTCCATCCTTAAAACCTCGGATTGATTGATTGATCTCGAGGCTAAGGTTCCATCCTTAAAACCTCGGATTGATTGATTGATCTCGAGGCTAAGGTTCCATCCTTAAAACCTTGGATTGATTGATTGATCTCGAGGCTAAGGTTCCATCCTTAAAACCTCGGATTGATTGATTGATTGATCTCGAGGCAAAGGTTCCATCCTTAAAACCTCGGATTGATTGATTGATTGATCTCGAGGCAAAGGTTCCATCCTTAAAACCTCGGATTGATTGATTGATTCGATCTCGAGGCAAAGGTTCGATCCAAAGGTTCCATCCTTAAAACCTCGGATTGATTGATTGATCTCGAGGCAAAGGTTCCATCCTTAAAACCTCGGATTGATTGATTGATTGATCTCGAGGCAAAGGTTCCATCCTTAAAACCTCGGAATGATTGATTGATTGATCTCGAGGCAAAGGTTCCATCCTTAAAACCTCGGATTGATTGACTGATCTCGAGGCAAAGGTTCCATCCTTAAAACCTCGGATTGATTGATTGATCTCGAGGCAAAGGTTCCATCCTTAAAACCTCGGATTGATTGATTGATCTCGAGGCAAAGGTTCCATCCTTAAAACCTCGGATTGATTGATTGATCTCGAGGCAAAGGTTCCATCCTTAAAACCTCGGATTGATTGATTGATCTCGAGGCAAAGGTTCCATCCTTAAAACCTCGGATTGATTGATTGATCTCGAGGCAAAGGTTCCATCCTTAAAACCTCGGATTGATTGATTGATCTCGAGGCAAAGGTTCCATCCTTAAAACCTCGATGAATGAAAATTGATTGTTTTCGAGGCAAAGGTTCCATCCTTAAAACCCCGATGAAAATTGATTGTTTTCGAGGCAAAGGTTCCATCCTTAAAACCCCGGATTGATTGATTGATCTCGAGGCAAAGGTTCCATCCTTAAAACCTCGGATTGATTGATTGATCTCGAGGCAAAGGTTCCATCCTTAAAACCTCGGATTGATTGATTGATCTCGAGGCAAAGGTTCCATCCTTAAAACCTCGATAGGAGCAGTCCTACCGTTGAATGAAAATTGATTGATTTCGAGGCAAAGGTTCCATCCTTAAAACCTCGGATTGATTGATTGATCTCGAGGCAAAGGTTCCATCCTTAAAACCTCGGATTGATTGATTGATTTCGAGGCAAAGGTTCCATCCTTAAAACCTCGATGAATGAAAATTGATTGTTTTCGAGGCAAAGGTTCCATCCTTAAAACCCCGATGAATGAAAATTGATTGTTTTCGAGGCAAAGGTTCCATCCTTAAAACCCCGAATTGATGAAAATTGATTGTTTTCGAGGCAAAGGTTCCATCCTTAAAACCCCGATGATTGAAAATTGATTGTTTTCGAGGCAAAGGTTCCATCCTTAAAACCCCGGATTGATTGATTGATCTCGAGGCAAAGGTTCCATCCTTAAAACCTCGGATTGATTGATTGATCTCGAGGCAAAGGTTCCATCCTTACAACCCCGATGAATGAAAATTGATTTCGAGGCAAAGGTTCCATCCTTAAAACCTCGGATTGATTGATTGATCTCGAGGCAAAGGTTTCATCCTTAAAACCCCGGATGAAAGGTTCCATCCTTGAAAATTGATTGATTGATTTCGAGGCAAAGGTTCCATCCTTAAAACCCCCGATGAATGAAAATTGATTGATTGATTTCGAGGCAAAGGTTCCATCCTTAAAACCCGGATGATGAAAATTGATTGATTTCGAGGCAAAGGTTCCATCCTTAAAACCTCGGATTGATTGATTTTTTCGAGGCAAAGGTTCCATCCTTAAACCCTCGGCGTTGAAGGAAAATTGATTGATTGATTTCGAGGCAAAGGTTCCATCCTATCGTTGAATGAACCCCGATGATTGAAAATTGATTTTTCGAGGCAAAGGTTCCATCCTTAAAACCCCGATTGAATGAAAATTGATTGATTGATTTCGAGGCAAAGGTTCCATCCTTAAAACCTCGATGCGATAGGAACTCTCCTATCGTTGAAGGAAAATTGATTGATTGATTTCGAGGCAAAGGTTCCATCCTTAAAACCTCGGCGATAGGAACTCTCCTATCGTTGAAGGAAAATTGATTGATTGATTTCGAGGCAAAGGTTCCATCCTTAAAACCCGGCGATAGGAGCAGTCCTATCGTTGAGGTTTGATTCCTGAAAATTGATTGATTGATTTTCGAGGCAAAGGTTCCATCCTTAAAACCTCGATGATGAAAATTGATTGTTTTCGAGGCAAAGGTTCCAAGAATGAAAATTGATTGATTTCGAGGCAAAGGTTCCATCCTTGAAAACTGAATTTCGACAAAGGTTCCATCCTTAAAACCCCGATGATGAAAATTGATTATTTTCGAGGCAAAGGTTCCATCCTTAAAACCTCGGATTGATGAAAATTGATTATTTTCGAGGCAAAGGTTCTATCCTTAAAACCCCGATGATGAAAATTGATTGTTTTCGAGGCAAAGGTTCCATCCTTAAAACCTCGATGATGAAAATTGATTATTTTCGAGGCAAAGGTTCCATCCTTAAAACCCCGATGATGAAAATTGATTGATTTGAGGCTAAGGAGCAGTCCTTAGGACCTCGGCGATAGGAGCAGTCCTATCGTTGAATGAAAATTGATTGATTTTGAGGCTAAGGAGCAGTCCTTAGGACCTCTGCGAAATTTATATGAAAGCAATTGAAATTGGAATAATTTTCTTCGAAAGTGTGAATTTTCATAATGGACAAGTGCAAAAATTTAGACTTCGATAAGATGAGTGAATCTTGATGATGACAATATCGCTAACAAATTATGTAAAGGGAACGGATATTTGGAATCAATATCCAAGGTTCATCTAATATTTTCTTCAGTAAATATAGATTCGCTTGAGAGATATGTCATCCATATAAGGTTGAAGCTTAACTACCCCAAAATGTTATGCCTAGTAAACCTAATAGGATGCGTCTCAAGAGCAATAAAAATTACTCTTTACTCAGCCATTCCAACCTAAAGGCATTGTCCTATGGTTTTAATATCAGCATGGACGAGACTATCTTATAAGATAAAAGAAAGAAATTCCCTGAAAAGAAAAACTAAAACACAAAAGAAAATGCTGATAATAAAAGTAAAGGACAAGCAAAACGGATCGGATCGCTTCTTCTTCCACAATATTTCAACAGGGTTAGTAGAGGACTATTATGGGATCGAACTGTTCGGGAAAGACTGTCGCGTCCAGTCTATCTGAATCATTGCTGGATCTGGTTCAGGAACAAAAGCTTGCATTTTATCAAGTAATTCTTCAGCAGTTTTTGCAGATATTAGGATTCGTCATGCTACTCTTGATATAAAATTCTTCTGCACTGCATAATCCACAAAAGATATTAGACCTGTAAAGAGATCGTTAACATTCAAAAGCCCAATAGGTTTCTTGTGCAAATTAAGTTGGGCCATGGAAGCAATTTGGAAGACTTCTCCCAATGTACCAAAACCACCTGGTAGAGCGATAACAGCATCAGCATTAAGAAGCATTTGTAACACACGCTCTTGCAAATTTTTAACCACTAATTCTTCTCCAATCGTGCCCCCAGAAACAAATTTCAGAGATCCAGGGATGATGCCTAGAACTTGGCTTCCTCCTAGAGATGCTGCTGATGCTACACCTCCCATTAATCCGACACTACCTCCTCCATAAACTAAGTGTATTTTTCGCTCAGCTAATACACTACCTAAATGGTTGGCTGCCTTTAAGTACTCTTCATCTTTTCCAGGAAAAGCTCCAGAAAATACACAAATAGAGTACTCTTCATCTTTTCCAGGAAAAGCCCCAGAAAATACACAAATACTTCGGGATTTACGAGTTGAGGTTTCCTCTATTCCTATCCTTACACTTGTGAGAAAGAGGATATATTTATAGAGATGAAGAGATAAAGCAATAATTTTATTTTCAAGAGTGGATACATTATTGTCGGAAGAGGAGAAAAATTTTCAAAATGACAGCTATACACAGTAGTCACGACTATGGCTCACATCAGGAATGGGTACATTATCATCAAAAAAGGATGAAAATTTCCAAAATGGCTGCTAGCATGTACAGTAATCATGACTGTAGCTTACGTCAGGAGTAGGTACGTGATTGTCGGAAGAGAAGGAAAATTTTCAAAAGCGACAGCTAGCATATACAATAGTCGTGACTGTAGCTCACGTCAGGAGTAGGTACATGATCGTCGGAAGAGAAGGAAAATTTCAAAAATGGTAGCTATATACAGTAGTCAAGACTATGGCTCACGTCAGGAGTGGGTACATTATTGCCAAAAGGGGTGGAAAATTTCAAAAGCGACAGCTAGCATGTACAGTAATCGTGACTTTGGTCCACATCTTCCACTGGCTTTGCGTCCAGTAACGGCTTCAATGTCTTCTATGAATCGGCGATTTGCATCCCATTTAGTTTTCTCACAAACTGGCAAACAGGGTTGTTTAAAGTCAGATTCCCAAGACTGTAACGATCTCGTTCTTTTTGGAAAATCATCCATAAACCGACAATCTCAAATTGCACCATTCCGCAAGAGTGCGCTTCAAGAGTCTCTCGGATATCCTCCAGAGATTCCTTACGCAGACCATTCTTAATGAATTTTTTTCTATCTTCACGAATTCTGGTGATCATCCCTGAAGAACGACATTTAGTGCTGCAAATCCACCATCCACAATTATGACAGACGCCTAGCCTCCTTGCTCTTCTCTTTTTGGCATAAGCGCTTTTACCAAAGCCGGGCATACGGGGGAAGAATGCATCTGGAACTTCACCAGCCGAACGAACCTTAGCTTCGATTAGCCACCGCACATTATCAGGAATGCCTTTGTGCATAAATACTCTGAATCGTTCACATCTAGCTTGATAAATCTTTTTAAGAACATTTATTGGGAGGGAAGGAAAATACTTTCGTAGGGCGGAAAGAGAAGACTCCATTGATGAAGGAGGAATTTAAGAGAAGAAAGAAAGAAATTAGTTATTGTAGGAAACGGAAATAACTGACTTTGAGAGTCACGGAGTATCCGTATCCAGAAAGAAGAACACGCATTTATAGCGATGAAAGGATAACGTGTTTATTACGCTTACAGAAGCAAGTACATTATTGTCAAAAGAAAAGACAAATTTCAAAATGACAGCTTATATGTACAGTAATCATGATTGTGGCTCTCATCTTCCACTAGTTTATGTCCAGTAATGGCTTCAATGCCTTCTATAAGTCGGGGATTTGCTTCCCATCCAATTTTCTTACAAGCTGGCAAACAGGGTCGTTTACAGTCAGATTTTGGGGACTGTAACGGTCTCGTTCTTTATGGTAAGTCCTCCATAAATCGACTATTTCGCGTTGTACTATTCCACAAGAATGCGTTTCAAGAGTCCCTCGGATATCCTCCAGAGATTCCTTACGCAGGCCATTCTTAATGAATTTTCTTTTATCTTCACGATTTTTGGAGATGTATCCTAAAGAGCGGCATTTAGTATTGCAATTCCATCGTCCACATTTATAACAGACATCTAGCCTCTTTGCTCTTCGCTTTTTGGCATAAGCGCTTTTACCTAAGCCGGGCATACGAGGCATAAATGCATCTGCAACTTCACCAGCCGAACGGACCTTAGCTTCAATTATCCACTGCACATTGTCAGGAACGCCCTTGCGTATAAAAACTCTGATTCTTTCACATCTAGCATGGTAGATCTTTTTAAGAACTTTTAGTGGGAGGGAAGGAAAGTATTTTCGCAGTGCAGAAAGAGTATCGCAGTGCAGAAAGAGTAGAATCCATTGATGAAAGAAGAATTTGAGAGAAGAGGGAAAGGAATCAGTTATTGTAGGAAACTGGAATAACCGACTTTAGAAGTCACGGGGTATCTTATCCGCTGCTTAATCAGAAGGAAGAACACGCATTTATAGTGATGAAAAGGGATAACGTGTCGATTACACTTAGGGGAGCATGTACATCTGTCAAAAGAAAATGCAAATTTTTCCAAATATAACAAACCGTATGTACAGTAATTGTGACTGTGGCTCACATCTTCCACTGGTTTTACGTCCAGTAACGGCATTAACGGCTTCTATGAGTCGAGGATCTGCTTCCCATCCAGCTTTCTTACAAGCCGGCAAACAGGGTCGTTTAAAGTCAGATTCCCGGGACTGTAACGGTTTCGTTCTTCATGAAAAATACTCCATAAACCAAGAATTTCACGTTGCACAGATCCACAAGAATGCGTCTCAAGAGTCAATTGGATATCATCCAATGAGTCCTTACTCAAGCCATTCTTGATGAACCGTATTTTATCTTCTCGATTATTGGAGATCATTCCTAAAGAACGACACCTAGTCTTACAAGTCCACCTACCACATTTATGGCAGACTTGTAATCTTTTCGCTCTTCTTTTTCTGGCATAAGAACTTTTGCCAACACCAGGCATGTAAGACGCAAATGTCTCTGGGATTTCACCTGCCAGACGAACCTTGGCTTCGATTAACCACCGTACATCTTCAGGTATTCCTTTGTGCATCAGAGCTCTTAATCGTTCACAGCGAACTCGGTAGATCTTTTTTAGGATGTTCATTGGGAGAGAGGGGGAAATACTTTCGCAAGGCAGAAAAAGTAGGATCCATTTTCTAGGAGGAAGTAAAAGAATGAAGGGAGGAAAGGATCAGTTATTATGGGCAACTGAGAGAACCGACTTGAGAGTCACGGAGTACCGTATCCGCCACTTAACCGGAAAAGTGGATCCTACTTTATTTTGATGTCATAGATATTTCTTATCTTTGATATTCCATCAAGCTGATGTCGATCCAGTCCTCGATTATTGAATCCATTGCCCACTTTTGACAAATTATCAACGACAATATTTCTTGATGTCTGCCTTATCCTTGACCATAGCTATCTCTTATCTTGGATACTGCTAAGCTGGCATCAATCCTGTCCTTCCAGGTGTAGCCTCGATTATTGAATCTATTGCCAGGCTTTTGACATATTGTCTACTAAGCTCTCAATCCTGTCCTTCCTTATCCTTGACCAGGCTTTTAGCTATCTCTTATCTTGGATACTGCTAAGCTGGCATCAATCCTGTCCTTCCAGGTGTAGCCTCGATTATTGAATCTATTGTCAGGCTTTTGACATATTGTCTACCTTATCCTTGAATTCCTGATGCGGGTTGGTCCAGCGTATTAGCTGTGCATCCAGTGATAGATTGGTAAGAGCTGATGTCATTGAGATCTCAGCTTATACTGCTGTAACTGTGCCGTGGATGTGCTTCCCATTTGATCCCTGTTATGCAAAGGCCATGCATGCATGATGTGAAATGCATGAATGCAGAGCATGTGTAACTGATGGCTCTCTTTTTTTGTTTTTGTTTTTTTTTGTTTTTGTTTTTTTTTTTATGGATCTAGTTCTTCATGTCTTTGCTTTACTGGATCCTCTTTATGATTGCCTTCTCGGACTATCATTGAATCTCTTTATGCTTCCCAGCTTTTGTCCATTGCCTCAAAAGCCCAACTCTTTTCAAAATCCCCTTTCCTTGACTTGTTCTTTGAATTTTGGCCTCAACTTCTTTAATGTTCGCCCGCCTCATACTTTATATCTCTTTTGGATACTCATCCATTGTCATGGATTTCATACCATCGAAGGCTTTACTTTCAATGTCTCTTTGCCCCTTTTCTTGTGGTCATGCCGACACTTACTTATCCCCATGTTATAATCTGAGTGATTGCTCTTTCTTAAACTCAGGTTCTGATCCATAAGACTTGCCCCTTTGTCTATTGAGCTTCTTTCTTGGCAGTACTCTTCTTACGCTTAGTAGAGACTACTTTGCCCCCCTGAATACGGTGTTTATGTGGATAAAAGGTATCACCTCGCCTTTAACAGAAGGTCGAGCATTTCTAGACCTTTGTGATGGCACTTGATCGTAAATTTCTCTTACAAGAACCACATCTTCTTAAAGAAAGTCTCAAGCTATCTCCTCACTTTTAAGTCTACACACATTAATGAATAATGGTTTGGCCTTAAAGAAAAACTTTCATCAATTTGCAAAGCTTGACAAAGTAATTTACGGTCTTTGTTTTTAATTAAAATATCCTGCCATTCTTCCCTTTCCAACTCGAAGACATAAACTGTGCAAGGCAATAAGGTAGAAACATGATTCACAAGGATAGCCTTTTAGCTGAATGAGGATGATATCGAGAGGTAACTGTTAGGTGTGAGGAAAATTAAGTTTGAATGTTTTTTTTTTGTTTTGTTGCAGTCTTTTAGCTGAATGAGAATGATATTAAGAGGTAAATATTAGGTCTGAGTAAAGTTAAGTTTGAGTGGTGTGAAAGAAGGGTCTTTTAATACTACTCGTGAGCAGTATTAAATAAGGTAGAAACATGATTCACAATGATAGTCTTTTAACTGAATGAGGATGTTCGGTCTGAGGAAAGTTAAGTTTAAGTGGTGTGGAAGAAGGGTCTTTTAATACTACTCGTGAGCAGTATTAAATAAGGTAGAAACATGATTCACAATGATAGTCTTTTGACTGAATGAAGATGTTAGGTCTGAGGAAAGTTAAGTTTAAGTGGTGTGAAAGAAGAGTCTTTTAATACTACTCATAAGCAGTATTAAATAAGGTAGAAACATGATTCACAATGATAGTCTTTTGACTGAATGAAGATGTTAGGTCTGAGAAAAGTTAAGTTTAAGTGGTGTGAAAGAAGAGTCTTTTAATACTACTCGTGAGCAGATTTGATTATGGTGAAAAACTTAATAGTGATGACCTCAAACTTGCCACGTTTTCCAGAAAGTTAGACCTCATCTGTTGCCCCCCAACTATTGTAATCTTTATGTACGCTTGGCTTGAGGGTTGCTTTTGTCTTCTAAACCGCCTTTGCAGGTTTTCAGTCTAGAATGCATAGCTCACTGTTTTTCTTTTCTTCTTTTTTTTGTTTCTTTTTTTTTTGTTTTTTTTTTTTTTTTTATTTTTTTTTGTGTGAGCTATGGTGATGACATACTTGATAACTCTCTTGAAGTGAGATGACTCAAGTGGCCTTGCTTGCTCGTGCTTGTTCTCAGTCCTTTTTGGTTTTGAATTTTCCCTTGTTGCCTTTTGATGGAAGGGATGAACTTATTTCCTTTTTGGAGTTTGTGTTGCGGAGAACCGAGATCATAGCCCTCTTGAAGTGAGATGACTCAAGTGGCCTTACTTGCTCGTGCTTGTTCTCAGTCTTTTTTGGTTTTGAATTTTCCCTTGTTGTCTTTTGATGGAAGGGATGAACTTCTTTCCTTTTTGGAGTTTGTGTTGCGGAGAACCGAGAACCTTTTCTTGTGTTGAGCATTTATGAGAATTGGGAGGCCACTGAAGTCATTTAATATGAGAGCTACCTTCTTTGGAAGCTAACCCAAGACTTCTTGCAAGGATGTTGATAACCACTGCGAATTCCCTTTTGAGAGTTGAGGTGCAACATTTGAAATCATTCTTACTAGATTTGGCAGCACTTTGAAGATCATTACTATCAAATCTCCCTTAACTTTCATTTTCACCCACGAGTAGTATTGTTTACAAAGTAAAGTGTGATGGTAATAATGGATAGTATAATGGCAAAGAGTGAGAGATAGATGTAAGAAAAATGAAATTTTTGGTAGAAAGTGGTAGAATATGTGGATGTAAAAATGGAATTTTAGTAAAAAGTGGTAGAATGCACACATTACATCTTTTTGTTGTACCAAGAAAAAGAATACCAGGTGCCCATTTAACAAAGACTACACCCTAGATTCTGGACTAAATCTAGGAGATTTTTACTATTAGATTACTTTGGCAAGCTATCAAAGATACAAGTTTATTCAAAGGATTCCCTGTCATTCAAAAATGTGTGCGAACTGTTAGGTCAGATCTGACTTGGAGCCCTTCCAAAATCAATGTAATTCCAGCTCAAAATCTTCACTTTCAATTACCAATCACATCGGGCCTAGCAACTTGGACTCGACCAACTGTTGGACCTTGAGTTTCAGTGCCACACAATTTTCAGTTAGATGCGCGATTGAACCTTTTTGGTAATCACATTTGGCATTTGGGTCACACCAACTTAGAAGAGAAGGTTAATTGGTCTTTGCTACCGTTGATATAGATGATAGCAGAATGCCTTCTTTAGCAAAGACTATGATTATGATGTCATTGACTGACTTCTTCATCGGCCAGTGCTCTTTCTATCATATTGACTGGTTTTGCTTGATGAGGCGGCAATGGATTGTGAGTGATGTTTGGTTCGTCGGAAAAGTCCAACCTCTTTGACTCAATTAATTGTTGGACTATACGTTTCAATGCTATGCAGTTTTCCAGGCCATGGCCTGGAACGCCATCATGATATGGGCAACTTATGTTGGGGTCATACCAGTTTGGATATGGGGGTCCAAATGGCCTTGTAGGAATTGGGCGAACCAGTTGACTTTCAATGAGTTTTGGATATAACTCAGTGTAAGTCATAGGAATTGGTGCAAAAACTTCTCTTGGTTTTGGTGCAGGCACTGGAGGAGTCGGAATAGGTGGCTGTAACTGATTAGGCCTGTTGAGAGGATAATTGTTGGGCCTATTAGGAGGATAATGATTGGGCCTATTGGCAGAATAGGATAGGCGAGGTCCGGTGGCCACAGTACCTACATCGGAGAAATTAGTTGCTGAATTGCCAATGAGTTTGTCGTAATA